>FWPY01000047.1:0-1200000 GCA_900174645.1 Sonneratia alba
AGAGATGATTCATAGTTAGTCACTTATAATTATAGGCTTCTCTGTTTTTTTTGTAAGATGAGGGGTTGGTGTTTCGTTTTCAATTGAGTTTTCAGTGCTTTTAGAATTTGGTCTTGTGGGCAGCCCGAACAATATTCAATGTCAATATAAAATCCTGGGTCGAGATCATGAGCCAATAGCTTCCACTTCTTTACCGGGCTGTTCAATGTTATACGAGCAAAATCTCGAGAGTATTTAGCATCTTAATTGCCTGGATCGCTTTCATAAATCGTAGTGTGTTGCATTCAACATTAATTCATTCCGGTGACTGAGCTTAACTGGATGATGCTTGCTTTGAGGATCCAAGTTGTTAGGGTCCCTCAAGGAACAGTCCGGGTTGCGGAATGATCGCTACCTCATGTTGCATCTACGTGATAGGATCTTTCAAAACTTTGGAGGAGTATTGCCTGTCCTATTGCACCTGAAGCCATCTGATAATATTCTTTTCTCTGGATAGATGATGACTTATTTTACATAAACGTTTTAAATTTTTTTAGAATAATACTATATATTGAACTATCTGCACCCTTTCCCATCGATTAAGAAACATTTATTGTTTATCAATGAGCCTGTGAAATGAACTTCTGTCCCATCTGTATTCTTTTATATTGAAAGCTTCCACAGAGTGGAGCGGTTTATGCATCTTGCTTTCTGTCTTTCTTTCTTTCCCCTTTTTTATTTTATTTTTGTGGTGTCAAACAGCAAAAGAATTGTCATCTCAATCTTATAAAGTAAGTGCTTGTTTGAATTGCAGGTGCAATGAAAATGCAAACTGGATTAGGGGATAGGTAGTGCTTGCAACACACCCTGGTAATTGCTTCTGTTTTATTAATTCTACGTTCTGCTTTTCATTTTGCTCATGCCACTTGGTTCTGGAAATGCAGATTTATTAATTGGAGAGAGAGAATGCAGCAAACAAATCTTAAATCTCTGTTCTCTAAAGAGTGAGCTTATGTTGAAATATTTTCATGGCTAATGCGAGTAAATCCTTCTGGATTCAGTGTGAGTCTTCAAGTGTTTAGGCCTTATATCACCCCAAAGGTGTTTTTACATCAGGCTGATCGACGTAGTTACAGCCAGCACAGAAAATTCGAATCCCCTAAATCTTGATGTTTTCAGAAAATCCAGTGTCTGCTTCATGGAGAATAGCTGGAGCTGATGAATCAATTGAGAACATTTCTGAGGTTAGTATTATATAATATCTATTAATGCTTTTAATTTCTCCTATGTGATTTTATTTTATATGGATTTCTTGAAAAATATATCCGTTGCAGCTGATCAGTTTCATTCCATATATCTTTTCTCAGCCAAACCTAGGCAGTGGTGATATCGAACAAGGGGTCCCAAGGAATGGAAAAATCAATTTCTCAGGTAAATGTATTTATCTGCAGTGCCTGCATAATTTGGAATCCTTTTCAGTGTTTGAATTTTGTTTTGATATCCATGTGCAGATGACATGTCAGACTCCGTTGATGAACCTGCAAAGCTTGCCTGTTAGGTTTTTTTTATTTTCTATATTTTTGCAGTTTCGTACGATAATATTGTAAGCCCATTTCCATGTTTAAAATTGTGATCTGACTTACAGGCTGATGGACTTGTTATACAAACTTTGGCTTAATGCTTTGGGACTGTGTCTATTTCATTTTGCTTGTTTATACTTGTCTAGGAATTCCTTTAAGCACCCAAGTTTACTTTTGTGAATTAGCAGCTACTCAAAGAGAAGAGGTGGGAAAAGCATGTGGCCAACTAGGTTCAGCATAATGATGAAGCAACTGTGAAACTTGAGAATTCTGCCACTGAATGCTGTAAGTTGGTTGATTCATCTGTTCTAGGAAAGAATAGTGTCTGGAGGAGGGATAATGAAAATGAGAATCCTGATATGACTGAGGTTTATGAGGGACCAAGTGGTAATGGTGGGGGTATATTTAACCATTGCAAAGATGAAAAACAAGCTTGACTTTTACCAGGACTTGCAAATTTGAGTAAAAAGGAGTCGGCATGTCCTGGAAGACACAACAGCTGATGCTGATCTTCCTTGCTGGTAGTAATCTTGGTTTTGACTATATTAGATTTATATCTGTTGTCCCTATTGTAAAGGTTCTACCTGCTTATCGTTTTGTATGGCATTAGTGCACATGAGAAAACGAGAGCTATGGGGCAAGTGCTGTCAAAAGCGAGTGAGCAGTTGTATGATTGCAAATTTAGTTATTGGATAGCTAAGAGCAATGCTGCAAACGGCAGATGAGCAAGCTAGGAGTCTGAAAAGGCAGAACACATTTTTTAGTCAATTAGCTGCCAGGATTATTCCTAATGGAATCCACTGCTTGACCATGCATCTAACAATTGATTACTATCTCCTCTCTCCAGAGAAGAGGAAGTTCCTGAGGAGTGAGAATTTGGAAAATTGCAATCTTTACCACTATGCGCTGTTCTTGGATAATGTCTTGGCCGCATCAGTGGCTATAAACTCAACAATCACGAATGCAAAGGTAATTATGCTCTTTTATTTTATGATATGGACTTTTATCATTCTATGGTTTAGGAGACTATCATCAACTGCGCCTTACATGTTAGGATCTTTTTTCTTCTTTTAATATACAAGCTCTTGTTGAACTGCAGGATTCATCAAAACATGTCTTTCATCTTGTTACTGATACACTGAATTGCGGAGCAATGAATATGTGGTTTCTATTGAATCCTCCTGGAAAGGCAACAATCCATGTCCAGAATGTTGATGAATTCAAGTGGCTTAATTCATCGTATTGTCCTGCTCTAGGCAGCTTGAATCTGTTGCCATGAAAGAATACTATTTCAAGGCAGACAACCAACCACACTTTCATCTGGGTCTTCCAACGTCAAGGACAGGAATCCAAAGTATCTATCAATGCTCAACCATTTAAGGTTCTATCTCCCAGAAGTCTACCCTAAGTTGGACAAGATTTATTTCTCGATAATTACATTGCTGTCCAGAAGGATCTGCATGGAAAGGTGAATGGTGCAGCAGTTGAAACTTGTGGGGAGAGTTTTCATCATTTTGACGAGTATCTTAACTTCTCCAATCCTCGTATAGCAAGGAATTTCAATCCAAATGCTTGTGGGTGGGCCTATGGGATGAACATCTTTGATCTCAAAGGGTGGAAAAGGAAGGATATTACAGGAATTTATCATAAGTGGCAAAACATGGTGACTCGTGGCCCATTTTCTTCTGAGATTGTTTATTCTTATTATTATTTTTATCAGTCATAGGGTGCTCAATGTAGAGTTCAGTTGCATAACCTACCGCCATGAGATTTTTGGTCCATCCTTGAGTTTTCTGATTCATAGTCTAGGTTATATTTTAGGCTTGCTACTTTGATTTAGGCTGAAAAGTTCTAGAACTAATGGTCATCTTTCACGGAGGTGATGCATCAAACTCTTCATTTTGCATGTAAAATGTTCTAATAGGCTGGGCAAGTTGCATAATTAGATCTGTAATTTTCAGGTGTCCTCAATCTTATGCGAAACTCATCTTTTGGCTTTGTTTGCTTCTGAGAATAGTCTCTGGAGTCCTGTTAAATGCGTGGAATCTCATGTCTTAATCAGAAGGCACAATATCTTTAGATATACTTGTTTTTGTTGCTGCAAGAAAAAATAGGGACGACATAATTTTGAGGCTGACATTCATTTGTTGTTTTGGTTGATAGAATGAGGATAGGGTAATCTGGAAGCTTGGGACGTTGCCTCCAGGGCTTATTAAATTTTATGGGCTAGCCTATCCTCTCAGCAAGTCGTGGCATGTGCTGGATCTTGGTTCTAATCCAAGCATTGATTGCGCAGAGATCGAGAATGCAGCAGTCATCCACTATAATGGGAACATGAAACCGTGGCTCAAGACAAAGTACCGGTCTTACTAGACCAAGTATATGAGCTATGCCCATACCTATCCTCGCAGTTGCAGCCTAAGCGAATGAAGGTCCCCTTGATCTCCCTAGAATAAGGGTGACGGTAGGAAGTTCTTAGCAATCTCATAACAATGGAGGGATGGGATTATTGGGTCTTCGCTGCCTTGCTACAGTGTGATTGCTTGTTATCATTCATCATCTGTTCAATTGACGTGTTTTGTTTTCTCCTTTTTTGTTAGCTCAACCCAGACCTCCAGCTGACCCTGCGAGAGCTCCTTCTCGATAAAACATTGCGTTTCGCTCGTGTTTGGCTCAGATGGAAAAACGCGCAGAGATACTCGTCAGGTCAGTTCATTTTAGTTTCTACTGCAGCACGCCTGTGTGTCGTGAAGTTCCTTTTCCATTTACCTGTTGCACTTTCGGTCACCGTCCGAGATAGATATAATTAATTATTTCTGACAAAGGGTAGCGGAAAACAAATCATTTCAGACGATCTCCAGTCCATGTAAATATGTATATCGTACATATTAGCAGACTAAGTCTGTCTATTACTAAGGATCATCCGCACATAGTGGGAAGAAAATTCAAGCTACGGTTAAGCTGGTATAGCGTAGAGTGGCTTAGCCTTTTGCAGAGTGATCCCATGCTTCTCAGTCATGTCCAGAGTCTCAGGTCTCTCCCCATTCCCAAGCTGCCATTCGAAGGACTGGACTAGAGATCCCAGTATCAAGTGCACCATCCTGTGTGCCAAGGGCATCCCCGGGCATATCCTCCTCCCGGACCCGAACGGGATCAGCTCGAAATCCGCCCCTTTGGTGTCGATGTTGAGCTTCAAGAACCGGTCGGGCTCGAAGCGGTCGGGGTCCTCCCACACTCTGGCGTCCCGGCCCATGGCCCACAGGTTGACCATGACCTGGGTGCCCTTCGGTATCTTGAACCCGCAGATCTCCACCTCTTTGTCCGCCCTGTGCGGGAGGAGGAACGGCTCGTACTGCCTCAAGGTCTCCTTGACGACCGCCTGCAGGTAGGGGAGCCTTGGGATGTCGGACTCCAGTACCTTAGTGCCCTGGCCGAGGACCTCTTCGATCTCAGCACGGGCCTTTGCCATAATCTCCGGGTGCCTCAGTAGCTCCGCCATGGCCCACTCGACCACCATGTAGGTCGTGTCCACCCCGGCAACAACTAGATCCTGGTGAATCAAGCAAGTGCTAGTGAATGCGGTCCAAATATCTAAGAACTATCAATTATCTGGAGATGTGAGAATTTGTTAATTTGATAAGCTATTTCTTGTGAGAAGTGGGAGAGTAGTTGGTATCATTTTCTCTTTCCCAAAATGCCCATATTTTTTAAATATATCTTAACTAATATTAAATAATAGATTATTCAACTTACTTCGATCATTTGCCCCGATTAAGATGATTATGTTTACAAATGAAAAATGATTAATTGTCTAGGGAATGTGTAAGGCATAATATATCCATTGCTATTTTAAGGGTAAAAAATAGATTCTGATATATATAATATGCAAATATTAGGGCGAAATCAGATGTGTTTACTCCAATTTTTTAAAATATTAAATCTCATAAATAAATGATACTTTCAACAAAATACGAGACATGCCACTGACCACATGGGAGATTTGGATCGACCATGGTGCGTGGGATTGGACCATAATGGGACAGATCAATATATTTCGAGGTAAATGGCCATTTTTATTTGCAAACATAAAACGTGATGGGTGCACGTGAGGGCTAGTTAGCGGTCAAAAATGGCTCTTAACTTTTATTTTTACCGGGAATATTATTAGGTTTTTATCGAGTAGGATAATGCAAAATATCGTCCTAATTCACTGCATTAAGATCCAAGTAGATAATAATCTTCTTCTTTTTTTCAACAACCTGAGGATATGGTGGTTGTAATATAATTTGAATATGCTGGGGGCACGTACTTACCGCTAGTAAGCTGTTGATGTCCTCCCTGCTCAGTTCCGAGCTGTCCCAGAGATCGAGCAGAGAATCTAACAAATCGCCGACCCGAGAACGAGACTGGTCCGTCGATGCTCTGGACCGCATCTTTGCGTCGACGATGCGGTCGAAAACCTTGAACAGCCGGCCAAAGTAGGCTTCCATCCTTCGGCGGGCCCCCTGTGGGTCGATCCAACGGAGTGCCGGGAAGAAGTCGGAGATGTTCGGGGTCCCTCCCTCTTTCATCATCCCCCAGAGGAGCTCCTTCAGCTCCATCCCGGAGTCGTCCTCGTGATGAGTCAGGTCGACGGAGAAGAGCGTGTTCGTCATCAGATTCAGTACCGTCGTGAAGGAAGCCTGGCCGATATCGACCGCCCGGCCCCTGGCCGCACTCTCACGGAGGTAGTCCAGCAGCTCGTCGACCTTCTTCCGGCGGAGATCTTCGGTCACCTCGAGCTTCTGCCGGGAGAACATCTGCATCGAGCACGCTCTCCGGAAGCCCTTCCACTTGGCGGAGGCCGGCAGCCACGCCACGGAGTGCTTGTAATGGTCCCAAGCCCTGGCTACGTCGGGGATCGTCCTGCTGGACAGCGCGTGGTCGTTCTTCTGGAGAACCTCCCTGGCCGCTTCGCGTGAGGAGACCACCACGGTAGTGACGGTCCCGAGCCGCAGGGTCATCACGGGACCGTATTTCCTGGCGAGCTCGGTCAGGGCTCGGTGGGGCATAGCGCCGAGGTCGAGGATGTTCCCGAGCAGGGGGAGCGGCCGAGGGCCAGGAGGGAGGCCGCGGCCCCTCTGCCGCCCGAAGTGGCGGAAGAGCAAGTGGATGCATATGAGCAACAAACAAAGGAAAGTGAATGCTCTAGGAAACTCCATTAAAATAAACTGTTTCTCGGACCTTGTGCCTTTATTTTAGTTAGGGCTGCTGTTGGAGGTTGCAAAATTTATAAGGTTCGAAAGTAGGACAGGACAGGGTGCGATAAGAAAAATGTTGTGTTAATTTGAGAATTATAAAAATAAATTTTATAATAAAAATAAAAATATGATAAATTTTAAAAAACATATACGTATATATATATTTTTAATATTTTATTAAAATTAATATAAAATTCTTTTGTATAATGGGCTAGCTGTCTTCACATGATCCAAAAACCACGTGTCTATTCGAATAATAGTTTTTAAAATCGAATCAAGCCAGGAATCGGTGTAAACATGAGTTCATGGATCAGACTGTGGGTTTAATGAGTTGAACCGCATGTTTAATAAATAATATTAGTAATATAATATTACTAATAAATTTACATAATATCATAATTTGAATATGATTTATAACAAAAATTATTAATATAACCATTATATTAAACAAAAGTTTAATATAAAATATAAATATAAGTCTAGTAAAATAAAATAGGTATATTATAATAGATTTTTATTTTTTTTTTTAAATTTTAAGTCGGTCGGTTTTCTTACGTGTTCAATTAGGTTCACCGGTCGAACCAGGAATCGGCTGGTTCAATCGGAGTTTTTCTTTTTAAATATGCAATTAGATTTTTTGTAAGAACCGAACCAAGTGAGTGGCCAGTCTCCGGTTGAACCGACTGGCTTAGTCTGGTTTTTAAAACTATGACTGGAATTGCCGGTTATAGCTATTGTCGTCCTTTCGTGGGGTGGGACAGAGCTTCACTATAATAGGCATTTCATGATGAAAATTCTTGAGTATTGTTTTCCCTTTATTCAATTGAATGAATCATGAATTATGGGTCTTCTTGTCATATGTGAACACATATTTGGCAACACAAAATAAATATTAAGAGAGATGTTGTAAATTCAATTTTTGTTATAAAATTATTCACACCACTTTATTCTTACTTCTCCTGTCGTATTTTAAACTTAATAATCAAAATGATTTATTGTGCTGTTTACTTTCTTATTTTCATATAGACTCAGGCTAAAGTTGTTAAATGGGGCCAGCTGGCCCAGAACTAAACTGTCCAAACCTGGAACTGGTCCAAACCACCACTAACCCGACCTGTAACCACTCTTATTGGGTTGAGGGACGGTTATGAGCTGGGCCAACAATATAGGCCTGTTGAACCATGACCAGCACGGACCGTTACCCTACTGAATCAACTCAAAACCGTTATGAAACCGGGCCGCACTAGCCTGGACCGTGAAACATGGCCCTCCCTCGCCACATGTCATAATATCCTACATTTGTTGAAAAATCAACGGCCACAAATGGGTTGGGCATTTGACCGTTTGAACCGTTCAATTAAATTATTGTTCATCCATTGTTCATCGATAAATATTGTTAAAAAAAAAGTCGTTGCCCTAGGTAATCTTATTTCATTTTTACCCCAAAATTTATCTTTTTCTCATTTTTATCCACAACCCTCAAATTCTATAAATATCTCATCATTTTTATAATTTCAATCCACTCAAAATCTCTCAAATCTCTCCAATCTTTAATTCATTCTCAAATCTCTCCAACAATCTCCATTATACTCCTGTTAATTTTGTAAAAATATTTGTCGACGTTGAAGTATTAACGATATCGGCAATTAATTAACGACTAGTTTTGCAGGTTCAACAACGAGTGGCGGACAATCAAGAAGAAAATATTATAGTTTCAGCTATCAAATCCGAGCTTGCATCCTTCTTTCTCTAATTACTTTCATTTGCATTACATATTAAAAAAATAGCACGTTATTCATCTTTTAGTTCAACATCTAATATTAACACTAACACTAATAATGATGTTGAAGAAACTATTTCTCCTACACAAACATCAACGGCCGGAACATCTCGTAAAAAAAGGTCAATTGTGTGGGATTTTTTTTATTATAATAAGGAGGAGGAAAGGATTATTTGTAAAGTTTATAAGGTTAAATACACACATAAAATCGGTAATGGTACAGGTACTCTAGTTAAACATTCTAAAACACATCTTGAAAATGAACGTGATAATAGGCAAACTAACTAAGGATTGATAATACTACAAATAATATTACTGGATATTATAAATTTGATTCTAAAATAGCAAAGTGGGTGGTAGATAGAGATATGGCTTTTACAGAAGTAGAAGAAAATTCTTATAATGACATGATGACATATTTTCATCCTTCTTAGAGTAAAATATCTAGACATCAACTAAAAGATAAAATAATTATATTATATGAAGAATCTAAAGAAATTTTACGTGCCATATTTGCATCATCTATTTGTCGATTTTCATTAACATGTGATAATTGGAGAGCTCTTACTCAAAATCATTATATTTGCATTACTTGTCATTTAATTGATTCTGATTGGATTATGCAAAAATGTATGATAAGTTTTAAAAGATTTGAATTTCCTCATAATAGCACACATATTTCAAGAATTATATTAAATGTTTGTCATGAATTTAATATGTTAAATAAGATTTTTTGTATTTCTTTTAATAATGCAAGTAATAATACTACATTAATTCTTATTTTTAAACAATCAATAAACCTCATATTAGATGGGGTATTTTTTCATAATCGTTGTATATGCCATATATTAAATTTGTGCATACAAGATAGTTTGCATTCTATGAAAGAAAGAGCTTTACCATCTGTTCAAGATGTAATAAAATTTATTAAAACTTCAGGACTAAGAACTCAATATTTTAAATTAATTTGTCAATAAAGTGGAGTTAGTTATAAAAAATTTAAAATGGAATGTCTACTAGGTGGAATTCAACAATTGATATATTATCTAGTTTGTTACTTTACTGTCAATAATTAATTGAATTTTGTGCTAATCATGAATGTCAACAACTTGATGATTATTTTTTTGAAATAGATAATATGTTTATTGGTTTTTTAAATACTTTTAAACAAGTGACGGAATTATTATCGGGAATTTACTACCCAACAACACATCACATAATTCCGTCACTCTGTCGAGTTGTTTCAACAATTAAATGATTTAAAATGATTGATTCTTTTAAACTTACAAGTGCAATTATTCAAGAAAAATTTAGAAAGTATTATGAAGAAATTCCTTTACTTTATTCTATTGCTTTAATATTAGATCTTATAGTTAAATCTAACAGCTTAAAACTTATGCTTGTTCGCTTTTATAATTCTTTTTATGATGATGATGATTGTAGTTTTTTTACTGATACTAACATCCATCATTATAAGCAACTTGTGCAGGTAACATTACAAAGAACTTTTACAGTATACTAAGAGGAAGATATGAGTACGAGAGAAGTCGGTGAGAATTCAAGATTGATGAGCACCTCCACCATCACCCAACCATGGGAGAACGAAGATGATTCATATGTCATGATATGCATATCAACAAATAGAGGCATCCTACATCCCACCGTTGACGAACTTGCAGTTTACTAGATGGCGCCACTCATTGATTACATCGGTCCATCATTTGATATATTGCATTGGTGGAATGAGCATTCTTCCACCTATCCCGTGCTAGCAAATATGGCTCGGGATTTTTTAGATGCATCGGTATCGACAGTAGCATTAGAAAGCACATTCAGCTTATCTAGAAAAACGTTTGAAGAATGATGCTCAAGATTAGCTCCTACTACATTAGAAATGATGATGTGTTTACGAGATTGGAATTGAGTTGATCAACGAACGCAAAATATTGTTGATGTTTGGATCTATAAAGAGGACGAGAAGGACGATAAATCCAAACATACAACATAATAGATTTTCAGATTTCACACTTAAAGTTATATTATTGTAATTTAATATTTTATATTGTAATTATTATATTAATGAATAAGCTGGTAGAGGGTCAATGCCTAACCCTCCATCCTATTGGTAGTTTTTTAAATCGATATATCTATTTATTGTAATTAAAAGTTTTTAATATTTATTCAAAAAATATAATATTTCATTCATATAAATAAGATAAGTAGTAAATTTAAAATTTAAAATCAAAATATATTTTAATTTAAAAATGAATTAATTTTATACACTAAAAAAAGGAGAAAATGCACTGTGTACGGGTTGAACCGGCTAGAACCGTTAACCGACCCGCTACGACACGGTTCTAGGCTTGTTCATGCTATCATGAACTATGAACCGTAACTTGTCCGATCTGTTAAGTGTAGCGGGCCGACCCGTAACCGTGGCAAATGGTTCTAGGCCCGTTTTAAATCGGCCCGGACTGTTATTTTAACAACATTAACTCATGCACCTCTTATGTAATTGAAAAATAAATAAAATATTACATGCGCATGAGAGAATCGAAATTACTATCTCATCAACAATTCAACAAATTGTATGTCTCCTATGTCAACCTGGACCGGCACTTGGATCAATTTTTTCGTCTCATTCCAGAACTTAGGAGTTCAGATTGCTACACGCAATGTATGATGACTAATGAATGGGTGGACTGTCAAAGCTGTATCGGGCCACGTTCCTCGAACGAACGCCTTGGTAGAAGGGGGCGGGGTGGGGTGGGGTGTGTGTAGATAACGCCATATTGCACCTTCCTTTCTCGAATGGATTATCTTCGGAATGACCGAAAGATCAAATCTGAACCGCGAATTGGATCCAAAAATCGGTCGGGAATTAATAAATCCTCATATAATGCATTTTTTTAAAGTTGAAACGGTGCGGTTAATTACTAAATTTAAATAATTTAGTTAACCGGTTTAAATGGTCTAACAATATTTTAAAAAATATGTATATATTTTAAAGATTGCAATATAATAAAAATAAAAATGTAAATATATATTTAAAATATCTTTAAAAAAATTAAAGGATGGTTATATATAGGTTATTTTACTATTATATAATATATTTTTTACTATTCAATACTAAATTTTTTTTTTCAATAAGTCCACTAATGTTAATCTAATATGTTTAATTAAAATTTTATTATTCTAACTTTTTCTTTTTGTTGTTTTTATATTATTTTTTTTTATTTCTTGTGTTTCTATGCGGTATTGTTTGGATTTTGTTAGGTTTATATTTAATTTATTAATTTTTAACTACCTTTTTAAAAAGCAGTCTAACAAGATAACTGAACTATAGAATTGATTCGAAATAATTCAGTTCTTTAACGATTTAACAAGAGCGAATCAAACCAAACCATGAGCACGCCGGGGGTGGGAAAAAAAGATTGCCATGAACGCATGCAGCCACATCCTCGTGGGCTGCTCAATAATCAGACTTCATGATTTGCCAAATAGACGATTAGGCCCATTTCCCACAGATTCATCACCTCAGACACACCGGGGCCCGCGTTTGTCGTCAATCGTTGGTGAGTGGCCAGCAGCCCCTACGCACGCCATAATTTACCCGATAAATAAAATATTAAAATAATCATATTTTAAAAAATAAAAATAAAAATAAAGTGCCAGAGGAAAAGTATGAAAGCGCTGACGCGTGCAGCCTGTGCACAACGTATATATATATATATATATACACACACACAACATATATCCTGATTTGTAATTGGTGACATGTGATCTCTAAGGCAGCAGCTAGAAAATGCTGACTTTTATTTTAATAAAATTTGCACGATGGGATAAATAAGGATAATGATTTTTTGCAATATTTGATAATTTACACCGCAAATAAACATAATTTTTTTAGATATTAGGATTCGAGAAAATTATTAAAATATTATTTTAACTTTATTCAATTGTTTCATTTTAACTAATTTGGGTATTGAACTATTACACTGGGTTTTAAAACACTGCAGGGATATATTACATGACTTTATTTGCATTTTATCCAATATTTTCCCTCAAAAACACGAGGTTTAGCTATTATATCGAGTTTTTTGTCCAAACTAAATAAATTTCATACATCCATAATAATGGAGCCAAGATTCCAAATCAATGTCCGGAAGCTTTTTTTTTTTTTTATATCGATAGTATTCAACGTCGTAACAATTGATTAATTTATCGAGCGGTGTATTGTACAGTGAAGTCCGTCAGTTAAATATCAGATATCGACTCTTAAAAATTCAAATTTTACATCTAACCTATTATATATTATCAATTTATCGGGTCGAGAGTCTGATGACTATAGGTTTAAATGCTCAAGTAATACATCCGGCTAATTTCAACCGTGGGCATTAAATGTAGAATCCGGATTTTACTTGAAGTGGCCCACTCTTATCATTGTCTTTTTATATTACCCGACAAGTGGACGTAATTAATTGAGTGGCTGATTGCGTTCTTATCGATCACTTCCCGACAAGCTTGACAGAAACGGGTCGACACGTCGAAACAATCACGCCCGCCTTTCACATTTCCATCGAGGTCGCTCGTGATTCCATCTCTCAAAATTCTACGACCACTTAAAAAAAGAAAGAAAGAAAAAAAAGAAGGTGTTTCTAAGGTTTGTCGGCTGGATGCTTGTAACGATTTGGATCTCGTGCCAGTTGTGTAAATAGGAGATTTTTAATCCATATCCAGAGTAATTTGGATGATTATTTTTAAGTAATAAACTTGTGGTATTATATATGCTATTAGAGTGAATTCTAATCTATAACTATGAGAGATTAGAAATAGTTTATACCAGGTCAATGCATCTTTATTTTCATTTTTTTATCAAATAGTTATATGTGTTTTTTAGAATCTATTAATATATTTTAGAGTTTATCTAATATTTTTTAGTTTTTTTAACCATTAAAAATTTAACATCAGTCAATATCCCACTGTATCACAGTCATGCTAAATCACAACACATTACGATTTGAATTACCATATTCTAATTTTGATGTGGACCGGATATATATATATGTATGTATGTATGTTATGTGGATTCGGAAAGGTCTGGTAAGGAGCTAGCTGTACAATAGCATGATTGGCAACATGAGATTTTTCTAGTCGTTAATCTTTTATCGCACAAAATATCTAAATAATTTAATAAAAAAAACTAATTGAAAGGTTTTCTTTTGGAGACACCAAGTTTTATTTGATATTAAAAGAATATTCTTGCGCTTGATTTTTTATAAATGTAATTTTTGGGGCGGTTTAATCCCTTCTTCGTCCTGTCGTTTTAGGTCGATGGAACCGGCCATTGCCTATAACTTGTTCCACTACTATGGGTCGTGAAGGTAATTTCCACCCCCTTTTTTTTTGCAAAGAAAGGTAATTCTTTTTTTTAACTTGGACCGGACAAAGCGTACCTCGAAACTAATATGCGGTCGGACCATAATTTATGGAAAAGTTCCCGTTGACCCTCCCAACATGGATTCGATCATTGGATCACATATTCAGAAATTTAGTGAAAAAAGTCACTTGTTCAGCTTTAAGTTGAAAAATGAAAAGATAATCCATTCAAGAAGAAGTGCAATATGTAAAATAAATAGCTTGCGAACAGATTTAGGAAATTTATACGAGGGAAATTAGTACGAGGTGGGATTGGTAGATATAAAAAATTGGATTGAATACAATAATACTGTTCTCTATTTAATAATCGAGAGGTCGTAAGTTCGATTCTTATCGTGTAACTCTTTATTCCCTTCTTACTTCTACTATCTCCTTCTAAATCATAAACCCCCTATGTAATTGAGAAAAAAAAATCTAGTTGGTCGAAACTTTAGTCAAGGGAAACAATCCGGTGGGATGAAATAATATTACTTAATAAAAGTAAATAAAATCGGCAAAATTTTGTATAATATTTTACAGTTTTTCTTAGAGTACAATGCCGTTTTTGGTACCGCCCTTGAATCCATCCCAAAAAAGGGTGTGGCTTCCCATCCCATCATATCCGTAGAGAACTTGAATTGGACTATATTATCCGCAAGAGAAATCTAGGGTGGTTGTTAGTCAACCTTTTGTTTTCCCCTTGAATTTTGAGTTGGACATTGATGGGATTATACTTATAAGGCTGATACGTATTCTATATGATAGTAGAGCATAGTTCATTACCCCCTCAATCCTATGTTGCAAGTTGGACTTGTATAGACTCGAGAGTGAAACTTGTGACCGGTAAACATGAAATCAGAGTTGGGAAAATTGCTTCTCCTCGTCTCGTGACTAGTTGGTTACCCATGTAACTACAGCATGAAACTTGTTTTCTCTTCATATACTTCTTTCCAATTTCCACCAACCTGTTGTCGGAATGGATCATAGAGCCCAGTATCAAAGTTCACCACCACCCTACGGCCGAAGCCAGCCCGAGGGCAAGACAAGTCCTTCTTCAGGGCCCGAAAGGAACACGCTCGAAGTCCATCCATTTACAGTCGATCTCGACACTCGATAACCCCTGTGGGCTTGAGGCCGTCGGGTTTGGGCCACAACGTGGGGTCTCTGTTGGTGATGGCCAATGCATCATCGACCATGACCTATGGCGTTCCCCAGGGGGTCGAGCCGGCAGAGATTTGGCTGGCATCCCTACTTCGTGCTTCAGGAAAATAAAGGAAAAGATACAATAAAATTGAAGGAAATAGCGGGTCAAGCAGAGTTCTTCGGGAAGTGCGGGCGAGAAGCGGCGGTAGGGCTACAACAGCGCCGAGAGAGAGAAGAGAGAGAGAGATGGGAGGGAAAGGTAGGAGGAGGAGAGAGAAGAACTACAGGTCCGCCCATGGAGGCTACGCCAATACCCTCCCTCCCCCTCCTGATCTCTCCAGGGTCGACGCTTTGCCTTCTAAGCTCCGCAAGCTCATCTCTTTTACGTCCTCCTCTCTTCACGGTTGGACTGTCTCTTCACTTCTCTCTATTATCTTTGTTTACTGATTTTTTTTTTTTAATAAGATGGGTCGCGCTTATTTCTTACAGATTGTTCGGAGGGTTCGAATGGCAGTCAGTCGGAGAGCAAGAGGAGTGACTCTGGTCATAACAAGGTCAGTAATTTTATGCCGTGGCTCGAGTTGCAGTTGAATTCGATTGTTTTGGGTTGTAGGTGATAATTTCTTCTTTTATGGATTCTATAAGCTGAGGTGATTAGTGATGGCTCGCGATGTCCTGAGTACAATAATTGGCTACAATTTGGTGATTGCAAACTTTGATTGAATAGCGGCATATGCCCTTCTTGTTACATTTGTGCATTAGCTGACTCTTGATTTCGGGTAGTGGGTTTTTTCATTGGATATAAGTATCTTCTTCTTCACTTACGCTTTGAGTGCCAAAGAGGGGAAAATTCATGTACCATCGTGGAGAACGGTCTTTGACTTGGATTCAAGAGAGTTTTGAATGTGCTGGATTTGTTGGGCTATCCTGTCACTGGCGAACCGTGCTTTATCTTTATATCTCATATCTTTTCCCATCATGAATTTCATCTGGAAGATGACCGAGATGGGGAACTTTTTTGAGCAGATTATGCCCTGATTATCACATGGCTTGAATCATTGCTAGGTCCTAAGTTTCTTTTTTATACAATTAGTATGGTCAGGCTCCCTTTTTATTTAATTTAACCTCTGAACTTGCTCAGACTGAGAGATCCTCTTCAAAAGATAAACCCTCACAAGCAAGAGAAGCTGGTGATCGTGATAAATGCAATGTCTCGTCTGAGCCTACTGAGGAAATTGTTGAGGATGTAACTGATAAAAAGAAAAGGATGAAAAGAAAGAGAGGACAGGCAGATGACCTTCGCTTTCAATCATCGGTAGAGGAATCATCAAGAAGGAAGGAACGCAGAAGGAAGCGACAGAAAGAGTGAGCACTTAGTAATCATTCCCCTGTTCTTGTAAAATCAAAGGTGCCATAGTCTGATCATTTCTCCATTCAGGTACAAAGAAGTAAAGAAAAATAAGCGCAAAAATGCTAATGACGAGGAGAATGTGGACTTCCCCAGGCATGAGAAGGTCCGATTTGGTGATGTTGTCAAAGCTCCACCCAAGTTGGTTGCACTTCCAAAGGTAGCATCTTGAAAACCGTTGTCACTTGATAACAAAAGGCTTGTCTCTTATCTTTTCAACTAGTTAGCTGATGATCCTACACTTTTGTGTGAAGGGTCTGAAAACCCCTCAGGATATTTCAAAAGAAAGGATTCGTCTACAAGCTGTCGAGGCTTACAGAAAACGGAAAGGATGGGATTCGAGACCAGGGAGCCACCAACCCCCTTTAGTAGATACTTAGTTGCATTCTTAATCAATTTTAACAATGCATCTCAGTCATTTTTATTTTTACAGCACAGATAAAATTATGGATTTTTTCTTGTTCGTATTTTTTTTCTTGATACTTGCTCGGCAAAGGTAATATTGGTAGACTTCCGTTTGGTAACTAACTTATCTGGAGAGAACTTCCAGGATATTTTTTCAGATAGGATCCTGGAGCATACAAATGAGTTTATTCTGAAATGGAGCTCCTGTCTGTAAATTAAGAGGAAGATGGGATGAACATGTGCTGGAAGAAAATGGGGTTCTGTATGAAACCATGATAACTGGTTTTTTAAGTGTCAATGCATAACCATGATAACCAAGCTAGGTACATTGGGAGGATTGAGCACAGGATGTGTTTGGATCTATAATATCATCGTAGGAGTTGTGTTGAAGATAGAGCCCACCATCAGTGTCAAGTGCAAGCATTATCTTGTGAGACGGTTCTAGCTTTGTCAGCCAACATGAGCCTGGAGAAGTTGAGAAGTGCCATCTTCTGTATCTGCCTGCGAAGTCCTTTTCCGAGGCAGATCTGAGGGCCCTCCCTGAATTTATGGCGGAAAAAATAGAACCTGCCAGAAATGAACGTTACGATTTGCAGGTTTCAGGATGGGTGGATGATGGTGATAGTCATTAAAATCTGTGCACTTGAACGGTGACCCTGGTTGGAAGTTCCCATTCTTAGTAGTACATCGTGTGGTAGACACCATCCCCGATCTCTTCACCTCAGTGCCATGGGAAGCACATCACTTGCCTCCAGTTGCGTCCGTACTCTACATTGATCATCTGAGAACTTAATATTGTAGTTGGCATGAGCATAGCACTTAAGTACTAATGTGGAAGCGTAATCTACCTAACCTTTTGCGGACTGTTTGTTATAGACACCATACTATTACTATGCGTGCAGTTGGATACTTGAAACTTAGAAGTTGATGAAGAAATTATCACATTAATCATCTTCTATTAGCATTGGTCGGTTTTGAAGGTGAAACTTGCAAGTTATTTATTTCTTGTCCATGTTGCTTTGCACTTCCTAATTTGCATTCCATTAGAATTGGGTTTTTACAAATCAAGTGCTTGCAGTTGGACAGTATATTTATGCTCGGTCTGACTATTTTCTCAAACCAGTATTGGATGTCCAGATCCAGAAAGTCAGTAGTGGATTTCATATGCTTGGACAGTTGGAACGGTTGATCAGATAGTAATATAAAAAAACTTGAATGTACCTTAATGTCATCATCTTCTAAGCACTACAGGATGGATGATGGCCCTTTGGACCCCAATCTGCTGCTTTTACCATAATCTTCAGTCACTTTTAAGCAACTTATTCTTTGCATTTTCGGAGTTTCTGCAGTTATCTAAGTACTACTCAGCGAACCGATTTCCCCAGACGGAGGCGGTTTCTGGTGATAGTTTACTCGTAATCTCACTTGACGGAGCTGGAGACGGAGCCGGTGCATGAAGGCTGTGTGAGGGGAAGGGAGATATGACAACCTTCCCCAGAGCTCTTCGAGTTTCAAGATGCCGAAAAGCTTCCACCACGTCCATGAAAGCATACGGGCCGGTCGGGTCGATCACTGGTTTTAGCTTCCCATTCTCAAGATAAGGCCTGAGTTTCTCCAGTATCTCTCCTGAGACGATCAGGCTGGAATAGACCGCACTTCGGTGCGACGGAGGGTATATGCTGTGTCCGCGACTGGGGCATCCTCCTCAGCAGCCTCGAAAGACTTCTCGCTGTCACCTGGAAAATGACAGAGAAAAAAAATAAACAAATTCTTAAAGGGGGGTTCCTATAGCGCACAAAGATCAGACATAAGATATGCCTTGTAAAAACACTAAAAAAAAATGCTTACCAATTGTGTCAAAGACCAAATCGAACTCCTCATCGACATCCTCATACTTCATTTTCCAACAATCAACAACCTCGTCCGCGCCCAGGACCAACAACTGTGTACCGTGTGGTGAAGGGGATTGTAAGAAGTCTATGCTTCACTTGAACAGTGATATAAAGCACCTATTCCAACGTTGGTGATAGGGTTTCTATGCGTATTTTCCCATCTCTTTCGTGGAAGTTTAATGCTGGGTGCAATTACTCCCCACCCTGTGTCCACACAATTAGAAGGAACCTGAGTGTTGCATTATAAAAGAAGTAGAAGTAGGAAACGAGTAAATTGGGTCTGAGTTTTATGCAGAAGATATATATTTATCATCATTAGATTGATGGGGGCAACGCCGGCAACATTGAAACATGCATATGGCGAATCTGCCCACAGGAGATTAGATTAGATGTGTGTTTAATTTAAGAGCGAATTAACATGCGATTATAAGTTGGGCTTTAGAGGTAATTAAATTGATCGCGTGGCATTCCAGCTGGACTTGTACGAGGTTAAGAAAACATGTCCAACTAAAAAAAAAATTGAAGTTAATAAGCACGGCTGCTCAAACATTATCATATTCTTATAACATTATTTCTATTTTTCTTACATGTAATTCTTCTTCAACTAAAAAAAAAGATATCAAATTTAGTAGAAGTTAAATCTATCTAGTTCGTGCGTAATGGAATACCAAATTGTCGAATGAGCAAAGCTCGATGTCTCTATGGTCCATTAAATGCCGGGCATCACTTTTCCATGCGATGATGATGATAAGAGATCAGGACGCCTGGGGCAGGATTTTTCCCTAGGGGACAGTACAATAAGAGAGTTGGTTCCTCCTTCTCCCGTGTTAGATTTTGCTGAGAAGCATTTCGAGTCGTACTATATACTTTTTAGGAGTGTGAACGTCAATTCTTTTTTTTTTTTTTTTGTTATAGGTAACAGTGAGTGAATACATTGTAATTGGGTATAACACATTGGTATCACCTTGATGTATCATAATGACAGACTTTTGACTTGCTATGGGCATATATATATGTACGTAACGATGATGTCCATAGGACTGTCCTATATATGGACGGTATGGACAGGGAATCAATCATGTGATTTGTCATGCGTCTTGGCAGTAGGCACTTGGGTAGCTCATCGGAACTGCATCAAAGTATTAGCAAAAAATGGTTTGCACTCCGTCCGTGTTAGATAATTTGTTTAACTTTATACGGGGCCTACAATTATGGACTTGAGTCGAGTTGTGAAAACAAGGATTTGAGGGCCTCCAAACCATATAGATATTAAATGAGCGGTCCGGATCAATTCAAAATAGATTTAGAACCGTTTAGTCTGGTTACGGTTTGGTCCGTTGAGCATAACGGGTCGGTTGGTTACAGGTCACGACTCAAGAATATATGAACTGCCCTTGAACCATTCATAAGTGGGCCGATTCATGATTTGAGCCGTTTGACTTATCTTTTTTTTAATTATTTAAAATGAGTATTTTAATTTTTAAAAATTTTAAATTGAATCAAAAAAATTTGACTGTCAATTTACAAGATTTTTTTATAGTTTAAGATGGTTTTGCAATATTCTTGGCCAATCCCTAAACGGTTTTGAGCTAACTCAATGAGAAAACATGTCGGGTCGATTTTGATTTAACAAGCCTATTTCTTAAACTCAGCCTGTAACGACCACTTAACTCAATAAAAATAATTATGAGAAAACATGTCGGGTCGATTTTGATTTAACGAGTTTATTTCTTAAACTCAGCCCGTAACGACTACTTAACCCAATAAAAATAATTACAAATCGATCTTAAAACAATCTGAATTAGTTATGAATTTTAAGAGGTGAATTTCTAGCCAAACCAACTTGTGCGCAAGAATATCGTGCGACCAAGGAAGGGCCAGGGCAAGAAAAAAAAAAGTAGGGGAAGAAATCGACAAGCCTTGTCAGAAAGCAAAAATTTCAGAAAGCAAAACAAAAAGGTCACATTGAAAGCAAAATCAACTCTAAGGTGACCTTTTTTCCTTCCCTTCTTTTTTTTTTTGCTTGACCTTCCCCCGTCCATACATACACACACACATGTATATATATATAAGGTGGTGCAGCGGTAGATGAACCTCGTATACTTCCTGAATTCTCTCATAGATAGCATAGAGAAATTCTCCGACCTGCACGTCCAAAACCGCGCACACAGGTTCATAATGGCCGAGGCCATTCTTCCCATTTCCTCTCCGGTTCAAAGGTCAGTATTACTTACACTCGCAACTGAGTTCTTCATTTATTTGAGTCACTTACTTTATTGCTCTTATTTAGATATTTCTTTTCATTCCTACCATTATGCCAATTGAAAGTAAATTCGATTTCATGCAGATTACAACACACACATTTTGATAATTTTATGTATTTCGCAGGACAGTATGTAACAATTATTTATATGTTTAGACTATAGAACGTTCCGTATCAAACACTCTTAGATTATTAACGTTTAACTTTCTTTCTATACAATGGGTCCTTCATCGGGCAAACCATTTGAAACTAAGCATTCCCACGATAGCCAATCGCACAAAGAAACTCTCAAGTTAATAAGTCTCATTAAACGAAGGCATTGTCCACTCCAATCATAGTCCCATTGTTTTGTCAATCAGAAAAGTACATTTTTTATAGAGGTAAATGCTCTTTTGGGTTGCATAGGGAGTTCAAGATCTAGTTTATTTCCAGTGTCAAATTGCAATCTATTACTCAGTGATATGGTTCGATTCACCATTGTTTGGCTTTTCGTAGGCCAAGTGACCAAGGATCTGAGTTCCATGTGACATCCACACTAAGTTCCGTCTACCGGCGCCTGAAATATTGTCTAGCTCCCCTGGTCATAGCCAAGCAACTCTCCACGATGAAAGAAACCAACCTCTTCGTGCTGGCTCTGATCCTGATCTTGCTCGTCGGAGCAAACTCATGGATGAACCAAGCTGACCGTGACCCAAGGTACGTGCATGTAATACTTCACTACGGCCTTCCGGTCTCGGTTTATCTCATTTTCGGGTTGATCATCGACTCGATTTTTCTCGGCCCTCTCTACAAGTGGGTCGTCGTGTGTGTGTTCCCCCTGGCAATGATCCTAGCAGATCCGAACGATCAGCATATTCTGACAGGTATCTGCAGGATCGCGGTGGCGACACGTCAAGTAGGTTCATCGGCGATTAAGACTTCATTTGATCGGCTGTGCACAACATGGTCCAACTACGTGCCAAGAAACCTCTCTATCGGTAACGATCTTGGCAATCAACGCGTGGGTCGTTGAGGTGCTTCGGCCGATGTAACCAGTGGAGACGATAAGGCAGGCTTAGAGTTGCCTTCTGATGTTAATCACTAGGTGAACGGCGTCTTGCATGGCTTTATTTATTTTCTTTTCTGTAATATCTGCCAGATGAAAATCCTTATAATATCTGGTGTGAGTGTAACTTATCACTGGACTGGATTGACTCATCATCATAAATCCAAAATAAGCAATATAGAGCTTTGTTTTGCTTTCTTCCGAGAATTGGGTAGAGCAACCACGTTGTGTTCCAGGTTCCAGGTGAAGAAGTTATGGAAATAGAAATGGAATTTTAAGATGGGGGACTAAACCCTCGAACACAGAGGATAAGATTTTTAAATATGGTGTAGCAAAAGGAATTTCACTATTTAAATTTGATTGTATTTATTTAGAATGATAAAATTTATCAATTATACTACTTGAGTTAAAGAATATGTTACGAATCATCAAAATGGGCCGGTTGTATTTTTATAATTTATTTTCTACCAATAAATTAATTATTTATATTTTTATACCAATTTCATTCTCCAAACATCAATTTCATTGGCCATGATGAGTACAGTTGGAGGATAAAATTAACAACAGATATGTGTGTGTGAGAGAGAGAGAGAGAGGGAGAGAAAATGAATGCAACTCTGCCCATTTCGATTTCCACTCGTCTGCGTTTGATGATGTGTTTCGTGTAGTGGACCTTCGATCCCCCAACTCTCCTCCTCTCTGCATTTCCTCAATCTTCCCCCGTCTTCATCATCGTCTCTCTCTTCCTCTTCTCTGCAACCCATCGGATATCCTTTCCTTGTTCACCTCCACATCTCGGAGGAGGCGCATCGTGCAAGTTCATTCCCACACATGAGCTGAAATTCAACCTTTTCTCATTGCATTTTCCGGTGAACGTCGGCCTGGCGGTCAGCTCTCCCCCATCCGATTTCCCGGGCTTCGGCCTTTCTCCAGCCCGCACCTTTAGCGTTTTCCTCCGATCCATGTCTGTGGAGGATGCACCTCAATTAGTCTCTGTCCCTCGTAGGCTGTGCACGCTGATTTGATTATGTGTACACCGTTATATTTTGTCCCTCCGTGCTGATCCGGATTGCAAGGGTGTCATCTACAGAGCGATCTTTCTCAGATGAACGATGAAATGACACATCAAATACGCCTGATGCGTCTGTTCCAAAAACGGCTATAAAGTGACCGTGTTATACCTGTGGCCATTATCAAATTATTTACTCATTGATCAGTAATGGTCCCCAAAAGGTGAAATTCTAAATATTCACGCACCGTTTTTATTTTGAGGTAGGCATAGTAGTTCTCTTGCATGGGGTTCCCTTGTGTTTTTGCAACTGGGTAATGGAAGAAGAAGAAGAAGTTATGGAGCATGGTGGTGTAGAGAGCTTTGAAGATGGTGAGGAGAATAACCCTCCCAGTGTGATGGTTAACCCCCGAGCAGCTGTCGTCGCTGGTGAGCCAATCCCTGGCTTCCTTGGGCTGGGGATAGTGCTGGCTTCATGTCCCCTAGGACACGGATGGTCAGAGGATTGCTTTCTATATTGAGGGCGTGCACTAGAAACAGGGCAATGTGCTCCATGACAGGCTTGTTGCTTTCTAGTTCAACTAGTTGAAAATCCATATTTCTGTTGCTTTATTTCCGCCAATATGATGGTCAGTTTCTTTCCTTTTTCCCCATTACATCAGACAATATTCAGGAACCCAAGAGAGGTTAAGGCATACACCGTTCCCTTCACTGAAAAATGCAATCTACCAGCAGAGGTCATTCGAGAATCTTCAGACTCAGTAGTCGTGGTTGATATGAATGCTCCAGCAGCACGTGTAGCGCAGCACACGAGGCAGCCAAACATGATGGGGAGGGACACCCTTTCCTGTTTCAGCATGGAAAAGCCACAGCAGGCTCTACTGGTGGAGCATTCATGCGTATGTTCAAAGGACCCGATGGTTCAGGCTCAGGGGAGTGGCATTTTCCCCTGGCTTTTTAGCTTTTCCTGCAACAGGGATTAGAGGCTCAGCTGTGGTTGCTATTACATCTGATAAAGAAGTTATCACCGGTAAGCATTTTTATATGCATAGAAAGTTTTCTTCATTTTTCTTGGTGGTTGAATGTCAATACGCTTCATCTCCCTTGACTCATAATTGCCTTCAAGCCCTTGAAACATTGCCTAGTTTCAATGTCAGCCTACGGTCACAATACACATCATGAGGATACAAGATATTGAACTTGAGATGTGTTGCTACACCTTATATTCTTCCTCATAAGCTCTCAAAATTTGCCCGAGATATTCATCTTCTTCGCTTTTCTCGAGGTAAAAGACTGATAATTAACCACCTATCCTTTGAATCTCCAAATTGTTTTATTTTGTGGAAATATAAAATAGAGGTTCAAAGAAAAAAAAACATTCATCAGTTTATTATGCAGTTTCCACCTGAAATTGAGGTGGGATTCATGAATTTCCTACTTCATCTTTGCTTGTTGGGGAGTCATCACAGATTTTTTTTTTTTCTGACGACTCCAGCGTTATAGAAGCTTTACTGATCTAAATGCAAGCCAAATGTCTTCAGAAATTTTCAACTGTTCAGATTACTTTTACAAACTCAAAATGTGAATCACCATTAGCACGTTCTGTACACCGTTTCTTGATAGGAATAGGCTGTTGCATACTGGCACAGGAAATACATTGCTTGCATTCCAAATTATGCATTTTTCTTTCCTTTTCTGTTGGGTGCAGGGAGAGAAATAGAGAAAATACGACAGTTTCTTTTGTGAGTGTGATATTGTTCCAATATACGTTCAATGATCTCAAGGTAAATCCTCTGGTCCCGTGATTTAGGGGGGCATGCAGATAACAGCATCAGGGTAATACCTACTGATGGAGGGAAAACAATAGAAACCGCTTCAGGCCACTGCGCTCCAGTCAGTTGCCCTGCCCTTCCTCCAAACAGCAAGCACCTTGCTGCAGGATATCAAGACACGGCGATCTTATTCTGGAGAATACATGGTGCCTCTTCATCCTCAAGTACGATTGCGGATGCTCCAACTGTTGGACCTAAATCAACGTCATCCACCTCCCGCAGCAGCACTCTTGTGGATATATTGGCTGACAAAAACCAAGGACGTCGCATTGGAGGCCCAATCCATGTACTCAGTGGTCATGGGAAGGAGGTAACCTGCTGCTATGTCAGTTCAGACCTTGGAATTGTGGTCTCATGTTTGCATTCATCTGATGTCTTGTTGCACTCAATGAAGAGGGGAAGGCTTATAAGGAGGCTCAAAGGAGAAGAGGCTCATTCTGTGTGCCTCTTGCCAGCAGGAGTCGTTATGACATGGAATCAGTCACTGCATGCCGTCAGTATCTTCACCCTTAATGGGATTCCAGTCGGTAGTGCCCAGCTGCCATCCTCGTGCAGCATCAGCTGCATGGAGATGTCGGCAGATGGGGAAAATGCTCTGACTGTAGTGAATAAGAGTGTAGAGAGCGCAGGATTATCTGATGGATACAGGGATTTTAGCTCCAGGAAGTTTAAAAGTCAAGAAGATGATCATCAGAAAGTGGATAAAGCTGATCGAAGATTTAGATATTTTCCCGCCTTCAATTTGTTTCCTTTATTTACATTCGCTCTGTACTTGAACGAGAAGAATAAATTCCACTGAGCTCGTGAGTGAATTTTTGTTGCTTTATCGATTGTGTTGCTTAGTAGTATTGATTTTTCTTCACGGAGATATTCCTTTATATATATGTGAACTAATTGAGAAAAATTCGTTCAACGGTGAATTGGAAGAACCGGAATTTGAAGTTCGGTTGCCTATATTAAATTTAGAGTAGTACACAGTGTTACACGTACGATTTAGCGAGAACTATGAATGAAGATGTGAGACATGACGACTAACTTCTTTAAATTCCAGTCATTTCAAGTTCTTTATTGTGCAATATCCTCAGGGTTGCATATGATTCTAATATGTCGATGGTGTCCTATTACTACTTCACCGGCAACCCCTGATCGACGATGGGCTGCACCTCGCTCAAACACGGGGTGTGCACTTGGTCGCTCAGTGGCTGTGCCTCGCTCTACCAGGAGCAGTGCACTCAGTCATTCATGGGGAAGAACTCGTGATAGACCATAAAGTCATTGCCTACCTTAGTCTGAGTGATGGTATCTTTGACGTAATTTATGTTCTCATTCAACACATTCAGCAAGAATACAGATCAAATCTGAAAGTAGACATACATATACAGATATTAAAATTTTAGGTTAAGCAATTTCGAGAATGAAATTTTTGTTGGTGGGGGGAGAGTTGTGAGATTTGAATAAACTCGTAGGACTACATACGGTTATTTTGCTACAGATATTGGTTTGGTAATTAGGTGTCTCAAATTGATGTAGATGATAGGCATTGGAACCGATCAAACCACATTTAGCGTAAACCGATGATGAGCAAAAATATAAGGAAACGGGTTAATAGACTAAATTAAATGTGGGGGAGAATATTTAGGTCCGTGTTTCATTAAACAAGCTCAATCCACTTCCTCCTCAGCCTATCACCTCTTCACCGTCATACCCTTTCCATTTTTATTTTTCTTGAGTGGAAGGCACCACCGGTAACAAGAGAGAGCTAAGGGCGAGTGTCGGTGGCAGCATAGGGGAATGGTCGGTGGGAAGAGTGGGAGAAGAGGAATCGGGAGGTGAGAGGGATCGAGCAAGAACGCGCGGATGAGGAATTGGGTCCGACTTTATGCAGATATGTGTGTCATCTTTACATTGACGGAGGCGACGCCGGCAAAATTGAAACATGCATATGGCGAATCTGCCCACAAGAGATTAGATTAGGTTAGATGTATGTTTAATTTAAGAGCGAATTAACATCTGATTATAAGTTGGGGTTTGGAGGATAATTAAATTGATCACGCGGCGTTCCAATTGGGCTCCCATGAGATGTGTCTGACTAAAAAAAAAACTATTTTTTGAGGTTAACAAGCACGGCTACTCAAACATCATCATAATCTCGGAACATTATTTCTAAGGTGCGATGGTATGGTAAATTAGGACGTGTTCTCCCGTGCTAGATTGACACAATTAGGAGGGGAAGAAGAAGAATGCCGGCCGTGATGGACCAGAAAATGGAGGGGGAATTCCCAGTGACGCTGGCGAAGGAAGAGGATAGAGAACATGTTCCTCAGTGATTCCAGAGGGAGGAAAAATCTAGTGTCAGAAAAGGTACAGTACAACTTTAGCGGCAACAAATACGTTAGGTACGGATAGCCACCCTCGCGGGTAGAGCCCACCTTAGCCGGTTCTGATGTCTCAGAGCGAGAATCAGATCGGACTCATCGGGAGGTCGCGAGTCTTACTCTATGGGGGGTGCTAGCGCACTACGGCTATCGACGATACCATATTAAACCAAAAGCAAATGAGTTCGGTCGTGAGAGTTTGGACAAGCACTCATTCTTGGTAGATCGAACATCTGCTTGTCCAACTAACAGATCGAACATCTGCTTGTCCAAATTCTAAGCAAGGGGCCACCTCTGAGAGTGAGACATTGTATTGTGTCTATGTAGCGATTGAACAGAAACGCTCAACTGGGGCACAACTAGTTCAGAAAGTTGCGTTTTTTCTCCCTTCGTATTTTTTTCGTGGTCTATATCGTGGGAGTTATAGCAGTCCTAGGGAATTTGTTCGGTGTCTTAGTTTCCTCGCACGGTTGCCCACCCCGCTCCGACCTCGACTGCTCGATCTCATTGACCAAAAGGAAGTGTATCAGCTTCCACGAAGAACAAAAAAACAAAAAAAAGGTTGAAAACTTTGAGGGTAAAAGCAAATGTGATGGAACAATCCTCACTAGTGAGACCCACCTTGGGTGCCCTGATTTTGATTTAGATGTATCTTCTCATTCACACAATTATGCTCCTCATAAGTAAATTCGATTTTACTTAGTACACAACACTCACATTGATAATTTTATTTATTTTATATGACAACATACCACAATTACTTATATATTTATATTATAGAATCTTTCACATTAAATATTCTTTGATTATTATCGTCTAAATTTCCTTCTATATAATGGGACTTGTTCGGACAAACCGTTTCAAACTAAGCCCGTGTCTAGGAACGACCACAAGGGAAAGAAATAGAGCGAAGAAATAAAAACACAAGTCAAGTCGCCCCAATTCTCTTGTTCAATTGTCCACTCTGAATTATTGTTACGAATTTGCGACCCATCTACAATTCGCGAATTTGTGAACGCGGTCCCACGATTGAGACTCACCTAAATTGCGAATTCGCACATTCGTGAATTTGTGAATTCAAGTAGGTCCCACAAATTCGACCCTACTTGAGGCCTGAATTTACAAAATTCGCGACTGAGACCCACCTACAATTGCGAATTTGGGAATTCGGACCTCAAAGGCGTCCCAGGTCGCTCGCGGTGGGTGGGACCCACCCACAATTGCGATTGTGGGAGAATTAAAATTTTTTTAATTGCTGTGAATACGCAATTATGGGTGGGTTCCACCCACGATCAATGTTGAAGAATAAGGACATAGCACGAATTTGCAATTCGCGAATTCGCAATTGTGGGTAATTGTTGCAAATTTGCAATTATGGGTGGATCCCACCCACGACCAATGTTCAAGAATAAGGAAATTGCAGTTTGCGAGTCGCGACAATTACCCGCATTTGCGAATTGGCAAATCAGCAATTATCAGGAATTCAGAGTTGTGGATGGGACCCACCCACAATTAATGTTCATGAATAATCTTGATCGAGATAATAATTAAGGATTTATATATTAAAATTTGTTATACTAA
Source organism: Sonneratia alba (assembly GCA_900174645.1). NCBI lineage: Eukaryota > Viridiplantae > Streptophyta > Magnoliopsida > Myrtales > Lythraceae > Sonneratia > Sonneratia alba. The sequence goes on from FWPY01000047.1 coordinate 28,951, forward strand.
TTTAATTACTAATTATCATATAGGCTGTATATCTCCTATCTTTAAAAAAATGATAATAATAAGAACAAATCAGGATGATAAAACTATACTTTATCTGCGACGGTCGTCCACACTGTCGATACATGCATACATTAACATATATATTTATATATAAAATGGGTGATAAGGTCGTCCACACACACAGGTTCGTAATGGCCCAAGCAATTCTTCCAATTTCTTCTCCGGTTCAAAGGTCAGTATTACTTACACTCGCAACTAAGTTCTTCATTTATTTGAAGTTTGTTTTGTTACCCTTCATTAGATGTTTCTTCTCATCTCCACCATTACTCTGCTCGGTAGTAACTTTGATTTCATGTTCAACACAACGCCCACAATTGATAGTTGTGTATATTTCGCAAAAAGATATATAACAACTATTTACATGTTTAGATAGTAGGAAATTTCGTATCAAATACTCTTATATTATTATCGATCAACTTTTATATATATATATATATATATATAAAATGAATCCTTGATCAGGCAAACCGTTCGAGACTAAGCCTTCCCATGGTAGCCAATCACACGAAGAAATTCTCTAGTCAGTAAGTCTTATTAAACGAGGGCATTATCCACTTTTATCATAGTCATATTGTTTTGTCAAGAGAAAAGTACTTTTTTTATAGAGGAAAATACTTTCTTGGTTCGTGTAAGGATTTTAAGATTCTTATTTATTTTCGATGTGAAATCGTAATTTTACTCATAACTTATTATATATAATTACTCGGTGATGTGATTCCGTTCATCTTTGTTTAGATTTTTGTGGGCCAAGTGATCAAGGATCTGAGCTCCATGTGACAACCACACTAAGTTCTGTCTACCGGCGCCTGAAATATTGTCCAGCTCCCCTGGTCATAGCCAAGCAACTCTCCACGATGAAAGAAACCAACCTCTTCGTGCTGGCTCTGATCGTGATCTTTCTAGTCGGAGCAGGCTCATGGATGACGCAAGCTGACCGCGACCCGAGGTATATGCATGTAATACTTCACTACGGCCTTCCGGTGTCGGTTTATCTCATTTTCGGGTTGATCATCGACTCGATTTTTCTCGGCACTCTCTACAAGTGGGTCATCGTGTGTGTGTTCCCTCTGGCAATGATCCTAGCAGATCCGAACGATCAGCATATTCCGAAAGGTATCTGCAGGATCGCGATGGCGACACGTCAAGTAGGTTCATCGGCGATTAAGACTTCATTTGATTGGCTGTGCACAAAATGGTCCAACTACATGCCAAGAAACCTCTCTACCGGTAACAATCTTGGCATTCAACGCGTGGATCGTTGAGGTGCTTCGGCCGATGTAACCAGTGGAGACGATAAGGCAGGCTTAGAGTTGCCATTTGATGTTAATCACTTGGTCAACGGCGTCATGCGTGGCTTTAATTATTTGCTTTTCTGTAATGTCTGTCGGATAAGAGGAATCCTTGTAATATTCTCCTTTCATATTTTTTTCATGGTCTATGTCGTGCGAGTTATAGCATTATTTGTTCGGTGTCTTAGTTTCCTCGCTCGGTTGCCCACCTCGCTCCGACCTTGACTGCTCGATCTCATTGACCAAAAGGAAGTCTATCAGCTTCCTCGAAGAACAAAAAAAAAAAAAAGGGTTGAAAACAAAAGGAAGTGGTCGTAATAGAAAGGGGGAGGAAAAGGGTTGCTTTCTTCCTTTTGTTACCTTCTGCCTTTTTCTTTGTATTACTACCTTTTGTTTTCTTTTTCTTCTTCTTAGAATTTGGACAAGCAGATGTTAACGGTAAGGATATATCAGAAAAATAAAGTTTGATATAGTAGTATTTTTTTTAATTTAATAATTAATATATTATAAATTCGATTTTTATAATAAGAGTTATCATTCATTTATATTTTCTTATTATCATAGACCGATTAATAATAATAATAATAATAAAATCAGGAGGATAAAAGCAAACTTTGAGGGCAAAGCAAATGTGATGGAACCATAGTTTTTAAAACCGGACCGGGCCGGGAACCGGTGTAGGCATGGGTTCATGGGTTCATGGGTCGGACCGGGGGTTCAATGGGTTGAACCGCATGTTTAATAAATAATATTAATAATAAATTTACATAATATCATAATTTGAATATAATTTATAACAAAAATCATTAATATAATCATTATATTAAACAAAAGTTTAATATAAAATGTAAATATAAGTTTAGTAAAATAAAATAGGTACATTACAATAGGTTTTTGTTTTTTTTTAATTTTAAGTCGGCCGGTTTTCTCATGGGTTCAATTGGGTTCACCGGTCGGACCGGGAACCGGCCGGTTCAATCGGATTTTTTCTCTATTAATGTGCAATTGGATTTTTTGAAGGAACCGGACCGGGTGAGTGGCCGGTTCCCGGTTGAACCGGTTGAACCGGCCGGCCCGGTCCGGTTTTTAAAACTATGGATGGAACAATCCTCACTAGTGAGACCCACCTTGGGTGCCCTGATTTAGATGTATCTTCTCATTCACACAATTATACTTCTCATAAGTAAATTCCATTTTACTTAGTACACAACACCTATATGACAACATACTATAATTACTTACATATTTATATTATAGGATATTTCGTATCAAATACTCTTTGATTATTATCGTCTTACTTTCATTTTATATAATGGGACCTTGATCGGACAAGCCGCTTCAAACTAAGCCTGTGTCTAAGAACGACCACGAAGGAAAGAAGTAGAGGGAAGAAATAAAAACACAAGTCAAATCGCCCCCCATTCTCTTGTTAAATTGTTCGCTCTGAATTATTGTTGCGAATTTACGATCCGCCTACAATTGCGAATTTGCGAATTCAAGTAGGTCCCACAAATTTGACCCTACTTGAGGCCCGAATTTACAAAATTGGCGACTGAGACCCACCTACAATCGCGAATTTGGGAATTCGGGCCTCAAAGTCGTCCCAGGCCAGTCGTTCGCTCGCGGTGGGTGGGTTGCGAATTCGCGACAATTGCGATCGTGGGAGAATTCAAAAAATTTTAATCGCTGTGAATACGCAATTATGGGTGGGTCCCACCCACGATCAATGTTGAAGAATAAGGACATAGCACGAATTTGCGAATTCGCACATGTGAGTAAATGTGTCGAATTCGCAAATGTGAGTAGTTGTCGCAAATTCGCAATTGTGGGGTGGATCCCACCCACGATCAATGTTCAAGGATAAGGACATTGAAGGTTTGCAAATTCGTGACAATTACCCACATTTGCGAACTGGCAAACCAGCAATTGTCAGGAATTTACAGTTGTGGATGGGACCCACCCACACTTGATGTTCAAGAATCATCTTGATCAGGTGAAAATAATTATGGATTTATATATTTAATTTGTATATTAAAATTATTATACCAATTTAATTACTAATTATCTTATAGGCTGTATATCTCTTATCTTAAAAAAAATGATAACAATAAGGACAAATCAGGATGATAAAACTATATTTATCTGCGATGGTCGTCCACATTGTCGATACATGCATACATTACATATATATATGTATATAATGGGTGATAAGGGGCCTGAATTCTCGCATAGCTAGCGTATAGAAATTGTCCGACCTGCACGTCCGAAACTGCGCACAGTGGTTCGTAATGGCCGAGGCAATTCTTCCCATTTCTTCTGCGGTTCAAAGGTCAGTATTACTTACACTCGCAACTGAGTTCTTTATTCATTTGAGCAGTTTGTTTTGTTACTCTTCGTTAGATGTTTCTTCTCATCTCCAACATTACGCTGCTTGGAAGTAACTTTGATTTCATGCTGAACACAACGCCCACAATTGATAGTTGTGTGTATTTCACAAGAAGGCATATAACAACTATTTACATGTTTAGATAGTAGGAAATTTCGCATCAAACATTCTTATATTATGATAGTTTAACTTTTTCTTTTTATATACAATGAGTCCTTGATCGAGCAAATCGTTCGAAACTAAGCTTTCCCACGGTAGCCAATATTCACATTTGATAGTTTTGTATATTTTGCAAGATAACATGCAATAACTACTTACATATTTAGTCTATAAGATATTATGTATCAAACACTTCTAAATTATCATCGTTTAACTTGCTTTCCATACAATGGGTCCTTGATGGGGCAAGTCATTTGAAACTAAGCCTTGCCACGGTAGCCGATCACATGAAGAAATTCTCTAGTTAATAAGTCTTATTAAACGAGGGCATTATCCACTTTGATTATATTCATTTTGTTTTGTCAATATGAAAAGTACGTTTTTGATAAAGGTAAATGCTCTCTTGAATCGCATAAGAATTTTAAAATTCTCGTTTACTTTCGATGTAAAATCATAACCCTACATGTTACTTATTATATATAATTACTCAGTGATATGATTCCATTCATCTTTGTCTGGCTTTTCGTAGGCCAAGTGATCAAGGATCTGAGCTCCATGTGACATCCATACTAAGTTCCGTCTACCGGCGCCTGAAATATTGTCTAACTCCCCTGGTCATAGCCAAGCAACTCTCCACGATGAAAGAAACCAACCTCTTTGTGCTGGCTGTGATCGTGATCTTGCTAGTCGGAGCAGGCTCATGGATGACACAAGCTGACCGCAACCTGAGGTATATGCATGTAATACTTCACTACGGCATTCCGGTCTCGGTTTATCTCATTTTCGGGTTGATCATCGACTCAATTTTTCTCGGCCCTCTCTACAAGTGGGTCGTCGTGTGTGTGTTCCCCCTGGCAATGATCCTAGCAGATCCGAACGATCAGCATATTCCGAAAGGTATCTGCAGGATCACGGTGGCGACACGTCAAGTAGGTTCATCGGCGATTAAGACTTCATTTGATCGGCTGTGCACAACATGGTCCAACTACATGCCAGGAAACCTCTGTATCGGTAACAGTCTTGGCAATCAACGCGTCGGTAGTTGAGGTGCTTCGGCCGATGTAACCGGTGGAGACGATAAGGCAGGCTTAGACTTGCCACTTGCTGCTAATCACTAGGTCAACGGCGTCATGCCTGGCTTTAATTATTTTCTTTTCTGTAATGTCTGTCGGATGAGAGGAATCGTTGTAGTATCTGGTGTGAGTATAACGCTTTACGTGTAGTTTTCTCCACTGTAGCAATCTGCCTCCATGGCGACATACACTCTCTTACTCAACATATTTTGAGTACTTTATTAATTGCACGTGTCTAATTAATTAGTTAATCAAATCATCCATTAGTACATAGAAATTAAAATTTATAGTTTTTCGGTAAAAAGGCAATGCCTGACCTGGTAATAGAGTAAGGAAGAAAATCAAGAAAGTGCAGAAATTCCTTGGAAATTGGGAATATCCTTAGTTGGAGTCGGTGGCTCGAGCAATGCAGTTAGCTTACCCCCGCAGGACCAGGAGACTGGCCTTAGAGGCGGCCTGGGGAAGATGAATCCCTAAATTCGAGATTTTATATAAAATTTCACTTGATTTCATATAATTTTTATTATATTATCTTAATCTAGCCCTTAAATTCTTTGGTTATAGCAGCACTCTATTAAATTTTGTCCAATTAGACAAATTCCTTGTATCCGCCCCCACACAAGACCATGATGCCCTTGAGGGACTATACACTTCATGGGAGTGTTTCGCCAGGTTTGGTACGGTTGCTATCAGACTACTTTAAAAAAAAAAATTTCTCCCACTGGCCTGGCTAGGCCCGATAATGATTTTGTGCTGCCTCGCCATGTCAGGCTCATTAGCTTATGCGGCCAGCCCGGCCCATTAACCACGGCCCCAAATGATTTGCCACCGCTATAAGTACATATACACTCGGCTATTGTATGTATGCAATTAGGAAGAAAATCCCGTATATGTAACACTCCACCTCACACTAACTGATTTAGTGATTTCTCCTACATTTCATCATGACTTGCAACAGCAGCCGAGTTATCGATATTTTTTGTTCACCAAGTATTATCCGATTTATCTACATATTATCAACTACTTAAGATAAAAAATCTAAAGAAAATCGATGAATTTTTTAAGATGTATACTTTAAAATTAAATAATATACTAAAATCCCACCCGAAATATTCTTTACGCCATCTCAGACGACACCACAGCCAAGTAATCCTGGTGGGTCCCCATTCTGCACCCCACACCGCAGTCTCCAATGGGAGAGGGATCAGAGTAGCCGACCGTCACGGCATAGGATAGAGCCGACCGTTACCAGAAAGCCGAAATCATGTCTCGGTCGCCCGCTTTAGCTAAAGCAAAATTCCAAAGTGCTGGGGAGTCCATATGTTGTTTCCCCCTCGTTTTCGCCCTTTTGCACCACCGCAGATGCGATGAGAGAAAAGGAAGAAAATTCAATCGTGAGAGTACCCTACCCCCTTCGAATGATTAAAATTCCGGTTTCGATGCTTAGAGAGAAGGTGAGAGCATAGAACGATATGGAACTCATAAGATTTAAAAAAAAACTGGTAGTTCATTCAGAACACTGCTTGTAAATCATGATGCCAATTGTTAGGACTTCTATGAACAATGAACGACATCCTGATGAGATCCGTGAGCGGCATGGCGAAATGCTCTGGAATGTTCCTAAGGACCCCATCATTTGCGTGCGGTGTAATTCAATTATTGAGGAGGCATTAGTGCGCCGATGACAACACATAGGAATGGAAACGAAAAGATGTACAAAGAAGATGGACAGAGTCGGGAGGACGAAAGGATAATAAGAGAGAAGCAGACGATGCCAAGCTGGAGAGCATCCATCGCACTAGAAGAAGCTTACGGTGGAAGAAGGAGAAGAAGTATAAACCCTAGAAACCGCTTCAGGCTCCTGTGCTTCAGTCACTTGCCTTGGCCTTTCTCCAAACAGCAAGTACCAGCCACGGGATCTCAAGACACAATGATCTTACTCTGGAGAATACGCGGAGCCTCTTCATCCTCAAGTACCATTGCAGATGCTCCAACTGGTGGACCTAAACCAAACTCATCCACCTCCAGCAGCAGCACCCTTGTGGATATAATGGCAGACAAAAACTGAGGAGGTTGTGTTGAAGGCCCAATCCATGTTCTCTGTGGTCATAGGAAGGAGATAACCCGCTGCTATGTCAGCTCAGACCTCGGAGTTGTGGTCTCATGTTCGCATTCATCTGATGTCTTGTTGCACTCATAGGCTTATTCTGTGTGCCTCTCGCCTGCAGGAATCATCATGACATGGAACAAATCACAGCACACAATCAGCACCTTCATCCTGAATGGGATTCCAGTCGCTGGTGCCCAGCCGCCATCCTCGTGCAGCTGATGTCCGCAGAAAGGGAGAATGCTCTGATTGGAGTGAATAATAGTGTAGAGAGCTCAGGATCAGCTGATGGATACAGGGATTTTAGATCCAGAAGTGAAGAAGATGATCATCAGAAAGTGGATCGCTTTTATGTACGGATGAACCATTGAAATTGCACTTCTCTACACCTTGCACTGAAGAAACAGTGAATTCAGCAACCAAAACATTAAAATTGCTTCATCCGCATCATGTCATTCATCACACCCTACATCATCGTACAATGTTAAACACACACTTTTCTTCGGGGCACGGAGATGATGCACCTGCAAGATGATGACCATCATGGAGGACAGCTTGGAATTTTGGGTTTGAAGGATTTTGTCCATGCTTCGACATTTAAGGAGCAAGCAGCAACTCCCGCGGAATCTGAGCTTAAAGTTGCAGTTAAAGCCATCCAACGTGCATCAACAATGCACCAAAAGCTCGCTGTATCTTGCAGGTTAAGCCAAGGATATCGTCGACCCATATCTATTAAGCTAATGAATTATCGACCGAAAAAAAGAGTTCGAAGGTTTTCACTCGATGAGACCTAATTAGAGAAATGACGTGCTCATATTCAGATTTTATCCTGACGCAAGCCAAGGGGCAACCGGTTTTCCACTTGTCAACCCGTGATTGGCCAACTGCTGTGGCTGGGATGGTCTAGCCGGTAGCCACTAGACCCCTTAGCAAGGTCGGTCTTCCACTTTTTGTTTTTTTTGGTACTTTTTTAGTTTGACGATATTTTAGGATGTCGTATTTTTTATGTTTCAAAATTGAAAATTTTTGAATTTTCGAGGAAAACGCAGAAATCCCATTTTTTTTGTAAGTTTTTTTAAAATATTGTCAATTAAAATAATCCTATTAGATTTTATATATAAGTTTTACTCTAAAATATATTGACTGTTTTTTAATGTGGCTTAATCTCATTGGCCGAAAGGAAATGTATCAGCAATTTGATCCAACAAAACATATCCTTTAAAAAAATAAAAAATTCTGTTATTTCAGGAAAATAAAGGAAAATATATAATAATTAAAGGAAATAGTTTGTAAGGCAGAGTTCTTGGGGAAGTGCGAGCGAGAAGCGGCGGTAGGGCTACAACATTCCGACACAGCGCCGAGAGAGGGAGAGATGGGAGGGAAAGGTAGCAGGACGAGAGAGAAGAACTAAAGGGCCGTCCATGGAGGCCACGCCAATACCCTCCCTCCCCCGCCCGATCTCTCCATGCTCGACGCTTTGCCTTCTAAGTTCCCCAAGCTCATCTCTTTCACGTCGTCCTCTCTTCGCGGTTGGCCTGTCTCTTCACTTCTCTCTACTATCTTTGTTTATTGAAGATGGGTCATGCTTATTGCTTACAGATTCTTCGAAGGGTTCGAATGGTAATCAGTCGGACAGCAGGAGTGACTCTGGTCATAACAAGGTGAGTAATTTTATGCCGTGGCTTGAGTTGCAGTTGAATTCGATTGTTTTGGGTTGTAGGTGATAATTTCTGCTTTTATGGATTCTATAAGCTGAGATGATTAGTGATGGCCCTGATGTCCGGAGTACAATAATTGGCTACAATTTGGTGATTGCAAACCTTGATTGAATAGCTGCATATGCCCTTGTTGTTACATTTGTGCATTGGCTGACTCTTAATTTCGAGGGGTAGAATTTTTTAGTGGATAGAAGTATCTTCTTCTTAACTTACGGTTTGAATGCCAAAGGGTGGAAAGTTCATATACCGTTGTGGAAAACGGTCTTTGACTTGGATTCAAGAGAGTTTTGAATGTGCTGGACTTGTTGGGCTATCCTATCACTGGGAAACCGTGCTTTCTCTTCTCTATCTCATACCTTTTCCCATCCTGAATTTCTTCTGTAGGTGACCGAGATGGGGAACCCTTTTGAGCAGATTATGCCCTGATTATCACATGGCTTGAATCATCGCTGTCCTAAGTTTCTTTTTTATACAATTAGTATTGTTGGGCTCCCTTTTATTTAATTTAACCTCTGAACTTGCTCAGACTGAGAGATCCTCTTCAAAAGATAAACCCTCACAAGCAAGTGAAGTTGGTGATCATGATAAACACAGTGTCTCGTGTGAGCCTACTGAGGAAATTGTTGAGGATGTAACTGATAAATAGAAAGAGAGGACAGGCGGATGACCTTTGCTTTCAATCATTGGTAGAGGAATCATCAAGAAGGGAGGAATGCAGAAAGAAGTGACAGAAAGAGTGAGCACTTAGTAATCATTCCCCCGTTCTTGTAAAATCAAAGGTGCCATGGTCTGATCATTTCTCCATTCAGGTACAAAGAAGCAAAGAAAAATAAGCACAAAAATGCTATTGACGAGGAGAATGTGGACTTCCCCAGGCATGAGAAGGTCCAATTTGGTGATGTTGTTGAAGCTCCACCCAAGTTGGTTGCACTTCCAAAGGTAGCATCTTGAAAGCCGTTGTCACTTGATAACAAAAGCCTTGTGTCGTATCTTTTCAACTAGTTATCTGATGATCCGACACTTTTGTGTGAAGGGTCTGAAAACCCCTCAGGACGTTTCAAAAGAAAGGATTCGTCTACATGCTGTTGAGGCTTACAGAAAATGGAATGGATGGGATTCGAGACCAGGAAGCCACCAACCCCCTTTAGTAGATACTTAGTTGCATTCTTAATCAATTTTAACAGAGCATCTCAGTCATTTTTATTTTACATCACAGATAAAATTATATGGATTTTTCATGTTCCTGTTTTTGTTCTTGCTCAGCAGAGGTAATTTTGGAGAGATCAATCTTAGACTTCTATTTGGTAACTAACTTATCTGGATAGAATTTCTTCAGATAGGATCCTGGAGAATGCAAATGACTTTATTCTGAAATGGAGCTCCAGTCTGTAAATTAAAAGGAAGATGGGATGAAGATGTCCTGGAAGAGAATGGGGTTCAGCATGAAACCATGATCACTGGTTTTTAAGTGTCAATGCATAACCATTATAACCAAGCTAAGTTTATCGGGAGGATTGAGTGAAGGATGTGTTTGGATCTGCAATGTTATCGAAGGAGTTGTGTTGAAGATAGAGCCCTCCATCAGTGTCAAGTGCAAGCATTATCTTGTGAGACAGTTCTAGCTTCGTCAGCCAACATGAGCCTGGAGAAGTGGAGAAGGCCATCTTCTGTATCTGCCTATGATGTCCTTTTCAGAGGCAAATCTGAGGGCCCTACCTGAATTTATGGAGGAAAAAATAGAACCTGTCAGAAATGAATGTTACGATATGCAGGTTTCAGGATGCGTGGATGATGGTGATAGACATTAAAATCTGTGAACCTGGAGGGTGATCCTGGTTGGAAGTTCCCATTTTTTAGTAGTACATCGTGTGGTAGACACCATCCGCTGTCTCTTCACCTTACTGCCATGGGAAGCACGTCATTCGTCTCCAGAGGCGTCCGTACTTTACATTGATCACATGAGAACTTAATATTGTAGTTGGCATGAGCATAGGCACTTAGCTACTAATGTGGTAGCTCAATCTACCTGACCTTTTGCGGACTGTTATAGACGCTATACTATTACCATGCGTGCAGTTGCATACTTGAAACTTAAAAGTTATAATGATGTTGTCACATTAAATCTCTTCTATTAGCATTGGCCAGTTTTGAAGTTGAAACTCATAACTTCTTATTTATTTCTTGTTCATGTTGCTTTGCACTTCCTAATTTGCATTCCATCATATAGGGATTTCCCAAATCAGGTGCTTGCAGTTGGACAGTATATTTATGCTCGGTCTGACTAGTTTCTCGGAGCAGTATTGGATATCCAGATCCAGAAAGCCAGTAAATTTCATTTTCTTACACGGTTGGAATGGTTGATCAGATAGTAATATAAAAAAACTTAAAGATACCTTAATATCATCATCTTCTAAGCACTACAGAATGGAAGATTGCCCTCTGGACACCAATCTGCTGCTTCTACCATAATCTTCAGTCATTTTCAAGCAACTTTTTCTTGGCATTTTGAAGTTTCTGCAGTTACGGTATCGAAATACTACTCAGTGAACCGACTAACCCCGAGGGAGATGGTTCCTGGTGATACTTTACTCGCAATCTCACTGGACGGAGCAGGAGCTGGTGCCGGTTCATGAAGGCTCTGCGAGGGGAAGGGAGATATGACAACCTTCCCCAGAGCCCTTCTAGTTTCTAGATGCCGAAAAGCTTCCACCACGTCCATTAAAGCATATGGTCCGGTCGGGTCGATCACTGGCTTCAGCTTCCCATTCTCAAGATAAGGCCCGAGTTTCTCCAGGATCTCTCCTGAGACGGCCAGGCTGGAATAGACCGCTCTTCGGTGTGACGGAGGGTATTTTATGTCCCCAACCGGGGCATCTTCTCAGCAACCACGAAAGACGTCTAGCTGTCGCCTGGAAAATGACAGAAAAAAAAAATAAACAAATTGTTAAAGGAGTGTTCCTATTGCGCACAAAAAGCAGACATAGATATGCCTCATAAAACCACTCAAAAAATGCTTACCAAATTGTGGAATGAGCGGCGCTCGATGTCTCTATGGTCTATTAAATGCCGGGTATCACTTTTCCATGCGATTATGATGACAAATTAGGGTGCGTAAGGCAGGATTTTTCCCTAGGGGACAGTACAATGAGAGAGTTGGTTCCTCCTTCTCCCGTGTTAGATTTTGCTGAGAAGCGTTTCGAGTCGTACTATATACTTTTTAAGAGTGTGAATGTCAATTATGTTTCTGGTATAAGTAACAATGAATGGATTGTTGGGTATAATACATTGGTATCACCTTGACGTGTTAACTTTTGACTTGATAATGACATATATGGACAGGAAATCAATCCCGTGATTTATCGTGCACCTTGACAGTAGGCCTTAGGTAGCTCGTCCACCATTCCATCACAGTATTAGGTTAAGATGGTCTGCACTTTGTCCCTGTTGACCAAGTGTTTTAACTTTGTATGGGCTCCACTTGAGTTGTGAAAGCAAGGATTCGGACACATCCAAATCATAATGGTGAAGGAGAATGTGTTGATTAATATTTTAAAGATGTTAAATCGATGGTCCGGACTGATTCAAAATAAACCCCGTAACCATTTAACTTAGTTACGGTTTGGCCCGTTCCCGTTGAACATAACGGGCTGATCAATCACGGGTCACGATTCAAGAATATATTAACTTACCTAGAACTATTCATAAGCGAGCCATTTCATGGTTTGGGTTATTTGATGCATGAACTATTCGTCTTCTTTTTTTAATTATTTAAAATAAATATCTTTATTATTTTTAATTTTTAATTAAATTGATAAAATTCAACCATTGATTTGTAAAATCTTTTATTAATTCGGGCCGATTTTACAATAGTTTTAGCCTGTTTCCTAAATGGTTCCAAGCTAACTCAACACAAAATGTGTCGGGCTGATTTTGGTTCAACAAAACTATTTCTTAAATTTAGTTCATAACCATTCTTTAATCTAATAAAAATAATTACACACCAAATTGTGTCCACACATATTATAGATTTTAATAGGTCAGCTCCAGACCAAATCATCCATCCAGGTGCATCCAACGGGGTAAAAAATGCAAGGGAATTCCCTGAGGCAAATCGCTGGGGACAAAAGGTGTATATATATATATATATAATGCAAGGGAATTCCCTGAGGCAAATCGCTGGGGGGACCAAGGAAATCGCTGGGGACAAAAGGTTTATATATATATATATATATAATGCAAGGGAATTCCCTGAGGCAAATCGCTGGGGAGGACCAAGGAAATCGCTGGGGACAAAAGGTTTTTATATATATAGATAAAATGCAAGGGAATTCCCTGAGGCAAATCGCTGGGGAGGACCAAGGAAATCGCTGGGGACAAAAGGTTTTTATATATATATATAGATATATGCATAAATAAGGTGCTGTAGCTCATTATTCTCTATAGGCAGCATATAGAAATTCTCTGACCTGCACACCGGTTCATAATGCCCGACGCAATTCTTCCCATTTCTTCTATTCAAAGGTTAGTATTAGTTATGCTTGCAGCTGAGCTCTCTGTTTATTTGAGTGTTTACTTTATTATCCTTCTTCAGATATTTCTTCACATCCCTACTTATGTATTGTTTTGAAGTAAATTCGATTTCATACCAAACATAACATTTACACCTGATAGTTTTGTGTATTTCATTCAATAACTACTTACATATTTAGTATGTAAGATGTTCTGTATAAAATACTTTTAGATTATTATCGTTTTACTTTCTTTGTATGCAATGGGTCCTTAATCCAAATTAAGCCCCCACAGTTGCCAATCACACGGAGAAACTCTCTAGTCAATAAGTCTTATTGAATGAAGGCATTCTCCACTTTGATCATAGTCATACTATTTTGTCAATGAGAAAAGTATTTTTTTGATAGAGGTAAATAGTCTCTTGGATCGTATAAAGAGTTTAAGATTCTCGTTTATTTTATATGAAATCGTAATTTTACCCGTTAGTTATTATATATAATTGCTCAATGATATGGTTTCATTCATCTTTGTTTGGTTTCTCGTAGGCCCGAGTGATCAAGGATCTGAGTTCCTTGAGACATCCACACTAAGTTCTATCTACGGACGCCCGAAATATTGTCTAGCTCCCCTGGTCATAGCCAAGCAACTCTCCACGACGAAAGAAGCCAACCTCTTCGTGCTAGCTCTGATCCTGATCTTGCGAGTCGGAACAGACTCATGGATGACGCAAGCCGACCGTGCCCCGACTTACGTGCATGAAATACTTCGCTACTGCCTCCCCATCTCGGTTTATCTCATTTTTGGATTGATCGTTGACTTGATCTTTCTCAACCCTATCTACAAGTGGGTCGTCGTTTGTGTGTTCACCCTCGCAATGATCCTAGCAGATCCGAACGATCAGCATATTCGCCAAGGTATCTGCAGGATCGCGGTGGTGACGCGTCAAGCAGGTTCATCGGCGATTAAGACTTCTTCTGATTGGCTGCGCACAACATGGTCCAACTACATACCGAGAAACCTCTCTATCGGCAACGATCTTGGATCCACGAGCGGTGATCAACGTGCGAATTGCTGAGATGCTTGGGCCGATGTAACCAGTGGAGACGACAAGGCAGGCTTAGGGTTGTCATTTGATGTCAAACGATAATGATTTTCTGCTGCCTCGCCATGTCAGGCTCGTTACCTTTTATGCAGCCAGCCCGGCCCATTAACCACGGCTCCAAATGATTTGCCACCGCTATCTATCTATCTATCTATCTATCTATCAATCTATCTATATATATAATATTTTAAAAAATAATATAATAAAATCCAACCCAATATATTCGTTACGCCATCTCAAACGACACCACAGCCAACTAATCCTGATGGGTCCCCATTGTGCACCCCACACCACGCTCTCCAATGGGAGAGGGATCAGAGTAGCCGACCGTTACGGCATAGGATAGAGCCGACCGTTACCAGAAAGGCGAAATCATGTCTCGGTCGCCCGCTTTAGCTAAAGCAAAATTCCAAAGTGCTGGAGAGTCCATATGTTGTTTCCCTTCGTTTTCGCCCTTTTGCACCCCCGCAGCAGATGCGATGCGTGAAAAGGAAAAAAATTCGTGAGAGAACCCTATCCCCTTAGAGAGAACGTGACAGTATAGACTGACACGGGTCTCATACGATTTACAAAAAAAACTGGTATTTTCAGAACACTGCTTATAAATTATGATGCCAATCGTTAGGACTTATATGAACAATGAACGACATCCTGATGAGATCCGTGAGTGGCATGGCGAAATGCTCTGGAATGTTCCTCAGGACCCATCATTTGCGTGCGGTGTAATTCAATTATTGAGGAGGCATTAGTGCGCCGATGACAACACATAGGAATGGAAACGAAAAGATGTACAAAGAAGATGGACAGAGTCGGGAGGACCAAAGGACAAGAGAGAGGCAGACGATGCCAGGCTGGAGAGCGCAATCGCACTAGAAGAAGCTTACGGTGGAAGAAGGAGAAGAAGTGGAAACCCAAAAACTCTTGGGAGTGAAGCCAAAAGAAAGAATTATAAACGAAAATGAATTAGATAGAGAGTTGCAATTCTTGGAATCCAAGTCCGTATTATACCAATTAAGTCATTCAACTTTTTGATATCACATCACGTGGCTGATCACTGCACCGTGAGATTCCAGCTGTGACCCAAAACATCAAGTTTCTCTGCCACCGCATGTGGGTCCCACTCACTGATCCTTAACCACGGCTAAGCTTCTAGCCCAACCATAGTTACGCTCTCATACTCTCTCTCTCTCTCTCTCTCTCTTCCCCCTCCTCTCTGCTTTAACTGACTCCGCAGTCTGCACTCGCACTCCTCACTCCTCAGTCTCAGTCCCTTCTTTCTCTCAGCTTGGCTCTGCTCAGCCCCTTCTTTCTCGCTCTCTTTCGACTCCATTGACGTACGCAATGGGCTCAGTTCACCTTGTTGCTGTCACTTTCGCCCTCCTAGTTACCGCCATTGCGGCCCACAACATCTCCGAGATACTCAGCGAGTTCCCTGAGTACTCCCTCTTCAACTCCTATCTAAGCCAGACGAAGCTGGCCGATGAGATCAACAGCCGACAGACCCTCACTGTTCTCGCTCTCGACAATGCTGCCATGTCCGCCCTCGCCGGCAAGAAGCCCCTCTCTGTCATCAAGAGTGAGCTCGAGATCCACGTCGTCCTCGACTACTTCGACCCAAAGAAGCTCCATCAGATCCCCGACGGCTCTACCCTCTCCACGACCCTCTATCAGACCACCGGAAACGCCCCCGGGAATATCGGTTTCGTTAACATCACCGACCTGCAGGGTGGCAAGGTGGGCTTTGGCGCAGCAGCCCCGGGCTCCAAGCTCGACTCGACCTACACCAAGTCTGTGAAGCAGATCCCTTACAACATCTCCGTCATTCAGATCAGCGCTCCCATCGTCGTGCCGCAGATCATGAATGCTCCGGCCCCATCCGCCTCGGACTCCAACATCACTGCCCTGCTCGAGAAGGCAGGTTGTAAGACCTTTGCGAGCCTGCTTGTCTCGAGCGGCGTCATAAAGACCTATGAGTCGGCCGTCGAGAAGGGCCTCACAGTTTTCGCCCCCAACGACGAGGCGTTCAAGGCCGACGGCGTTCCCAGTCTCAGCAAGCTTACCAACGCCGAGCTCGTTTCCCTCCTCCTATACCACGCCGTCGCCTCTTACACTCCGATTGGCTCCTTAAAGACCAGCAAGCACCCGATCAGCACTCTCGCAACCAATGGAGCTGCAAAGTATGACTTCACCGTGAAGACAGCCGGCGACTCGGTGACTCTCAAGACCGGAGTAGACTCCTCGAGAGTCGCGAGCACAGTCGTCGACTCCACACCGTTCGCAATCTTCACCGTCGACAGCCTCCTCCTCCCGTCCGAGCTTTTCGGGAAGTCGCCGTCCCCTGCGCCCGCACCCGAGCCCGTCAGCGCGCCCTCTCCAGCACCTCTAGCCCCTGCTCCGGTGGAAGCTCCGTCGCCTCTGGCCGCATCTCCTCCAGCACCGCCGATGGAGACGCCGGAAGGATCGCCAGCGGACGCACCAGAGGCGATGTCGGAGAACAGTACCTCGCCTAACGCCGCGGTCCCCGTGAAAGCACCTGCACTGCTAGCAGTGCTGGTCACAGTGTCTGCTTCAGTTATTTCTCTCGTTTTGTTATCCTGAACGGTAATTTAACCATGATTTGTTTCTTCTTTTTTTTTCCCACTATTCTCTGTTTTCTTTTTAATCTTCTTTTTTTAATTTGTTGTTAATTATTATTAATATTATCATCTGATTTGTATCGCTGTTTTTGTTTTTCTTGAATTTCTTTGTTGGAGAGAGAATTCTACCTTATTTAATGATTTGACAGCGCGGTTCCAGCTGCGCATTGTCGCTTCGCCGCTTGGGCGCTTGCGACTGTTGTCTGCATCGCTGTCAATTATTTTTCTATCGCTTTATTTATAAGAATTTACGAGTTGAGTTACTGCCAACCTCATGAAAGATTGTTCTTTTCACAAGTGCCACCTTATGCAATGTGGATCCAATAATTACAGTACCATAAATATGTGTTAATAAGAATGGAATAATAGTGATCCATTAGTCTAATAGGGATAAGGGAGAAAAACACAAGTTATTATGTAGAGATTTACAAATGATTAATACAGTCTTTAAAATTGAACGGTAATGATAATTAGTTTAATAATATATAATTAATTATTATAAGTTAAAATATATTTATAACTTTAAATTGAAAATGTTTATTATAAATGTAAATATAAACATAATAAAAATAAAATAAAATGTCATTATTTTTTTAAAAATGGATGCTTGATTAATAAGGTTTCTTTCCTTTTTTTAAAAAAATTTGATTTATTCAGTTTAATTATTGATTTTGTTGGATTTATTGGTCAAATTGATCAGTTCAGAGAAATCTTACTTGAGTAAATGAGATTAGATGGCTACCACCTATTCTTAGTCGAATATATACTATGGTTTGATTCATTTATATTTTAAAAGCTAAGCTGATAAGTGGAGAATTTTAAAATTTTCTGTAATTAATAATTGTTATTTTATATGAAATTAACTTTCGGGTATTTTTATGAATAAGGAAATTGAAATGGTAGTGGAGTGCATGATTAGTTAGTGAAAAAAAGATGAGGGGTGGGATTGTAATGTAACGAGACCGTGTCGGTGGGGGAGATGGGCCGAGGATTTCATGGTGGGAACCTTCTCTTCAATTGGGTGTGGGTGGGTGGGGGGCTGGATGGAGGGACGGACGGAGACCGATTGACGGACGCGGAGTCAATGAGTGCGCCACGCCACAACGTGGTGGGCCTGGAACGGCACCGATGTCTGCAGAAAACAACGGGGTGGGCACGAGACGCTACGATTTTTAAGCACGAGCTCAAACGGTCCCAGATTTTCGACATTTCGATCGATTCGTGTTTGATTTGCACCCGCCGTTGAGAACATGATGTGTGGATCGGGTAACGTGACAGGACAACTGCTCTTCCATCTGAGGCTAGATTGGTCATTTCACCCAAAAGGAGCAGCTAAATTGGGTTGGGTTTACTTGAGCTGTAATATTGGTGCACCAGCCAACGTGCTGAGCTGAGGATGGTCCTCTGCCGCGTCACTCTCGGGTTCACCGGTCCGTCATCTCACTTGATCAGATCATTTGACACCCCTATCCAATGTGTCAGATTCCATCACATGTCGGCACCCGATAATTTCCCCAAACATATTTATAGGAAAGTTGGGATCTGATAATTTCCCCCCAAAAAAAACACAAGTTAAAATTACCATCATGTCCTTTTCGCTAAGACGCACCGTTTCTTGCTTTCTTTCATTTCCGGCTCTGGCACTGTAGACTTCTCTCTCTCTCCCTCTCTCTCTCTCAGCCGCGTGTTCCTCTCTCTCAACCCTCTCCTGGGAACCTCTTCTGTCGCTCTCATAATCTCGTTATCAAGCGAACTCTCTGCACCTCTGCAGCAGAAGCAGCAACCCGTGGCTCCGGCTGGATCTCTCTAGTGCTGCAACCTACCGGAGGCGCCACCGACATGGCAAGTGTTTCGAGCTCGAATCTTAGCTTCTTTCCCTGTCTCTTGCTCTTTCACTTCCTCCATTTCGTTCAATTGTCATCTGTTTTCTCTTTCTGCAGTCGGTCACTCTGCATACCAATCTCGGCGACATCAAGTGCGAAATAGCCTGTGACGAGGTCCAGAAGACTGCCGAGGCAAGTACTCCTATCCGTATAGACACGCCTCTCTTCATTTTCCGGCAACAGCGTTTACGAGACGAATTCTGTGCCTGATGCTGTCTTCTATCGCTAATGTGTCTTCTAATTGTTGGTGTGTGTATATATATATATATATATATATCTAAGTTCGATAAAATGTGTGTACACACTGTCCATCTGTTGTGGCCGCTGTCTGTCGTACACGGGGCTTAAGTTATTGGTCTTTCAAGCCTTTGCAGTGGCGGTGTACTTTCTGTGTCTCTTATACTTTCTTTGATGCGTACTCCCTTGTTAGGTTCAGTGATGGATTAGCCTTTCCCTAAGATTGTGGACGTTTGCATTTTGACTTGAGGATTTTTCGGATAGCCGTGGTCGACTGTCTGCTTGTTGAATACAACAAAATTATTTTAACCAATATAACTTCCTTCACAAGTTATTCAAAAGTACTGCCCAAGTATTCAGGGTTGTTGAACGCAATTTTGTTCTGTAGGTAGGAGCTGGGGGCATACACTAATGTTGTGCACGTGCTACCAGCTCGCTTCAATTCCTTTGTGCTCTCTGTCATCACTGTACTTCTGTTGTTATACATTTTGTAAGAATTTTTCCTGCGCTAAAATATAGAGGGTTGTAATTTTGAGGGCCTATGTCCATGCTCCTTAGTTTTTGGAAAATGACAATCATTCAGGATGAATTTGAAACCTTCCAACTCATCCAACAAAAATTGGATTGCTTGTTTTGTTATTGGGATGCAGAACTTCCTGGCATTATGTGCAAGCAGTTACTATGATGGAACCATATTCCACAGAAATATCAAGGGTTTCATGATTCAAGGTGGAGACCCAACAGGAACAGGAAAGGGGGGAACAAGCATCTGGGGCAAGAAGTTCAATGATGAGATAAGAGAGTCTCTTAAGGTATGTGATGTTTAATTTGGACTAGAAGCATTGCTAGGCCAGAATACTTGATCATTACCTTCTCATGGCCATCCGTCTTTCCGATAGCCTCTGCAATGTGGTTCTCTGCCTTTTTGCCCATTCAGATGTCCTCTCCCATTGATGAGGCTGGCAAGAAAAGGGCCTTGTGGATTACTAGCGGAGATTTTACTGTATAGAACGGCAGTGACATTTACTTGCTGGGATGCTACACTTCTATTACTCATTTCTGATTGATCCAATGTTATTAACTGCAAAAGCTAGCATCAATCAGATTTGGCTGAATAACCCTAATATTATTTGCTTTGTTCTATGTTGTGGTTGTCCAAAAGCTTGGTTGTCTTTTTTGTCTTTTTTTTCTAAAATACCTGAGCTGTTTGAATTGTGTGGATTTTTATTGTGAGTTGAATTATGGCAAAAATGTTGAGTTTGAAGAATACTGTTAACTTCAGTTCTTATGGGCTCTTTTTTGTTCACTACATTTTTTTTTCTGGTCCAGCACAATGCAAGAGGAATATTATCAATGGCAAATAGTGGGCCCAACACCAATGGGAGCCAGTTTTTCATAACTTATGCTAAACAGCCACATCTCAATGGGCTATACACTGTGTTCGGGAGAGTGATTCATGGCTTTGAGGTCCTTGATCTCATGGAGAAGGTATGCTCTATTGGCTTTCAGTTGTGTTACCTATTATCCCCCTCAACCACTGGAAACGGAGTCTATTAATTCCCCACTGTGGAATCCAATTATGCCTCTACCTTCGTTGAAGTAAACTGGACTAGGAAAACTTATTTTATTTGACACACTCGGATCGCCCTGGTATGGTCTTAGGGCCATGGATATGTAGCATCCTTGCAACCTCGTTTTTCCTTTTGTAGCTATTGTTTACACTATTTTCCTAGTCTGGAATATTCTGCATCAAGCAAAATTATGTAGGCTTAACTATTTAAACATTCTTCTTTTGATGAGTTAAACAAATAGAGACCCGTCTCTTTTGTGCTACTTCTGGACTTTCTTATGCTGTGCAGTGAGGATTGTGATTCATCAACTTCCACTTCATCTTGCAGACTCAAACAGGACCAGGAGATCGGCCACTCGCTGAGATTAGGCTCAATCGGGTTACAATACATGCTAACCCTCTTGCAGGATAGGCAGCTGTGTTGCGTTGATGCCTGACTTGGCTGTTCGGAGGTCTATCGGTTTTTCTGAACATAGACTGCCTTCTGATTTACGTGTTCCAATGGAGTTCATTCTACATCTGATAACAGCGGACAGACAACCGTATTTTGGCTGTTGGGAAGGTGAAATGACAATGCTTTTAGGTTTGGAGGGTTTTATATATATATATATATATATATTGACGGGATTTTGCCATTCTGAAGAGCATCTATATATCCTGAGAAAGTGGCATGGCTCTGGTGCATTGTCTTAGACTTTGGACACTAAAGTTCTTGGTCTGATTTTCACTGATGGGACCTCCCGTGCTCAATTATTTCCCTACTGACAGGAAGAAAAGAGCATCTATATATCCTGAGGACCACAACCGACGTTCATTGCCTCATTTGGTATTGGAAGATCGTGAAAAAAGAAAGTGAAGAACATTGTTGTATTCCCTTTTTGGCAGTTGCTAGGCTGGATCTTATCCGGTCAATATCTATTGTTTGATGGTGTGCTATTCGTTCCCACGGGCTTTCAGGTAGCGCCTGGGATATAAATTGGTCCAGAGGTAATAGGAAACCAAGACTCCCAGTGGCGGCATTCTCAGTCTGCTCGGGATTTGCATGAATTCAATTTAAGTCGCAAAGAGTTGAGTTGGGGTCACGGCTCTCATAATTAACTCTTGACAGCGGTGAACAGGGGTAAGTGTGGACCTCTTTCTCATACGTTACTGGTTTGTATATATAAATTTTAGTAATCAAGTATGTGGAAATTCTTATATAATACACCGTACGAAACACAAGGAGCGGTTGAGATATGAGTAAAACATATTATTTGATATCTGCCATAAGCGAAGGAGGGTTTGCTCAAGGAGGCTGAGTCGGGTTTGCGCAGCAGGCCACTCGAGAATGAAGACTCGGCTAAATTTTCTATGCTAGAGCTTGAGATGAGGTTATGTCACTTCACAAGTTTCTCATTCTGCTTCTCGCGGTGATAATGAGACTTGAGGAGGATGATGATGATGGTAATAACGTTCCGGCCTGAGTTCAACTTCGAGTCAGACTGATGGGGAGCAATATTCGCTTGGTTGAAGAGAGACCAGACCCCCATCACGAACCTACCGTGAACGCTAGGGGACTTTTGGCTGACTGAAACTGAACCGAGGCTGAATGATGTCGCGATGGAAAAGAGACAACCAGATTGTGCTTTTGATTGGATTGAGAACAAACAAGAATCGAACGAGGCAATTCTATCTTCTCGACAGCATGATTCAAACAAATATGCTTTACATGTAATATATGTATGTATGTATCCATTTGATAGGTCGACCAAATATAATCTTCACTTTTACTCTGGTGTAACACTCAGTTTATTTGCACAAAAGCAGCAAGAAGACCGCAGCTTATTAAGTTCGAGACTGATTAGTATACAAGATAACATACTTGACCAAGAAATTACTGGGACTAGTACCTGCCGACCAAAACAAAGTCGCTGTCGTCGAGAACCTGGACGTCTCTGTCTCCCACAAAGTACTCCCTCCCAATGTCCTCCACCAATTTTACAAACTCCATCCTCTTTGCAAGAGGCAGAGGCACGTAAGGAAGCCGGAAAACTGGCCTCACAACACCCAGCTGAGCAAGGGCTGTGTTCAAGCCAATCGGGTTGGGCTCATGGAAGAGCCACTTCATCAGGGGCAGGAGCTTAGAGTTTAAGGATGGATATTTACCGCCAAACATCAACTCCCGCATCAATCCTGGGACCAAGTTGCTGGTGACAGATATGACCCCGGTAGCCCCATAGTTCCACCTTGCGTCATGGCACTCATCGTCGTTTCCACTCCAAACCACAATCCCCTCGTCCGTGTACTGCTTGATTCGGTTATTCCCCATGCATTCTTTTATCCCTGCAAGGTTACTATTCGCCGACAAGCTGTGAATAACCTCAGGAGGGACATCCTGGCCTGTTCTAGAAGGCACATTATATATGACAGTAGGGCCCATCGAGAGGACACTATTGAAGTGCTGAACCAAACCCTCCATTGAAGTCTTCCCATAGTAAGGATTGATGTGAAGAGCAGCATGCATTCCGACAGCAAACCCTTGTTCAGACGCATGAATTGCTTCCCTTGTAGAATTGCTTCCAGTGTTTCCAATTACCTTGATTGATGCACCAAAGCAATTAACTGTGTGGCCAATCAGCATAATGTGTTCATCCCAGCTCATCAGCTGGCCCTCACCAGTAGTTCCACCGACGATTACACCTTCCACACCCTGTATGATCTGCATGTTCACCAATTCATCATATGCTTCAAGATCGAACCTACCGTCTGGTAAGTATGGGGTTTTGATGGCTGTTATTAGCCTGAGAGACTTTATGTTCTCCACTGACGTCCTGCAAACAGTTATTGATGATTCATAAAGTATTAATTAATAAAATCTCTTTTGAAGTAGTAAGAGACTCAACAACTGCTTAATTCGACTTATTCTTTCCACTGTTTTGTCAAGTAATGATATCCAAAGAAGGCACCCACTACATAGATTAGTAGCCTTGGTCTCTGGAAGTAAAACTCTACATCGAGTAGAGATTCTGCAAGCATCACTGCACAGCATATTGTTTCAGATGAATCTACCATAGATTACCTGTTTTTAACTTCATAGCTTCGCATTGGCAGATGAAAATTAGGTATAACAGCAGCTTGAGGAGATCTCCATTTGGCATTGCTCCTGGCACCCCAAAAAATGAAAGAAAAGAAGAATCTCTATTAGCCAAACAAGTTAGAAGTGAGCGTCAGGAAGTCTATAACACAGGCATTCTGTGAAATCATATCAGGAAAATGTTAGCAAGAGAAGGCAGTATTTAGCTGATCAGCTGGTAATCTTTGAGGTAGTATGTATATTCAAAATAGGTAATTAACCGAAGAACACTTCTCATTAAGCAACAGAATACCTATCTTTCGATGGGAAAAAAGACATAAGCATCAACTTCCCACCCGTCCTAGCAAATAAGAGGCAGCATGCTCAAATTGTATGAAGTAGCCATTTATTAAATAATATCTACCTCATTTTATGTTGCTTACTAACTCAAAATATTGATCTTAGAAGCATCCTCCATATTGTTCTTGGAGCAAAAAGCCTCTTAAATCTCACCTCGGTCACAACATTAGTTCATTGAACTGCAGGTTCTTCTGATCTGAATAGGATTACTTCCTCCCAAATCAAGTTCTTAACTAATAAATGCGTCATAGTATCAAAAAAGGCTTTAAACAGCATATGAAGAAAGATAATTTCAACTATATTTGCAGTTCAGGTCAATCTTATATTCAGCAAAACCATTTTCTTTCTCTATGCATTACTCCATTATTTATTAAATCTAGAAAAACAGCTCCAACTTCATGTGAGAAATCATGGATCGCCCCATCCAGTTTCACATATACCAAACAATTGGTTCTAATGCCTGAATTTTCATGCATATTATACATACGTACACAGATACATACAAAGTTACATGTATATATATAAATGCAAAGTCTGGTAAACTGGCAGCATGATCACCCGCTGTTTCTAGCGTTCTGGAGACATTATCAATCAGACAAAACAAATTTGCTAGAGCAATAAGAATAGCATACAGAAGAGAACTTGATTAGCTTCGCGAAGATACGACGGAAGGCATGACTAATTCAAAGCAAACATCATAACATAGTACAGCTATAAAACTCAAATAATTATAAGACAGGAAAGTGTAAGCAATTCAACTACTGGACATCATATACAAACTTCATCTTTCTGTCGCCGATCTTCGGAGAGGGGAACTGGAGGATCGATCCTCTCAAGCACGCGCTGTAGCTCTCCAGTGTAGCCATGAACTCGGACAAGTACAGGAAATACGGACTCGGATTCTTCCAGTACCAGCGGAGTTAGCTCAGAACGAGAGAGATAGAGAGACCCCGACGGAGATCACAGTTCAGTTAATGGTGGTGGTGGGGCGGCCGAAGTGGTGGTGGTAATCACGGTGTGAGATGTCTGGGGAGGGGAGGAGAGGACAGAGGCGGCGGGGAAGAAGCTGCTACTGGAATAACACATGGCGTCAGGTCTCGGGCTATAAATCAAGAGCGGCGGCTAGGGCTGAGAAGGAAGGGTCAAGTCGCGCCAGTGGAGTGCAACGAGTTACTGTTAGAAGAATTTTTAGGGTTCTTATATGGGAGAGATGCCAGTAAGGCACGTGCTGGCTGGCTGGCTAGCTAATGCGGCTATCATTGCTGTGGCCGCCTAAACGTTCCTCTCATCATTAGATTATAGGAAATTATAATAATATGTGACAAAAAAACTGTGAATTATAATAAAATCTTATAGGTTTGCGCGTTGTAATGTGAATATAATATATATATATTCCGATAAATGTAAAATTAATAGACAAAGTTCAATAATATATACAAATAAAATAGATATGATATGCATCGCTTAGTATAATGAGTCAATCGCACTTGCAAGAACTATTATTAACATCTCCGGCCGACACCTTCACTCTTAATGCCTCCGTGTGGATTTGATCACCAGAGACCAATGGACTCCATGGCTTCTGTGGCTCGAAATCAATCACAACCTTGGAGCCAAATTGGATTTGGTTCGGTTTCTCAGAGAGTTGCTGGGCCTATGGGCATGTCTTAGGCGTCCGGCAGTGAAAGGATAGAAAGCTGTTTCTAGAGGAAGGGAAGATTAGATTCAGTAGCATGGAAAGTGCTGCATAGCTGGGCACTGGCATGCTGAAGGTTCAGGTCCATCAGTGTCAACACTATGACATGGGATGGGATCTGCCTTAGCCTTGGCTTGCTCAGAGCTTGAGTCTGCTACCCCGATCTGCATCCCGTCTCCAATTAGATTCACCGGAAATACTGAATGTGCGACAGATCTTTATGCACTCCGTCCAAGACTCAGCCCCTTCTGGAGAGCCACAGCATGAAAATGAGCCGAAACTCTGAAGCTGAAATCAACAGCATACGAAACTTAGGTGCCGTGTCCAGTACAACAGAATCAATCACCTTTCTCTTCATGTCCAATAGAGATATATATTTCATGGGGAGGGAAAAAATGAAGAAGATGATTTTAAATAAAAAATAAAATAATACTTATTGCAGCAAATTAAACCCAAAGGAATGCAAAACTAAGTTGAAGAAAAACAACATACAATGTTGACATGAGGACGCGAACATACTAACCCCTCCAAGATCAACAGGATCTGAGCAAAACAGGTCCCACCGGTGAATTTAGCATCTCACTGAGAGCTGCCTGAACTTCATTAGACCCGTGCTCGCAGCTTATCAAGCCCAACAGCAGAGGAAAGAAACGTTCCAAGTTCTTCTCGAATGATACCTCCCCCAGACAGCATATTGCCTGTAGACTGGCCATGACTAGTGGGGCCCGTGCCGCTAGTTCCCTCCGTCTCCCTGAGCCCGAAGGAATATTCCACAATGCGCCATCTCCTGAAGAAGACAACAACTGCATTCTCTGCCCAAACTGAGCTGTTGAGATGTAGAACTCTAGGACTTCACAGCAGAGATCGACCAGGTGGGCCTCCACCTCAGCCTTCTCGTAGGACATTGGTCTGTCGAGTATCAGACTCTGGAGAAATGTGAGGCAGATCTGGAAGGACTCATTCTCGACGCAAAGTAAAGGAGGTCTTGCATTTGGGTGATGGAGCTGAATTCTTGTAGCTTTGATCGGAGGGATGTGTCAGTGTTGATCTTGTGGGTGTGGGAAATGATGTCATGCATTGCATTGAAGAGGACAAGTGTGTTGGTTGGTGACAGGTGGGGTCGATAGATGTTGTAGATCTCTACCACTGCCTGCAAATCAAAATGAAAAGAATTCGTAGTTATCCACTTTTAAGCTATAAATACCTGTTGCAACTTCCAAGCTCTCCCAGCTTGAAACAGAGACCATAGGTCAATTCAACACAGCAATGTCCAGATTAGATAAACTCTGCTGCTCACAAGTAAATGAGAGTTCAAAAAGAGCCGACTCCTATTCACTGGAAGTCATTTAGAACTATTGGTCTAGGTCATGGGAGCATCAGTCAGGAGACATAAACATATCAATTATATACATCAACTTGAGGTTCCATATAGAACAACTGCAGAGACACAATTAGGAAATTACCTGAATCAACAGAAGTTGAACAGTAGCTCGGCACTTTGCATCAGAAATGGAACCATAAAAGTGCAGCATCCGAAGGCTCTCTGCCTCAACGTCAGGCACTCCTGAGCTGGCAGATTCACCATTACTCAGTCTGTTAGCGGTTTGTTCATGGCCCCAAACAGTGCTTTCTCCAATAAAAGCAAAGTCAGGAAGTGTAGCATAAGCAGCTTCTTTCAATGACAGACCCACATGTAGCCACATTTCATCAGAGAATAGATCACCAGAATTGCTGCAAATGCAGCAATACCAATCCCAGCAAGGTTCTGTTGAGGCTGCTCGATGAAACTCACGAGAAGCATGAGGACTATCTTCAAGAGGGGGTTCACCATACTGTAGAACTTGAAAAAAAGATCAACAACTAGTTGAAGGGCTGAGGCACAAGTCTCATAGAGCCACGCACCCTGATCAAGTTCATCTGAATCTCCATCAGTCTCCTGCCCAGGGGAGTTCCCTCCAGAGGGATCAATAGCATGACATACATAGTCAAACATTGGGAAGAGGACAGATTCAAATACTCTCTCCCACAAGGGTAGAGAGAAGAGGTGACCATAGCTCCGAAGGGTCTCAAATAGTACTTGCAGAGCGCCCTTCCTGATCTCAGGCCTTGGATCAAAGCTAAGTTCGGATAAACCTGCAAAAACAAAGATCCATAATTAACTTAGAGAATATAACAGAAAGATATCAGCACAACAAGAAAAATGGTGAATGCTCCTTTCTCAAAGGTCAGGTAGTAAGATAATGAACACACATAGGAGTTCCGGAAAGCAAGGTAGACATGGTCTCAGAGGGTAAGTTATACTGGGCCGTAAACATAGAAAGAAGGATCAGACTGATTCTTCTTGGCAATGTCATCGTGAGGAAGTATCAGTTAAATATTTTTCTTGCATGAAGGACAAAGAGAAGCAATTGGAGAGTCACCAATTTGTTTCATTACCAGCCAACAATGGAAACCAAAAGTAAAGATGATCCTCCTTGCTTGATATCTCTCCATTTTCGAGCTTTCCCTCCTTTCCCCTTTGCAGAGAAGGAGAAACTTCTCCAGAAGACTCTTTTTCTTTCCTTGCAGAGGACCAAAGATCACTCTCCACTAATTTTGTCACACAAAATCGAAGAAAAGCAATAGCATTGAGACTAATTTCCTTGTTGAATCTATTATTGGTAAATGCAATTAAGCTGTTGACAAAGTCCGTGAAAGTGGTTGCTTCAGTCTTAGTAATGTATGGAAAATAGTCTCGTGTGATCTTCTGAATTATTTCGAAAGCCAAGAGCACTGTTCTTGTGATCATCATAAGCTGCTGTTTTAAAGACCTGCCAAAATAGCAACCAGAAGATTACCACAGCATAAACATACATAATTAGTTTCTCTTATAATTTAAGGGCAACATGACTCATTGCACCAAAGCATTTAACTCTATTCAATAACTCCATTGTTCTGGACTACATGGAGGGAGAGATAGAAGAGCATAAAGAAATATCAAATCACTTAAGATCATTTTGATAAGAGCTGGCTGAGAATTTGTTTTCTTTATGTAATAGAGGAGGCCAAAGAAGAGTGTGGTTAGACATTATGGACTGTTTAGATAATGACATTGTTGACTCCAAAGCATGTTCATGAAACTTTAGTATTACGTACCACTTGGCTCTTTTTTTACAGGCACACTGGTTTGGACCTAGATGGAACCTAAAAAAGTTTCATATTCAATGTCAAAAAGGCAACTAGATTAATAAAATGAAGCTCACATACCCTGAACATGCTCTTCCATCCTGATTTGACATTATTAACTTGAGAAAGAACCATTTGTGATACACATCTGATAATCAACTCTCTGACCTCAACTGCGTTGCTTTTGCCCATTACAAAACAAAAGGTTTCATGAATTCATTCTGGAAATTATAGTTTGCCAGCTCTTCCTGCTCCAGGAATTTCACTGACAATTGCCGCAAAGAATCCATTGCAGAGATAGCAACTGAAAGGTTATCAGAGCAGCCAATGGTCACAAAGAAATCAGCAAGGGCATGCCATATGCTTGACCACACAAGCCTGATGCGATTCATGTTGTAGTGCCTGTTAAAGAAATAATGTATTCATTAATTGATAGCAGTACAACAGAAAGATAAAAGAAATGGCAAAGAAATAAGTGAAAGAGAATTAGGAATGTTTCATACGCAATCTCAATAATCTTTGTAAGGCTAAAGACACTGGGATCAGGTTGAGATCCCAACTCATCCACGGAAACCTTGCAGAGAGCCTTAACAAAGTCAATTATTGCTTCATTGTTCAATTTCTGACTCTTGCGAATACACAGCCCATTTCAGCACTTCCAACCTGTTCTAACAAGTTTAGATTGGAAACTAAACTGTTAATTTGTTCAGAATAAACTGCCCCAGAAGCAGTGCCACAAATACTAGCACTATCGTATGAACCTCTCATTACAGAAGCAGCCACATACTGCACTCTGCCAGGTCCCTTCTTTTTCAGAACAGGAAGGATGTTTGACTTGGGTTTTTTTTAATTTTTCTGACTTGTTTCTAGCAAGACCAAAGAAAGTTGCATCAGGAGTAGCACCCTCCCCCAAGAAATGCAGGTGCTCGAACCAGGAGACACATGTCAGTATATGCTCCCAAGCTTCCTGCAGGTAGTTTCCGTCTTCATCGGCAACTGTTACTATTGCCTATTGTGAAAGAGATCGAGAAAGATAAGTTAAGGCACAAGAATATAGTGAGGTAAAAACTAGACAAACATGAGAAAGTATAAAGTTTCTGAATCACAGAAAAAGAAAAAGGTATTGCATGATCCTGCATACTACATAGCTCAACAATGGACAAAGCATGTCCACCAAAAAAAGCATATTCAAAAGGGAATAAAGTGTTCAGGGACTATGATAAAACAAAACAGAATACCAACCTTGATCACTTCTATATTTTTCTGTTTTATGTCAGCCGGAGAGTGAAGGGAAGTGAACTTGGCTAATGACGTCACAAAAGCATCTCTGTGAGTCTTCATCGACATAGCAGCTGTGATGTGAATAGCATTGCGGAAGCCTTCAAGACATAGAGCTAAGATTACTTCATCATCACCTTGGTCGAGCGGGACACTGAAAGCAGCCAGCACAGGAGCCCAACATACCTCAACCATAATCCTCACAATGACCACATCTGTCGCTGCATAATAAACTGACCTAAAGATCAAAAAATGAAACATATTAGACAATTGCCTCCATAGTCCAAATTTTCTTCAGCAAAGAATTAACTTTCATACTTAGCATGTCTCATCTAAAAATTCAATGACAAGAGAGAAGAGACTCATATAATTAAGAAAGAAGTAAAGTAACCATTTATTTTGTTATAAACCATGCCGTCCCAATGGAGAAACATCCAACCATACTCAGCTGCATACAGGATTTATTTAATAACAGCACAGGCTCTACAGGAATTTCACATACACAGTAGGAGTTCAAAATTTTTGGGCTTGTGCTATTACATAATGGCAACAATTTAGGCATCTTTCATAGGGGAATTGTAATATCAACTAGTACATTTTTAACTGTACATCTGAATAAAAATATGTTCATAAGGAATGCACAACAGTCAGATGAACAAACATCCGCTGACATCTGCACAGCTTAACCAATATTGCAATATAAAGTGATTAGATTTTGAATCATCATCAAAACTGAAATGGCCACTAACTCAACAAAAGGCTACTACCTTATTTTTCACCATAGGATTGTGTGCATCTGTATTCAGCATTATCACAGAATATGCAAGAACATACGCTGTATCAGCACTTGCAAATGCTTTTGGGTTTCATTTGCAGTAGCGCTCAGCAAACTTCTCTATGATTCAATCAATCTTCTGTGCTTGACTAGGCAATCTGAAGCCTTGTAGAAAAGCCCTAATTGCCTCATCAAATTCCATTCCTTGAAAGTCAAAAGAATCCACATAGGCATGCATGACTTTAAGTGGTAAGTCTTCTCTTTCTCCTAAGTAATCTCCAATAAGAGTCTTATTAAGGCCAGATGCATTTTTCAGAAAACTTGCTATTTCCTCTGGTGAATTCCCCACTTTCTTTGCACAAACGAGAAATTCAATCCCTTTCTTGGGGTGCCCATTGAAAAGTGATATACCTTCCTGCCACAAGTTGCAACCTACTCAATGACAATGTTTGACCAAACCATGATAAATAAAGAGATTGGCAGAGAGCATTCATAAACTTACCTGGAGTTCAAGGTTGTGAGCTCGAAGCTGCTCACTTGTTGAGACGTCAGAAGCTTCAATAGAGGCTTCAGAATGGTTATCTAATCCTTCAACCAGTCCATCGCCATGCTCATTTGCCAAAGGAAGATTGATTGATTCAGTACTACTTTCTGCTGCTTTGACTTGCTTAGCGGAATGGTGATCTGGAATTCTCAACTGCTTGTTCATCCAGTCACCCATTGATTTTAGAATCTCCACTAAGCACTTAATGGCTTCAAGTTTCATGGTCAACTCCTGAGGGGGCAACAGAGATGTAACAGTACCCGGAGGAACACCTTGTGCAGTTTTAAGAAGCCCATTCACCATTCTGAATGACAAGATAAATGAAACAAAATATAGAAATAAATTTGACCAGAAACCTGTTGACATATCAAAGGACACACAGACACAAGAAATACCTCTCAAAGATGTTAGATGAATTGACATCACAATCATAATTGATGAAAATGTCAACCAAGATCTGGGAATCAACACACAGCTTCTCCATGAACCGAAGAACAATCATCTTCTGCTGGAAATTAGGTTGAGCAACATTTTCAAGAACACGAAGGACAATCATAGGAAAATGACTCCAATTTCTGCTTTTAGTCCAGTCCTGAATCTTGACACAAGGCTGATGAAAATGGAGCAAGAAAGCTGGAAAACAATCATTAGTGTTGATGCACTGTTCTTTAACAGTGACAGACACAGGTACTGCTTTATGGCACCCAAAAACCTGATTAAAAAGAATTCATCAGATTAAGTAAGAGAGCATTTTGTAGATGTAAAATTTAAAAAAAATGTAGTAACATGCATGAAAAGAAGAGGTCAGATTATGCCTGTAGAAGAAAGCAGGTAAGTCTTACTTAAAGATGCAAAAAGAAAATACATCAATTAGAATCCAAAACACTATGTCAAAGATTGCAATGCTGGCTTATTTTAGACAATCAATTCATTGGAGAGATTCAGAGGGATTACAAGGGACCATTTTCCTTCCTCTTGAGGATATCTTCTAATAGAGAGGGAGATGGGTGAACAAGAAATTACAAAAACTACATAGACTCCCTCCCACCCTGGATTCTGGATGTCAAGTGACTTCGCATAGTAAAAGAATAATTATACTATTTTGTCCTTGCAAACCTTACGTCTTGACATAAGGTACTGAATCATCTAATCTCCAATGACATTTTACCTCGTCCTCCAATAGTTTATCAGGTTATACATTCCGATCTTCTCTCTCTGTCTGTCAGAGTTTAGCTACTATTAAATCCTCCAAAGAGGGTGAGTATTGTTTTGGCAACACCATGGAATTCAGTATGGAGATAAGTTCAGGCATGATCCACCATCACCAGCACTAGTCCAGGTTAAGGATAAAAAGTATATCATAGCACAAGAAATTACTCACTCAAGTAGTTAATAAATCTATTGTCACATTATCAACATAGACAGTCTAATATAACATAACTTCATTAGCAAAACAAGCAAACTCTAAAATCAACACGAGACGGCATCAGCATGGAGTTTAATGGTTAAGCCATAGAAGGTACTTTCCACAGAGGAATTTGGAAAACACCTTCGTGATAGTATCATATCCATATGAAGAATACAGGAATACTCTTCTATCAAATGCAAAAAGGTTTCCTGCGCAGAATATACCTGTCACTCGTCCTAAAAACAGCTCCTGCATTCTCCAACAGGATCCTCAACAACTCTAAAGCCACAATCTTCCCCTTCATTAGCTGTGGATCTGCCGCTGGCTCCTTTGGAGGCATTCTCATGGACAACTTACAAAGGGCCCTGAACACCAAGAATGCATCTCTCCTCAACTTGTTCCCAACCTGTACCTCCAAATCATCCTCCCCCTGTACTTCCCCATCAGCCAACTCCCCTCTCCTCCCCTCCAGTGCAGTTTTGTACATACTGATCTCCCAATACTTGGCATCCAGCATATCCTTATCAGTTGAGTCTAACATATCTGTAGGATTTGTGGTATCCACTGTGGCGGTCTCAAATGCTCAATCATGACCAGAAAGTGGGCCCTTCCCCAGTGTGGCAGGATTCAAGACTACATCAATATCCTGCATGATTTTGGTAATGAACCCCTGCACAAACTGATTCATTGAATTGTCAGCATCTGACTTCTCCACTGGCTCCATCAAATCAGCCACCACAATAGGCTGAATTGGAATGGTAGAAGAATCTGCCTCCATTCTTCTGAAAACAATCACCAGCATTTGAACCAAGGAGGCCTTTGCGGTGGTTCGATTAACCACATTTTTACTATCTAAATGTATATCATAACACGTCCTCACTATAACCAACAAGCAATCACCATGAATCCAGAGAGATATCGAAGTAACAGCAGACAAGAGAGTTTTCAGGATTAACAATTCCACTGCCTCGCCACCCAGTTCTCGGCACTTACACACTGATTCAATCAGCCTGGAGAGAAGCTTTGCCTCAGTTCCGCCACTGGGGTCTGCCTCACCCCGGAGGTATCCATGTGCAATCAATTTATGCTCGCAGTCAATAGCAGGATCGACAATCTTGAGATTCCCGGAGTTGCAAGCGTTGATTAGCGGGCTGAGAATGGACTCTGAGTCGGCAAGAGAGAGCTCGGTCAGGCCGTCGCAGAGTGGACCGGGAGCAGCGAACTCCAGCTCGGAATCGGGCATGGAAGGACGGGGCTGGTTCAGCTTCTCCAGGACGAACTTGCACTCGTGGGCAAGCTTCGAATGCTTGCGCCAGGAGGCGTTCTTGACGATCTTCTCAAGGGCAGGCGCAAGCACCTGGGCCAGGCGGGAACAGGAATTAGCTTCCTCGGAAGCCATTCCCGAGTTGACGGAAGAGTCAACTCAGCCGGATCAAATCTGGAGCGATCGCGAGGGATGAGCTGGGGTACGCCAGAGAGCCGATGTCCTCGCCGGAGCGGCTAATTGTGCCCAATTCGCCTCACTGAGCCGAGCACCCGATCCTGCAGCTTAAGGAGAGAGAATATCGTCAGCATCAGCGAGTGCATGTGTGTACTCCTCTCTCTCTCTGCCTCCGTCTCCGATGGAGTTGGCCTTCATTTCCATGGAGCTTCGAGGAAGTCTAAGTTCAGATCGCGTTGGTCCAGGCTAAGAAGCTGAAGTGACTCCTCACCTTCTTTACCCGTCGATCTGGTGAGCGGATTGTGATAATGGGAATTTAGGCGGGGCTAGTTCGGGAAAGAGGCACTCCGGCCGGTGGTGCTCGTGTAAGCAGCGGTGACGGGGCCGGCTGACCCGTGGAATCAGGTGCGGATCCGGGGCAGCCCCCGGCCTCGTCTCAGCTTGTAACATTTCCATTTTTTATTAAATTATTAATAAAATAAATAAATTATCCGTGTTAACAGCCCTGCCAACTGTACAATTTTCAGATCGTCCTGAGAAAAAAGCAAGGCCTCGACATTTTAAGCGAAAATACAGCAATTAAGATATTCAATATCAATATGTAATTCTCATATATCATTTTTTTAATATCAATTAAGATTTTTCTTTTTTTTCTTGCATAGTTTCAAGATTCGTATAATTTTCTTTTTTTTTTTCGCCTTTCCCACATTTTGTGTCTCTGAATCACAGTCTAAGTCATGCATGAACGAAGCCCCTTTTCAAGGACCCGGCCCGTTTTCCCGCTGGCTTCCGCACCCCCACCTCTGCTCCTCTACGCTGCGAACCTTCGAGCGTCAGCTGTCTCTGATTCCTCTCTCTCTCTCTCTCTCTCTCTGGGATTCGAGCTAGACAACCTTCATTTGATGTTTCTTTGAGTTTGGATATCTCTTAATCGGTAGATTTCTCCCTAACACGGATTCCCTCGCTTCATGGATAATCCCACTTGCACTTTGAGCTCTTTCAGCTGTTCATTCCCTACCACTTCCAAACTCTCGTTATCCCTCAGACCCATCACTCGTTTCCCCTTCAAGGTTCGCGCTTGTGGCGCTTCATCGGCTCTGTCGAGTGCGAAAGAGGTAGAGAGCGTCCAAATCAGTGAGGGGAAACCGAAGTTCAAGTGGGTCGAGGTGGGTCACGGTGCAACGGATGCACAGAAGGAGGCTATTTCCAAACTCCCTTGGAAAATGACCAAGAGATGCAAGGCTCTCATGAGACAGATCATATGCTTCTCCGAGGAAGGCAATTTGGCGGATTTGTTGGGTGCTTGGGTGAGGATAATGAAGCCCAGGAGGACGGATTGGCTCGTGGTTCTGAAGGAGCTGAAGATGTCGAATCACCCACTTTATCTAGAGGTAACTTCTGTTTGTTATCACTTCAGCCTTTTTCTTGTTGTAAGTTGTTTAATTTAATATATTAGTTTCTGTTTCTGATGGTTAAATTGTGGTTCAGTATCTTTTTCGAGTGATTCTTTGAGTTTTGTGGTCGCTCATGCTCGTTTGAAGATCATATTCTGGTTCACGGCTTATCAAAATATTGGATTGATGCTCTAATGTGATTTTGCTGAATCTAGAGGCGACATTAATTCCGTAGTCCTCAATCATGTGGGAAAAAACATTGTTTTCCCCTTTTGTTCGTTTGGATATGATTTTATAGCATTCGCCATTGCAATGTTTCTACTAGTTCAATACTTGTCTGATGAGAAGATCGTAACAAGTAGAGACATTCGACAGAATGTTTATGTTTTACTGACAGAATTGTATATCCTTGTTTTGGATCTCATGCTTCTATCCGATTTTGCTATCTTTAGAGTAGAGTTTGCATGAGATGGTAAAGTTCCGAATGTAATGTTAATCAGGTTGATATAGTGGCTGTTGCTGCTTGCAAGATAGCAACTAAAACTACTCTCTTTGGATTGCTCAATATAATTGTCCCATTTTACAAGTCACAGACTCTTTATAAGTACACATTCTGACATTAATTAAACTTCTACTGGTCTACTGGTCTACTGGTTGGTTTTAGTATTTCAGATCATCCTCTTTTGATCGGCTTTTGAAGTTTTCTAATCTCTTTGCCCGGGAGCGGACACTATCTAGGGCACTTGCTATTCGGGCTCATTTGAACATCCTGGTTCATAGTCTTTTTTCTTTTACTACTTAGCTCCTAGACTTCAGTTTTTTCACCCATTTTTAGTTTTTACATCCTCTCAGTGTATTGATTTACATCCACTTACTTTGAGATTAACAGGAAGGAGGCTTAATTGGAATGAATCTCATTCTACCAACCAGTTTCCAATTTTATTCCCAAGGTTCACAACTGTGAATTATGGCATCACAATAGAATGTTTTGTGTTACTATATTGTGAACTAGTGGAACCCAGAATTAACAGTATTTACTTCTATTTGACATATAGAAGGCAGTTAAAGTGTTCTTGGGTGATAAAATTTACTTTCAGTTAATCCAAGAACTGCATATAAAATTTTAATTCTCATTTTACATTATTTTCTGCAGGTAATAGAGCTTGCTCTTCTAGAAGGATCCTTTGAGGCCAATGTTCGTGACTATACAAAACTAATCCATAGTTACGGGAAGCAAAACCGACTCAGAGATGCAGAGAACACTTTGTTTGCCCTGAAACAGCGAGGCTTCACCTGCGATCAAGTAGCCTTAACTACTCTGCTCGATGTGTACAGCAAAGCCGGGGACTGCAATAAGGCCAGGGAAACTTTCGAAGAGATGAAGTCGCTCGGCGAACCTCTTGATAAGAGATCGTACGGCTCGATGGTTATGGCCCACATCAGGGCAGGAAAGCTTGAGGAGGGAGAGGCACTGCTCCAAGAAATGTGGGATCAGGAAATCGTCGCTGGAAGTGAAATCTACAAGGCTCTCCTGAGGGCTTATTCTCTTCAGGGCAATGCCAGAGGGGCTCAGTGGGTCTTCGATGCGATCCAGCTCGCAGGCCTCGTCCCCGACTCTCGGATCTGTGGGCTTCTCATAAATGCGTATTCGATTGCAGGTCCGAGTGAGAGGGCCCGTTCCGCCTTCGAGAACATGAGGAGAGCAGGGATTGAGCCTAGTGATAAGTGTGTGGCACATGTGTTAAGTGCTTACGAGAGGGAAGGGAAACTGACTACTGCGTTGGAGTTCCTGATGTGCTTGGAGAGGGACGGGATCATTGTTGGGAAAGAAGCGAGCGAGAGGCTTGCTGCATGGTTTCGGACGCTCGGGGTGGTTGAGGAGGTGGAGCTTGTGTTGAGAGAGTTTGCTTTTGTAAGGGAAGAAACCGACCGTGGGCCTTGCTTATTGTAGATTTTCTCGAGTTTTTTTTGGGTTATTTTTAATTATTTAAACTCTTGTGTAGGTGGGAAAATGGCTGTGATTTGTAGGGAGTGATTAGAGTGGTAATTTTAATTTTGGTTTCACCTATTCTACTGAAGTCCAATAACTACGTAATGATTCAGCTGTAAATGGAATTGGCCCTTAAGATCACAGGCCCGAACTCTCACCCTTCACTGAACATGCCATCGTGTCTGAGCTGTTGTTGACTGGTGAGGGTGACCGCACCCCTGAAACAGCGGCAGGCGGAGTGGGTAGGGCCATTGATTTAGGATTCTGGTGGCCCAATATGCGCCCGGCAAAACAATCCTGGATTCAAGCATTGACAATGCGGTGGCCTCCGACGGCCTAATTCGGTTCTCGGTGGATAGCCCTCCGGCCACCAAGACCCCTCAAGTCGAGGTGGCTTGACATAGACATCAACGGCAACCTTGGTGAGGACAAGGAAGGTCCTAGGCCGCCGGATTTTGAGCCACTCCGATCTCCTCAAGAGGGATGATAAACTCCTGCTTAGGATCACCTCTCCGTCAAGATCATTTAAGAAAATAAATAAATAAGCTTCTAGTGGAGCCGACTGGGAGCACAAATGACCCAAATTGGTCCCAGTCGGCCCTCTCATTGAGGCCAGCCGCTCTTGGGCTGGAAAACCTTTGTCGAAGCTTAGCCTTGTGTTCTGCTAGCAGGAAATTAGATAAAGTCAAGGTATAAAGTACATGCCTGCAAGGCTGCATGACCTCAGGACTAGGGTCACTCATGCAGGAGAATCATATTTACGACCTGTGGAATTTACATGCATCTCATTCATCGGAATTTAGAAAAATGTAGCAGATGACTTAATTATTTTTTTTTCGATGAAAGATCTACATCGATAATTTCATATGAATTACATCGCCGATCCTTATCATGTGCCAATTAAATGTTTCCTCTTCATGCAAACGAATACCAGATCCTAAACATAGAAATATTTGATCGAGCTGCATGGACTAGTGCAACTCAAGGGTTTGTCGAGGAGATGTAAAAATGCTGCCATTAGACTAGGTAGACTGTACATATTTTTATAATTAAGATTAGGGACTACATAGGTAGAGGGCTGTAGACCGTTTGACCTGGACACCTTCACTATCCTTAATTTTCTTAGAATTATGGTCCATTTTTTTTTATTTTTAATATCATCGATTTGATTACAGTATGTCTAAATTATTTGCTTTGCCCATTTTCTAAGTATCAATCTACAATCACAATATTACCCAAGTCTAAATTATTTGAATTTTATGAATATAGAAAAAATGCATATTATTTTAAGAGCTTGATCACTCCGTGGATCAACCTACCCGAACTTGAACCGAACACGGTCTATTGGATTTTTTTGAGTCAGCAAGTGATATCCACCGAAAGATTTATGAATATTATATTGATGATAATTATATATGGTATGCCCCCTTTCCATAAAGTTGCTTTACTTACTACTAGTTGCAGTTAGGACAGCAAGCTTTGCCGCGTCTTTACATGACATCTCTCATAATTTTAAATCACATGCTGTTGTTTTTTGTTTTTTTATTTTTTATTATTGGCCCCAGAAGCAGGCAAATACATACAGTACTGTATGTACGAGTATGAATGACGAGGGATGATATTCTGTCGCTAGGTAATGATAAACTCCAGGGTGTTGACCGCACGAGTGGTGGTGGGGGAAGAAGAACTAGCTAGTAAGTGGGTCCCTGACAAGACAATGATGACCGATCATGTTCAATCTCCGACCGAAATCAAAGAAACTTTTCAAAGTTTGGAATTAATTATGACTCATATATTAATCTCTCCGATCCCTTTCCGTGCATATTGAATCTTACAAATAAATAGATCTTCGCTCAACAAAGCTCGATTAATTCCAACTTAACTTATGGATGTAAGATATCTTTCTTTATCATTCTTTTTTGGGTCTCTCATAAATTATAATAATGATTTTCAATTACAATTTAGTTTATGATAGATTTTTGGCTTTACTATACATAGTTTTTAAAATCAGGCCGATCCGACCAGTCAAACCGGTTTAATCAAGAATCGGGTGGTTACCTATTTGATTTGTTTAATTAACCGAAATGCATTATCAATCCGATTAGATCCATCTAAATCGGTTGATATTTGATTCTACTATTTAATTCAATTGAACCAATGGTTGAATTAGATTAATTAAATTTTATTTTAAAATGAAGAAAATTCTCATCAATTCTCGCATCTTCTTATAAAAGAATATTAATATTTTATTTTATTTAAATTTATATATTTTTTGTTAAACTTAAATATTACGATGGATCTTTTAAATTTTTAAAATTATAAATTTATATTTAGCATATAATATTTTAATTTATTATCATTTATTAAATATACGGTTTGAGTCACGAACCCTTAAATCTATATCTTGACTAATTTTCGATCCGGTTCAGTTTTAAAAATTATGTTATTATATATGTGTGTGTGGTTACAAGTAGCTTCTACCTACTGTGTCAATATTCATCATCCAACGCATGCATTTGTGGTATATTTATCAGAATCAACCCTTCCTGATAACAAGACTCTTACACATCCAAATGATTAATCGAGATTTTTTTTTCATTTACGGGAACTTATCATATAATTTAACCATTTTTACCCATATACTTTTACAGTAATTATAATGTTAAAGTTAACTGGCACTTTCCATATCTATATGGTGAGCATTTACCAGAAGTTTGAGAGGAACCATCACAGGAAAGGCTAGGGATTGAAAGCAAGCAATGAATGCAAACATGTGTAGAGATGCGAGTGGGACCGGGCACAGGTTTACGGGGACGTGAAGGCAGTTGCGAGTTAGAGCCTAGAATATACAGAAATTCTCACCTTTTATTTTTGAGTTTTTATTTTAAATTCATGAACTTATCATACTCTATCTCCATTTGATTTTATAATTAAACTCGAATAATCAACCCACTTGCATGGATTTTCTAGATCTGCTCTCCCTCCGGTTGGATAATCCAGAACTTGTTTTGGGGAACTTGTTGCTTGAACATACGACATGACAAACTAGTTACAACACACGATTGAATGCCGATTAAATCTCCTCTCTCTCTCTCTCTCTCTCTCTCTCTCTCTCTCTCTCTCTCTCTCTCTCTCTCTCTCTCTCTCTCGTGAAGATGTTTTTTGTTTTGTTTTCTACTAAGTCTAACCCTTGTGGGGTTTGCTTCTTAATCTCTCATGTGCTGTCCTCTAGGACTTCAAGACAAATGGTGACAAGATAGCATTCAATCAAGAAGTGAAACTGACGCTTTCGTGAGCCTGGACCTTTCCTGTTCAGAGGGGGAGCCCTGTGGAATTTTTAAAGGGAGAATTCCCATCTGATAGTTGAAAAAAAAGCCTACCTATAATCACCATTTGATCAATTATAAATGAATATTAATAATACATCCTGAATAAATAATCAATCACTCAAATTCTAATTGACTAAATTTCACTTAATTTACTCGCTAAATTATTGTCTGATTTAGTTTTGGTCCTTCTCTTCTGTGCCATCTCAATCACAGCCACGACGAATCATGTATCTTCCCTAACCTTCGTATGTGAATTTCTTTCCTGATGAACTGTATCAATGGATGGTAATTTTGCTGTAATACGTGCGTAAATGTCCTTGTTGGGTGATATGGTCACCGCACGCACCTACGGCAGCCGGCGGTCACCCCAAAAAAATCAGTATGACACGTGTCACTAATCTGGTGGGCGTTGGACTCTTGTCACTGCTTCCTCTTCACAGCACATGGAAGGCCCAAGGGACACAATCCGGACGGCGCGGCAATGCGCCGTTACGAACTGTTACGGATTCTCCTCTTTTTTTTAATATATATTATTTTCTCACCCTTTTCAACAATATCATTGTTTAAAGTAAATAGCGAAAAGACTGCACAATCTACAAATGCGTGGTGTTTATCGGGACGGACCGGTTGGAGTAATTCGGC
This sequence comes from Sonneratia alba, assembly GCA_900174645.1. Lineage (NCBI taxonomy): Eukaryota > Viridiplantae > Streptophyta > Magnoliopsida > Myrtales > Lythraceae > Sonneratia > Sonneratia alba. Next base: position 70,754 of record FWPY01000047.1, read on the forward strand.
GAATTAATAAAGAGAGTCCGCAATTGACAAGATCTTACATGTTAATAGGCACATCTAATTTCAAAGTTCACCGAATTTTAAAATATTTGAAAAAAATTACATTATATTTTTCACCATTTCTTTTTCTTTTTTCCTCTTTGAGACCAGGAAGAGAGAAGATTCGGAGACGGAGTGGACGGCGTTGGCGGTGAGGTCGAGCCTCACCGAGCGGTTATGTGGGGGGAAGTCACAGGGAGGCACGTGGCGGGAATGCATTGGGTTGTTCCTATTCTGTGGCCTTCGACGCCGATGTTTAGGGAGGGCTCAATCGATCCTGCCTCGAGGTGGATGGGCTCAGCTCTGCTGGGCAGTGGCACGGAATAAAATGCTCCGATATTCTTCCGATGATAATTCCACAACAAATTCAGCGACGAGCATTATTTTATTTTGCCCACGCATTTATCTCTTATCACAAGATTGGGGGGCAAACTTTTGATCTCTCTCCAAACTTGTCCTTCATTCAATTCAATTCAATTGATAATAACCACTCGGCTTGACGAAATTCGTCAGTGAATTACCAGTGAAATGAACTTCACGTGGCCATGAAAATATCAATGCTAAAATTGATAGAAAGGTAAATAAAATAAAATAAAATTAACAATTGTAGGTGGAAATAAAAATGGTATTGAAAATTTTACACAATAATAATTAAATATAAAATTTATTAATTTCCTAATTTGTGAGATGCGCACTATGATCATATATAGATGGAGACATGAGAATACATTGTACTAGAATGCCGATGTATTAGAGGATAAAAGTGACTCGAGGAGATCTTTCTGATAAATTTGTCAATAACACGAGGACGTGAAAATTTGAGAGATCGGGTATGAGGCTCTTTTCTAAGTGGCATTGTAATAGAGGCTTGGGAATGGTATTGGGATATTTATGTAAATTGTAATTTCCCTCACAAAGAGGGTTTCACTACGTAATTCTAGTGTTTGTATTTTTTCTCTTACTTCTCAATTTCTTATGCTATTATGGCAACACAACTATTAGAATGGTAATTAGATTTTACTCAATAATTATCGTGGCACAAATTTCTAAGTGTATATATATATATTGTCATTTTAATGAATGTGATAAGTGGATATTGAAAAGAAAGTGTAATGCAGAGATATTAATAACGCGTTGTGCATTGAATTTTGCTTCTTTTTTTTTTTTTTTGGTTTGCCCACCCAAACTAAGGGGACGTGAATTTCTCATACTTTTTTATGAGGCAAAAAGAAGCCCATGGTAACAAAATTCTTAGAATTTTGGAGGTGGCTTGCACTTCTTTCCGCAGTAAGCATCTGTCGCCCAAATAAAAATAGCAAAACTAAATTTATTGATTGCACCCTTTTACCTGAAGTCAGAATCCAATGTGTTGGCCCCACCCACCCCCACAAGAAGAAATCCAATGCGCACAAGGCCTTGCAAGAGCGCGATGATGGTATAGTCTCCACTCAGTGGGTTGTCCCGGACGTAGCAATCGATTAATGAATGTGGACTCCTCCATCGATCCCAAGTAATGCGACTTGCATCTCGGGTTTTCCCCTCGCTTTCTAATTGTGGCTCGACTTCGAGGTATGAAATACCACGGGGCTATGGGCACTGCCGAAAATGGGTAGTTTCATCAAAGAGGTTGCTGGATTGAGAAGGAAGAAAGGGAAAGCTCGAGGGGGGAGAGAATAATTAATGTCATTTTCGAGTCTCCCACTATATATAGTTCATATATCTGGGCCAAAAAAAATTTTTTTAAAAGAAAAAAAAAAAGAGGCTGAGTCATTTTCAACGTTTGGGAGAGAAGAAAAGTGGGTGGTGGCATCTTGTGCCCCGCACGAAGCTTAAAACACGCAGTGGTAGAAGTTCATTGTTTAAGCGCGAGGGTTTAACACGTTTTTTAGTAGTGCAAGAGCTACCTGTAGTGCAGAGAAGGAAGGAAAAAAAAGGAGCTATAGTGTATCAGTATTATTGTTCTTAAATCGAGGTTGAGAAACTCTTGTCTCGATTCTCGTCAGTGAGTTTACTCGTGTTCAATCAGTTATTCACTTGCTCCCATCTACCTCCGAAAGGCTCGTGCATGCGCCCATCCTCCATGACCGGCTGCTCTTGGTCGAGATCTTGAACGGGTCGTTCAATAGTTTGTCCTCTCCACGGACACCACATACTTGTAAGAGGTTAGCATGACCAAATATTGTTAGTAGTGAGGGCAAGAAATTGATCTGCGTTGGCATTTAACTTTCTCTTATATTTTCAGGAATTCTATTATGCCTTCATCAATGTGAGATTTAACCCTTTTAGTAGTGAGGACAAGGGAAAAAAAATGAAGATTACACGGTCTTTTTTTGCCCCCATTTACCGGCAGAGGGCAAACTCATGGAACTTACTCCTTACGAACAATCACCCAAATGCACAAGACCTACGCTGCTTCATCCAAACTTTCATGCAACGTGTCACCACCGATCACGAGAGCCTGAAAGATGCATACATCTGCTTTCACCATTTTAGAACCGTGTATCTTTCGTGAGCCTTGGACCACGGCTCGCTGTGTTTCATTCCGTCGGGCTTGATTGTCTCGGGGCATACTCTCTCCGCCAGACCTGTCGAGATGGGATGGACGGGCATGGGCTTTGCTGTAGAGAGGAAACTGACTCGCGAGGGAGGACGCAATACGAGAAACTGAATATATATTTTTAAATACAAAAACATGTATACCCAAAAACAAAAAAAAAAAAAAAAGAAAAGGAAAAAAGGAAAATGAAAAAAGGCAGTTGAGAGGAGATAGACTTCGCATGTTACTTCACGCAAGCAGCTAAATGGGGGGGGAGTGTTTTTGTTTGCTGCTTCGCGTGGCTTTAAAGACTTTCTCTTCTCCTTCTAATACATCAAATCTGTTTTGAAACCCCGCACCCATCCCCTTCCTCCTCCCTCTCATTTCATCTGATCAATCCCCATCCCCTTACTTCCCTCATCGTATTTTTTAGATATAAAACCAACATCCCCCACCTCCTCCTCCTCACAAAAACAAAAAAGCCATTATAGAAAAGAAGAAACACCAAACAAACCCTAGAACCTGTCTTCCTCTCTTTCTCTCCACTCTCGTCTTGTCTGATGATATCGGTGTGATGATCATCGCATCCCTTGGAACAACTCTCTGTCGATAGCCCTCTTGTCGGAAGAAGCCCGAAATGATGAGTTCCAACCCGAGCTCCTGCGTCGGCCAGAAGAAGAACCCGAGCTCCAGTGGCGGGTCGAGCTGCGGTGGCGGTGCTGCCGCTGGTGGCAGCGCTGGTGGTGGTGGAGGAGGAGGAAGCGGTGCCGGCGGCGGAGGGAGCGGCGGAGGTGGGGGGCCTTGCGGTGCATGCAAGTTCCTCAGGAGGAAGTGCGTCCCCGGGTGCATATTCGCCCCCTACTTCGACTCCGAGCAAGGGGCGGCACACTTTGCCGCTGTCCACAAGGTTTTCGGGGCAAGCAACGTCTCCAAGCTGCTCCTCCACATCCCGGTCCACAAAAGGCTCGACGCGGTGGTGACGATATGCTACGAGGCACAGGCTCGGCTCCGGGACCCGGTCTACGGTTGCGTTGCCCACATATTCGCCCTCCAGCAACAGGTACGCTCCCGATCGTGAATCAGATGTCTCTCGATCGAGTAAATATCTTCTTTTACGTCAACTTGCCTCAGTTTACGCATCTTCATATCATGATAAATACGGATTAAATGAAGGGAGGGAGGGAGGGAGGGAGATTGAACGCTATCGGAAAGAAGAAAGATACCGGATCAAAACATTAGAATGGAAAATTTTCCGATAAATGATCGCACAAAATGATCTTCAATAACTCCGAGGCTGAACTCGGACTAGAGCAGGTCCGACAAGCCAACATCAACCCCTTAGATCTTCCAGCATCATCTACATCTAGTGAAATGTCATCGTATTACATCCCAAAACCGATGATAGACACTATATCGACCAATAAAGGCCAAATCCTACTTAGCAGCCCTACACAATCTTTCAGTTCTAGATTTGTCTGTCATACGGTTTTCTAGAATGGATTGCTGACGAAGAGAAACATACTCTTTGGGTCCGAAAATCGTGTCATTAAATTAATCGTTTACAACCTCAGAGGGTTAAGAGGAGCTAAGAAAATGTGAGGAAAAAGCTGCAAATAATCATCGATTATATATGGACATTGATGTCTGGGGTATGACGTGCTTTTTGAGGGCAGATTCACATTTTACTGAAATCTAGAAAGAACTTTCGATTATCATATGATGATATGGGTCGGCGGTTACTACAGTGTCTGCAGCCTGTAGCGTACTGAGTCTCCTTTCTTGTTGTCTTGAATTGCTTGTTTTAGCTGTTCTTAAGGAAGCGGTCGGGTTGCTCTGTTTACTTTCTTTTGTTTCGTTCTTTTTTTTTAAACCCCCTCAAATGATTCATCAAATCTTCCCAATCGCAAATCTTATGAGTAAATTAAATTTTATTATCGATAAAACTTATTATTTAATGTGTTGATTAATGATTACTAAAAAATCTAAGCATTTTATAGTTGATATGGAAAACCAAATCTATATTCCCATACGCAGCTTTTTTCAAATATTGATAAAGAAGTTGGGTCGTACTGGAAGAAGAGTTGAACTCAAGTTGATCTGTCTTTCAATAGCTGGCATGTCCCAGAAAAGGGAAAATTGTGGGTGGGGGTGTTCTTGTCATTTTCAATTTTCAAAGATGCAGACTGATGTGAGTGATTGCTTTCTGTCTCTTCAGTATGAATCTCCACGAAGATTTATTTTTAAACCTGTAATTACTGTGAATTGACGGAAACATCCATCGTGCATTAGGGGGGGGGAGTAGATGCTGAGTAAATCCTTGGTCATCATCCACGCTAGGCTCAGGAGCTTGATCGAACGAGGAACAAGCTGGAGACAACTCAAACTTGTACTGTGTGATAAAAATTTGTTTTTTAAAGAAAATTTTGAGAATATAATATTGATCAAATATGGAAGCCCGGTTAATTACAATTAGTTGTCTCCAGTAATTATATATTTATATATAGTTGATTGATTTGACATATAACCATAATAAGATAATTAAGCATTGCAAAATTTGAAAATTATTACACCGATATTTATCATTTTTAGATATTCATAGTAAAATTTCGAATAAAAAATTATTATATCAATAATAATAAATATTAAAAAGAAAAAAAAAACCCAATATTTAATGCACCTCTCCCCGTGAAAACTATGAAAATCATGTTGTTATTATTTAGTCCTATTGTTGTTATTGTTATTATTATTATTATAGAGAAATCATTCTGTATCACTAGAGGCCTTTCTTTGTTTGCAAACTAACTCCATGTTCCCCGGCACGATGTCCAAGCACACACACGACATTTGAAGCTCAGAAACCAAGAACAAGAAACCCTAATTCATGATTTTTTTTTGGTCAAATCTTCACACCTCACATTGCTTTCAGATCATTCTTCTTAATTTTTAATTTCGATCGTGTTAGAAGAGTGTATTCTATGTTAGAAAAAAAAAAGTGGGTTAGGAACTATTCAGCAAAGAAGGGCAATTAAACGTCCACAGGATCTTTCGACCAAGAGAGTAGTGCAGAAGACTCTTATGTCTCTATCAGCTCGATGGATATATTTAGTTCGATTTTCCTTGTTTAATAACCCATCTCGCGTGTGAAGAACTCTAGGATTCTTGCTGCTGACATTTGCCGATGGTGGGGAATGGATAGATGTCTCTCTCGCAAGGAATGGAAGGTTTTCGTATGTCCTCCTGAGTCTGTGATTTATTCAGCTCAGCTCAAACAGCCTAATTGCCCTTAATACATGCCCCAGAAAAAAAAAAACATGAAAGATAATATGATTTCAGAGATGATGCTAAGAAATCCTTACGTGTCGATTTCAGTTTGAGTATTAATGACGGAGGGGGCTGCCGGGTTAGATAAACGTGAAGGACGTTGGAATTTATCCAGAGAATTGAATCCGGGGTTTTCAATCCCCCCCAGCGCAAAACGCGGACGCGCTTTCGGTCCGTTGTACATGCATGCGTTACTCGAAAATATGTTTGTTCATGAATCTCGCAGTTAATCAGCTAATTAAGCAGATTGTTATCTATAATTAACTCATAATAGTCAATTTCTTCTTCCTCTTCTTCTTTTTTGGCTGCTGGGATTCTAATGTGACAGGTTGTGAACCTGCAAACGGAGCTATCCTACTTGCAAGCCCATCTTGCAACTCTGGAGCTACCGATGCCGCCTCCACCTCCGCCACAGACACAGCTGGTGGTGCCGCCGCCTCTCTCCATTGCTGACCTCCCGATGGCCTCCTGTTTCCCAGCTGCCTATGACATGTCAGTGCTCTTCGATCCGGTAGTTCAGCAGCCTCCTCCGGGGCCCATGCAACTGCCGCAGCAGAGACAGATTGATCCACGTCACTTTGTAGGAGGTGGCAGCACATCATTAGCTGCAGGAGGAGGCAGCAGCGATCTCCAGGCACTCGCTCGTGAGCTCCTCCATCGACATGGCTCCCCGACCCAGCCCCATGGCTCCCTCCCGTGCACCGACGCTTCGTTGTCTCCACCGCCCCAACCCAAATGAGACTGACCCGACGAATCAGTCGCCTGTAGTGCTTCCACCCCCAGAGTTTTCATACCCTTTTGATACCAGATATAGATGGGAGCTGAGTTTAGTTACTTGACATTACCGAGCAGAAAAGCAAAAAAAAGAAGAAAAAGGAGTAGTTTTAACTAATTAAAGGAAATACTATAGTATCTGTAGCTTCTGGGACTTCATTTTGCCCATTTTCTTGATATGGAAATTTGCTAATTCAACAGTCAGTTTTATATTTTGGTCTATTTCTAATGGTCTCTTTTATCTCTGGTAGATCTCACTTCATCATCAGTCAGGTCCTAGTGATACTTTGACGTCTATCAGGAAAACAAAAGGCAAGGTCACGCGCCTAATCATAAGACGTATCAAGACAATAGTTTAGGGTACATTGTGATGCACTGCAGAAAGAGTGGTATATTTTCATTATCTCCTGCTGCCAGAATTTCCTTTGTCTTCTGTAGAATCTCCCGACCGCTAGACAATCATGTGTCAATTTTGAGAAATTTATCGGTTGATCCTATCCAATTTGTCAATGTTCTTGCGAATCAACAAGCCTATGAATCACAATTCTTTTTTTTTTTTGATAATTGATATATTACATTGATCAACTAATCCAAAAAGTACACATTGATATTACAAAAACCAAAATATCATCAAATTACAGTGTCTAACATAGGACTTAAGTGAGATCGTCATACTCTTAATTCTAGGTATAGTGAGGATCTTATACGCAACTTTAGTAAACTTATTACCAAACTTATTATAATATTAATATTGGGAGTATTGTCCCGGAAGATCCAATGATTTCGTTCTCTCCACACTACATAGATAAAAGTGATGAAGAAAAGCTTATAAACTGTTGTAAGAGTGCTTTTTCCTTGCATGTTGTGTTCAGCTTAAGTAAGTTCAAAATACCAATCCCCAATGGATCGATTTATCTGAATTCGTGCAAATAAAGAATGTCATATATCACTTGTAATAGGGCATGAGAAGAGTAGGTGATCTCGAAATTCAATACTAAATCCACAAAAATCACAAATGGAAGAGGGGAGTGGATCTATATTTCCATCCGAGCCTTAGTGGAGAGTCTAACTAGTATAGCAAGTCAGCTAATGAAAGAAAATCTCGAAACATGTCCAGAGAATCAGATTAGTCTATGCCATGAGACTCATGGGTGCTTAGCTCAAATGGCCTCCCAAGCAGTGTTAATGTTGAATTGTGATATTTGCTCCCAATAAAAGGTATCATGGTCACCAATTGCAGCAAATCTTTGTACTTGTTGCAAAAAAAATACCATTGTAGGGTTTCTGTTGCATAGTCAACATCATCTAAAATTTCTTAATATTGTTGAGACCGTAACTTTTCCTGAAATGACAGAGAATGATAATGCACCAATTGGCAAAGCGGTATAAAGAGGCTCATTTGTAAACCATTTGTCATACAAAAGGATATGGATTGCCCCGACCCAACCTGGCACGATATGAATGGAAAAGCAATGTCACGGTGTTTCAATAGTTTTCTCCAATTCCGAGAGCAAGATGAGGGTACTCTAATGGATCAAATAGATCGAAATCACATGAATCACAATTCTTGTTTCATCAAGATCCTGCTTCCAGATCTGTCTAAGCGGTAGCCCTCTTTTACTTCCCAACAATATCTTGAATAAGTTTCAGTCCATCTCCTTTAAAAAATGGACTTGGTTGTAAGAGAGATCCATCGGTCTTCTTTAACCACGATATCAATTTGACCTTGCCCACAAACATATGATTCAGTGGCACGAGCAGGTGTGTTCCTCTGTCAACAATGTCTCAATCTTCCTTCCAGATACAACGCAAGAATCACACGGTCGCAAGTATGCCAAGCGAATCCTCCTTGGGGTTAAAGTGAGAGGCTTGCCTCTTTAGCTACATAATACACGCATTATAACAGTGGAAGAGTATGTGCACGGCACGGGTCACATCAAGTTCGAACCCAGTGTTAAGGGTATACAACAACTTAGGCAGACCCTAATGCAGCCATAACCTGACATCTTGACTGTTAGGTCAGATATTGGTGATTGCTACGGGGAGCCATCGAGGAAACCCACAACCGCCTGCATGTAGGTACCAAAACCATTTTGCAGTCGACAAATTCTTTACTTCGACACCAACCAGTAGAAAACCTATAAGCATTTTGGTCCAGAGTTCTCCAGAATTCATGTCCTCAGATCCGCAGAATAATGCTTGCAAGGAAATTAACAAAACCACTGGATGTATATATATATATATAATGATACAAGATCCTTGAAAAGAAGACTCAAACTTCAAGATCACACTAAGAGTCATAGTTAACAGGATTACTTTTCCAGCGTGTCAAGATATATGGTGCTTGACAGCCAAATCAAAGGCTAGAAATTAAATTAATTCTGCCAGATTAGCCGTATTTTACTTAATTCTCTAGGTTGGTTAATTAGAAGAATCACCTAATCATTCATTTGTGGGGGACATGTTTGATGAAGGAAAATTAGTCCGGTCGCTCCTCCTCGTCTGCCACTACGTGGGGGCCTGCAAAAGGATCATCCGCCTTCGCGCTGGTGCTCGATGGCCCCTCCGATGTTCAAGTTAGAAGAGAATAGAGAGAAAAGAGTGTGTAAATAACTTCAGGGCTAAATCTTACGGTATGTGGAAGAAAAGGAAAAAGGAAACAAAAATACTTATGATATGTTGGTGCCCGGTCGGGTTTTACATGATTATTTGTCACTGAAAAGAAGGGAAAAAATATCAATGGAAGATATCGTTGCTACCTCATGGCCAGAATCGTACTCGAAGAACCCAAATCACAGTTGATCTTCCCCAACGTTCGGATTTGGTATTTTAGAGGGATATCATCCCCTTCGGTCAGAAGCGAGTAGAAGCTCGCATGCTCGAGCGGGTTGCTGAACGTCTGCACTAGAACGATGGAGCCGTCCGAAATATTGTGGTTGGCAGAGACCTGTGTTTTGACTGCTTGAAGGTTAAAAGGAGATGAAGAACGAAATTTTAGTTCTTATCGAGGGATGAAAATTGCGTAATTTCAATTTTGACTTCATCTTCTGTCTGTTTAATAGGAAAATCACTACACTGGGCAGTAACTTGGAAAATTTCCCATGGACTCAGCATCCGGACATCCACCTGGGAGTTCCTGTCCCCGATTACTTGTATTCCTCATGGAATTCCACTGTAACTGGTACTCAAATCTCCTTCAATTCCCTTCATTACCCATTTTATTCACCAATTACCCAGTCAATTTCTTGCCGCTATCAAGTGCACAATAGTTTTACAGTCTTGGGGAAGTATCGGTGAGCCGAATTCATTATGGGTCCACCCGGAAAAATGGTGATAAGTTGCATTAGACACAATGAATCATTCGATATGAAAGCAGAGTCTTATTACAATGTTAAGCTCCGCAAAGCATAATGAGCTCCATCACTCAGGCCTCTACCTTCTTTCTTTGATGGCCCAATGATGGGTAACGAATTTGGCACAAACATACATCAGCTTCCTACATGCCCACTTAGAAGCTATCTTCAGAGGCCCATCCCTTCTTCTCCAGTTCTTCCCTCAAAGCCTGCCAAAGATGACGCCAAATCTAATAACGATAATGGATTCATCATAGCATTTTAAACTACATCAGTTGAAGTTAGTTTGATGAAACAGATTTTCACCTTGATTCTCTTCCTGTTGTAGTCAAAGTCGAAGTTCCCGACTCTGGAAGCAGATCTGTACTCCACGATTGAGTTCTTCCCAGGTGGGAACCAGAACTCCACATCATCCACAAGCTGCAGACAAACAACAGAATGAGATGCAATAAGAAAGAAACATCTAGGTCCGCACCAGCTATACGTTGTTCCTAAGACTCAGTTCTTTAGAAGGGCAATCGGGTCTTACCCCCAGTATAGGACTCTGATATTCGACTCGCACGTAATCATCCCTCTCTTCCACTATTTGGGGCGTAAACTTTCCTGGCTTCGTCGCCTTTATCTGGAACAATTAATGAAAGTTACTAGAGTTGATCTTTCGCTGTCCAGTTTATGGGTTAACATTAGTAGTAGTAGTAGAGAGAGAGAGAGGAGACTTGATGTTTCTACCACATCCAGGAGCTCTCGCCTGGCCTCTTCCTTGCTCACCGGCTTTCTCCTAGCGCGCCCTCCATTATAGTTCCTGTAATGATAAGAGAAATAAAACCATCAACAATCAAATAAATAATTAAATTACAAATTATATTCATCTTTCATGGTGGAAACTTCAGGCAGGCAGGCCGCACTATGAGACCAGACCAGACACACATTTGACCGCACAAACACACTTGACACGCGCCGTCTGTCGGCCATAAAATAAAAATAGCAGGTATTGACAAGTCCACAAGGCGCACTCGCCAAAAAGTCAACCACAGCAAAGCAACTCTTTGTTTTGGGGGTAACAATGTAATACCGTTCAAAATGAGAAGCTACATCGCTGCTCCTAAAATTCCATTCTTTCGAGTAATCTCTGACCTTCCAAAGTAAGGTAAAAAGTCACAGGGATCAAGATCTCAGCCCTTGAATGGCGTAGAACCAATGTAAGTCCTAAAAGTTCCGCTGATTGTTATAAATATCTGAGACTTAGAGTCATTTTTTTAACAAATTATCGGTCAAACTCAAAGATTCAATTCCACCATCACGAAATCGTCTGCTCAGTTGTAAGAGACGGATAGAGATATTACATGGCACCTAGCGATCAACCCCACAGTTTCAGCGGCAACAAAATTACCCGAGGAGATTGAGATTTGATTGAAATACCAGGGAGGAGCGTAGTGGGTGAGATCGGTTATGGTCTCTGAAGTAGAGATGCAGTTCTTTGTAGCAGGGCAAAGTGCCAGTGCAGGAGGGTTCTTCTGAACGCCAAGGTACTCCGGCTTCTTCCCACTGCAGCAACAGGGACAAGACTTGTTTCATAAATTTGTCGAAGACGAGGCTGACCCTATAGCCCTCATAAATAAAATCTTAAATAATCAACAAAATACGTTATGAAAATCAACTCTTGTAGGCTGTAGCCCCATACGAAAATCCGAGAGCCTTAATTTCACCCAAAAAAAAAAAACAAAAGGTTCTAACTCTGAAGGGCAGACCTAACTTAATTGTCTAGCACACCAAACCCAGAAAAGGACAGATTTCTTAGCTGGGTTAAGGTACATGGTTCATTGGGCAATAGAATCGACACGAACAGATTGAATCTTTCTGGGCTTATACCATTCCAAATTGGCTGAACACAGGGAACAAAGGGGTACCTGAAGTTGAAAATTGCTCCAGCTACGGCTAACTCGCTGCTCCTCAATACAATTTCCCTTTTCAATTGAACAACACCAGAGTCTCAGAGTGATAGCAGCGAGAGATGCCAATAGAGAGAGAGAGAGAGAGAGAGAGTACCTTCTGGGTATCGGATTCGGGCCTTTCTCTGGCTCGGGGCTCTGCTTCTGCTGCTGCGGCTGAGAAAGGGTGATTCGAGGAAGGAAGAAGACTCTGTTCCGAGGATTCCTCCAATTAGGTCTACCGTGATTCCTCTTGAGGCATTGGACGTGGGCGCTAGTAGACGCCATTGAAGTGGAAGCCATGCTTGCCTCTCTCCGCTCAAAAGGGAGAAAGAAGGCTCACAGCTTCCTTTCTGCCGCACTCTGCTTTCTCTTCAAAATAGTTAGCCATCCTTTGGTCACATAAATAAATAAATAAATAAAAAGGCATGAATTCCCTCTGTCTTCCTCAATTTCCATTCCACCGTCCGCAGAGTCATTTTCCACGCGGGTCACGTTGTAAAAAATAATCCCGTGAGGCCAAAAAAAATTCCATCCAAAGTCATAGTGCACGGTCCAATTTCACTATATTTATTTAATTATATTAGACTTCCCTTTTCCAATACTTAATAATGCAACTTTTTTATTTTTTTTTAGTATTAATTAGAACAACGTGGCTAGTCGCTAGACTCCAAGTGCAAAGGGCACCCCGGCCTTGGGAATCCACGACTCCCCCTGTATGACCCTGCTCACACAATAAGGGTGAGCCTCCTCTGGACTCCTCATCACGTGGAACCCAACCCACCTCACCCTGTGCTCGGTCGATGCGCCGCCGCCCGTGTTCATGTACTCACCGTAGAACAGCGTCGAGAGGGCGAACTCGCCGCTCCACTCCATCCACCCTCTCGGGTCGATCAGACCGTCCAGGTCCGTCTTCATTATCACCGTCCTGGAGTACCTCTTCCAGGGCCGCCCAAGATAGCTCCTGAAAGAGCCCTTGACCGATGCGAGCTCCGGGGCTGGGGCTACACGGCACCCGTGGATCAAGATCCCTGTGTTCGAGTCGGGGTCGTCCCGGCCCTGGGCGGTGACCATGTTGGACTGGTGGCTCATCGGCCTCCGGATGAAGATGTCGCAGTTCTGGAACACCACCGCCGCATCCCCGAGTATGAAGTCGAACGTGCCGTAGATGCAACAGTCCCTGTAGAACTGCCTCAGGGAGTGGGTCAGGAGTGTGTCCTGATAACCCTCGATGCTGCACCGGTAGAAGACGGACCGGTCCGAGCTCACCCTCAGGGCCACCGCCTGGTGCTTGTGGGGACCCGCCGTGTTCTCGAATGTCATGTCCCTGGCCCAAAACTCATCCGCAGAGGCACCTGAATAGATGATGTGAAACTGACGACAGTGAGTGCTGCAAACATTTTCACAATTCCCACGTGTTTATTTTATATATACATATATATAAGACACGTTTACCAAATGTGGCTGAGCTCAAGGTGCTAGATCCATCCTGCACGTTTCTGCTACCGGTCACGACGGTCCGGTCCATGCCGTCCGTCGCCCACAAACATGAGGGCCCCCATGCTCTTTTCGATTTCAACTTTCTCATCGTACACTCCCGATTTCACGTAGATGACAACACGGCCGGGACGGCTGCCACCCATTCTGCCCAGTGCAGCCAGCGCTTCATTTATGGTTCTATGAGTCCCAGAGCCATCCTTGGCCACGACTAGGTTGGCCTCGGAGGTGGTCGCATCCCACGAGGCCAGGAGGCCGTCGTATTCGCCTGATTTTGGTCTTCGATATTGATCAGACCCTAAAGAAGCAAAGTAACATGTGATCGACAGTGTATATGAATGCGTATGCGCCATGTCATGGTGTATGCGGTGGGGGCACTTAACAAATTAAATTTTTTGGGTAAATAAATAAATTAATTTTATTTAATAACATTTTGATGAATAAGTAAAAATTATAAGATCCAGGTGAAATAAATTGGTAGAAAAATAAAAATGCATATATAAAGTCGTGAGATCATGGACTTAAGAAGGCTAAATTAATTACCCTTTCCTGCCTCTGGCGCCGTTTCCTTCATATTCTTATAAGAGTAAGCTAAGGCTTCGCTGATCAAACTTGTCAAGCTCCGGAACTCCGCAAACGGCACCGCCCCATCCTCATGGCCCTCGCTCCAGCCATCCGAGCAACTCCGGTGGTTCACGAGCACGCCGCTCAGCCATGCATTGACATCCTCCCAAGCGTTCGTGCTCTCCGCTCCATCAGCGAGCAGCTGCCCGAGGCGGAGCTCGCTCTTGTCGTAGAGCCTCTCGCAGTCTCCTAAGGCCACGCTGATGTTGTTGCTAGAGCGATTCGACATCTTCCTCTGCTGCTGATTTTCTAAACCGTAGTGATCGGGCAGGCCAGGACTTGGCCTGGGAGACGAGCGCCCTGGCTTTGAGTTTGAGGATGGTACCGTGGAACTCCTGACAGTGGGAGGTGGTGGAGGGGGAGGAGGAGGAATGGGATGGTAAAGGTGGCGGCGGCTGTGGCTGATGGCATCTTGGCTACCGATGATCGTAAAGTAAGATCGAAAAATTACTGCGTGTGTGACAAATAATTCTACATATAAATACGCAATGTCTGTGTGTACTGTGCGTCATTTAAAGAGGAGTAGCTGAGGAAAGCTTACACATGGGCCACCTTCGTGTCCAAATGTAGCAGAGGAAGGGTTCTGACTCTCTCCCTCCAGTCTTTTGATTTATCGTCCACTTAACTCGATTCCAACATTAACATCTCTAATATCGGATTAAGTGGTCTGTAATTTGACTCCTAGAAGATGATATGAGGAGGCGGAAATGTAAGCAATTGACAATCAATTCACTCCGTAGACATTCAAATTTGACATGGTGTACATATACATACATACATATATATATATATATGAAAGAAGCATAGGTTAATTTATTTCCATAGTGTGACAGCACAAAATAGAAAGCTACCACGGTGAAGTCCGGAAACTTGAAAATCAGTGAAAAAGCCAAGATTCTCGTTACTTAGATGTCTGTGACTCCAACGTCGGGCTATCCTCCATTCGATATATCCAAACGCTGCATGCATGCTATCTTCCGCATTACCTCTTGAGTGGATATTGCGGAATGTTATGTGGGATCGATGCCACTTACTTGAACTGCATTTTTCGATGCAACAAATGAATCAGAGGTATCTCGGAGTAGAGTGTTCCGCAAAACGAATCATGGGATGATCGGCATCTCACTTAGCTAGGTGTCAATCTAAATCACTCACTGACCTGCCGCCGGCCTACGGCTGAAGCATTGATCCCCTCCTCATGGATAAGAGGTTTATAGTCTGAGCCCGTCCATTGAGAGATCAGTCTCTCCAAATAGCTTCAGTTTCTGTAGCCAACAGTGACAAGTTAGTACAGATTCGAAAACTGCTAGGAATAAAGGCCGAACGAGTCGAAATAGAGCATTCATGCTGATATATTTCGATTACCGTTATATACCGCGGAGGATCATCCAAACTGGAAGAACCAAGGACAATTTCCCTCCTCAGCTTTGCTGTCAGCTTGTGGCAGACTCTTAGCTGAAAGAAGTAAACTCAAAGATTTACTGTCATACATGAGAGACAATAATCCTTCCATAGCAAGTAATAACTGATGAGGGGGCACAGGAAAAATCGTTAACCTCCGACCGAGTCGCTCCACCTATAATGTAAAGAAAAATACGCTGCCCCATCCTCCTGAAGTCTAATGAGGCATGTCTCAGGACCGAGTCACTGTGAAGTCAGTAGAGACCGATTCAGTACACTAATTTCTTGTTTCTGGGAGAAGCTTTTTCTTCATTCATCTTTTCATTTTCAAACACGAAATGAGTAAAAAGAAGGATTGCATTTTCTGAAAGTGTACTGGAACATAAAACGTCCTGTGGAGAACAATGCAGCATATCCATATTTTCACTTTCTTTCTCCTTGAAACTGAAAAACAAAAATTAGGGAACACGTAACACTTAATGACCCAGAGGCTGTATGGTTTAAGTGCGGTTAAGAATCACATCTACTGAGGTCTCTGGCACGTCATCACGTAAACTTTATGTCAATTAATCTACATGCATGCATCAAGATGTGAACTAGTGGAGTACCTAGAACTTCCATCATCAGAATGGTGAGATCGGGCCCACGTTGCTGTCCTCCTTGACCTCTTCGAGTGAGCAGGAGCTTTCCTCTCCGGTGGAGGAAGAGGAGCTTGAGTGGATCGTACTGATTTGCTCTCCCTATCTCTACCCCCGTGGAGACTCGAACTTTTATTATTTATAAAAGAATACTCACCCTTTGGTAATTCGCCCCTGGTCAGATTTTCTATCAGCTCCTGAAAATTTAGAAACGAATATCACAGGATGACAAGACAAACTAGCAAAGAAGAGTAATATCAATGAATATCTTGTTTTAGTTTTTTTTGGTAGTAAAGGATAATCATATATTACTAATCATAATCAAAACGACCCAAGTTGGGTCATACAACAGTCATGGAGGAGTTTGCAGCCACGAGCGTGGCTGATTCCATCGTTCCTGAGGACAAGCTAATTAATCTAGTTACAAAAGGACCATGGCAATCACTAATAAGAATAGTGCAATCTATTCTAACACAGATAACCTTACCTCTATCATGGGGTAAAATCGAAATAGTTGCCACGTTTCCTCCTCATTAGTTCGATCTTTCCTTGCTGCCCCTTTGGTCTGACCTTGCTCCAAACAAATTAAATTAGTGATGACTGGTACATCTGTCACTACCGCACTTCCCAGGAACCTGACACGATTACCTTCTGGGCATCAAACTTGAGCGAGAAACTACTGGATTGTGTTTTCTTATTTTGTGATGATCCAGCAAGCAGTTGCATGTTATGAACAACCTTCATATCTTCAGATGATAATTTTGCCAACTGCATCAATAATGTAAAGAGTAGTGATTGATTGTGTGGAATATTAGGTTTAGCTGCACATCAGTCTGAGCAAGTGCTAATACAAACCAATTAACTGTCACAATTACTGAGCAGGTTCATATGTTACTTTTAGGCCCTATTCCTGCATCACCACAAGAACAAATATTTCGTATTTTTTCCAGCTTGTCTACATCTCACTCTTTAACTTCTCACAACGTATTTCTGTTTAGCTAGCTAGTCAGCACAGATCGGTCGCTGCAATGTATCCATTGCCCACCACCAAGAAGAGATACATCCTCAAAACTTGCATTTTAACGGCAATAAAATTTTCATGAATAATGGCAGAGATATTTCAGCTACCTGCATGAGTTTTGAAGCTTTGTCCCCCTCAAACTTCTCCGGATAGACTGATGCATAAATCATCAATAAGCGTAACTTGTTCTCAGGGGATGCATCCTGCATGCTTAGAGGACTTTATGTAGTAACTACCACTAGTACATTACCAGATAGAGAAAACAGGCCTATCTTATTCTGGGTAATTAGGACTTTACCGCATTAGTCCTCAGGAAACTGATGACATCCTTGGCTCCTGCATCCCCAAAAACAAGATCCTGTTCTAGCTGCCCTAGTTCTCGAAGGCCTGTTTCCCGGATAAGTGTGTTAATTTTTCCGGCTATCTGTATGGCGAAAGTCAAGCAAAAACCGTCAGCATATATGACAGAGTCATTCTTCTAGCTCATGGAATCATTAAACAAAAAAGCTCGTGGAGGAAACCAATCTAAAGTTTCAACATCCCAGAGAATCCATAACAATATACCCATCAAATGGACAAAGAAAAGGCATTTTCTCATGTCACAGACGCTCTGCAGAAACAAAAAGCACATCGAACCCAAATGATGGCTAGCATTTTCATTTGAGACCATTGTATGTTTCTTTAGTTTTATTTCATGTCTCCTTTTCTATTGTAAGATCATGGCGAGTAGATGGAAAAATAATGTGATACTTAATGTTCAACTTATCAAAGACAATTGGTAAAAAAAAAAAAGAGTATCATTTCCCTTCCAAAGATATGATAAGCTTTCACATTAAACAATTGAAGTCCGTTAACAATGACAAACCTCCACATGGCTGGAGAGCTTGTCAACTTGCTGGCCATACTGGCCCAAAGATTGAACAATTTTCTGCAGATCACGTGTAGACAATTCACTTCCATCTCTGCAAGAGACAGGCGTGTGCCATTTAATTAGTAAACACCAGCAAACACTTCATGCTTATGTACTCTTCAGAATTTTATCCCCGATCTACTCTGCAGAAGCCAGACAAGAAATGGAAAGCAAAAGGTACCTTGAAGACCTCTGAACCTGTGCAGCTTTGTTCTTACTCACAAAGTTGGTCATTTTGTCGTGCAATCTTTCACTTGCCTGATATGATAGGTTGAGTGATTAAGAACTTCATCAGGGAAAAGAGATCAAAGTAACAGGGGAAAAAAATACAAGATAATGGATTGCATGTAAATCGTACATCGGCTATATGTGCATGTCGAAGTTCTAACCATACTGGGTCGTTTTCCTCCAGAATCACCTCCTTTTTCTCTGGATCGCCACCAGTTTTGCTAGGAACCTAAGCAAAACAAAGTCACTTCCAAACAGAACAAGTCCATGTGAAAGAAAATATTTCAATAAGATCTTACTGAAGCAGAGAAGACGTACCTCATACACATATTTATTTCCATCCATGTTCAGCAAGTCATGGCACATAGCATCGTAGGTCCATTCATGTATCACTGGAGCGATCTGCAGTTTGACAGTTCATGCCATTTGTTAAGAAGGTAGGAAAGTTACTGAAATATTTATGAAACACTGGCGCCAACAATTACCAGATCAACAGATCTATCCACAATTAGCAAGTCACACGTCTCCCTCTGGGGAAAGTTGGGTATGGACTTGTATTTCATAAGCATGCCAGAAATAGTAGCAGCGAGCTTTGAAGGAACTAAGTCACGGAAATTTGCACCAGATGAATCTTCTTCATTAGAAGCGCGATGCCACACATTCGGAAGCTCCTGAAAGGACGAGCCTACAGAGCATTATTGGCATATCAAACCATTTAAATCCCCATCATACAAATTTGAGTGGTTATATTACTTTACATAGTCCTGCAGTGGACAATTATAAAATATTTGAAATGAACTAACATAATCCCTGTACTTGGATGCATCAATAAAACCAGCAATGTTCATTGAACATAATAATGCATTTTTTTTCCCAGAATAGCACTACTACCAGTGCGTTCCCAGTGCATTCAATTTAATAAGACATTGGTTCTGTTTAAGTTTCCACAGGAAATTTATCATGATCACTGGATATAGCACCGTGAAATTAAGCTTTAAGTTTTGAACACCACACATTAAGCGAAGCAAAAACTGTGGCAACTCGAGTCGCCATGGTGTTCAAACAAGCTTCAAATTTCCGCGAGTTTGCAACATTCTCGCCAAAGAGTTCGTCCAGTGCTCTTTCTTGATCTGTGACAAAACCCTGCATTACATAGCTAAGTGTCAACAAAAAAAGATTCTCTTGATGTCGGAGCAAAGCAGGCTTTCAGATGTGATTAACACCTCACAAGAAAACAAACCATCAAAAAGAGCAAGAGAAACCAGTCTACGGGAATCTACCGCTCTAAAAAGTATAAACATATAAGAGCAGAAAAGCATCAAATTCAAGCATTGAGGCAAATCATATTAAAGCATAATTTGCAAAATAATAATAGGAAACACTCTAGCAACATTGTCTGGACCTGACCATTATACGCATGAAATGAGCAAATTGTGAAATGGGTGAGAATGCCTTGAAAACTAGAGTTCTGAAGAAGTACAACACTCTACTAATCGTTAATTAATACAGGTTCCTATATAATTGGCCACTATCCAATCAAAGTGATGGTTCTATGTTTTCATCTGTGTGTTATGTCAATGAAATGTTCTACATTTTCATTGCAATACTCTCACAGATGCAGCTAAACAGATGGTTTAGATAGATGAAAGGATCTTACTTGACTATCAATAGGAAAATACTCCAAATTCATCTGCAAATCGAAACAGAAACCAGGAAATCAAATTTTATAGTGTTATGTACTTAATAATGAATGCAGAAAAATGAATAGTACCTCTCTCAGAGCACCTATTCGGGGTAGCACACTAGTGTCGCACTTGATGTGATTAATTAGTTCCTTGGGAACTGGAGAACTGAAAAATACAAATGCTCTGGAAAAGATGACAAGATGAAAGACTGACTAATCAGAATATGGCCAGGAAGAGTTCCAGGACAAAAAAATGTGAAGGCACTTTGCATTATTTCTCATCAAGGAATACATCAAAACTTTAGAATTAGAAAATGTTGCATACTTCTTGTATAGAGGTACTCTCCCTGACATGTCGGACAAGAACATGACAACACTGCAATGCTAGCAAAAGAAATGATTAGAGTAGATTCTTATCTCTGATCCACGAATTTGAAGCTAGGCTAATTTCAAAATACTGAAAAGAGACTGAAGCAGAAGATGTACGTTTGAAATTATGAAAAATAGATAATTCATTAAAATATACTTCTGGCTCCATATCCATCACCTAAAAATTCGTAATTTTCATTCCCAACTCAATCAAGAACTACCATGATAACGAAATCTCTATCCTGCATCTGAGGCCTGATACAATGGACATGAAAACTCAAATAGTTTATAACATGATCTGAAATTTTAGAAACTTCAGAATTGACCAGAGAAGAGGATGTTTGCAGTCCCTCAACCCAAAATGACAGACTATTCTTAGCAGCTGAAGATTTCAGTGAGGTATGCCATCGAAGATGAGAGAATTTAGTGACGTTGACGAGTCATAGCTGCTGGGGATGATTCTGTGTCAGAATATCAGAATTATTAATAAGCTGAATATAGATACGAAAAGTACTTCTCCTTTGATGGTTGGATAAAATAGATAGCATCCATAGATGGCAGGGGCTGCCTTCGACGGAAAAGATCTTCAACCACTGCAAGAGTGCAAGAATCTTTAAATTCCAATTCTTTTTGGGAATATTTCTTGATACAAGAACTGTTATGCAGCAAAGAGAGAAGAGATTCGGAGCTGGTAAATCGAGTGGAAGTGGTCATAAATAATGTAAACTACATCTGACCATCTAAGATACATAATTGATATAAAGTGATTATTTTCTATTTTAAGAAACGTGAACCAAACAAGGGAAGATGCCTTTCACTTTACGATTGTCAAAACCAAATTGTTGATAAAACAGTTTGACACTTACAGGAAACGCCTTGGTCTGTGATATCTGCCATTTTACACGAAGATGACATCACCTTTACGGTGACTTTATCCATGATGAGTACCTGCAAGAAGCAAGTTAAAGATGACACATCTATCTTCATTTTCCATTTTTTTTTGTAAGGCGATGCTTTCTGAGATTCCATCAAGTTCCAGTTCAACTAAGCGAACAGCAGATGACATGATCTAATCTTCAACCCCATCTCTCTTCGGCATTCAATGTATCTCAGAACTCCCTGTCCTTGAATTTACTCTACTAGTCCAAGCGGCAAAGCCTACTACCATGTCTACTAGAGGACATTCCTTCAGAAACTTCAACTACAATTAATAGTGTACAATGCCAATCACACAAAACTTGTAGTAGGGAAGTAGAGCTTGCACGCATTCTAAGACCGGTTCGAAATGGTAATGCATTAACATCAATACAATTTACTTTAACAGACGATTTTGAAGATGTGCATCAGCCATCAATGCTTATGGTCATTAATGATTCGAAGGAAACTAGAACTAGAAGAACAATCCTTCCCCCAACAGCGCCTAGCTAGATGCACTTGCAGAAACTATAACTGAGATGATGAAGCCCTCCATTTTGTTCAAAGCCATCGTGCCAACTGGAAGAGGCACAAGATGCCACAAGTGACGTACATTTTGACATCGCAAGTACATCAGCCACTTACCTTCCAAGATTTTGAATCTTCAGATTTTGCTGCCCCGAGCATGTCATTCAATAAACCTAAAAATTTGAAACTTAAAGATAAGAAAAATCATATGACCTCATTTCCAAATAAAATCATTTCAACGACAGTTCTAATTCAAACATAAACGGTGATAATAAATGCTTCAAATTCAACCGGTTGGACAGAGATGATCCTTAAGACTAAGCAGATGCTGACAATATATATGTTTGCCAGAGTCATTTATTTATGAGAGAGCTCGAATTGTTAAAATCCTGAGTCAACATCATATAGAATTCAAACCATTGATGGGCTCATTTCATTCGGAAAGAGTTCAAACGCAACCATAACGTGACAATGGCATCGTTCAATGAGAAGAACGTTTGCAAATTGAAATCGACAGAATGTGGACGAGGACAAGGAAGAGGAGCTCACGTTCACGGCTGATTTGGCCAAAGCTTTTGTACTCCGCGCCATGAGAGGAACACTCGGAATCGGAGAGCGACATTGTCACCACCTCGAAGTGCTCCGAAGGATGCACATCCAATGAACTGATCAAAGGAACAGGAGCGGAGAGAAAGCGAGAGAGCCAAGGGGATGGAGGAGAGAGTATGGAGCTGGTGGTGATGTTTATGGACAGGACGTGAATTTCGCTCACTCTCTCTCTATAGCATTTTTGACGACCTGCGAAGGAGGAGGAAAAATTCATAGGTGGCCCCTTTCACTGGTGGGAGTATTTGGTTGGATTATAATCACAAAATATAATTTTTAATTATAAATTATATCAGAATTTTTTTATATAAATCATACAGTATCTCAACATAATTATTTTTACATTCATAATACTTAAATTGATATTTTTTTTAAAGAAAAGGATGTTGCCTTTCACTTGTGGGAGTATTTGGTTGGATGTGAAATAATCACATAATATAATTTTTAATTATAAATTATATCAGAATTTTTTTATATAAATCATACGGTATCTTAACATAATTTTTTTACATTATAATACTTAAATTGATATTTTCCTTAAAAGAAAAGGATGTTAAGTATTTCAATCAATTTATATTATAGTATAATTTGATAACATAAATTAGAGTTTTTTTTACAAATATCGTAAAATTATGTTTAATAAATTATTATGCTCAAAACACATAACATTATTATTATATCATGTTTTATAATCAAGAATACTATATGAGATTCACTTAATTTTACGCGCAATATGATCTGCTTACCAAATATAACATCTCATATTTTACCTTATATCACATATAAAGTTTATCGTGATTAATATTCTCATCATAATCTTCATATTTCTCATAACATAACAATGTTTGATAAAAAAATTTAAAAAAAACCCTCACGCCAAGGAGTAACATGAAAAACGCATAAAATCATTAGTGAAACTCACATAGATGACAAGTCCAAATCACAACTGAAAATCCATAGTTGATAAAAATGTAATATAATATCAGAATAATTATAGTAGAAATATATATATATATATATATGAACTTGAATTATACATTTCAAAATATTCTGGCAGATAACTTTTGGCGCAACCCGATCAATAATGATTCTGCCACACTATGCCAACAAACAAGACATGACCGGTATAGAAATTTAAGGAAAGAAAAATGAAAATCTCTATAATTTTGGGGGGCCATGTATAGAGCTATCAAAAATTAGGCCAAGCATGAGAAGGAAAAAAACCGTTCCTAAGCCGAGATTTTTGAGTCGCTTGAAATATTGGATCGTGCAATTAGGCTAATTCGAAAATATAAAAATAATATTTGTAATAAATAAGAAATTTACAAGAAATTATGAGAAAGTAGTTAATTATATACAAGTTAATTATTATTTTAATATTTTCTTTAAATTATATAAAATTTAGGTTGATCGATCAATTATACCATATGAAAAATTGCTTTGAAATGTAAAAAAAAATTAATTTATTTTATAAAAAACAATTATCTTTCATTTAATTTGGGTCGGCCGTCTAACCCAAAACATAAAATATTTGTTGCCTGAACCAAAATTTTCGGGCCGACCGATAGCTCTAGCTATAGAGATAGGTGGACTTGAAAGATGAGGCTACATATACTCATTATGGGAAATTAGAACACTGTATGGTGTCCAGCTAAATGGGCAAACTTACCCCCAGCTTAAAAGATTTTTACATATTAAATGTTCAGCCTGCGATACAGTGTAAGGGTGCTGTGTAAAATTTTTCTAGATGATGCGGCATGATCTTTTTTTTTTTTAATGTACTGAATATATCTCATCAAACATAAATTTTAGAATTATTGAGTAAAAATTAAGGTTTCGGGTCGTAGTGTCAAAATAGTAAAAATTATATGAATGACCTCTACCTTAATTTTCTCACAAACGAATAGCAAGTGTGAGCTCATGATAAATTAGTGGTATTCTGTGCTTAATAACTGATTAATTAATCGGATAGTATATTGTATAACTTAGATTTTACTAGTTAAACTTCAAATACCAACTTTCAAGATATTCGAATATTAAATATGACTTATTACATATTCTCCGTTTACAAACCGTTTGTAACCGAATGTTGGATGAGTGCTGCTTGGTGCTTATTATATTTGTAATTTGTGAAAAATATTTATTATTCTTTTTTCGCTTATTTAATGCGTTGGACAGGATCCTCAAGGCTACAGAGCGTTGGCGGGCATACCCTAAATTCCCTCTGTGCCAGTCCCTCCACCGACTGCTCAAGTACAGGCGGACGGATCCGACTCACCGCTATCGAACGAACGCGACTTTCTCGCAAGATCACAGTGACTTTGGAAGAACCGCTCGAGCCCACTCATAACTCAGACAGAAGCCCACGACCAGCCCCCCATACGTGAAAGACCCAGTGAGAGTCGGCCTCGAAATGGCTCATCAACCACTCCGAACTCGCACAGGAACACGGTACCAAGCAATTGATCAGCTTCTTCGGTGCAAGAAAATAGCTACTCCGGTGCTTCCTTAAACATCGAAGTGCTGGTGACGGCCGGAATTCAACAAAGGGGCCGTTTTCTAAATTTCCTAGCGTCAACATCTTTGGTGCATTTCTGAACTATCGAGAATCTCAATCCTTGGAGTTCAACGAGAAAGAAATTAAATGAAAGGTAAGCCTAGTTGCAATGCTCCCCCTGTCGCCTCTAGAAGAATGAGTTTGCACCCAACCATAGTTTTTAAAATCGAATTGGGTTGGTCAGTCAGCCGGTTCAACCAGGAATTTGGTAGTTATCCAATATGATTTACTTAATTAATCAGAATACATCCTAAATCTGGTCAGGTTCATTTAAATTGGTTGGTTCCCGGTTCGACTGTCAAACCTAATTGAATTGACGGTTGAACCGGGTGAATTAAAATTATTTTAAAAAGAAAAAAAACTTTATCAACTTCAGCATCCATTTGAAATAGGAACATTGATATCACATTCTATTTTTATTATATTTTTTACTGAAATTTGATATTATTATAGATATTTTAAAATTTGAAGTTATAAATTGATATTTAATATATGGTATTTTAAATTATAATTATCAATTATATATCATTATTATAATTTATTTGAATATATGATTCAATACATTGAACTCATGGTTCAATCCATGAACTCATGAGCCCGTACCTTGACCGGTTCCCAACACGGTCCGGTCTTAAAAACTATGCACCATACCAACGGCCCAGCTGTTCTCATGGGCTCAGACACACTCTCTCGACCCAACAAGCTTTCGATAATACTACAAGTGTAATCAATATTTGCCTCACGCTTACACAAACTGATTTCGTAGTTCCAGGGCAGTAACAAAAGACCCGTAGCATCATTGCACCATGTCTCTGGCCAGTAGTAACAAGCATGCACCTTTGTCAAAGGTAACCCCTCTGCCTGCAGCACCGAATTGCTCCATCAAATATGTCCTCAAATCCATGTTTAAATTCGAAACCCAAGTCCAAGAGCTTCTTCGATGAGAGGTCGGGCATTTCACGCCCCTTCATTTGCTTCAATTGACTGCATACTCACATGATGCAGAAAAATTAGTTATCTAATTTTTATTTCTTTCTTTTGGCAGTGAAGAAAACATATAATTTTTGACAAAAAAAATAGATTGATTTTTTTTTGAAAGGATATAATTACACTAATTAACCCTGCAAATTTCTCAGGGATAACGGAGAAATCTACTACTTACTGTGGTGATGGAACCGGAAACTGATCGGGATACTTTTCCGAAAGAAACTTGGAAATCTTCTCCGGCGTGAGGACGTCGGAGGAGCAAAGATACCGTCCCTTCGGGCTTGGGTGCTCGAGGAGGAAGATGTGCGCACTGGCCAAGTCGTCGACGTGAACTAGGCATAGACGACGAGGACAAGGATATTCTTCTAGATCACCTGCATTGACATTCTGAATTGTTTCCTTACCATTTCCTCCTAGTAGGACCAGCATGTCAAATTTGCATATATACAATATCAATTTTTGTTAGTAAATATACAACATCAATTTTACATTTGGGTGGTCAGAATGATCTATTTTCCTATTTTCTATGATCGAGCTACATTCGCATAATTGGATGGGATGCATTTGGGTGCTCGCGGTGGAACGTTGATCGTGGTCGGCCCACCACGAGCGCGGTTCCCGACCGTCCCCGCCACCCAACCATAGAGCATCCGACGACGGACTCCGTCCTAGGATTCGCCGGCCCTTTGCCTCCTTTTTACAGGAGTTACTCATTGTGTCGTCCTAGTTGGCACGACATCAGAACTTGAGATTCATCCTCTATGTAACAAGTTTTCTCTTTCTTTTCGTTCCTCCAATCAGTAAGATGTCACCGTAGAGTGTGAATTGATCAACATCACTGTCATGTATAACCCTCTTATGCCATAGCAAATCACTCCAAGGATGCGAAAATAGATACGAGAACGTACCGTAGATCATAGCCATTGAAATACGAACAGAGTCCGGGAGCTTATTGCAGATGAACGGCCCGGCGATGAACGGGGGGACGATCGTCACGACGTCCAGCCCGCTCTCTTCTCCGAAATCCATGGCCGCTTTCTCTGCCAGGGTCTTTGAGATCGCGTACGATCCTCGCTTGGGCCTTGCCGCCCTGAGGTACTCCACATCGCTCCAGTGGCTCTCGTCCATCAGCCCGTCCCAGGCCCCGGCGTCGGTGGCAGCGTTTATGCATATGGCGGATGTGCTCGAGGTATACACCACCCGCTTCACCGTCTTAGACCTGAGGCTCGCCTTCAAGATGCCGAGCGTTCCATCTATGGCTCGTTGCGTCACAACAGACTCGGGCTCCCTGTCCTCGAAGTCCACAGGTGTCGCCACATGGAAGACGCCCGTGCATCCTTGGATGGCCTCGTCGAAGCTCTCCGGGTCGCTCAGATCGGCATTAAAGATCTGCAGTTTCTCGGGTGCGCCCGGCAGGCTCTCCAGGAAGCTTAGGTCCCTCTTCTTGCCATCTGCTGAGATTTGAAAAACACAATAGTTACTATAACTGATCAAACACAAACGTATTAAAAGGCCTACAGCGAACTTCTACATTTCTTTCTTGAATCGAATCTATCGGAAGGATTTTGTCTATTTGCTGATGCGAAACTGCAACTTTCTCTGTTCGTAATTGCATGGACTCAACCTGGAGAGGGTCTGACGGTGGCTCGGACTGTGTAGCCATGCTGGAGAAGCCTCATGATCAACCACGAAGCCAAATATCCGGTAGCTCCCGTCACGCACACCGGTCCCATCAGGCCTCCCACTTCCATTCCCTGGTCTCTATTCCTTCGTGTGTCCATCGTCGCTCTCGGTCAACTAATACAGCCGAAGGCAGGAGGCACTGGAGTGGCTGAGATAAAAGAGCCACGAAAGATGAGGCTATGTAACAGGCAATTCCCGTCCCCACCTAAGAACTGATTTAGTTTATAAGATAATCTTAGTACTGTAAATCGATAATTATATATGTTAAATGGTACCATGATGGGCCATTCATCAACCTAACCATCATTGTCGGATAATTATCACAAACCAAACCCTATCTTCCTACTACTGGCAAGGTGAACTATTATTGTTGCGCTACATGATTATCGCGACGCTTACATAGTGGAAATATGGTAGTTCATAATACGTAACCGATGACACAAGTCCGACGTCATATTAAGTACTACGATTATCATTATTCTTCTTCTTCTTCTTTTTACTTGGTCACTAACACTTGTTCCTGGTGCCAAATACTGTTGGTAAGAAAAAGATAATGTAGAGTAATTTATCCACTTGTGATCTAGCTCGTGAAACCATGTTATATATATACTATACCGTGTCTCGAGAACGACGTAGCTTTCCATTTTTTAAAATAAATTATTTAGTACATTAAATGATCCATGCTTCTAGAAATTGATACTGCTAGAGGTCACGAAATTGTTTAATTAGAAGACTGACTGTTTTTTTGCCCCCCGATTGAGACGGTTGGGTTGTTCGAGTCCGTAGGTTTCAACGTCGAAAGAAGTTTTCAACACATTATAAAGCCGGTGGGCCATCACGTTGGTGAAATTTCGACCTTGCGTGAACGTTCGGGCTCCTAAGAATTGGGCATTTTCTAAATTTCAATGATGTAGATGTAGTGGACATCTAGTGGGTAAAATTCCAATCTTATATTTTAGTTTAATCTTTTTTTTCGGATTATAAATGAGAGATACATGGGTACAAAGGGAGACAGACGGGGATCTCCTGGTTGAGTAGGGAAAGATTAGAAAACAAAATCTACACGCTGCCGATTACGGTGGAATGTCTATTGATAATTGATGATTATACATATGAAGAGATTATGAGGGGATCAAAAGACCAGAGATCCCGACAAGGATAAAGTAGGTGCACGAGCTAAACTGTGAAGTTGATTAATATGCTCGGAGACCGACGTTTTTTGGCTGTAGGGCATAAGGGATGTAGAAAGAACTATGGACGAAGAATCAGTAGACCAAGAAACAGCTATTCTTGCCTACTTCGCGTGTGGCACGTAAAGGTATTCGTATCAGATCGTGGGAAAATAGACATGATCAAAGTAGGATAAACACAGCTCTTCCAAAGCACAAGCAGCACCAGGAATGCGGGCTTTGGGGGACGACTCGATCGATTCTTTCCATCTTACCTTAGTATACAAGGGATGACAATGGCTACTATGAACTCGCAGGGGATTATGGACACGTGCGTGAATGCTCAAAGTGCCGCAGCGGCAGCGGCAGCACCAGGAGGAGGAGGAAATGGCGAGGAATACAATCTATGCCGGCTCTTTACGTGGCCCACTTCTTGCAAACAATAAAATACCTACAATAGCATGCAGAGTCGAGAATCTGCGTCCGTAAGACCGATTCGGCACAGACTCAGCATGGAAAAGCTGCCTCAGTTTCTTCAACCAATGGGACAAAGGCCTTAGTCTTCACCGTAATATCATAAAGCAGGGAAATTACCGTAGAGACAAAAGATCGCCCCTTTTTCCCTTCTTTAGTTTGCCTAAGCTCTTCCTAGTCGATAAGGCACGGTCCAGAAAACAAAGAAATAGACAGTGAAGCCTCAACAGTGATCGAAGGGTCGAGTGGGCTAGCTGATCGAGATCAGATGGAGACTTGGATTCTCTGCCGTGAAAAACAGGAGACCAACGACAGGAAAGAAACACATTATAGAAACAATGCTGAATACCGATGGCATAACGAGATTATATGCGTGCGGACAATGGGTTTTTGATAGATACCCTTTCTCCCTGCAACACCGAATTGAGTCGTCGATGATCTCCTCCACTCCGTACTCAAACTTGAAACCGGAATCCAAGAGCTTCTTCGACGACAGACCCGGTAAGAGACCGTACATGTTGCTGAACTCGTTCACTTTGCTGTGCATGCACAAAACGTCCTCTTTTCAGTATACAACTCGGCAACCAATTATCCATCCGTGAATTCTCATGTTTTTTGAAGTTTGTGGTGATCTTAAACGATGTTCTGAAAAATGTGAGGCGGTGAGAGACTGTGAAGGAATAACACGCGTTGGTAAAGCATTTGAACTGAGACTTTTTTTTTTTTGATAATTGATATATTGCATTAATCAACCAATCAAGAGAGTACACATTGATATTACAAAGATCAAAATATCATCAAACTCTAACGCCTAACATATGGCTCAAATGGGATTGTTCTACTCTTGACTCTAAGTGAAGTGAGGATCTTATACGTGATCTTAGCAAACTCATTACCAAACTTACTATAAGATTGGTATTTGAAGCATTGCCTCGGAAGATCCGATGATTCCGTTCTCTCCACACTACATAGATAAAAGTGGTGAAGAGAAGCTTGTAAACTGTTGCAAGAGTGCCCCTTCCTTGCATGTTGCATTCAGCCCAGGTAAGCTCAAAATACCAATCCCCAGTGGGTCGATTTATCTGGATCCATGCAAGTAAAGAATGCCATATATCACCTATAATAGGGCATGAGAAGAATAGGTGATCTCGAGATTCAATACTAGATCCACAAAAATCACAGAGGGAAGAGGGGAGTGAGATCCATGTTTCCATCCGAGCCTTAGTGGAGAGTCTATCAAGTATAGCAAGCCAGCTAATGAAAGAAAATCTTGGAACATGTCCAGAGAACCAGATCAATCTATGCCATGAGACTCGTGGGTGCTTAGCTCTAATGGCCTCCCAAGCAGTGTTAATGCTGAATTTTGATGTTTGCTCCCAATAAAAGGTATCACGATCACCAATTGTAGCAAAGCTTTCTACTTGCTGCATAAAGGATACCATTGTAGGGTCTCTACTGCGTGGCCAACACCATCTAGAATTTCTGAATATTGCTGAGACTGTAGCTTTCTCTGAAATGGCAGGGAATGATAGTGGACCATTAGGCAAAGCAGTATGAAGAGGCCCATTTACAGACCATTTGTCATATCAAAATGATATGGATTGCCCTGACCCAATCCGACATGATATGAATGGAAAAGCAATGTCACAATGTTTCAACAGTTTTCTCCAATTCCAAGAGCAAGATGAGGGTACTCTAATAGACCAAATAGATCGAAATCGCATGAGATATTTTGTAACCCATGCAACCCAAAGGGAACCTGCATTAGTCAAAATTTGTCATAGATTCCTCAAGACACATGCAGAGTTCCATGAGTTGAGATCTTTCAATCCAAGTCCTCCTTCATTGCGAGGGCAGCAAAGAGACGCCCATTTAATTTTTGCCCCTTGTGCACTATCTACCTTACCTTTCCAAAGAAATGCAGCACAAATACGTTCAATCTCTTTGATGACCTGTTTGGGAAGAATGAAGTGTAGGCACCAAAATTGTGCC
Organism: Sonneratia alba; assembly: GCA_900174645.1. Classification (NCBI taxonomy): domain Eukaryota; kingdom Viridiplantae; phylum Streptophyta; class Magnoliopsida; order Myrtales; family Lythraceae; genus Sonneratia; species Sonneratia alba. Next base: position 101,985 of record FWPY01000047.1, read on the forward strand.
ATGCTTTGGACAACAGAGGCAATCAGTTGTAAACGTCCTGCATAAGATAAGGAAAGGGAAATCCAGCTCCTAACTCGAGCTGTAATCCTATCCACCAAACATTGACAATCAACTGATCGAAGTTTTGAAGTGATCAACGGAACACCCAAATATCAAACTGGCAGAGTACCCTGCTTGAAACCTGAGATATTGGCAAGTTGAAGCATATGTTGATCAGAGATGCCTGCTGTAAAGAATTCTGATTTCTCTGGGTTGAGTTTAAGTCCAGACAAATGGTAGAATTCATCTAATGTTGCACAAATCACTTCGTAAGATTGGACAGAGCAATCAGTAAATATAATAAGATCATCCGCAAAACTTAAATGGGTGAGATTCAGCCCCTTGCATTTAGGATGAGGTCCCACATGTCCCAACTGAGCACGACAATTAAGTAGTTGAGTGAGCACTTCCATACCTAATACAAATATATATGGAGACAATGGGTCACCTTGACGAATGCCCCTTTGTCCTCGAAAAAATCCCGCAAGTGTCCCATTTATTGAGACTGAGAACCATGGTGATGTAATGCAACCGTGAATCCATGTTATGAACTGTGTGGGAAAACCAGTGGCCTTCAACAAATTAAGGACAAACTCCCAATTGAGGGAGTCAAAAGCCTTGTGAAGATCTATTTTAATTGCACTTCGAGGAGAAATACCCGTTCTATGGTAGTTGTGCACAAGCTCATGGGCAAGAAGAATATTATCCGAGATAGATCTACCTTTAACAAATGCAGACTGGTTCCAGCTAATAAGATGAGGAAGAGCTTCCTTCATACGATTGGCTAGAATCTTAGTTATGCACTTATAAAGAGTAGTACAACAAGAAATGGGCCTGTAGTCATGCATACTTGCTGGATTCTTTCCCTTCGATACCAAAGTGAGTATGGTGGCATTGGCTTATCTATCCAAAAGACCTGTATTGAAGTAGTGCAAAACAACATTAGTCACCAAATCACCTACAATAGGCCAAGCATCTTTGAAGAAATTGGCAGTAAAACCATCAGCCCCTGGAGCTTTATTCCCATTGAGAGAAAAGAGAGACTTACTCCAGTGATGGTAAAGAGAACTGGTCGGGGTACTTTTCGGAGAGAAGTCTGATCATCCTCTCGGGTGTGACCACGTCCAAAGAGCAAATGTACCTTCCCTTCGGGCTCGGGTGCTCGAAGAGGAAGATGTAAGCGCTGGCCAAGTCATCCACATGCACCAGGGGCATATGATGAAGATGAGCATAGAGTTCCTCTTTTCCTGGAGATCATTATTGTCGTCATATTCATGTCTTTTCTAACAACAATGAGAGCGGAGTAGTAAAATTTTGACAGACTCCAAAAACTTTTACTTTAATTTAATCTGCCCTAAAATTCTTATTTCATAACTTATTACTTTGTATATCAAGTAAACCTAAGCGTAATATGCCATTAAATAAATAATCACATCAAATTTGGAAAATGTATCATATTGACATGAGGTTATATTAATTTTACATTAAAATAACAATGTGAGAGTGTTATATGAAACTAAATTGACATATCAGTAAGCTTAATATCAGTATTATCAATTCAATGATTTATTATATTTATGACTTAACTGAGTTACGGAATAGAAATTTTATGGTTGGATATGTGAAATGTAAAAGATAAAATTTTAGAATTTAATATTAAAAATAAAAAAGCCAAAGTTTTAGGGCTTACTGTAATTTAGTCGTCTTATACAAGATCCCGGGAGGAAAGTCATTTTGACAAGATTTCAGCACTACATGTCGGAGAACAAGCAAATCATGAACCGACGTACCGAGAACCATGGCGAGCACGTTCTCGATGGATTCGGGGAGCTTATTGCAGATGAACGGCCCGGCGACCCAAGGGAGAACAATTGACAAGACCTCCAGTCCGTTCGATTCTCCAAACCCCAGCGCCTTTCTCTCCGCCAGGGTCTTTGCGACAATGTACGGCCGATGCACCGCCTCGGCCACAACGTGCTCTATCTACATCAGTCCAGCTGCTCTCGTCCACAAGCCTGGCCACTCGAGCAGCCCCGACGACGGCGGCCGCGCTCGAAGTGTATACCACTCGCCTCACAGTTTTGGATTCCAAGCTCGCCCTTAGGATGCCGAGAGTTGCATCGACGGTTAGCTTGTTCACGGCTGGTTCTGGTTCCCCGTCCATAGGCATCGCCAAGTGGAACACCCCGTTGCATCCTCCGATGGCTTCGGGGTCGCTGAGATCGGCCGTGAAAACCCGGAGATTTTCGGCTGCCCCCGGTAGGCTTTCTAGGAAGCTCAAGTCCTTCTTCTTGCCCTCTTTCGGAATTAGAACAGCAGAAAACGTCATGTAATTCTATTTTTCGTCAGAAGCAATATTAGATGCAGATAATAAATTATTGTAATTATAACGACAACGATATAAGCAAAGAGAAAATGTTTTTCAAGTAAGGCCATTTATGATGAACACAAACCCATTAATTACCATATGTGGCTGGCTGTGCGAAGTATTGTTAAAAGTGTGGTTCGTATTGGTTCAAAACGGGTCTGAAACCTTTAGACCTGGTTACGGTTCAATCTATTTACTTAACGGGCCGGTCTAGTTACAAATCACCGTTCATACAAATATGAACCGGCCCAAAATTGCTTATAAACGGCCAATTGGGCCTATGAATAGTCCATTTTTTAAAATTTAAATTGACCCAACAAAATCTGACCGTTGATTGGCAAGATTTTTGGCAATCCAGATGGTGCTGTGTTGGTTTCAACGATTCCAGCCTGTTCAGCAGAGTAACGGTCCAAGCTAGCTACAGTTCAACGGGTCTATATTTATGAACCATCCAATTATCGCCCCTAACCTAATAAGATAGTTACGGGCCGGGTTAAAAGCAATACAGGCTAGTTTCGGGATTGAAAGGTTTGGTTCCAATCCGATTACGGGCCAGCTTGACCCGTTTAACATCTCTAGCTGTGCAACATCCTCCCAGCCAATACGACCTTTTGTTTTTCTTTTCCTCATGGATAAAGTGGTTATTAATTAAGTTAAGGAATTACATGGGTAGTCCTTATAAATACATAAAACCAACCAGATCCAATGATAGTCCTAACCGGCCTAGGTCATAGGTTGGGTACTTAGGGGATTGATTTACTAATCCAACAGATACTACATAAATCAAAAGCGAGATATAATCCTTGAATCTCAAGAATCACGCTTCGAATCTCCCATGGTACCTCTGTTCCTAACTCTAGTGCCTAGAGATGTTGAATGGGCAGTGCAAATCGGTTCAAAACAAGTTTGAAGCCATTTAGCGTGGTTACGTTTTAGTTCGTTTAGCATAACGGGTGGTTCGATTGTGGGCTACGGTTCAGAAAAACATAAACTAGCACTAGAACTGTTCATAGGCGGGCTTGTTCATGGTTCAGGTCGGTTTAAACCATGAACTATCTATTTTTAAAAAAAAATTAAATTATTTAAAATAAATACATTTTTATTTTTAAATAAAATTGATAAAATTTAACTGTTAATTTATAAAAAATTTTGGCAATTTATGTCGGTTTGCAACAGTTGCAAGTTGGTTATAGTTTTGAACCAGTTTCCAAACAGTTCTAAGCTAGTTCCAGGCCACCTCAATAAAAAAAATATATCATGCCGATTCCGTTTCAATAGACCTATTTCTTGGGTTGGACCCTGTAACCGCCCTTACACTAAATAAAAGCGGTTACGGGGCTAGTTTGAGGACGGTCCGGGCCGGTTTTAGGTCAAACCAACCCGTTTAACATCCCCACTAGTGCCATCACCACAGTTAAAGCATCAGCCGAAGCCATGATTTCCTTCCATCCCTGCTGACTTGCAATTGACATTGCTAGCTGAACGTCCTATGCTTCAGCCTGCAAGGGGAATAACTCCCCAGTCTTTTCGAGTCCAAGGTTGCAAAATTTTTTCCTTCAGCTTGCAAGGGCAACATGACCCTTCAGGACACCGAAAGTCCACCCCCACTGCAACTGCAACTGCTCCTTTTCCATGACTTATCGGGTTGGCATTACAATACCATAAAAATTAAACAAAGCACAATGGGCAACATGTGTAACTCAACTGATTGAACATGAACGGTCAAACGGAAATTTAAATCCATGGAGGACTTAGACGAGATTTATGATAATATTTACTGAAAATTCATGTGCACAGTCAAGATAACATTGTTGCTCGGGAAATTTTATTTAAGAAAAAAAATGATGATTCCAACCCTATAATAATCTCCCTAAGGTGGGCAAGGCATTTTTTTTTAAAAAAAATCACAGATTCACGAGACGTAGTCGACACTAACGAATACTCAGAAGCTACTTCACGTTGGCCGAGATTTGGGAGCCCTCGATGCCGACATGAGATCGACCACCACTCCGATAGGGCCTCGTCTTCGCCCTTGTAACTCACCCCTAGCTATTTTCGGCTAATCCCTCCCCATAAAATGTTTCGACCGGGCCACGCTGTTTTCCGACGTCATACCCTTCAGACTTTTCGGCGGAACCGGTCAATCAATCGATTCCGACTATCGTGAATGATTTTTCATGACAAGATTTCTATGCCCCGCGTGAAACTTCGTGTACTATTTCTCTGTCAGGACTCACCTGGAGAAGGTCTAACCGTAGCTCGAACGGAGTAACCTCGCCGGAGGAGTCTCATGATCAACCACGAGGCTATATATCCCGTCGCTCCGGTGACGCACACGGTTCCCCTTGGGCTCTCTCCTTCCATTCCCTACTGCTCAGTGTCGCTCTCTCTCCACCGACAAACAGTGAAGGCCATAACCTCCGGGGATGAAACAACCAAATGCATCCTTTTTTGTGATGAGCAATGACTCGGAAGGTGCTTGCCGTACACGTGGCCGAGTGGACCCTCATTTTAAATTCAGCGATCAACCAAAATTAATGAGTTCTGAAAAATATTTATTTATTTTTATTTCTACAGTGACCGCATCGTAGTACCGTTTGTATTTACTTTTTTTTTTAATTTGTCCACCACAGCATCTAAGTAGATCTCACTAACAGTGAAACAGTATTTTTCAATCAATCATATTTGACTAATTCTTTACGGATGAAGCTCTTAAGGATAATATTTACGTATACAAGATCTCGAACTCGAAACCTCTTTAAACGATACCGACCTGCTTACCGATCGACTCAACCCTTGGTGGTTGGTACTAACCCTTGTTACAAGTTCCTGATAGGAAAAACATCTAATGCCACTAAGTGAAAAGCATTCGTCCAAGCTCGTTCTAGTTTTTTTTCCTAAGTTTCTATCCTGGGCTCTAACAAAAAAAAAAGCTAAATTTAAAGTAGTAAATCACATCGTCATGGGGACTCCGACATCGAAAAATCGATAAGAGCATCTTGGATGTGCGATAAATAGGTCATGTTACACGTAGCATGCTGCAAGTGCAACAGATCTACATCGCACGTCGTCTCCACCTGTGTCCCCGCGACAGCACTGTCTAACTCCTGCGCGCCAACACGAAACACGATGGACTGTATAAAATGTTCCTTCCCCCAGCAGCTTGTCTTTAGGAGGACCATGCTTACATGGCTCAAGTTAATTGAAATCGGGTAAATTGATTGATCCATTGTGCGTGCAATTATTTAATTCCTGCTCGCCCCCGGTGCAACTCCCGCACGTTGCTGCTGCTGCTGTTTCGGGGACCTCACAGCTAATTAGCGAATATGATACAGCTCGGCACCACATTGGGAACCGTGTGCAAGAAACCATCCTAGACATTTATGAATCCTGCTCTGACAGCGTAAATTGGTGTCCGAATCCATCCCCGTGGAGATCGAATCTGATGTCTACGGACTCGATGACAAGACGGAATAACACATTAAAGAGAAACCAATAATTTAGGTCTTGACGTGAGTGAATCGAATAAGTATGCACGACTTTCTGTATCATGTTCATTGCTTCTGGGAAGTCGCAGGGTTGCTCGTGGCACGTTGTTGGAAACATGTGGGAGCCTAGTTGGACTACATGTTCCACCAGTGCCTCGTTCTGCAACATTCAAATATATATATATATATGTATTCACACACACACACTACCATTTTTCCCTATACTCCATTCTCTTAATTGCCCACTTGCATTCCCTATTTCAAGCATAGAAACAGATATATTCTCTTAAGAGAATATTGTGGAACTAGGTAATGCATAAATGGGTGAATCAAGATAGTTCAATATGTATTTTTTTTTATATAAAGTGTTATATTCAATTTTTATATGTAGATAAAATTTTTAACTATAGGATATTTATACCATTAATGATCAATTTTGTTCTACATAGTTTAGTTGAAAATAAATTAAATTTCTAATGGAATTCGACATTAAATTTTTAAGACCTTGTCTTATTATTAATGTACAGTGGCATGTTCAGCTGATTAATTAAGCCAGCTGTCGTGGTGAGGAGATTCCCGTTCGTGGGAAGCTTCCTCGGAGGCCTCCGTCCGTTGTTTTAATCTCTGGTTAGAATCCAACAGCCTATATTTATAGACATGGATCACCCTGCCTAGCCCCCAACTAAGCTTTAAGCTAAGCAAGCTATTATTCCAGATCGATAGCTAGTTCGTGAGACCGATCGTACACTTCACTGATCTTGCACACAGATGCCCGAAAGATCGATGGCTAGCTGGTCAGCCGAGAACGCCACAAAAGCTTACCTCTGGGCCCTGAATATGGTAGGCACTCGAGAAGTTTTTCAAAATACGAATGCAAGTCAGGATGTTGAAATGGCCATATTCTCAATGGCTTGTAGCTTATCACTTTCCGGTGTTCTTCTTCTTCTTCTTTAGTTTTAAGTTTTACCTAACCAGACATTTTGGTATTAATTCTTCGCAGGGGAAAGGAGGGAGAGAACCTGATGTATCAGAATTTATATCAGCACTTGCAGCAGGGAACAATGCACAGCTAATGGTCATGGCATCTTCTGGAGCCACTGAGAACACATCCATGGCGCTTGCTCTAGTTGCAGCCGCCTATCAAACCAAAGGCCGGGTCGTGATAATCCTAAGTTCATTCGAAGAACTGCAGGTGTACAGAAACTCTCTCGGTCCCCATGCACGGTTTGTCGAGCTCTTGGTTGGGGATCCGGTCACCCTTCTGTTGGATGAGCTTAGGAGCGCTGATCTTGTGCTCATCGACTGCAAGAGCGATCACCAAGAAGAGGTGCTTAAGGCCGCAAGCCGAAATTCCAGCGGAGTCCTCATAGTGGGCTATAATGCACTACACGAGGGAGGTAACTGGAGCAGGAGCAGCAGACTAACAGACGCACAGTTTCTGCCAATCGGGGAGGGACTGCTGCTGAGTCGGGCAGTCACAAATCATAAGATCGGCAGGCACAAGAAGAGCTCTTGGGTGGTGAAGGTTGACGAGTTAACTGGAGAAGAGCACGTGTTCAGGATCGTTCCCCCTCGGACGAGAGGGTAGTGCTGACTTCTTCTTTTATGGAAGTTCTGATCCCATTTTTCTGTTTCCCTAAGTTTTCAGACTAATTGTAGCTTCAAGTGTCAATTGTCGAATATTGGTACTTAAAGTAAATATGTTAATACCAATAAATTGTTGCAGGTAACTTGATCTACGATAAGAATAAGAGTTCGATTATTGGATACAGCACCTTTTAAGATCCAAATTCTGATTGACTCGACCAGAAAAACTCGCGGTCCAACCCCCATCTGGCGAGAAGAACTAGGGGCCTGTGGTCAGGTAGCTGCAGTCCTAGGCTGAGATCTGAATACTGGCTCGACATAGCTTGTGCACTTGTTCCTTAATTTATTCACGCAGTCCCAAGCCAAATTCTTTGTGAGTTACTTAAAACCTGCCATATCGGATAGGTTCCGACACCTGGAACCCGTCCATTCCTCTACCTTCGAGAAGAAAATGAGAAATCTGCGTCCCCCAAAAAAAAACATAGCCTCTTTTGTTTAGTGACTTGCTCTTATAATGACCAGCCAAATTCGGGCAGATGAGCCTATTGTACAAATCCATAAATCCAGGCGACACTAGGCCTCTTTACACATGGCAGAAACAGCAATAACTGTTCTCAAGGACATAGGACACGGTCGTCTAGGTATCGATGACCATAAAATCCTCCCACGACACTAGAACCTGACCTTACAAATTACAAGATCATTAAGAAAACCGAGGCAAAATAAGGACTAAACCCTAGGAGCAAAATCAACAGCCCGGACCGTAGTCACGTAGCTCTTTCACAATGTCATCCATAGACGGCCTAAGACCTGGGGAATCATGGGTACACAGCAGGGCAAGTCTGCCGAGCCTCCCCGCCTCCACCTCTGGGAAATTCCCCTCCAGGTTAGGGTCAATGAGCTCGTTGAAATTCCCTACCTCTGTGCCCTTCCGGATTATCGGATTGACCAGGGTTTTCCCCAAGAGGATCTGGAAAACGAGCATGCCGAATGCATAAATGTCGCTCTTGTCGGTGAATCGGCCAGTGGTAGCATATTCTGGGGCGAGGTATCCCATGGCAGCAGTGGACTTGAGCTTCGAGAAGAGAATGTCATCCACCAGGAGCCTGAAGAGGCCCGAGTCTGCAAGCATGGGATTGTTCCAGTGGTCAAGCAGGACATTCTGCACGGAGATGTTCTGATGTACCAACGCTGGTTTCTTGCCATTGCTTCTGTGGAGATAGTGAATACCTGACATGAAAGCGGATTGCGAAGGTCAGTGGAGGAATTGAACGGCCTTGTTACCATTCAAAAGAATGCTGCGAGTAATATTCAAGGACATCCACAAAGAGAAACATATCTAGAACCTAGATGTCCAGCCCCATTTCACTTCCATATATCAAGTGATGTGCAAGAAGGGGGAAAAAGAGAGTTAAGGATATACAATCCAGTTCTAATCCAAGAAACTGGGCACAGCAAGCAATGGTGCATAGGGCTAGAGATGTACTGAAATTGAACCACTACGCTCGAGAGGATATTTCAACTGATCATTCCAAAGTATTGCCTTTATTTTTCAGACCATAAATGACCTTGACACTCGATGCTTGAATGAGAGAGAGGAAAAAGAAGTGTTAGTCTAACCTTCGGCTATACCCTTGATGATGGAAATCCTTGAGGACCATTCAAGAACCTTCCCACCACCACGATCCACATTGAGGTACTGCAGTAGGTTCCCGTTGGGAATGAACTCATAGATGAGAAAGCACTCACCTCTACCCTTTGAGCAGCAAAAGCCTCTCAACTTCACAAGATTCTCATGCTTCAATGTGGTCAATAGCTTCAAACCCTTTACGAACTCATTCTCATCAGACTTACAGCTCGTCTTCGCAATGCACTTTATAGCAACTGACGATCCATCTCTCAGAATTCCCTTGTAAACGGCTGAGAATTTGCTCTTGGCCAATAGGTTAACCTTCGAGAAGGACTGGGTGGCTCGCTCCACATCCTCTATGTTGAAAGTGAAACTCTCGAAGACCTCCTGGGAGAAGGCAGTTCCAGTCCAGCTCCTGCCCCAACCCAGTGGATCCCACCTGTTGGAGTATTCCAAGCTGATAAGTGGAGATGCACTCCTCTTGCGAGCCTCCTTGACCTGGTCAGTGCTTTGCCTATTGATGAACGACAGGTCAAGAATGTAAAGAGAATATTTATATCAGGCATTATCTCAGGAAGCAGGAACGATCTTATTCTAAGCTGATAGTAGTTCCTACAGCAGACCATCTGATATTACAAATTACCTGCTTTCTAATCCTTCGGGGGTACCTCCAATTTTCTGTTTCCTTCGGCGATACAATGTAAACGCAGATATTCCAGCGATAATGAATGCAACTGTCACTGCAATTCCTCCGAAAGCAAGACCAGTATGACGACCTCTTGACCTGTTCCGGCAGCTCCGTTTCTGGCAATCATGCTTGGTAAGATTCACTGACTGAGGGAAATTTTTCTTCAAAAGAGTGTTAGGACCGAGCGGCTCAGGTTTGTTTGGATCATATTCAGCATTACAGGCTTCCAAGTTCGGAAACCCAGGCCCGCACAGGCCTGGATTGTTTTGGTACTGGAAGCCACCATTGAGCCTCTTCAGTTCTACAGTTTCAAACACAGAGGAAATAAACAGAGTTAAAGCAAAGCTTATCAACTCAATCCAGCACTTCTTTAGTTGCTCAACAGAGCCTTTATGATATCCACGTGGCATTAAACGATGCTAAGAAGAGAAAAAACCTAGGATGCGGTACCATACCTCGACCTGCTATTTGAAGCAACTGACTGGCCCAAGGTTTTAATCTAATGTACTGGAATTTAGCAAGAAAGAAAGCATATTTAAGAGCATGGACAAAAGCTACAATTTTAACTGACAAGTTACCTGAGGGGACATTGCCTGTGAAAGTATTGTTCCGAAGATCAAGGACTTGAAGCATCTGGGCGTTGGCTAGTCTAACAGGTATCGGACCAAAGAGGTTGTTGAAGCTCAGGTCCAACCTTGTTAACACCCCAAGCTCACCCAAACTAGCGGGAATCACGCCAGTGAGGTTATTGTATTGCAGAGCGAGAACACTGAGTTTCTTCAGAGACCCAAGCTGCGTAGGGACACCACCCGAAAACTGGTTGTAACAGAGCTGCAGAACTGTAGCAAAAAGCGTGAGTCTGAATGTCAAATAGAAAATCATTTCATCCTTCAGGCAGATTCTTGTTGTATGTCATGAGCCAGAGGGGCTTTCATTAGCAAGTATCTATTGAGTGCTCGAATGCGGTTATGCAAAGACGTTATGATTTAAAGTGAGACTGATAAATAACGCCAAAAAATAAAAAGCCAACTGCCAGGAGAAAGTAACACTTGCTATTGACGGGGTCGAGGATTAAGACCCAGAGACAAACAGGTCTGAGTTCAACTCGGTCATATTATTCCATCTCTTACATCCTAAACTTATGCACCAGTCTAACGACTCGCTCCTTTGTGACCAAGAAGAAAGGACAGCAGCTGGAACGCATATTCACTGTAGATGAGAATAGACTTGACTTAATTCCCAAAGGAAAAAAAAAAAGGGATTATGTGTCATGCCGATTATGAATTGCAGTTAATTCATCTCTCCTCCTAGTTCTCTACCAAACAAGTGAAATATTAGGGAAAATAGTTTAGAGAGTAGTTTGGGACATGTGTCTTCTTACTTTTACTGGTAAACATAGCAATCTCGAAATGCCACACATGCTTCCCAAGGAAAAAAATGTAGGAACTTTGCACTGCACCGTTATTAATTATAATTATGCCGAACGATTATTAATGAAGCGGACCCAGAAAATGTTTTCAAACTCAAGACTTCTTGCGACGATAAACATTACTAAAAATAAATAATCACCACGTCGCTTCATGCATGAAACCGAATCTACATTTCTCCAATCTTCAAACCGCCAAGACTGCAAGTTTATGGTTATAAGAAAGAGGAAGAACACAGAGATAGAAGGAACAAACATACCTTCAAGATTAGACATGGCCCCAATCTCAGGAGGAATGCCCCCCGTGAGATTATTCACATTGAGATACAAGTCAATCAGCTTACTCAGGTTTCCTATCTCCCTAGGAATCTCTCCAGTCAGAGCATTGAAGTGAAGGTAGAGGCCAGTCAAGTCTCTGAGTCCAGCCAGAGCTGAAGGAATCCTCCCTCTGAGGCCCTTCCCCTGGAGGGAGATATTAGCCACTTGGCCTAGCTCGTTGCAAGCTATTCCCTCGAAGGAACTATCGCAGGGGTCTGAGGAGGCCGTGTCAGTCCACGAGGTGAGAACTTGGTTCTGTGGGTCAAGAGAGGCCTTCATAGCCATGAGAGTAGTGAGCTCTGAGGTGGTTGTGGAGAGGGAGGCGGAGAGGAGGAGAGGTAGTATAAAGAGAAGTAAGAGGAAAATCATGTTTTTTTGGCTGGTGGGAAAGCGGGAAAAATGAATGGAGATTTCTTCTAGCCAAGACAGTAGTAGCTTTAGCTTTCCTATGGTGGGAGAGGAAAGCTGCTGACTTTTTTAATGAGGGCGGAGTTCTGACGCCGAGTACGGAGAGGGGGCATGTTCTTTGAAAGGAACTGTGAAGGAATCGACGAGAAACCGAAGAATTTTAGGAGATTTCCTTCTGGGGTGCAGGTGAGTAGACAAAGTAGAAGAAAAGTTCTGAACTTGACGAATTTCCAGACGCAAACAACTGAAGTTGAGGTTGCCCAGGCTGCTTGCTTCGAGAAATGAGAGAAAATGCAGAGGAGCGACAATGAAAGCACTTACCAGGGCAATCTCCTCGAGTACCTTTCACAGAAAAGCGAGAGCGAGCGTGAGTAGGATGAGAAAAGAGGAGAGCTTTGATCCAGGTGCTCGAGAGACGAAAGCAAAAGGAGCTTGTTTTTTTTTTTTGGAGAGAGTTCGCCCCTGCTTGCTTGGTTAGACGAAAAGCCAGGGAAAATGGACGAGAAAGAGACGGAGACAGAGACAGAGAGTCTAGGAATGTAGAGATGAGGATATGGTGCCCTTCACCGAACAGAAAAGGAGCTCTGTAAGATTTACATGGCAAAGGGGGCCCGGCAAGGGAAACGCGAACGAGTGATTGGACTTTCCATGTCACGGGGTGTCCTAATTCCAGAAGATAGCATTGATCTTGTGTTTTCCAGCTCGTGATCTCCCCCACCCCCCCCCTTTTTTTTCTCTCTTGGTATTGCGGGAACTAGGAAGCGACTGATTGGACCCAAAGTAGTAGAGTAGAGAGTACAGGACCGTGGGGGGAGATTCGGGAACCAGAAGGAGGGATAAAGACTGAAGGACCTTTCTGCACATCGCTCCATCTATCCGGAAGGCATACGCTTGGTGCTGATAAGATGCAACTCACACTGATATGGTTCTACTGTGCGGTCACTGTGCTGAGTAGCAAAGACAAATTTTAGCATTTTGAATTTTTTTAAAGAGAGCTGTGTTCTCAAGTTACTGATCCATCCAACTGAAGTTCCCTGAGCCCTGAGGCCGAGCCATCTCTAATTTATCCATTTAACTCTTGTAAGATCAGAAAGCCAAGCTAAAATCACAATCAAAAGGGTATTTGGTATAATAATATATCTAAATTTCACTTCAATTTTCGATTGTAGGTTTATGGGGGCACTCTTAATTGTACCAAGTTTGCATGTAGAGGATCATCAGGAGCTATACGTACACATATAACGTGATCGGGACATATCATAATTTAATATCATATCATCTTGTGACCGCGGAGGAATGGGTAGCCGGAGACACACTGTGTGGACAAAATCTTTCCTGGACCCGATTTCTCTTCTCCACGTGAACTGTGATTGTTGTACATGCAGTTGTCCTCTTCCTTCCTTCTTCTTCTTCTTCTTCTTCTTGGGGTCTCTTTTTGCTCCATTTTTCTTCTCTCTTTTTCCTCTCTCGTCGTCTTGTCAGAGATATACTGAATCACTGAACTGTCTGGAATGAACGATTCAGTGTCTTGATCGATAAGTGTGAATCGGAGGATCGTGGGAAGTTCGGCCGGAATCGAATCCAGGACTCGAAGACGACGCCGACCAAACACGCTTCCTCCTTGATGAAGGTATGTATGTTCATTAAAGTTAATGGAACATACAGTCGCAGCAGCCCGAAAATTATATAAAACTTAAGCGTTATGAAATAATATCACTCCGAAAATTTTCACATTATGGTTTTTACTATGTTCTAATCGTCTTTTATAAGTGAGGACGTGTTCTTGGTTCTTTATGATTTTTCTTCACGCGATATTCCTTTTTCAAAAAGTTCGAGAAAACACGTTTTGAGTTCTTGTTGTGTTTCACTTATTAATTTTCCACCGTCATATGGATTTTTTTATGTAAGTCTCGGGAATTTTTTAAATTAAAAATTTCTTGGAAGCTATATACTTTAAGATTTTTTATAGAATCTTTTTAATGTGAATGATGTGAAATTCAGAAATCATATGAATTTGGGTCGACAGCACTTCCAAATTTCCAATCCCAGCAGCACAATCTAGATGTCACTGGCCTGGGGTTTGATTGCCTTCCAAAAACTAATTGTATGAACAAGACAAAAAAAAAAGGTTCTTGTCTTTCCTAGACGCGCAGCATGTGATAGGCACAACCCGTGTACTCTGTACCTGCTCGGGTTGGACACTTTTTGTGGCATGGGAAATCGAGTTAGCGGTTCCTGTGTGTCTCGGTCTCCCGATCTCAAGGTACGACCCACAGATTTGGGCACTGCATCTAATACCCACGCTTACCGATTGTTTCGTGCCTTTCCGGACCTTGAAACTATGCCGGGCACGGGCGAGCGGAGAGCTCGGTCCCGGATGGACACCATGAGAAGACTGCAATTCAGATTCCCGATTTACCTAGCAAGAACTCGCGTGAAAGCATGTCTCCTCCTCTCCCCCCACCGACCCTTTTAAAAACTTTCTCTTCCTCTAATCATTGCTCTCGGTGGCCCCATTGACGCACTGTTGATCATTCATATCACGTCACATTGATTTGGTGGTGCTTTCGCTTCTTGCAAGGAATCGGACTCGGGTCCCTTAAAAGGGACAGTGTCGGAGGAAGATGATAACGGAGGGGGTACTGTTTTAGTGTGGCTGTTACAGAGACGAAGAATTCAGGTAATTGCAAGATCAAGCTTAGATTGAGCTGGATGCCCTCCCTAGCTCTCACTCATGGAGACAAAAACCAGCATAGATCCTGTTTGAGACAACAACATCAGGCAATTATATTTTATAAATTTTTCTTTGGGCCGCAAGAAAGACTGGAATGACAAGGTATCGGTGTCCTGTTTTATCGTGCATGTTCACAGCCTTATGTCCATTCTGCGACATCTGAGAAACCTGAGGATTAATGCTGCAACCTCCTAAAATGGTAGAATAGAAATCTGTCGACGGTCTGTCTACACACAATAATCACGTAGCTTGATCGTGTCCTGAAGAGGAAGTGCTTGTGTGATCCTCTTTCCCCTCCTCGTTAAGCGAGAAACTTTGCTGTAGAGAAGAATAACTCGCCCGACAGTTGAAGAGAAACGTTGATAGCTGAGACTCGGGAGAGAGTGAACTTGCTGATGTACTGTAATGCAAATCGTAAATGCTACTCCAATACGACTGGGGATATTCATCCTACACGAACTATAAATTTATGGGCTTTCGTTCTGTCAAAAATGAGTAGGCATCAGATCCATCGCTAGAGAAGTGCAAAACAGGGCGGGGCAGAGCAGTTTCGTATGTGAACTTTCCCGAGAGACGGTCACCTCTTCGTTCCTGGCGTGTCCGTCACAGTGACTGTCGGGCTCTCATTTTGCATCGTGATGATAATCCTCCACAACCTCCAAAGAGATGTTGCGGGCGATGGTTAGATTTGACACTCGGATGAGACACAATCGATGAGATGGGGCTATGAATCATTAGCATAATCTATACACCCGGAAGAAATTCAGATTTGAATAGCTAAGCTGTTTCAGTTTCATGTTCTTGTTTTTCGAGTGATATATACCTATTTCGCTTCGAGCACATGATGAAAAATCCTAAGTTGAGCGTCATAAGAGCGGCTGATAGAAAGAAGAATCGGTCAAGATGGCCATTATTCAGGTTCCGAGGCACCCACCCGTGCTTCCCGTCCTTTGACGTTATGTCCATCACCAGCGACAGGATCATGCTGCAGACATAACAACCTATGGCCGAGGACGACATTGACAGACCGATCCCGATGCTCTTCAGCGCATTAGGAGACCGGGATGAGAAGAACTCCATCTGGGCCACGTACACCAAAGCTTCTGAGATGCCGACTAGCACGTACTGGGGAGTCTGCCAGAATATGCTCAGGGAGCTCTTCTCCAGCCCACTGCTGAAGGCGAAGGCCAGTCTCCGTCGCTCCACGAACCCGGCAAGGATCATGGCCACCACCACGATCCCCAGTCCAATCCCGATCCTCATAAGCTCGCTCGGCTGCTTCGGCTCCCTATTGGTGACTTTCACGAACAGAGGGACGATGAGCTTGTCGTAAAATAGGATGAAGGCCGAGGTGCTCACGATGTCAAAGGCAGTCATGCTCGCTGGAGGGATGTGGAAGTTTAAGAATGCCAGTGTGTCCATGGCCGCTCCCTGCTCAACGAACAAGGAGAGCATCTGAATGAACACCATAGACGAGAGGATCGTGCAAAGCCAAATTGGCAGTAGCCTCAGTATGCACTTCACCTCTTCGACTTGTGTGATCGTACAGAGGCGCCATGGGTTTGCAATCTGTCCTTCTGTCTGGATATTCCTCCTGTCCGCTTCAGTGACAATAGCCGCTCGATCAAGGAACCTGTTTAGAAGGTAAGGAGGAAGGTCATCAGCAGGGGATCTCTATCTTTGATCAATTGCCGAAGAACAGGCGTGGGAGTTACTTGAAACCATCAGTGTGGCGGATCTTCCTCAAAGCATTCCCTTCTGTTGCCCCAACTAGTGGCTCGTAGAGCCCTTCACCGTCCAAGGGAACTTTGAGCTTCATCTTTCGAATGGAAGCGACGATCACCTGACTGAACCTCGAGAACGGATTTCCTATTGGCTTGAAATGTCGATACCTCGTCGTTTGACCCAACAGCAGCATGTATGCTGCCACAGAAAAACCAGCACACATCCAAAATACGAGCACCCAGTGGCCCAGGTTCTCGATGTAGACGAGCACCGTCTCAGCAACCAAGCACCCCATGTTGAGCGCAACGTAGAAGTAACCGTAAAAGGAGGACCTTGACAGCCTCTCGTCAGGATCCTCCTCGTCAAACTGGTCCGCTCCAAGAGCAGCCAATGCAGGTTCAGGGGCCCCGTTTCCAATGGCGACAAGATATATTGAGATGTAAAACAAAGCCACTTCGAGGGGAGTGTGAGGCTCACAGAGATCTCCGATTTTGCCACAGCCACGAGGTTTGAGGAGGAACAAGTGTGTGCAAAGGGCCGTAGACACTAATCCCTGCGGAAGCCATCAATCTCGCGGTTGGGATTATGGAGCATAGTTTTCATAACCAGACTGGATTATTAGGGGAAGAGGGATGAACCGATGACTTACAACGGCAAAGACAACCTGAAAGATGACACAGGTTCTGAACCTGCCCAAGTAGGAATCGCTGAGGAACGCCCCGAGCAACGAGCACAGGTACATGGTCCCGAGCCATCGGCTGAAAGTGTTGGCTGCCTCGGCGTTGGTCTGCCTTAGCACTGACTTCGAGAACAACACCAAGTTCACCTCGACCCCCGCAAACACCATAGTTGTCAGTCCCTGATTCACTGGTTTATGGTTACGAGTAAGTCTTAATTTCTTGGATAACAGAAGAAAAAAATCGACCGGACACAGCAACACACAACCACACATATTGCACAAGTTATCTCAATGTTCCTAGTCCTATTTTCTTCAAACTCGGATATGGTGCGAGCAAACTCCCGAATGCTAATCTTGAATGTCAGAAACATTTTTTTTTTCTTATTTCATTTTTCTTTGCCTTTTCACATCTGAATATTCGTTTAGAATACCTAGTATCATCAGTGCACATTGCCACCCGCCAGTCCGACGCTCAATGATCGACCTGCCATGCCAGTCTAGAGAGCCATCTTTCGTTGCCGCTGTAATGCTCTCTTCTCCATTCTCCACCGGAGCCACCTACATATCAGAAGGCAGACTGTAGATCACTCGGCGTGGCTATCTTTGTTCAACCTTTCCAATGCAGAGGTCCATTTGGTCAATTAATCAACAGTAGACATTTTTACTCGTTTAAGCTATAAAAGGCTGTAACTCTGGAAACAGAGAGCAATATAATCATCTGTCTTCAACCTCCCATTCGTTCAAATGGACCCTGGTGTGAGCTACAAGTGGTGGCCATGCTCCATCATGGGACTCCTAATGCTCCCCTATTCCCCTCTTTACGAGTAAGACTCGTAATTTCTTATGTAATCAGAAAAAAAAAAAAAAACCGATGGCCATGCTTGAAAATAGTAATTCCATGAGAAAGTGCTTAGCAAGAGGAAGACATCATATTGGCAGCAACAAGCCCTTCTGTTCTCTTTTTGAAGTGTGGTACTGGACTCAACGAAAACCAGTTAATTTTGGCCCAGCCTGGATTCTCCGGAAGCCCTCGTTTTTCTCAGCGCATTCCTTGCGAAAGGTTGTCTTTTTCTCTATAACCAAAATATGAGGAAAATATATATATGTATGTATTATTATGTCTTCTGTGAGCATCACTTGTTACCTAAAATTAGATCAGATTGTTACCTATAATGGAGACACATACGTATGAATCGAAGTGAATAAGTATTTATTTTCTTTAAATAATATGATAGGATAAGTTTTACGATTAAATAAAATTAATAATTAGAAAATTTTAATCATTTTATCGTAGAAAACCATCTAACATCTGGAAGATACGATCGAAGTCATGAGAAAGTTTTCGTACTTGATTGAAGTTCTTAATATATATATATATATGTATCATTCGTTATAGTCAAGCAGAAGTCCGGGTCACAGTGGACCGTCTCCTGTCTTGAAGCTATAGAGTACACAGTAACGACATTTTGAAGAGGCTACTACGATGCCACCCATGAAAGAGAGCCATAAACAAGTGGCTACCCATAGTATTAGTAGGTAATAGACGTTTTTTTTTTCGCCTAATGGTCTAGCAGAGAAAAAGGGCAAAGGCCAAATAATGATGCAGGTGGGTAAAATATATATATATATATATAGACACACACACACACACACAAACCCATTAACAGGATCATCATTTGATTTCAAGAAATTGGAGGGGCGAGGTTTTAGGGCTTGTCTGGCTCAAGAAGGTAACAAGGACAAAGACCATGCGCATCAACATGGATAGCAAATTGAGATGGATATGTTGTTGAGAACTCCTCGGATGCCCACCCACTACATCAATCTTATATATATATATATGTATGTATATGGTAAAGGAGCAAAATGAGTTTAAAATCGTAATAGGAAGATAAAAATAAATAGTATAAAAAGTACTACACATATATTCAATGCTATATCATACTAAAGATTTATATGATTAATTAGTAACAGTAATAGTAAAATTCCCAGCGTAATGGTTGATGCACGTACAGTCTGACCCAGCCAAAAAGCATGCACGAAACAGTCTCGCTGCAGGATCCATACGCATGAAAATTTCTAATTGCTGAATTCTAAAATTGTGCTTGAGACGAGAGAAAAACAAGAAAACACCAGCTTTTATGGAAAGGGAGGGATTTTGGGTAATGTACCTTGAAGTTGAAGTCGGATGATGGGGACCTTTCCCTTTCTCTTTCCCTTGTCTCCATGATCGCTTTTTCTTGATCTTCTCTGGAAATCTCAACCCGCAAAGGACTGAGGTTGTGCTTTCTTGCAGATGAACAGCACATATGTAGACAGAAAAAGAGAAACAGGTCTGAGTTAGTAAATGCTTTTTAGCCTTTTGCATATGAGAAATTAGTTATATAATATTTGTCCGAGGGAAAAAGGAGGCAGTAGAGGACTATGGGCGCAGATAAACCGATATTATGCTCGATCAATTCGACATGAGATACTTCCACTGTAAATATCTTTAGCATATTGGTTCATGCATCGCTTATCCATGATCGTGAGATGCTTCAACCAAGTTGTAAACCATTTACTGTAAATACACGTGTGGAGTTCACCCTCGACATCATCTATCTGCATCAGAACCCGTGGCTCGAATTGCTCTTGCTTGCTACTGGTAGAAAGGGACTGGATGGCCACTTGCAGGTGCTTTGCTCTCATTCTCATCCCATTTTTGCTCTTATTCTACCCTTTGCTCTGATTCCCCATTCCATTTATTCTCTCCTCACTGCTTCATTCTCTTGCTCTCTGTCCCCCTCTTGCCTCTATTCCCCATATTCTTATTCCTCTCGCTAATGTCCGCGATGGATCGATCCAGGCTGATGGGACCCGATGTCAGTGTGATGCTCCTGGGGACTCCTCAGTCTTCAGGGATCAGATCCCGCAGCCGAAATAAAATTCCCAAAATTTTCCAGAGAGATCAAATTCCCTAATAAATTTAAAGTCAAACAATCTTGATAGTAAAGGAAAAACAGACTTCGACGAAATATTCCTTAGTTCTAGGCTTCTAGCTGGTGATTTCCTATCACTTGCCAATGTCTCATGCACCCACGTGGATATGAGCATCGCCTTAGGTTATCTCAGCGCTTTGGCATCCGACCATTGTGCTGCAACATTAGATTCAGAGGTTTCGACGCATAGTAGATTCTGCCAAGTTGTGTGCAGTGGCAGAAATAGTTGATGCTTCGACACAAGAAAATGTAGCTCATACGAGTTCTTAGTTGGCCATTACTCCCTTATTATTTTAGTTTTGGTTCTCGATCCATAGAGCCATTGACATAATCCTTGCACTAGTTTCGCTTTCATTTACGTTGCACTTGAAAACCCGCATCTAAAAATCAACTTACTCAAGAGAATAATTTAATCTGATGAATTTCATAATATATTATTTTCAGCAAAAATAAGAGCACAAGAATCTATAAAAGTTATAAAGAAAAAGATAATAAAGAGGTGTATGAAATTTCATAATAAAAATCAATTTTAATGTATGCCATTATACTAAGCTTCTTCCTCGGAATTCAACTAATATTTTAGTTTATGCTTGTATTAATAAGATTTAGTAAATTTTAGTTTATTTTATGATATTTTCTAGTGTGTTCAATTATTATCATTATTTATCATCACTATTCAATTTAATTAATGTTTTATATATGATAAATTCAATGAATATTATTTCAAATAAAAGCCAATAAAACCATGAATCAAATGGTACAAGGGGTACTAGTATTGTAATCCATATGAGAAAATTATAATTGATTAAAATTAACAAATTTTCTTTTGTATATTTACTTTCAAGTATCGGTTCTCTAGAATTAGAACCGGTTTGCTAGTTCCTTACCCATACTATGTTCAAATTTCATCGGGATAAGCATTTACTAAAGGCTTGATTGTTGTGGATTCTGTATTTATCGGTACCCGTGCAATGCAGAGCAGTGCATGGTCAGGACGAATATGGGAAAACAAACAAAGTGCTGGTGTTGAATATTGAATTGTCATATTCTCTGGGGGTAGGGTGTAATCGTCCGCCTCAGTCTTATTTCCAACTCCCCAAGTCCGTTTTCATTTTATCCCTTCCACTCTCGTCAATGGCGTCCTCTCCCCTCTACTCGCTCTCATCTACGATTTCCCGCCTAAATCTCCTCCCAAGACTATCACTTCCCTTTGCTCTTACCTGTCTCAACCCGCTGAGGCAGAAGAGTGACCAGCATCTGGAACGAGTACGCTCGCCTCCCAGCCCCTCCTCAATCCACCTTTCCGCTTCGAAACCTTCCATTTCCCCGTCGCCTTGCAGAGCAGTCCCGAATGGGGACGATTTGGTAGTCCTCGGCATTGAGACGAGCTGCGATGACACGGCTGCTGCTGTCGTGAGCCTTCAGTTTTCTCTTGTCTTCTGCCGTTTTCTTGGAGTTTCAGCTTGTCAGGGGGGGTTCAAGTGTTAACCTTGTTTCTGTTTCAGGTGAGGGGCAATGGCGAAATTCTGAGCCAAGTTGTTTCTTCCCAGGTATCTTCTTGGGGAAAGTTCCTGTCAAGTTCTTATGCAGCTCATATGCTTGTTAAAATTACTCCGATGGCTGCTATCTAGAAGCAAGCACTTTTATCCATTGTCGCAGCGCATCCTTTACACGATCATAAGATTGATACAATATTGCTTAGAGTCAGAATTGGTTGAGTCACGTCGTTACTTGTAACGAGTACATGTTGCTTTTCAGAATCGATACCTCCTAAGGTGATTGCATATTCTATTATGTAAATCTGCATGTTGATGTTTTGCTTATAATGCAACCAATTAGCTCAAATTTTTTGTTTCCTGTGTCAAGGCAGAGTTGCTTGCCGTCTATGGTGGCGTTGCTCCTAAGATGGCAGAAGAAGCTCATGCAAAAGTAATTGATAGGGTAAGAGCTCTCATGCTGTTTCTCTTGCATTTTGACATGGCTTGTCAATCTGTTGATTTTAGTATTTCTCAACATGCTTCACACGTTCTGGAAAGTCTGTATCTGTGCTTCATGACCTAGATGATTTATGTAGCACACTCAGATTCTAAATTGTTTGAGGAGAACACACCTTTCTGCTTGTTGAACACAGGTTGTGCAGGATGCTCTTGATAAGGCTGAAATAAGTGAGACAGATGTAACTGCTGTTGCTGTCACCATTGGTCCTGGTTTAAGCCTATGTCTCCGTGGTAATCATGTCCTGGTTCTTTTTGTTTTTGCTCTTTCTTTAGTTAACCAAGAATAGAAGCATGATTAGACCTGTGTTTACATATTTGAAATCATTCAAATCAATAATTTGCTGTCTTCCTATGGATATGGAGACAACTAGAGTTTTCTTCCAGCTTTGCTTTTATCTGATTGGTTCACTTACCCGGAAATCCCCCAATAACTTAAAATCATTTTTATGATAATTTGCTTGAAATCTTACACCAATACTGTTTTGCCAAAATTTTATCTGTTTTCTCTGTGTTTATTGGGTTTTGATGTGTGTGGCCCATAGATCTATATTGCAAATTGCTCATACATGCATGAAGAAGTTAGGAATTAATTGACTCTTATCTATCACATATGCTGATTAGCATAGCAGTTCTTCTTTTTCTTCTCCTTCTTCTTCCTCTTCTTTTAATTTTCTTTTGATTAGGGGGTTGAAGATTTAGGTTTGGCATTTGTGGAAGGTATTGTTGCTTTAGCTTTGCTCACATCGTTAGCCTTCCAAGCTGTGGGAGGAGATCAGGGCTCTTATTGTCATGCACTCTTCAAATAGGAAATCATTTTATAAGAGTCTCATTTTGGCTTTGGCTTCCTTCAATTGTAGAAAATCTTGAAAAGAAAGTGTATGCAATGGTGCAGTTTCTTGGTGTTTTGGGTTCAGATATTCCATATATTAGCATCATACATTATACTAAATGCAGCATGACATGAACCCTTTAATGTGGTGTAGTTGGTGTTCGAAAAGCTCGGAATATTGCTGGTCAGTTCATGAAGCCAATAGTTGGTGTGCATCATATGGAGGCTCATGCTTTAGTAGCAAGGTGAGGTAGGAAAAATTACCTACATAAAGAAGACCTGATGATAGTATAGACATGATAAGTGTTCATAAAAGACTCTACTATTCAGCAATTGATATGTATGAGATGTTATTTCCGCATTCATTCCAAAGTCTGATTCTGTTTCCTTTAATATAAGTTCTTGACATTGATTAAACCATCATTTTTACCATAGGCTAGTCAGACAAGAGCTGGAATTCCCATTCATGACCCTACTTATTTCTGGTAAGCATCTATAATCGTTCATCCTTTTGTAGTGTAATAGTAGTATGTGGAGAATTTGCAATATTTGTTAGCAAGTTACAGAAAAGAGAAGGAGTTTTTACTTATTAGAGTCAGTTATCCTCCTAACAATGAACTATGCCGGGGTTATGAATTGAGGATTATTTGGCCTTCCTCTGGTTAATTTTGCATATATAGCAGAATAATTTGCTTGGAGGTCAACATGTCATCTCAAATTCTTTGTAATAATAAGAAAATAGATCAATTTTCAAAAGTGCTTCAGCTTCCAGATCCTTTAATAATTTCATAGCAATTCCTATCCAAGTTCTACCGTAGTTAGCACTTGTTATAGAATGGCTCTTAATAGAATGATTATGTGTGCAACTGCTATATTTTAGCTAAATAAGTATTGTAGCGCAAGAAGGATTTTGTTCAAAATACCATCCTGCACTATGTTCTGGCTCTTGTTTATGACATCTTTCTTTCCAACTCTCAACATTCGTGGAAATTCACAAGTGATTCGACCAAAATAGTCTTAATTATATTTCCTTTTCTGGTTGTTCAACATAAGTGTTATATTTTATGCTAAAATTGGATGTTTGTAGGTGGACATAATCTACTTGTCCTTGCTCGAGATCTGGGTCAATATGTACA
Source organism: Sonneratia alba (assembly GCA_900174645.1). Lineage (NCBI taxonomy): Eukaryota > Viridiplantae > Streptophyta > Magnoliopsida > Myrtales > Lythraceae > Sonneratia > Sonneratia alba. Next base: position 126,015 of record FWPY01000047.1, read on the forward strand.
ACTTGGCACAACAATAGATGATGCTATTGGGGAGGCATATGATAAGACTGCGAAATGGTTGGGCCTTGATATGAGGAGGAGTGGTGGGCCTGCCATAGAGGAGCTTGCTCGGGAAGGTGATCCTGAATCGGTAAAATTTTCAGTAAGTCCAATTCTGCTTCTGCACTTAATTTCTTCTTGGCATGAATTGCTTCACTGTTATGCCTTTTTCTGCATATAAGGTATATATTACTGTTTGTCCTTGTCATTTTTCTATTTTATATCTTGTTCAGACTCCGATGAAACAGCATAAAGATTGCAACTTTTCTTATGCTGGTTTGAAGACTCAAGTGAGGCTGGCTATTGAATCCAGAAAAATGTAAGTCAAACAATATTGCCTTAGATTGCTGGTATTTTTTTACATCCTTTTGGGATAAGTGCATATCAAGGGCAGAGGATCGGGTGGCTTAGTACTCTGTTATGCGAATGTAAGTTAAGAAGTTAAATGATGAGAATATAAGTGACTCACACTTTTGTCTTTTCTTCTCATCTGAAAAGAGAGGATATGTATTGATGTGTGCAGAAATGCTGAAATTCCTCTTTCTTTAGCAAGTGTTGAAGACAGATGTTCCCGAGCTGACATAGCTGCCTCATTTCAGGTTAAATTCTTTCTGAAAAGTATATTCTTCTTCCAGATAATATGAGGAATAAAGTTCATTGCTCTTCAGTATCTTCACATTCTGATTTTTGCTGCTGACTCTTTCATCCAGCGGGTTGCAGTTCTACACTTAGAAGAGAGGTGTGAACGTGCAATTGATTGGGCAATGGACATTGAACCTTCCATAAAATATTTGGTGACTTCAAAAGTTGACTTTGTTTTTCCACCTTTTTTTGTTCAATTTCTCTCTCCATATGACTTGGTCTTCATGAAAAGTGGAGCTCAGTGGGTATAATTTAATGATTCTAAATATAATTGCAGGTTGTTTCTGGAGGAGTTGCATCAAATCAATATGTTAGGGCTCAGCTCAATGATGTTGTGAAGAGAAAGAACCTGCAACTTGTTTGTCCTCCTCCCAGCCTCTGCACTGACAATGGTGAGTTATATAACATTGTAAGAGAAAATGGAACCCCTAGCTTATTGGGGCTGACATCATTTCACCAACCAGAAATTTAGTTAGAATTTAACCAGTGGAGGTGGACTTTCCTACAAGTTAGCTTATCTACTAGTTCCTTGCTTCTCGGCTGTCACAGATTTAGTAACTCACAGATAATAGTGAAACTTTTGCTAGTTACTGAATCAATTTGGAGGCAGAGGAGATTACAGTTCAGGATTGTATTTTGAACATTTAAAAAGGTATGAATTGAAAGAGTTGCTGATGCTTTATGCTTTCGTAATAACATTATATAATTCCAACAACGTGGATTTATTTTCTCTTGCTTTATGAGAAAATGCATCATTTAGATTTCTTTTCAACTTGATAAATTCCCTATTAGATTAGAGATTACAGAAATTATCTAATGTTTTGCAAATTATATTCTTGCGCAAATAAATGAAATGCTGCATGGTGTGTGTGTGTATACTTCAGAAAGAAAGTATCTCTTCATTTGAAGTGCAGTTATCCTCTCTAGAGAAGTGTGGTATCCTCTCTTGAAAGAGAGATTTCTCATGCGTTTGCATTATTAAATTACAACTCTATTGATTTATTATATGTTTTCTCTATTATTATTAGGTAAAACAAGGAAAAAACATATATGAATTTTGCATATATGATAAATAAGTTTTAAATATACAAAAGGAAAATTTATTTAGATTGATGCATAGCATATGTGATACTCTATTAATATTATATGGATAAACCAAATATAGAAAAAAAATGTTCACATATGTGAAACATAGATATCAATTTCATCAAATATGTCTGATAGCAAGCTTAGTGCAGGTCAGCGCTCCAGTTATTATATATATTGAAAAGGGACAAGGAAAATTAATGCACTGGTTTCTTATGGGTAGGTGTGATGGTAGCATGGACTGGAATTGAGCACTTCCGCATGGGTAGATTTGATCCCCCACCACCAGCTGATGAACCTGAAGATATCGTGGTTTGTCTCAAACTTTGAAATGCTTCCAATGTCTGCTTCTTTTCTTTTATTGGCTGTAATGCTACATGGAATATGGAAGGAAAAGAAACGTAAACTAAAGACATGGCCTGAAACACAGTTTCACACATTTACTGCTGTTCCCTGTCTTGGAGTTTTAACTTCAACATCTCAATTGTTGTTGGGGGAAGGACAGAACGTTCAGTATCTTGGTTTAGCTGAAGTTCTTATGCTTATTTAACAACATCTAGGTCGCAGTTTACATATTGCAAATTTTAAGGGCAAAAGCTTTTGCATTTCTTAGGCTGCTGAAGTTTACACGTCTATTCTGTCAGCATATCATGAGTCATTGCGGACCTGAGTCTGGTTGTGCTGCAAAATTCTTATATGTGCTTCTCTCTATCTTCTCCATCTGTCAGTTGTGTTGATTACCTGGTATGGTGACTGCTATTTCTTCTATGATTTGCCTCAGTATGATCTAAGGCCGAGGTGGCCACTGGGGGAGGAATACGACAGAGGAAGGAGCGAAGCCCGTTCATTGAGAAGAGCCCGTATTCATCCTTCTCTAACGTCCATGATCCAAGCATCTCTTCAGGAGCAAGCTTAGAAATCATTTATCTCCTCCACATTCCCCTTGCTTCTCGGGGCCCTTCGGTTTGGAGGAGATTTAGACATGCATTACATTATTGATATTGGTTTCTCCACTTCTCGAGATGGAGAAGATGACCAGGGATCGAACGCCTCTCAACCTCCTTTTTTCTTCCTGGACCTTGGAGCGGTTGTGCGGACGTAAGTGCCAGTGGCTTTTTTTTTGTTTTGTAATCCCTACATCGAACATAGCATATGATCAGGACCACGGCCCGCGTCGAGCGGTGAATTGATTTCAACGGTTACTAATAGAATAGAATTATTAGGTTGTACAAGTTTGAATTGCAGGAAGTCCCTCAATTTCATTACTTTAATACAATGCGCACTATCGTCTTGGATCTAACATTCTTTGTATGCTCTTTCTGACCAAATCTTCAACTTCGAAGCCCACATTTCCTTTTTTTTTTTTAGTTGTTCTTGACCATACCCATCGCACCCAACTTCTCCTACCTTAGATTTTCTTAATTTTGAAGCGGCCGCCGAAACCACTGTGACACCAAACGTCGGTACAAGTAGAAAGAAGATTGGGTAAGAGATGGGAGAGTCAACCCAAGTACCTGCTGTTGGAAGCAGGAGATGACACGTAGGGTAAAATTAACTTTCAAGGTGTCATATGAATTTTTTGCACAGCGACGTTGAGTCGCACGCCGTATGCAAAAGTCAGATTTCTCCTTTTTAAGAGCTCGGTGCTGGCCGGATGGTCCGGCGCAGAGTCCAACCTTAAATCTTTTGATTGAACAGTAAAGTAATGCATCGTGTCAAAAAAGTTTTTTGGGTTCAACCGGGAAATAGAATTGAAAAACAGCAAAATCATGGAGGGAAGATTGAAAGGTGGAGGATATCCTGAGCACCTACCTTCAGTCAACGGCTGGGTTGGATCTGGGCTCAATCTAATGGTCATCTCTGGACACCCACCAACTGTCCCTTTGTTGTAGACGAGAAGTTCAATCATCAATGTCGTCCTCCCAAGAGCAATCCTTATAATCTCCATTTCCACCATTCACAGCCCCTCGTGTCTCTCTTCTCTGGCTGTCTTCCCTTCCTCCTCTCCAATGGCTTCCACTTCCTCCCCGGCCCTCTCTCAGGCCTTCCTCTCCCGCCCTTCTCTCCCTGCCACCGCCCCCAACAACCACCAGTCCTCCCTCCACCTCTCATCCTTGTCCCGGATCAAGCTCTCCCCGCTCTCCTCATCCGCTGCCCACCACTACCGCCGCCGCCTCCCCTCAGCGTTCCGGACCGCCATCAGGGCCTCTGCTGCCGTTGAGACCCTCGGCGCCGTCGCTGAGACCGCCCTCGTCGAGAAGTCCGTCAACACGATCAGGTTCCTCGCGATCGATGCAGTCGAGAAGGCCAACTCCGGCCACCCGGGTCTCCCCATGGGGTGCGCCCCGATGGGTCACATACTTTACGACGAGGTCATGAAGTATAACCCCAAGAACCCATACTGGTTTAACCGTGACCGCTTCGTGCTCTCCGCCGGTCACGGGTGTATGCTACAGTACGCTCTGCTGCATCTCGCTGGCTACGACAGCGTCAGGGTGAGCTGCTCAAACCTCACCCAAGGTTGCTAGGATCTGATTAGTTGAGATGATTTTCACGTTAATTGAGCTGAAAACTGATATGAACTTGCTGTCTTGTGGAAGAAATGTAATGCATGACAGAGTTGGTATTCGAGATCAAAGATGAGAACTTGTCTTTCAACATATGACTAATGCTGTATGGGATAGGACCAACATGTCTCTCTGGGTTTGATTGGCTTTGTCTTTTGTCTGCCCTGAATTAGTGTTTGCATGGCTGCCGTTTTCTTTTATTTTCTCATGATTAAGAGCTTCACTGCTGACTTTGTCTGATCATATGTTTCTTCTTTGTAAGTTTCCCTTTTCTTTTCTTCCATACCTGATTTCAATTGCTTGTAGTTTGTCGGTCTCATTAGCGGCAAAAGCAATCTCAGCTGTTTCTTCTTTGATCTGACAACTTTTCTTCGTGGATTGATCGATTATAGGAAGAGGACTTGAAGAACTTCCGTCAGTGGGGAAGCAGAACTCCTGGACACCCTGAGAACTTTGAGACACCTGGTGTTGAAGTCACAACAGGTTACACTTTGTTTCCTGGGATTTATTTGTGATTTTATGTTCATGCGGAATTATGATTAAATGGACTTACTTATTAACTATGCAGGTCCTCTTGGCCAAGGTATTGCCAATGCTGTTGGTTTGGCCCTCGCCGAGAAGCACTTGGCCGCTCGCTTCAACAAACCTGATTGTGAAATTGTCGACCACTACACGTAATACACATGACTAAAATTAAAGCCTATTCGAGAAATGCCTAGGTTCACATAAAGCATTAATATTGAGGGAGAAAAAGGGAAGAAGAATCTATTGTGGCAACTTGCCCATTGAGTAGATTTAGATCCACTGAATCCGTCAAATGATCCACTTTGATTTTTTCCCTGTTTTAAGCTTAATTGGTGCTCAAGACTCTCTTGGATTGTCTCTCCTCTTCCGCCGTGTGATTTCTCTCCTTTTTCTTATTTTTTACAAATTTTTACTTGGAATCTTAGGAATTAAAATTGTTAGGTCTCATTAAAATATGCACAAAATCTAGGTTTCAAAATTTTAGTCTTATTCTCTAGTTTGAGGATTACTTGGATAAATCTTAACTCATTTTCTTTTTTGGTCATTATAGGTATGTTATCCTTGGAGATGGGTGTCAAATGGAGGGTATTGCCAATGAAGTCTGCTCCCTTGCAGGGCACTGGGGCCTTGGGAAGTTGATAGCCTTTTATGATGACAACCACATCTCAATTGATGGTGACACAGAGATTGCCTTCACCGAGAGTGTGGACACCCGTTTCGAGGGTCTTGGGTGGCATGTGATCTGGGTCAAGAACGGCAACACAGGTTACGATGACATTCGTGCTGCAATCAAGGAAGCAAAGGCGGTCAAGGACAAGCCTACTTTGATTAAGGTTAGATGTGTTCTGTCTGACTTCATAAATGGATTCATGTGAAGTTTCTTGGATTAATTTGTTTCTAATAAGTGAATTGGTAGATGGAAAATTGGATTTGGTGGGAAGCAATCTTCATGGGAAAAGGCATCATATCTAATTGTCCCCACCTCCTGAATCAAATTGATTTCTATCCTAGGAAAGGCAGTTGGCTTTTAGTTGGATCCATTAGGGGAAACATTTCCATGTGATTTTATCCTGGGATTCTATAACTGATTTTTTTTTTCTCCTCTCCTTCTTTTGGGTAGGTTAGCCTGTTTCTTATGATCTCATTAATTGGAGATTGACACTGTTGTCTCATCCATTTTTGGGCTTTTTCCTGGGAAATCTCAGATAACAACCACCATTGGTTACGGCTCACCTAACAAGGCTAACAGCTACAGTGTACACGGGAGTGCCTTAGGTGCTAAGGAAGTGGATGCTACCAGGCAGAACCTCGGATGGCCCTATGAGCCTTTCCATGTTCCTGAGGATGTTAAGAAGTATGTGTCCATCAATGCCGATCTTACTCTGCTATGAAATAAATCTAAAATTTATTGCAACCTTTGTTTTTAGACATTGGAGTCGCCATATACCTGATGGTGCTGCCCTTGAGGCTGAGTGGAACGCTAAATTTGCTGAATATGAGAAGAAGCACAAGGAAGAAGCTGCAGAGCTCAAATCTATCATTGACGGTGTATTGCCTGTGGGATGGGAAAGTGCCCTGCCGGTTAGTAAAACTCATTCCTTTTAATTTCCTGCATACACTTTTTTTTTCTGAATTGGCTCCATGGCGCTCCTCTGAAATCCATGCAACAGAAAATCTATCTAAAAACTCACATTACACCGTGACAAAAGATTGATTGGAAAATAAGCTGTTCTTTTCGTGACAATTGCAGCTGCCTTTGGGGCCCTTGTCAGCTTTTCCCATTTCCAAGCATATGTTTGATTCTCCGTTATGGTTATGTATTTACTTATCCTGCATTTAATGCTTGAGATCTAATGGTCGTTTAAACGATCCTTTCAATTTTCCTTTCAGACATACACTCCAGAAAGTCCAGCAGATGCAACCAGGAACCTCTCTCAGCAGTGCCTCAATGCCCTTGCAAAAGTTTTGCCAGGCCTTCTCGGTGGAAGTGCTGATCTTGCTTCTTCCAACATGACCTTACTCAAAATGTTTGGAGACTTCCAGAAGCACACCCCTGAGGAAAGGAACGTGAGATTCGGTGTTAGAGAGCATGGAATGGGAGCGATCTGTAATGGCATTGCTCTCCACAGCCCTGGGCTTATCCCCTACTGTGCTACCTTCTTTGTCTTCACTGATTACATGAGGGCTGCCATTAGAATTTCTGCTCTCTGTGAAGCTGGAGTTATTTATGTGATGACCCACGATTCAATTGGGCTCGGAGAGGATGGGCCCACCCATCAGCCCATTGAGCACCTGGCAAGCTTCCGGGCCATGCCCAACATCCTAATGCTTCGACCTGCTGATGGGAATGAGACTGCTGGGGCCTACAAAGTTGCTGCGCTTAACAGGAAGAGACCTTCCATTCTTGCCCTCTCAAGGCAGAAACTCCCCCAGCTCCCAGGAACCTCCATTGATGGAGTGGCCAAGGGGGGTTATGTAATTTCTGACAATTCCACGGGCAACAAGCCCGATCTTATCTTGATCGGGACAGGATCTGAGTTAGAGATTGCTGCTAAAGCTGCTGCCGAGCTCAGGAAGGAAGGGAAGACCGTGAGACTTGTGTCCTTTGTTTCATGGGAACTTTTTGATGAACAGTCAGAGGATTACAAGGAGAGTGTCCTGCCGTCTGCTGTGACTGCTAGGGTTAGTATTGAGGCTGGAGCCACATTTGGGTGGGAGAAGATTGTTGGGAGCAAAGGGAAGGCAATCGGGATCGACAGATTCGGTGCAAGTGCTCCTGCTGGAAAGATATACAAGGAATTTGGCATAACAGCGGAGGCAGTTATTGCTGCAGCAAAGGAACTGTCTTCTTAGGCTTGGGATAAGACCAGTAGTCGCACATGAATCTTGGATCTTCAGTTAATCATTTGGGGTTCGGGTTTTGGGTTTTCAGATTGAAGTGAAGAGGCCAGGACTTGGGAGATATATCACAGGGTTACGCCTCTCTTGCTTCAATAAGGACGGTTCGATTTGTCTTTCTATTTTTGTTTCCTTTTCTCTCTGCTTGGTTCTGCATTTGGACCAATCTTGAGTTTGTAATCTTCTGCCGAACATAATGAGGTCCCTCATCTAGATGAATCATCATAAAGCTGGATTTGCATTCCACCACTTTTGTATCATGACTCAATTGCTCAGATTTCTTCCATCGTTATTGTGCTGCAATTCTTATAAGGCTTCAGAGAAATGGGTCAAGTTTTTGGTCATGGAATCAGACAATGAATTCAAAATTTTTTTTTTTCCTGTGCTTGACTTGTAAGTGTTTCTTGCCTTGTAAGAGAGTGTGGCTTCCGTTCTGTTCAATAATGACTCTTGGATAAAGGCAGCGTTGCAGGCCAACTGAGAAAGGGTGTGGGCAATCCTAATGCACGGGGAAGTGGGACCTACCAGTCGTACGGTTGGAGGTTCAGCTGATGGACCCCACTCTTGGGTAGTGTGAGAGGAAGATATTGACCTATTGATGAGTTTGTGGTTAGCCGAGGCTCATACAGAGACCATCAAACTGCTTTATCCTTATCGTCCTCTACCACCAAAAGTTCAGCAACTAGCGGCCTTGAGCAGCTCCCTCCTGCATGTTCAATCTTCCTTTCCCCTACGAAGAAAAGAAACCCACGGTTCGACTGGTCCTATAGGCTTCTGCAGGCCACCCAGATACCCTAGCTCCTCCTCCTCCTCCTCTTTTTTCCTATTATTTTATATTTAAAATTTCAATAAACATGATATTCAAGTTGAATGGACTTATGACAAGAAAAAAAAAAAGTCATTCAATCATGAATTTACTTCATTTTTCTCTTTTCCAAGAATAATGCTGATACTCCCAAGAATCATGCATGAGACAGTTGCTAAGGATATTCAACCAACACTCGGCATATTCTCTCTCTCTCTCTCTCTCTCTCTCACACACACACACACACAAACAGAGGCTAACTCAAATATCTCACAGCAAAAGTAGTTGTTGCAGGGTGGTTGATTAGAGGAGAACGGCCGCTGACGGAGATAACAGTATCAGGTTCGCTAGAAACTTTTAGAAAGTACACCATCATGCCCCTGGGGACCTTTTAAGTTACATCGGCTGTATTTGATATTTTCGGTTGCTAGGGAAATCCGCTGGTGCTTTTGCTCGAATGCATTCTCAGTTCACTCGTTGGAGAATAATTAGCCATGAGGCAACCCTTCCACTGCTCGTCCGTGAGTAACCCTCGAAGATGTGCATTAGTCAGTACGTTCTGCCGGTTCGGGGTCGATCTTTAAGCAAAAGTATATTCTTCATATCAGGGGCAATCTTTGGAGATCGGTCAGATCCATCGAGTTGAAGTTTTCGTTTACAGCACATTCATCTATGACGTCGTATATTAAGCCCCAGGCTGCCTTCCATCGGCACCCTTAGTGATAGGCTCGCTCACTGTGGTAAATGGTACTGTACACACTTGCCAAATCCAGCTTCGACGACTCGGTTGGATCCTTAGGAACAATCGAGTCTTGAATCGATCTTAAAAGACATTGAAAGGAAGAATGAAACCGAAATTGGATTTGATGGATACTATACTTTTTTTTTTCACCATTGTAAGTCCAGCCCAGCCCAATAAACTAGCCCAGCAAGCTAGCGATCCAACCCCGCCTTTGGATACATAGTTAACTTTCGAGTTTTCAAGTACGTGGTTGGCTAGGCTTCGAATTTATTCGTGGTTTATGGTGAAAAAAGCCTTCGCATCCAAGGTCCCGCCAGCAAGCTTGTCAATCTGAAGATCATCTGATATACATTCCTGGTGGTTGGCTCCGGTCTCGGTCGAGAAACCACCTTCCTCTTCGTGACTGGGAAATTAGCCGGCTCCAAGTCCGAGCAGTACGGGAAAATCTGGCTTCCACAGATGTGCTTCGTCTTGAATTCATTGGTGGTCGGAGGCGGGAACCTGCAGAGCACCACCTTGTAGAACCCTTGCAGCAGAACGACATTGGCGCCGAAGAGCGCCAGCGGGCAGTCGGCCGGGCAGCCCACCTCCTCGGTGCGTATTCTCTTCCTCTTCTTCCACTCCCTGGCTTGGATATCATCCACGACCCACAGGTCCACGAACTCGCCGTCGTAGCCCGGCCGCAGAAACCCGAGCTTCCCTTCGTGGTTCACGAGCCGTGGGTACCCGTAATGCTCCCTCTCGGAATCTGGGCTCGTCACCGGGAACCTATCCCACGTTTCCTCGTACATGTCGAACGAGAAGATAGCGCCTCCATCTGCCTCGAGCCAGAAGGCCGTTCCCCCCACGACGACCGGATCCTCTGGAGCAAACACGTATTGATACTGAGCGTTCTTGATGTCCGGCAGCCGCTTCCACCCTCCTGCCACCGAATCGAAGATCTCACAGCCAAACACTCCATGGTTCTTGCAATGTGGGTTCGCTATTCGCAATATCTTGTAGTGCAGTTCCGGTTTGGATCTCACGACCACCATGGCGGTCTCCAAGGTCGAGTGCTTCGTCCTCGGGTTCGGGATCTTCATCCACTCTCCGGTGCTCGGCTTGCACACGTAGTACTGGGGAACATAAGGCGACCGATCGGCTCTTTCCTTCCTGCAGAGAAGTATTCCGCCGTGGCCCGCCACGATCTTCACCGGACCGGGCAAGCATCCGAGGGACAGGACCGGGCCGCCGTCGCCGTTCAGCGGCACGAAGCTGCACCGGCAGTCGTTGTTTGTGCTGCCCTGGACGAAGAAGCCGGACACCGTCCTCGTCCTTGCCGAGTGGAGATCCCTGAAGCTCGTCTCGTACGTGATCTCGTTACATTCCCGGCTGACTAGTCTGCACTTCCCCACAGTCTCCAGCGATGCCCGGCTTAGGATCTCGAAGATCATGTCGTTCGTCAGCCCGTCATGCGACATCATTCGTTCCTTCCTCGTACAGAGAATGTAAACAGGATTTCTCTTTCCATGTTCTTTTTGGGGTTTATATCGGAATCTCAGAGGCATTATAGACAAGGAAACCAATCATGAATATATATATATATATATATATATATCGTAGAAGAGACTTCAAGGGCGGTCTGAAGCCGGATGATATATCAGGAAATCAAGATTTCCAATTTGAGCTCTTTTACATATATGTATATATATACACGTTGGATATTTTTGCTGTAACAATGTGAAAAAATGTCTATTATTAAGAGATTTTTCTTGCCCACAATCCCATTTTTAAAACATTCGATTATTGTGTTTTCTTGAATTGTTATTATTATTGAGCACTATATTTATTATTATCGATATTATATTATTTCATTTTTATTATTTTCTCTCGGAATATTTTTTTTACAACAATTTAAGAATAATTTTTTTAGAACTTTTTTCTACAACAATATAACTACACAAATTTAAATTGAAAACTGTTAAGACTGTGCTCTAATTTTTTTTAAAAAGAAAATAATATCTTAGAAATTCATCTCGAGGTTTCGTTTCCCATTGTGCAAGTCTGGAAAGAAATTAAAATTTTTTACTTAATTTATTTACGTGTTCTAATAGACCTTTTACTCAACAATTTAACTCATAGTTTTTAAAAATTGAACCGGACCGATGAGTTTGACCGATTCAACCAGGAATAGACACTCATCCGGTCTGATTTCTATAAAAGATAAAATTACACATTCAAAGAGGTAAATTCCGATTGAACCGGCCGTTTCTCAGTCCGACTGATGAATCCAATTGAACTGTTGGAAAAATCAGCCTACTTAAAATTAAAAAAACTATTGTAATATATTTATTTTATTTTACCAAATTTATCTTTATATTTTTATGATAAATTTTTATTTAATATAATAATTATATTAATATAAATTATTTATTAAATATACATTTAACTCACTGAATTCTTAATTCGATTTATGAACTTATAAATCTATATTTACACTAATTATCGATCCAATTCGATTTTAAAAATTATAGTTCTACCTGATAGACCATCATGCCCAGCTCAATATTTCTCTGATTTATCTTATATTTTAAATTTCTTACCCAAAAAACACGCGCGCGCGCACATAAGAGAGCGCACTATACACGATGATTCTCTAATTACCATTCAACCCGTGAACAGATCCGATGACAATGACAGTTTTCCGAAAATCTAAAACTGTGGTAGGGATGCCTTACTCTCATAAGATCCAGAATATATCCTGACCACGCTAAGCGTGTACAGGAGGTAGCGGTTCCATACGTGCATTTGCTATGGACCTGAGATTCTGCTGAACTCGATTCAACCGTGAAATCTGGTACAAGAACGTCGGCACAACCTTTTATCAGTACCCTGTATCAATACGGCCCGCAGCTCCGAAGCATCATCCCGAACCGAACAAGAACGAACATAGGACAGACACATGGTGGATATCAAAGACCAGTACCTCCCTCGGACACATACATGGAATCACCACCAGGAGTCCCTGCTCGGTTTATCTCTTAGAAAGTCACCGTGAGATGGCGTACCGGAACAGAGCCGCCATTTTGCGAGCACTGCCCAAGGGATCACGGCTTCAGCCACGGAAACACGTCCGGGGACGGAGGCAACCTTGCGGTAAGAACCTCTACACCCGTCTCAGTCACCCAAAACACAGCAGCCATGGTCGATAAAATCGAGGGGGGAAAAATGGGTCAGACTGTGTAGTACGATGAAACAAAACAGAACAGAGAAATGAAGTAGCTAATAGCAATAACAATAGTATTAGTGCCAAGAGATTGTGCTCGAACCGAGTGCTGCGTTTCCCATCAAGCTGTAACTGCAGTCCAATCTATCAGGCCACATCCGGTCTCTCCGAGTGCCTTAGCAACCAAGTTCCGATAGAAGGTAGATGAAAGCACATCCAACGGAGGAATTACGTGAAACTGAGAACCCGACAAAGAACCACCTGCATTAATCATCGGTTCTATTGTAAATGTTTGACCTGCCTTCATCACGCCAATTGCTTTATTTCCTTCCTGCTCGCTTTCGAGGATCATAACAAAAAAGATATGTTGTAAAATATAGATACAGAGATTTGAGCGATAATCCTGCTTAGAAAGGATGCTTCCGTAGTGGGGAACATTTGGTGCACAGTGGAAGAGCTCTCCAATACCATGACCGCAATAGGATTTCGCCTACTGTTTCATGAGGCAAGAAAATGCAGAAAGCATTTCAGAGAATATAACAGACAAATACATCTCAGCATGGGATTCCCTGACCAGAAAGAAATAGAAAGGATGCATGGAAGCAGATTCCGAAATTACCACCGAGAATCCGGACATTGAGGCATGGCTACTGACAACTTCCCCGATCTCATGAAAACGAGCACCAGGTTTCACTGAAATTCATGATCTACAATCAGCTATCAGGGGCCATATAATGAAATTACCAAACATTCAATCAGCATTCTTGTTCAATGAGGGGCCGGCTGAGATTTGCCTTCATGTTTGAAGAATAGTCCATCTACGTCCAACAATGAACTACTCTTGATCTTTTCAATTAACAAAGTGAAAAAAATCTCTTCAGAGTTAAGAGGAAGTAGTTGTCAAGAACCTTCGGGAAACTACATCTCAATTAATAGTAAAAAAAACTTTCAGAATAAGAGGAAAAATTTTGTCAAGACCCAAGTCAGGAATCAAGCAGGAACAAAATGATACTATCGATTGGTCACAAAGCCAATACCATTGACTATGTGACCTCGTGCAACTAATACATATTATTAAAGGCAAAAGTGTGGTAAACTTTTTTAAATCACAAAGACATTTTGACTCTTGAATCTAGATAGAACGAAGAACTACTACATTAAAATCATTACATGGATAGCTTTTCAAGTGAGGAGGAATATATCAACGACTGAGGAAGATACAATGTGAATAAAAAGGCATAACTGTGGCTATTGCTTTCTTGAGGCACTCATAAGTACACTGTACCAATTGCTTAGAAGTTTCATCAACATTTCCTGCGAAATATGTTTCACTGAGGTCACCTTTCAAAAGTACAAAATTTTCTCAAATAAGCAGTATGAATAGAAACTCCGCAAAATCTAGTGAAAATAGTATTAAGACTTCCTACCATGAACACCTTTGTAGTATACTGTGACATCAACGTTTACAATGTTGCCGTCTTCTAATTTCCTGAAGTCATTACAATGTGCCATTTAATTCCTTTCCTGACACGAAAAGATAAAGTAAATACAGTAGAAAGTGCAAAATATCAGTCACCACAAAATCACACCTTGCATCAGGAATTCCATGGCAGAATACTTCATTCACTGACCTGTAGTGAAAAAGTGATGGCAAAGAATTAACTGATCGAACTTAGAAATGTCACAACCATAAAACAGGAAAAAAAAAAGTACCTATGTGCAGCAAAGCTTAGGGAAAAAGTGATAATTAAGAGGAGATGGGTATCCTCCTGCAATGACACAAAACTAAAAATTAAGGAGATCTAGGGGGTGAAAATTATCGTTGTTCATCTGCAAATATCCAGAACTTTAACTGCCCTCTATATTGTATTTCCATAGAACCTATCCCCACATTTCTGTCAACACTTAAATACAAGCTGCCACAAAACTAATTGATTTCGTGACCTTTTCCCTGCTATGGGAAAAAGTCTTTACTTTAGATGGTGCTTTAACATCCATAAACAAAACCACTCATAGTGGTACCTCCATTGAAGCAACGTTTCCTAAATAATTCATGTCACTTCATTAATGTTTTTCCTTATGATGATCTAAATTTAGTTGGACTGGGAAGGTCCATGGAAGGATGAGATATAACTAAACATCTACTTGCAAGGCAGAAACAAGATAGTAATAGTCCATGCTTCTTTAAATGAGATTAGAACAGCTCAATCCCCAAAAACCATTGGTTGGCTTTCCACTTGAAGGTGGATCAGGAAAATGGTACATTAAACAAAAGATATTTCACACACAAAAAGGATATTTCTGTCAGCATACCTTAAGCAATAGTTGCCTCGCGTAAGCTTTATCAATTTCGTCAGTTGTCACACCAGATTGAATCATTCAGGCAGCCACATCCAAAACCTCTCTTGCTATCTAATACAGTGATTTCAAAAAGCAGCATAAGACATTATAGTGAGAACCACAAACATGGCATTATAAAGGTTGAAATGAAAGCATAGCTATTTGATGAGGTAACAGGCAATGAAGCTCAGCACTGGACTTGATACCTAAATGTAACACCATCTAGCCTAACTTCAATGGATATAGTTCATGAATCAGGTAACAGACTTGCCCGACAGCATTCTCTCATCTTCTCAATCTTTCAGGGCTTTTTATCTGCAAAAGATATATTGTAATTGAAAATAGGACCAGATCAGAAAACCACCAATATATTTAATGGATTTCTCCTCGTATCATTCTTGACTTCTCACAAATTTCTATGTAAACGCTTACCTCAACTATATGCTGCAGATCACTGTTGGGTTCAATTTTGGAGATTCCCCACAGAGCAAATCGTAACAGGAAAAGGCAAAAGCTACATCAGTATTGGGCATGCTTCCTTAGAGAAACAGGTTTTGCATTTCCCACTTCAGCACATACTTCAATACTGAAAACATAATCAACAGAAGAAAACCCTCATTCCCGGAGAAACACTGCCAAACAAATGCAGATTGAATCCAACCCCCTTTCCCGACTGCATCAGCTTCTTATCAATTTAAAATGCAGTAAAAATTTAGCAGAAGCATCATGATGGGAAAGTTTGTCAAGATAAAGTATGTAAACAATGCAGCAAAGAATGTCTTTAAATTGAAAACTAACATCAAGAGCCCAGTGAGCTTGATTTATATGAGGAGGGATTGCACGAGTAGGAGATGTTGGATATGGCCTCAGACTCCTGAAAAGGACATAAAGCAATATTTTTCAAGCCAACAAAAGCAATCTAGAACTAGCCAACTGCGACAGCATCCATATGCATTAATACATAGAAGTTTTATATAGATCCTTTTAAGGAAGAAAGTAAAAAGAAAGCCAAACCGGTCAAGTTAATCAACACAACAAGCTTGCGGAAGTCTGCACTTTGTGTTGCAGATTACACATTAGAATTTCTACCTGCCCTAGTCCAGTTGATAGAACATATTTTCACACATACCAAAAATTCATATATTACTGGCCAACAAAATTATACATAAGCCCATGAGTAAATACTCCAGAAAGGACCTAAAGAATTTCACCGCAAATAACAAGTAAAATGAAGTATGTGATATGCAATGAGATCATTAAAGCATGCTAATCTTCTTGATAAGATAGAAGTTTTAGTGAATAACATGGGGAAAGGAGCTAAAATACATCTGATCAAGTTGAACATGTAGCAATGTAGATCAAGATCTAATGAAAATTTACCCTGTCGAATCAAAGTGAGGAAGTTTTGGTGTCCAAGCCTGTCCTTTCTTTAGGCAATATGGCCAACCATCACTGCCCGACTCAGAATTCTGTTCGTCAGGAATTCCTGTCCCAACTGGGGACAACTTTGGCTTCAAATGAACTGATTTATGCGAGCTCCAAGATGCTTTGAAACAATCTTGAGTGCTATTAAAAGATAATTATAACGAATCCTTCAGAAAGTTATATAGCAGCTTCATTTGACATTATTTTTAGTAAAAATTGATACCCGTTCAATCATACTCATTAATGCAGAAAGAAAAATTCACACGTTTATGGACTGCTTTAAACGAGCTTACGGAGCAAGTAAATCATCATAGGATGAATCACATGATTATCTTAACTCAGGTCCCTCTAATAATAAAATATTATCATCACTCTGCAGAATCCAACAAAAATAAATAGGGAAAAACTAAAAATTTTGTCCATGTTATCTAGTCTTATGTCAGATATGAGCAGAAAGAAGGAACCTAGAACGCAGAGAGAGCATAAATATACTCACCAGAAGGCAGCACCTTCACGAGGAAGCTTTAGTTCCATGCATTTCGGGCACTTGATTAACAGGAAACCATACAACAGTGGCTGAGGAGAGTATTTACATAAATTGAACCTCCTCAATTAACTAGTATGATTTCACCAACAATCTACTGAAATTTCTCCCATTGATCAGGAAAACCTCGTATAGATGATTACAGAGAACACAGCCAGTAATGGTTGCTGCAAAACAGATTACCATTGTAACGTCAAAAATGGTGCTTCCCCATAACAGAATGATACCCGACGAAATGATCATTATCAGCGGTTGAGAACAAATTTTAATCATGAATCATTTTCCGCTACACCCAGTTTTATTTTTTTTCCCCCCTTAAATTACCCAATATTGGATTGCGAACAGATAATTAGAGCTCTGACGATGCAGCTTATGCAATTCATCGTTTTTCCATTTTTCCTATAAAGTTCAGCGCCTCGCAGAAGCATAAGCCAGTTAAGATTAGTGCCACATCTTATGAAACTGGAGGGAGATGGTTTTCATTATTCATATGGGCAATCACAAGAAAGAGAAATTAATCATAAGAAGGGAAAGCCTTCTTGGATTCACACATCCTGAAGATGAGCAGGTTTGCCGCATTTAAAACAGGTGAGCGTAGTGTGGACCACATCCGATCCACCAGCCATTTCAATCGGAATTTTCCTCTTTCCACCCTCCTTATCACTCTGTACTGCAAGTTCCACAGCCAAACAACGAGAACCAAGCAAACCCCAATCAAAATGGCCCGGATGAATGACAAGAAAGGACCTAATTGCCGGAAAGAATGGCGAATTGCTCAGTCTGGTTAGGAAGAGCGACGAGCTAGAGTTCCCAACGCTCCCTGGGACTGGAATGAATAGAGTGTTAAAGTAGGGGTCGGCTACACGGTAACAAAATGTAAAGAAAAGGCACATGAAGTCTAATAAACGTAAACAATAAGGATAGAATGGCAAGGCGGGAATAATGAAGTCGTTAGCATTCTGTCCGGTTCGGTTCGGTTCGAAAAGACCGTTTTCGCGGATTTGATATATACGTGAGTGTAGAAAAATTGAGGTTCACTGCCAGCGAATGGACTTCCACAGTGTAATTAGGCAACTTAAACCTTCTCAAAGTAACTCTTTACCTAGAATAATGACTATGTCCAACAGAGATTACTCATAATTAATAAGCCAAAAACATCTCGTAAACTCATCGAAGAAATTAATACGACGTTGCCTACGTATCAGAATTATTATATTCGTGGTTGTCCTCAATAGGCGAGGCTACATAGCCGTATATCTTAAGTCACCAAATTCCTAATTAAGTAACAACATATGTTGTGAATCAAATCCCCCGTCCGTGCCAACCGGTTGTCGGCCTGTGTCATGTCTTGCCCAGGAAGTCAATGACGTCTGCGATTTGAAGGCCTCGAGCCAAGCTATCCTTACATCTACTCCTTATCTTGCCCCTGTAAATCAAGCAAAGAATAATAATTTGGTAATATAGCATTAAATTTGGGGAATAATTATAGTAAGAGATTTATATATTTATTATTTTTTATATTTAAATTTTATATATTTTAAAATAAAAATTTAATATTATATATTTAATTTTATAATATATTTAAATTATAATTATAATGATGTATGATGCTAAATATATGTGATGAGGTGTGATAAAGTCACATCAATAAATTGATGACTTTATACAAGGACAAATCATAAATGGTTAAGGTGGCATGCATATCTGTTGGTATTTTGTTGATGTGGTGTGATGATGTAATAAAAAAATTTATCGACATATTATATCACATATAACCGTTAAATATTATAATAATAAATTATTAAAATTATTATTTAAGTATATTAAATAATCAAATATATATAAAATTAAAAGAGTTATTTTGAATTATATAGAATTTAAGTATAAAAAATAATAAATATATAAAATTTTTAGTGTAATTCTCCCTTAAATTTAATGAGTATGTTACTAATAAGATTGTTTTATCGATCATTCGAAGGGCTTTATCTTCAAAATAGTGAATCATCCCATTTCTTATAATTATTATGGCATGAAATATAATATTATATGTATAGTTTTTTCTTTCATTTTGCTGAATATGAAATACACTGTATGACTACCGCTTTCAGTAGTCAATGAGAATACAAATATCGTATAGGAAGTCCGCTAACTTGCTTTGGAAGCAATAATAAGAAGTCAAAGCATCGTGAATTAATTAATCGAATCTTCCGAAGGGCAGTCAATTTTCTGTGAAGACGCAGAACCAGTTACAATTTGTCAAATTTAATTAATCTAGCTTGGTTGGCCTTGAGAGAGACTCCGCAGTTCCAGTTACTTCATCTTTTCAATTGTTATACAAGTAAAGAGATCAGGTTCTCTTCTCGAGGTGATCAGCAGAGAGCGAACGCGGGCGAGGAGCCAACGGCGGCGAGCATTTTACGAGGGTGTCGTCTTCCTGCAGTGCAGACGTGCCGGACAACTACTGAGAATCATTAATTCATACGCATGCAGAGATTTCTGTCTCGAGATGTCCCCTTTTTCTCCTGCCGTCACTTCCACTTCAACTTGTGATTTAAGTCCCGACAATTGTTGTACCGGAAGTTCGCTGATTTGCTCAAAGTCCTCGGCTGTTGTTGTCGAGAGCAGTCGATTTTCTGTTAAAAGTAGAATTTAGACACAAGTAGACAAATTGAGTTAATCCATCTGTTCGATACCACGGAACATGGGTTTTGAACGCCAAGAAGCTTCCAAACAGATGGTGATTGAAAGTTTCAATTTAGTATCTTAATATATAAGAGATCTTGTGGGTGGGGTGGGGAGGAACAAGACGCGCAGATCTGTTTGCATGAGCATGGGTTTCCCTTCGTTCCCAGGTACCTCTCCAGAGTGGTCAGCATCAATCTAATGACAAAAACATCGATCGGCGATCGAGAACGACTTCATAACTAGTTCGAACAAGGACCGGTGGCCGAAGGAGATCCGACCCATTGGATTACTGTCTCTTTTTTTTTTTAAATCCGAAATTTAAAATGTCCTCCACCTCGCAATGTGCCACATATGCATGGTTCATGCATGGCGTCGATGTTGGCAGATAATTGATGGTACCAGTTCAACTACATCGACCCTTCTGCATGCATCGTCACGCATAAGTGTAAGCAAAATATAGCTTGGTACTAAAGTGCTAATTTACTCAATATTTAGTGGGGTAAGGTATACTCTCTATTAAAACTGACACGCATATTTTTATCATCTTATTCAGAGCATTTTACCGATATTAAATAATTTTATTCCCAAGCGATGATGTGACATGTTGTTGATCTTAGAAGCAAATTAATGATATGTCCAACGCGAGGCGTCGTCCCATATCATGACATCACTTAGTAGAAGATTGTAATGGCGTTTAATGTTGGTGATAATTCATGAACAAAAATAAAATAAAATATTTATAAAAAATTGTTAATATTTAAATGTTGCATGAACAATGTAAATAGAATTTACTTACTTCACTAACTTAAAGTTGAACTAATGATTTATTCACTAAACACTCAAATAGATCATCCAAAAATTGAATTTTAGGATGAGAGGGTCGATGGAAATTTTTCGACTCAACTGTATACTGGTTTCAAAGTGCATCTCGACTGACCGAAGGATACCGTATAGTGCAAATAAAAAGAGAAAAAAACTTGTGCCATATTTTTAGTCATTTATCTATAAATACAATATTTGTTGGATGAAGCTTCGTTGAATTATATGACATCGTGCCGAATTGTATATTTGTCAATAGACCGCCCACTTTTTTTCGTATTAATTTAAAATTGAAAAAAATAAATATTTTTTTATCCAAACTTATAAATTCCATTTTATTTAGGTTTGGACCGGTCGGTAACACTTTTAAAATTGAATTTTTTTCACTCATAAAAAAGATTTTAAAATTAAAATTTTATTTAAAAAAAGAAGAACTAATGAATGAAGTAAATCGGTCAAACTTATCAAAGAAATCGAGATTTCCTCCTCATTTAGAATTAAATCTTAGAAAAATGATCCAAGCATTCAAGTCCAGAACGCCATCCCCGCCCTCCTATAGTCCATACCATGGATTTGAACGCTCACTTTCAAATATTAGGGAACACACCTTATTGGACTTCACCTGGTTCGTACCCATGTTGGTCGTGATCAATACTGAGTTTCTACAGACCAACTAGAATGAGACTGTTTTATACTTATTACATTAGGGATATATGATAGTGTAATAACGGGTTACCTTCACCATCGACATGACGTATTACTGGACTTGTTGATCAGATATTAAACTTAGAGTAACAAATAATTCAAAAAAAATTTTCCCAGTTGACGAGTATTTCTTGTCCTCTCAGGCAACTTGACGTGGATGAATTAATTTTAATTCCAAGCGTGGAAAAAGCAAAATCAGGAAGCTGACAGGAAAGTGTGGGGGTGAGGAGCCCCACAAATGGGCTTTCTATTCCAACGGACGTCCTCCCTCGTCACTTCTACATATAATGCAGAAAATCGAATTGGATGCCACATCCCCACCATACAAACCTTCTCTTCTATGCCTTACTCGTCTTCAAACATCTCTTTCCAATCCGTTAACGCATACTCATCAATACTATTCGTGCGCAGACGATGGCATTCCGAAAGCTCTCCACGCTGGCGCTGTTCTTTGCCCTTTTGCTACACCCTACAGTTCTCGGGTACGGTCTCGGTGAGGTCAAGTCATGGTGTGCCCAGACGCCGCACCCGGAGCCGTGCGAGTATTTCCTTGGCCAGAACATTAGGGGCTCCCTCATCAAGGGGAAGTCCGACTTCCTGAAGCTGTCGCTGCAGCTGGCGCTGGAGCGGGCCCAGAACGCCCACTCCAACACTTTTTCGCTCGGTCCCAGGTGCCGGGACGAGAAGGAGAAGGCCGCCTGGGCTGACTGCCTCAAGCTGTACGAGCACACCGTCCACCGTCTGAACCAGACCGCCGACCCGTACGAGAAGCGCACCCGGGAGGACGTTCAGACCTGGCTCAGCACCGCCATGACCAACATGGAGACCTGTCGGGCAGGTTTCGTCGAGCTGGGCGTGTCCGACAACATCCTCCCCCTCATGTCGAACAACGTCTCGGACCTCATCAGCAACATTCTGGCCTTAAATGATATACCATACGGTCCCCCCAGCACCACCGGCGGGTTCCCGACCTGGGTTAAGCCCTCAGACAGGAAGCTCCTGCAGTCCTCCTCTTCGGCGGCATCCCAGGCAAACGTAGTGGTGGCTCAGGATGGGTCCGGAAACTACAAGTCGATCAAGGAAGCCGTAGCCGCCGCATCGAAACGCTCAGGGACGAGCAGGTACGTCATTTACATCAAGGCCGGTACGTACAATGAGAACGTGGCGGTCGGATCAAAACTGAAGAGGATCATGTTCGTCGGGGACGGTATTGGAAAGACGATAGTCACCGGAAGCAGGAGCGTCGGAGGAGGTTCTACCACCTTCAATTCGGCCACCGTCGGTTAGACATCTGTAAACAAATCTTTTTAGCTACCCTCTTTTTTCATTTTTTCCCCCTTGCTATCTCCTATAAAAATATATCTATATCACGTACACAAGCACCGTGTTCGAAAGATATTTTCGGTCCATAATCCGTTGTTGTCAAGCCCATAATCTATGAGGTTGATCATTAATTCATCTTAAATTAGTATTTTATAATCTCTCGACAAGGATGATTGTATGTCAAAGTCAAACATCGTTGTAAAAGACTTTCAAGTGGCTGACTAATGAAGTAGACGACGACAGCATGCATGCATGCAGCACGCGATATTTCATTATTTTCCAATCAACTAAATAACCTAAAATTTACTCTCTTTTTTTTAACATCACATTAGGTAGGTTTAATTTTAGTACATTCGGCGGTATAATATTAGTACATTCAAGTTCAAAACTGGAAGAAAAATTCAAATATTTATATCAGTTAAAACTATAACATACAAATTATAACTTATTTATTTTTTACCTGGCCCAGCTATTGCTGGAGATGGATTCATGGCCAAGGACATGACGTTCCGAAACACCGCTGGAGCAACAAACCATCAGGCCGTAGCTCTCCGATCTGGCTCTGACCTCTCGGTGTTCTACAGATGCAGCTTCGAAGGCTACCAGGACACGCTGTACGTGTACTCGGACAGGCAGTTCTACAGGGAATGCAATGTCTACGGGACCGTGGACTTCATCTTTGGGAATGCGGCGGTTGTCTTCCAGAGCTGCAACATCTACGCCCGGAACCCGCCGAACAAGATCAACACCATCACCGCTCAGGGTCGGTCCGACCCGAACCAGAACACTGGCATCTCGATCCACAGCTGCCGGGTTACAGCTGCTTCAGGCCTGCAGAGCTCCGTCAGGACCTACCTAGGGAGGCCGTGGAAGGCTTACTCGAGGACGGTGTTCATGAAGACCTATCTCGGCAGCCTGATCAACCCGGCCGGGTGGCTGCCTTGGAGTGGGAACTTCGCCCTCAAGACCCTCTACTACGGAGAGTACATGAACACCGGTCCGGGGTCGTCCACCGCCAACAGAGTTAGCTGGCCCGGGTTCCACGTCATTAAAAGCGCAGCAGAGGCATCCAAGTTCACCGTCGGGGGCTTCATTGCCGGTGGCTCGTGGTTGCCTGCCACTGGGGTTCCATATACGTCCGGCCTCTAATCAATATAGCAGCATACGTTCCTGGCAATTACTAGATACTGGATTTTTATATTGACTGGTTCATTTTTAGGCTCCCCGCCTTCATTTTTTTCCGCTGCATAGTTCTTGAGGTTGGATTGAAGAAATGATTAGTAGAAAATGCATATAGAGCATCCAATTTCATTTGCCAAGTGGATAAATAAGTGCCACGTGTACAAGTGTCAAAGTACTCTTCTCTGCAAGCTAGCATCAGCAGCTGATCTTTCTGTATGTAACATATATATATATATATAATATGAACCAATAAGATTGATTTCAAGTTATTTTAAGATTGCTTGTTTACTTTCCCGCTTCTGCTCTATCTGTAAGGTGGTAATGTTTGTATATACAGAGTTCCAAATGCCTAGTTCTTTTAATTAGAGCTGGTAATTTGGGCTGATACATAGTTTTCGGGTTATGTTGGGATGACACGAATCTACTATCAGGTCATGCTAGCACAACCCACTATATTAGGTGTCTCAAAAATCCCTGTACGGGAACAAATATTTCATACTTTAGACGGTCTCGTCCCAACAAGAATCACATAAATAATTACTTTTAAAAAATAAATTTAAATAATCTATATTTTAAAATAATTTTTATGATAATTAATCTAAATTTTGTATTAATTTAAATAAAATAATAAAATAACTATTAAAATATAATTATACATATATAATTAGTATTTTCACCAAAAAATTATTATAAAATTTATTATCATATCTTCGAATCAATACAATTTTTTTAAACCGTACCGATATAGTCTAATCTCGACCCAAAAACACTGGTTTATTCGTGCCATCCCAGATCATACTTTCACGTCATGCCAAATCTTATCGCATCTAGTTTTGATGTAGTGGAGCACCGCACACCATTCGTGTAAAGATATCTATTCGGGAATCCGAGCTTAATTACCGTTCACAGCAACGCCCACGATCTTTATCAACTACCGAGGCATATTACATTGCTTTGTGTACGGAGATTGTAGTTATGCACCTGCAGATTTTGGAGCTTGCCGCCATCATCTCGAGCATCTTGATCACGATCATGGGGCCGAAGAAACCATGATGCAGAACACGAAATGTGCATTGCCTCTAACTTCACCGGGCAACTCGTCCGTCAGTTTCTGTGGAGAAGACCGAGATTATCGGAACATCGGCCGTGTTTCCACGGGAAACTGCACGGTGGGATGACATGCGATCACAATCACCATCCCACTCCACCGGTCGAAATCTGGAAAGAAGCTAATAAAATGCATGGATTCGTTTAATTCCCTCTTTGATCACCTCGACGAACAATGAACAGGTTATCATGCTCCGATCCCATGGACACCTCCGTCCATGTGCTTGATTCACATAAATTTGATCTCGGATGATTAAACGCGAGCTTATTGGATTGTGCTGAAGGATCAATCCCTTTTCGAACATATGCTCCTGTTTCGATTGAAGAGATAGATAAATAGACACAACTCAACATGGATATATTCACAATACGTTGGAAAAAAGCATATTTATTTGAAATAATGGGATGGAAAATAGCCCTTGTGATGATAATTTGAAATAATTTTAAGTGGACAAAATAAAGTAATGATAATAACGCACATCACCATCATATTCACAATGCCATGGAAAAAGCATATTTATTTTTTAGCAGAAAAATCGCTCCACAATTTCTGCGAATCTACTTTAAAATTAAAAAAATTAAAAAAGAGCAAAAAGTAAATAAATAATGCAAGGGCAAATATTCCACCCATCTCTCCATCGCCCTCCATGATTAATCGAAGCCCAGAGTGTCTTTTCGTCATCATCGTCGGCTCGTCCGATCAGCAGCGCCCCTTCCGCGACCTCATCCGGCCGCCGCACCCGGCCGAGGCAATCCGAGTCTGGACTCTCTCGAACTCGGAGACGCCACAGGGAATTGTGATTCCTCCCTGCTGATTGAAGCCGTACTCCTCCTCCGCCTCCCTCAGCAGCTCCCCGAACAGCGGGTGGTTGAAGTAGATCACCGGCACCAGGACCCTCCGTAATTCGCCGTCTTTCTGGCCCACGTACACCGCGAGATGGCCCCTGGGGACGGACGCGGGCTTCTCCCTCCCGGGCTCTTCGCCAGCGGGCAGGTAGCCTGAGCCCCGACGCTTCGAGGCGGCGCAGCAAAGAGAACGTGTCTTGCAGGTTAGGCGACGGCCCCACGCGAGGAGCCTGTAGAAGGGCCTCGAGCTGGGAGCCGGTTGGTCCAGGCGGTGGTAGGAAGAGCAGCTGGTTCTTCCGGGTCGATGGAATATCCACCTGGTGAGCCCGATCATGTGCTTCCTCATCCTGAAGCCTCTTAACTTCCCCATGAACGATTAGAATCTGAACGACCTCAAGCTTAACTTCGAACAAAGAAGAGAAAAGCTAACTCAAGGTGAGTTGCACTGAGCAGAGTAGAGATCCGGGATTATTATGAGAACGGCCATGGGTCGGCGATGGACATGGCGAGGCGTGAGAGGGTGAGGCAGATTTCAGAGAGGGAGCTAGGTATGTTGGACATTCTCTGAAACCCAAGAAGAGAATTTCATCAAAGGCTCGATTCAGAGGGATCTCAGCGGGAGGAAGGGGAGGATCTGCCTGGAGGGGTAAGGTTCAGACTCTTATCATCACAGTGGAGGAATTGGGTGAGAAGCAGAGGAGGGCAGTTAAAAGGAGGAGGAAGATGAGGGCAGAGAGATGGGGTGAGGTGAGAAAATGGTGGTGAAAATGGGGGATCTGAAAATTCTGAGTTGATCTGACTTTCGAGGAGGTTGTGGTTGTTAGCACGCGATTGTTGGAAGCATAATCGGGGCTCAGAGTTGAGCTTAAATAGCTGAACAGAGAGAGCTTCACATACAGAGAGAGAGAGAGAGAGTGGGAGACTGAGTCCATTGTGTACGGAAACATCACGGCGCGTAAGCATTGGAGGCTGCTGGGGCCATCTGACTCGTCGGCGATATTTTACTTATTATTACTACAAAAGAGTTTTTTTTTTTTACGTATTACAGAATGTCGAGTGCCCAAGAATTAAAGAATAGCCGGCATTAGTTTGAGATTTTATATTTAATTTTTATTAATAACATATATTATTTTTCATAACTCTTTTACATTCATCAACTTTCCTCATAATAAAATTTACCATGCATAAAATTCTCAAAAAAATCAAACCCGGTTCTTTACTTAGGTGGGATTTCTTGTCAAGAAGCGGTTTGGTTGATTATTTAATATGGTTATATCAACTAATTATACTAAATTTAATTTGAAATTGAATATCTAAGACATGAGTAAATAATATTAAAATTTGAAATTAAGGCCTATACTAAACCCGATAATTTATAAAGGCATATTATATGAATATAAAAAAGAATCAGATTGTTCATGTATTGCTTATTGAATTATAATCATTTTTTTGCTTAGAGTGATTAACCAATTTAATCGATTGGATGAACTAACTCGATACAATTCCCATATTTAAAGATAAGCACAGGAAATATTTAACATAATATATCACATTGAATATTTGATTTGGTTGGAAATAATTTTTGGAATCCAACCAAGCCTTAGGCCTTTTAAGCCTAACCTGATCCCAAATGGTAGTGCAGGTTTAGATTTGCCCCCTTTGGATCTTTGACGGCGGAGACCCGCCCGACAAGATAAGCAAGCAAACGGTAAAATAAGCGAGGACAAGAAGTACGATGTTGTACTCCAGTCCCTTTTACAATAAAATTTCCATGGTATGGTACAAGAGGATACATGTTGGACGAATTAAATTCAAATAATATATTAACAAATAGAAATGTCACATAAATTTGATATATTTTCTCTGGTTATTTACCTATGTATCATATAATATATAAAAATATAGTCAAAATTCTCTTTAAAAATAAAAAATATCTCATTTTATAAAAAAAATTGTGAGTTAATTTACCCAGTTTCACATGTGCCACTTATTTTCTTTTGACTATATATAAATCTAATAGGTTTAGAATGTAATATGAGAAAATAAAGAGATATAAGGGTTTTATAATAAAAATTAAATTTAAAATAAATAAATTATTAAATTAAAAATAATATTATTATATTAAATTATATTTCCCAATTCCATACCTCATCTGTGTGGAAGGATGTCCACAATTTCTGCGGGTTAATAATTACTCGATCAAATTGGTGATATGTCCATATACGTACCTACTAATTGTTCCAAAAAAAAATCACTTTCCCTTTCATCCCATGTGGCAAGAGTTGTCTTCGAAGAGGCTCCCCTAATCGAGAAAAAAATTGAGTGGGACACTTCATCTTCCTTTCTTCTGGGTGAATGGGTACACTTGACCTTCTAGCTACCACGCTGTTTCCTAGAAGCTCACCTTGCCGTACCAAGTCGTCGGTTTACCTTGCCATCTGATAACACCTCTCTCCCAAATGGGATCAGCTTGCCGCGTGTGCTCATGGAATCAGTCAGCCCGTGTAGGTTGCATTTGGTGGAATATGCCCCATTCTATGCGACTAATAGATCTTATTTCTCATTCCCAGCTTTCCTCCATCGTCCGAGCTCTGCATCCTATAGCAGCTCACCCCTAGATGGGTTCGGGTCTCCCGCTCTCCCACCCCGAGCTCTGATCTCGATATAACACAAAGAGTTGGATATGCTGGTGGGGGTTGGCTCTAATCCTTAGATGTCCTCCTATGTTGGTTGGACTTCACATGACCATTTAGAGGAAGATATTGATTATTTTGAAACCCCGAAAGGAAAAGGTTTCCGATAATTCCGGTGACATTAATCGGAAGACGTCTCGAGCGGGAGGGACGAATATCGGCACGACCGGGTGTAGCAACAGCATCAATCGGTTCAATTGACATGACGTCGAGGATTTCAACGCTGTAGAGAGCACGAGGACAAGCATGCACTGATCGACGTGATTGCTTTTGATTGGAGGAGCCAATATGAGGTCTTTCTGTGTTCTCAGGTCTCCATCGACTAGGAATGGATTATAAAAGCCTCTGCTGTCGGGCACGGTAACCTCGACGGAAAAAAGAGGCAGCATCTGATTAATTGTGCCAACGGAGGCTGTTGCAAGAGACAAACCGGCAGCTCCGGTGTAGAAACGACGGAAGGTGCACCCAACAACTTCTTATTGTACGGTAGGTTGGTTCCCCGTCGGATGAATTTTTTTTTTTCTAAAAGGAAGCCCATTTTCAGGGTAAACCCGTGCACGCAATTCCAGAACGATTCTCGAAGAAGATGGGTTCTGATCCGTAGGGTACTTTCACTGTCGGTCACAAGAGTTTACCTGCGGCCACTGGCTAGTAATTTTATCATGCCGGATAGGGTGGGAAGCCCTCGTGAATCCAAAGGAAAAGGCAACGATGAGCATGGTTTCCGGTGTGATTGCATTGTACCATCCACTGTTGTAGCGTCCAATTTGCGTAAGTGGAAAATTGGTATCAAATTCCACGGTGATCCAATCACCAATAACTAATCGCTGACTTTTCACCGCTGTGATTGAATGTAATGCAAGCAATATTCACGAGAGCTCCCACATAGAAGAATTTTGCGATGAAAGATGGGCCAGAGGACGAGGTGGAATCTTGACCTTATTCTATAGTTGTTAGGGTAGGGAGGCCTTGTCTATGTCAAAGATTTCAATTCGGCCAAGTTTCCCACGCTGTGATGACTACGACTTGCTTTATTTTTCAACGGCAATGGAAACGACGTTCTTTCTAGGCCAACCAAAATTCCCCCTTCCTCCTTCCTCCCTCTCCTTCTCGATTTCTAACTTGTGGGAATATTTTTTCTCTCTCCTCTTTTTCTTTTTGCAGAAATTTACACGCACCAAAACGGTGCAAGTCTATGAGGGTTCGAGTTCAAAGTTTTCTCGAGAACAGGTTAGGGAACGAAGTCCCTCGACCCAGCGTGTCGTAGATAACAACGATTGGGTCTGGTAATTTTTGACATAATACGGAATTATATAAGTTTAGATTAAGCATAAACGTAATTTATATTTAAACAGATTGCACCTATGTGATCCTTTTAAATAAATGTGCCGGTTTATAACATAAATTCATTTAGATACTACACAGTACAATACAACATAACACGCGGATTACCGAAAATATAAACGGTTAGAGTCGGCTATTCTATGAAGGTTTTTTTTTCCCTTCGGGTACGGTCAAAATTGGTGACCTGTCCATCTTAAATGCATGACTATGATGTATGTGGCAACCAATAAAATGTAATTTATGGCCGGGATGCATCCATTCCTACTACCTCTCGTGTTCAGCATTTCCGAATTGATTAACTCTTGTAGAGTCAATAAAGATTACACGTGGAGTTTATCGATGAGATTTCAAAGTTGGTCGGTCTTGATGAATGATGATATATATATATATATATATATACATGTATCCCGGTGCTATGCAGCGAAGAGTTAATAAGCGACATATTGTATGTGTAACGGGACAGATTTTGGAAAATTACCTACTACAGAGGATTCCCTTTAAATTCATGAAGTGGCCCAGAGTCAAGGCCCATAGTCCACCGAAAGCCCAATCTTCCCGAACAAGGTTGGCCCAATACTTTCGAGGCCCAGAATGGTACTCGCCATGATGTTTAGTTACCACAAGTTTAGGGCCGGCGCACAGTTCACTGTTCTGGAGGTCGCCGGTCCCGTCTTCTAGGCACGATGGGGCTGATAGTACGTACACCGGGAGCATGAAAACTTCCGGAATCCTTGTTCCTTCCCTCCAATTAAGAGAAGAAGAGAAGCGAGGGAAAAATGGGCATAGCAAGGATGACAGAACGGAATGGTAGGAGACCAGAGCGGTGATGTACGTCGCTGTTGAAGTTTCTCCATCCCGGCGTGGACGGGGGGTCAAGGTTGGGCCGCGAGAAACGGCGGAAATTAGCCTGGGGCTGCAGGAGCCGGGGTAGGGGATGCGAGGAACATCGGAGGGGATCTCGAGGATGAGCTCTCCACTCAAGCGAAGCTCGGCGACCCCTTCAACTCCAGGAGGTAGCTCCTCTTCGTCCTCTTCCACTGATTTGAGCGATCGCTTGCTTGCATTCGGTTCGAATTTCTGCCCTTCTGGTCCGACCCGCCGCGGGCGTGATAAATTGCGTCGCTGTTAATAGAGATAGTCGCTTCTAACAGTTCCGATGTCCTTTGTCACCTCGAATTGTCTCAAGGATCTTTCAGTTTATTTATTTGTTGCCGTATGTTCGCCTAATTGTCTGGAAATACTCATTAACCGACATTGAGGAGGCTGTCAAATTACGCATCAACCAAATGTAGTTTCCTTGGTTTAGTTAAGTCTTCATGTCCTATAGACCGATTATGCTATCGTAACCATGGATATCTTGAGGGCGTTTTCATTTTCCTGTTAGCTGTTTCCCCTGCCTTGGCATTTGACTGATTTCAGGGGAGCCGAATATGAAGTAGAATAGAGCTTATCTAGTTTTACTATGCATTTAGGTCGCGTTTGTTTCTCAATAATACCACCATTGTGCCCGAGCCATTTATTAAATTTTGCATCTTTTCTTGGTTATTTTTGTTTCCAAGGTTAACTTGCTTACATTCTTTTATTGCCATGTATGTGTTTGCACTAAGCCATAATCCAAGCGATTTTTGCAGAAGATGCTTTCGTAAATTCATAGAACATCCCAAACTGGGGGCAGATTTCAAATTGCGTAGGACCTGCATGATGCACATGGATGCTTATACTTTACCTGCTGTTCATGCCTTGATGTTGTTCCTGAGACAGTGGTCCCTGACTTGTAATATTATTGATCTTCCTTTGGTGGTCCAAGTTCTTATCTGATAGATCAACTTGCAGTAAGCAGCCTAAGCTTTATCATGATATATGTTGCAGGGAAAGAGCTGCTATAGCAGGTAGCAGTTTCAAAATGTCCAGTGCCTCCTAAGCTTTAACAATCTCAAAGGTTTTCTGAGCCACTGTTTACTTGTTCCTTGGTGCTATTTCAGGCTGTCTCCTGTGCAGTTAGAATGGCTGGAAGGACCACACAAGAAACAACCATTAACAGTCTTCTCATTTCTCCCGAGTTACTAATTTTTCATCTCCCCTTCACAAGTGGCCAATTTATCCTCTACGCTCTACCAGTAAATTTGGTGATTAGATTATCTTGAGTATCAGTTGCCCGTGGTTCTGGGGCAACCCAAGGAAAATTTCATATATTCCAGGTCTTTGTTACTCGGCATACAGAACTGGCTACTATTTTCGATTACCATTCAATTGTGTATTATATAGCGTGCTTGTGACTTTTGTAAACTTACAGGCTGCAAGTGCTTGTCCTGAGGAGGACAGGCTTGTGCAACTCTCGTGCACGTAGGATCGTTGCGGGGACCAGATCACTGGTTTTCCTAGACAAGAGAGGGAGGGTAGGAACCAGAGGACATGGTGGATCCAAATCACAAATTTGTTCTTTGGTCTAATGTGAACCCTCTTTTGCATATGCTGGACTCTACTTGTTTGGTCAAAGGTATTTGAGTTCGAGTATTTTAGGTTTTCTCTTGCAATTGATGCTGGGCCCCAGTTGGTAGTTGGTTGTCCGCCGTCTGACTTGTGAATTTATGGTTGCTGGAGAGCAAATGGTGTGGTTGTGACAGCTTCTGAGCGGACCATTTAATTTCCCCCCACTTAAAATCGGCCCCTTCGGAGGGACACTATCGATTCGAATCCCTTAGGATGTGAATGCCAGTACAGCCCCGTAATAATTTGGCACATCCCGTAACGGGGATAGTGTCCTTAGGGACAGAGCCGTGTAGAGATTTGAATTGTAGCCGTTGCTCATTTCATTGATATCACTTTGAAAGTAGAGCTATCTTTGCACTTTATATATGTCTTAGTGGGTTTAATTATCCAACTCGAGTCAAATTTAAAAAGAGATGCTCCATTGCTGCTACACCGATCGGACTGCAGCTCTCACTCATTGTTGCAAAAGCAATGCCCAAACGCAATCTTCATGAGGGTCTCAGCCAGATCTCATCTTGGGGCGAACGTGCTCAGCGACAAGAGACGAGGTGCATGTGGATCGGGACCTGGAAGAGAGAATTCCTGGAGCTGGCAATCCATGGAAGTTGAATCAGAATCCTGCGACCATGGATTTCTCCTTTACGGGCTTTTCTTTCCTCCGTTCTTGGATTGCATACGTGATCAGTTAACCTAACCTCCTCTTGACGCGAGGGTCAATATCGATGTTGAGTGCACCCAACTTGTTCATGAGCCTGTCTGTCACCGAAAGGACCTAATGCCCGCATGTATATGATTTCAATGATCAAGTGGATGTCAAAGCAATATTATACAGTGACTTGAAGGATTAAGTTTTTCAACGTAAAATTTTCTCATTAAGTCTTTTTAAAAATATATATATATATATATAAAACTGAGCCAACTTAATCAAGACATATCGATGGATTTAACTCCTTTGATGTTCGGGCAGGTGCGCAGAGGACAGCAGATAGACCCAAACCAGCCTATAACCGACGGGATATGTCGGAGTTCCTTCCCTGCCCCAACTGTGAACTCGGGGTAAAGAAATTTAAGGGAAAGTAATGCGTGATAAGATTCCATTTATAGGGCCTGAAGACGTGGCTGCCCCCTGCGCGATGAGAACAAAGAAAGCACGGATCTCTCCTTTCTTTTTCGCAGAAAGAAAGCATGGATCACTCATTTCCATGCGTCTCGGTCTCTCTGCTTCTGCCTCTTTCCTTACTCATTCATTTCATGGGCTATTACTTATTTAGGGTCTCAGTTTTAGAAGATGGAATTAGGAGCTAGAAGAAAAGATAAAGAGAGTCGAGGGATAGTGAAGACCCATAAAAGGAGGCATCTTCTGACCTCTACCAAGCTTCTATCTGTCAGCCCTACATTGATAGATATACAGCTAGCTAGTTAGCTGCCGCCCTCCACCCGCTCGTACATGTATAGATTCGACACTTAAATTCCTTTCCAACAGCAAATACTAGCACCACCTTTAGACCAGAAAGTTTGTCCGATAGGGATGGCTTGAGCAGGCTTGGAGATTAGGGCATCGTCAAGTTATATCGGAAATCGATTCCGAGCTAGTTGGGAGGATAAATTTTAGGGCACAGCCTCGACACACGTTGCTCTTGTTATCTTTCGTGGACCTGATTTGCTATTAATTCTTTTTCCTTGACAAATCGCAGGATGTCCGAGCTATGGAGTCATCAGTGCAATACGAAAGGATTGTATATTCGTATTATCTTACAATGTATATGAAGGGTGTAGAATAACAGTTGCTGACATGTTGTATTAGCATGCGAAAATCTCCATAGCCCTTAGAAGAGATGGTTGTGAATGGTGCGGAAAACGCAGCACATTACGCAGACAAAACACTGCGCCTACTAATTAACTCAAAACACACATACATACATCAGGGAAAGGGGGCAGCTTCAGAGTGAGGCGAGACGAGAGAGTTAGGGAAGAAGATGACGAACAGACTGGTTTTTTTTAATTTTGCAGCTTCATTAAAGCCTCGGCCTTTATTGAAAATCCAACCCACTTCCAACCTCACCTTTCGTGAGACTTCTTGTTGGTTACACGGAGGTCATAGCTCGAAGAGGTAAGAGGAGTGGGGAAATATTGATGAGAATTTGAACTATTTTTTCATCTCAAATTGAATAAGGTCTTATTACACTAGATCTCAATTCATGATACAATTAACTTTTGTGGACCCAAGACGTCTGTGGACAGATGTTGAATAAAATGCAAATTGTATGATTATGCCATCATTTCTCACCTTTTTCTTCTTAGAAAAAAAATCAGGTAATGATTTCCTATATGCTGCGCTCACATTGATGTTCATTGAGGTTTTCTACTATTAGCATTAGTTGCAAGATTTAAAAAATCCCCCTCTTTCATGTTTTGGAGGCTATTACAAAGCTAAAACGAGAACTTCACAGATATCTCTACATCATCACAGTGCATTTAATTTATTAAATATATACAGCAGCCTACAGATGTCCATCCATGGAAGAAAATGGAACGAAAAAGAACAATGGATTCTACACTGCTTTAGATATAAAAAAACCTCGGTATCAAGCGCTGCCATACAATTGGTGTAGAATTTGTTTTCACATAGACCAGTTCACTTGCTTAGAATTCATGGTAAGCGCCTAGATGTGTGCGATGCCCAATGGAGGCGCCCAAGCCAACTGGGATAGTTCAGCATGCACCTTGACTTTTCAGGGCAACAATCATAAACAAACACATGCATAAATATGTGTAACTGTTTGAAGCAGGAGGAGGAGAAAAGAGGAGAATGATGAGAGATGGTGATGGTGATGGTGTTGGTAAGGGTCGGAGGAATCGTTCGAGGATAAAAGGGGGCAGATCTCTATGTTGTAGGGTTGGGCTGCGAAAGAAAACCCCAGAAAACCAGCCAAGAAATTCAGAATAGGAAAAGCCATCCATGGAAAGGACAGACAAATAAAAGAGCGAAAGGTTTAGGTCGAAAGAAAAGAAGGGATCCCTGTCTTCTCTGCTGTCGCTGACTCACTCACTGGCAACTGCGTTCCCTGCTTCCTTCCACACTCATTTATTTACAGTCCTTGCTTAGGCTCCATCGTAAATCCTCACAGAATATGCATCCTAGAATTCGAGCTCAAATATAAGTTCTCATAGAAAAATTAATCACATATAGGTGTGTATAGTGATAGCATTGGGGACTATTGTCTCTCAAACTTATGAGTTAATTTACCTACTCATATATAATTAAAATGTGTCAAATTTATGGGTTTTTAAGAAAAAAAATTTGCCCGAATTCAACTGGATATTCCTGCTCGGAAAACTGTCTCGAGGCCAACAGCTTTTCATGATGGTAGTAGTAGTGCTGTCGTTAATTACATATACCGCATTGGAGTGATTATTATTGGTGAATGAATTTGCTCTTTGCCTTGGGATGCTTTCTCATCACCTCTCCAGAATGGAACATCTCCATTCAATCCCATAAATTATAAGTAGTGAATTAACAACGTTAAAGTACTGACCACACATGGAATGAGTTTCTCTCTCTCTCTCTCTCTCTCTCTCTCTCTCTCTCTGTTTTTTTTTTGGAACTTTTCCTGCAGCATGGAATCTTGAATAGCCACACAAATTTCCCGATGAAACTTGAATTTCTGCCGATGTTTCCAGAGAAATCTCTTTTGGAGGTGCGAATCCAGGGAGATTTCAGGCACAAAAACATGGATTATTTTGAATTTATGAGGGGAAAATGGAGAAAATTTCGACGGAAATCCGCTAATAATTCGTCAGAAAGGTTCTCTCTTTTTTATCAACGGTCAGAAGGGCCTTCTCGACGGACTCTCGCCCTTGTGTATACAAAGATTTATAATTGCTGAATGGTTTTTGCTTTACTTCTTATGGAATTGAGTGGATTTGTGTGTAAATTGTCCAAGGCACAGTTGTAGGTCTTGTACTCAAATTTAATGCATGATTTTTATTGTATTTGAACTCATAAATTAAGAAAATTTTCAATATGATTGAAGTTGTGTAAGTAATTCTAACATTTACTATAGTTTAAAACACTTGGAACGATATCACACCCTTAGGGAAAGAGAAAATGTATACCATATCACACATATTTCACGGATTTGTGAACCCTTATAGATGCATTAAAGTGATATTTACAACTTGAATTATGTATTTTGCAACGGCTTATTTTTTACACACTAAGTTCTGATATATAGTATAGTATAGCATATAGATCATGTACCACCTGTTAATAGAGACAATGGTATCTCCAAATGGGGATGTGCGTAATTAAGGAGTGAAAACAACGGGTGAATGAGCTCAATGTTAAATCCACCCCATGCACACGTCCCTTTCTTTTCTTTGCTTTTTTCTCCCTCACCCACCTCTGCCGCCTCTGCTCCGATCTCTCCTCACTCCATTGGGAACGCAGTCCCATTGAAGCCCCAGTCTCTCTCTCTCTCTCTCTGTATGTCTAGTTACTGCTACTGTAAAATATGGCCCTCTTTGTGACTCATCAGTAACTTCTGCAATTCTGTACAGAAAAAGGAGGAAGAAAGGTTACTGCATATGTTGAAAATCATTTGTGTAACCCCCCCTTACCCCTACCCAAATAATGCGGGAGGTGGGGTTTGTATGTGCGTGCTGCAATTTTGAGACACCGTGTATTTATGTAGTGCGAAAGGAACAGACGAATCAGCCCAAACCCAGTGGATTGATCGAGACCCAAATCCATTTCAGATTCGTCCCTGACAGTAGAGGATTGATTGGCTGGTACCACTGCCAATGACTATTTCTAACCGTCCACTTGTATTTAATCTCACCACATCCTGCCTTTTAAGAATTTATCGAGTTCTCTATTGACAGAAGCACTTTCTAACTCAAGCGAAACCAGCTTTTCTTACAGTTCTCCTGCTTTGCTGTCTACGATGATGCTGTTTGGATGAACAAGCTAAGCAGTTGCTTTCGTGTATATTCCCTTCTCTCTCCATGTGTAAATCAAATTTAACATCACTAGTCTCTATATAACTCGATTCATGTTCTGCCCTAATGTATAATCTCTTGAGTTGCATCCCGAGGTTCAAGCTTTTCTCTTGACATGCTGTGAATGTATGAGCATAATCAAATAATGTCCCCCATTTGCTGATTATTCATTATCAGCATTAGTAGTATGTGTCTATACTTTGAGGGAGCTACAGCTTATAGAATCTTCCGATGGGTTTTATATATAGAAAGTATAATTTGCAGATTACCAATCTTACTGAATTGATACTTTGACAAAAATTCAAGATCATAGTGAAGGCGCGGTTTTCACTAGATTTATTTTGATGGCATATGAATGCGTACACTTCTTATATCCATCGTGGAAATGGTTCTATTTCTTTTGAGACTTGAAAAAATTCGGCAAAGTCGTGGCAAGATTAAGTATTGGATTGGCATCGAGATTATCTAATTAGAATATAGAAGAAGATCCCAATTTACCCCCTAGAGTAGCTGGGCTGTTACAAGTAACTCCTACCCCCACGATCGTGATTCCAAGATACTGCAATAACTTAGGGATTAAGAGGAAATCTTGAGCCTGCATCTGCGGTCTCGTTCTCACTCCCTGCATAGTTACTCGCATGGAAACCGCCAATAGCTTTAATTTTTCAACCATTATCTTATTAATTAAACTCGTAATCTCTCCTACCATCTCCCTATTTTCTACCGCCCCAAGAAAGACGTGAATAACTTGTACGAGAGAAAACGCAAATTACACATACGTATAGCCCAAATTGAAATTGTGAGTGTTTCACTTGTAGAAGATATAGAAAGAGTGTTCCAAGATAATGAGACCAAGAGACGACGACCTTAGTTTCGTGGTTTAAATTTAGTAACTATTGGGGAACCCTCTCATGATCTTATCTTATATATTTCAAAAAATCATACTTGAAGTACCGATTTATTTAACTGAAAAAGAGTAAATTTTTTTCCGATAATGATGAGTGTTAAGAATTGATGTTATTCCATACCAGAGTATTACATTTCTTATGGATCCTACAAGTTATGAGATTCAGCTTACGGATTTCACACAGGCCAATCTAGCTACTCATAATGCTGTAATATTTAGCAGAAATTCAACAGTTTCAAAGTCAAAGGAAGGACCAGCCATGCTTTCCTTCTACGTTTAGGGTCTAGTGGCCTAAGGTACGACTGTACTTCACCTACTAATATGAATCATGCATGACGCCCATGTTTAGAGCAAAATTCACAACTATAATGACCACGTCGAAAACGGTAATTTGACAGATATACATTCAGATTTCTTTTTTAGTTGTAGTTGAGTGTTTAGAGCAGCACCTCATAGTTAACACCCACATATCCTCATTAGTGGTAAGTACTATATGAATGTGATTTTGTCAATACTAACTATTCTCACACCCTTTTCATCGTTTTTCGTGAGAAAATAAGTGAACCCAACCGAATAAAAGTACAAACAACTACGCATTCGAATTGAGTAAAGAAATGAAAATAAAATAGGATAAAATTCCTTAAAATATGATTAATTTTTTTCCCATGTTTTTCGCATTTTATTCCCTTGCAGTAGACTTCTCTAGTAATGAGGAACTGCACTTCATGCAACAATGGTACTGTTGAATTGAGATCTAGAGATCAATTAATTTTATTAGCAGCGAATCAGACTCAAACAATCGGTGGAGAACAGTCCGCCGCCGTCCAAGAAAGGAGAAAGATTTACAGTGCTCGTCTAATAAAGTTTGCTAGGGGGTGGAAAACCTAATTCTGTCAACTTTCATGGCGGTGACGAGACGGTGTAAAAGCTTTAAGGTATTTTTTTATTTTCACAGAAAAAAAATCCCAATTTCACAGAAAAAATATTCTACAGGATGGAGAAGTATTCAGCAGAAAAAAAAAGTTTCTTGATTCAGCAGAAAAAAAATAGCTCCTTTTCACTTTTAAGATTTGCACGTGGATCTAAGAAGCTTTTTTTTTTTTTTCTCTTTTCCCTTTTTGCTTTTCCATTAACTAATTAATTATTTCCTTTCTCTAAATTTTCAATTTACAGTTATCATTTTCTCATACATAAATTCTTTGTTAATCATTTTATTTTATATTATTGTAATAATTAATAGTATTCCTGGTGTTGTAATATTAAGTGAAATTTTTTACCTTTTATATTTAATATTGGGTTTTCAAGAAAATAGAGGAAAGAAAGGGGAATTTTCCAATATAACCTTCTTCTCTCTAACCTTCTCCTCCATCCTCCATTTCCCATTGAAACTGATCAATCAAACAGAGAAGAGAAAGAGAAACTACATACAGAGTTTCATCATCATCGTCTACATCAGGGAAGGGGAGAGAGAGGGAGAGGGCAATAGTAGTTTAATCCACGTCTTCCATATAAAGCCCTCCGGAATCTGATCGGTCAATCCATCAAATCACAAATCAAAATCAAAAGAACACAACAACAACATGTCATCATCCTCATCCTCTGCCTCTCCCCCGGACCCTCTCCCCTCTTCGGCACCTACCGATCAGCTCTGTTATGTCCATTGCAACTTCTGTGACACTGTCCTTGCTGTATCCCACCCCTCTCCCTCTCTCTCCGTTACCCTCCTTTCTTTACATTCCGTCATTCCTTCCTTCCTTCCTCCTCCTCGTCCTCCTTTTCATTGTTTCCCTTTTTTACCTTTTAATTTGTGTCTGTACGCTTCCTTGTTTGCAGGTGAGTGTTCCTTGTAGCAGCTTGTTCAAGACCGTCACAGTCCGATGTGGGCACTGCACCAATCTTCTCTCTGTGAACATGCGCGCCCTCCTCCTCCCCGCTCCTGCCAGCCACCCGCTTCAACTTGGCCATACTTATTTCACTCCTCAAAATCTCTTGGTACTTCAAAATGCACATAGCCAGTCGCTCTAGGGTTTTGCCACTATATCGCTCAAACATTAAGGGTCAAGCTCATATTAGAACATGTATATGAATGAACCTCTCCTCAGATGGACGTCTGCCGCTAGGATGAGTGAGGGGTTATCCTTCATTCTCATAGAAGTTGCGTTTTTTCTTTTCAGAATCCTATGCAAAATCCCTCGTTGCCGTTAGTTCTCTCTCTTCTTTTCCTCCAAAATCTTTTGAAGCTTTTCAGATTTTTATGGGCCATAGTCCCACAAGGAATGAGGAACCCTTGTTTCTTGTTAGAGAATCTTAATTATTGTAAAAGTTGTCTGCAGAAGAGTCTCGTACATACATCGATCATATTTGCACCTTTTCATGTATTTTTGCACTTTCCTCCTTTTCGATTAGTTCCAAGTTCTGCAGGATCTCGCTGAACATATGTGTGCATATGTAGGAGGAAATCCGCAATGCTCCAACAAATATGATGATCAATCCTCCCATTCCAAATGAGTCAGTGATGCACCTCCGAGGAGGAATTGAGGACATCCCTGAGCCGCCAGTTGTCAATCGACGTAAGTTTCAACCTAACAATGTTTTCTTATTGCTTCTCCTCATCCATTCCATCCATGAATCCACTTTTGTTTTATCAGAGAAGTGTGTGGGTGAAAACCTATTTTATCCTCAGAGAAAAAAAATCATTCTCTTTTCCATACATAAGGTACATTTAATCTGTTTGTAATATATATATATATATATTTCCAGATGAATCGGGCCAATTTAATTCCAACTAGTGTCCATTCATGAGATTTATGTAGCATTTGATAACCTTTCCTAAACAAATTATTTTGCTTTAGCACTTTCGGAGAAGTAAGATCCACTTAGCAAATTTAGTGGAAGTGTATGGTCTCCGATTTCTAGTCATAACCTCCAACGGTAAAGTATAAGACCTCTTTGACTGTCCTATGTTCTTTCAGTCAAATTTCAGCACTCGAGTACAAAGATCCTTCCCTTTTCCTTCCTTAGTTTTGTGCAAGGGTCGCCCTCAAGCAAAGCCCTAATGTCTTGCTCATTAGCCTCGACCTTTTCCTTTCTTCTTCATTAAATAACTAATTGAAGAACCCCCATCATATAGCTTCATTTCTTTGACATTTTGCTAAAAGGCGTTTGTGTTTCCTTCATGTCCAGTGGATTTCTGGTCCACTGCAAACCCTAATGAGCTGCACAGTGCCCTAGATTTTTGTATGTTGTGATAGAGAGAAGGAGAGAGAAGAGATGGGGAAGATGTGGACAGATCTTCATGGAGGGTCATGATGAGGTGATGATGGGGGAGAGAGAGAGAGAGAGATTACAATAAAAGCTGCGAGGAAATGGAAAAGAGGAAGTCAGCGAATGAGTGATTTCTAATGTGCTGTCTCTCACGTTGTCTGCTTATGAAAGGGTTTTTGTTGTGTTGTATTGTGTTTGTTCCTGTCGGCAATCCGTTCAGCTCCAGAAAAGAGACAGAGAGTCCCATCCGCTTACAACCGCTTCATCAAGTAAGTCCTCACTAACTTCATCCCTAGCCTAGTTCCTGCCTTTCTGAAATGAATTCTCAATCTTTGCTTCATGCCATGACGAATTATTGAAGCCCGGCTGCAGGGTTTCCGACCCTCTTCATCGTTTCTTCATCAAGAAACAATAAAAGTTCTTCTTTTTATGGGTTCACTTTCCATTTGTTAACCCGAAGGCAGGCAAAGTACGTAATGTGGAATTTGATTTTTGGTGGAAGGACCGATTTGAACAGGAGGATTATTATATTTGCTTAAAAGAAAAGACAAAGGGAGATGGGGGAATATGGAATGTGAGGATATCTAGGAAAGCATAAATGGATTGATCTCGACATCTATCAATTCATGGATCCCTAATTGATTCAAACCACAGGGACGAGATCCAGCGCATCAAAGCAGGAAATCCTGATATCAGCCACAGAGAGGCCTTCAGTGCTGCAGCCAAGAATGTGAGTCCCCACAAAAAACAAATAATTTTTTTAAAAAAAAATTCATGAAAGAAGTCTATTTTACTGCAGGGAATATGTGGGTATTTTCGTTTATTATTTTTTCTTCTGAGAATTTCCAGATTAATTATTATATATTGTGCTTC
This sequence comes from Sonneratia alba, assembly GCA_900174645.1. Taxonomy (NCBI): domain Eukaryota; kingdom Viridiplantae; phylum Streptophyta; class Magnoliopsida; order Myrtales; family Lythraceae; genus Sonneratia; species Sonneratia alba. Next base: position 168,072 of record FWPY01000047.1, read on the forward strand.
TTTTTTTATTTTTAAAAAAAGAGGACATTTTTAGTCTGATTAGAGGAAGTGGTACCTTTCATTATGTTTCTCCAGTGGGCCCATCTTCCGCACATCCATTTCGGACATACGTCGGATTAGCCCGTGAAGAGAGCCGGCGTTCGCCAACAGGTACTTCGAGTTAGTTGTCTATACTTCCCTCATTGGATTTGGATATTGACTTAAGACCCTTGAACTTGTACCAAAATCAACTTCACTTTTCTGAAAAAGAAAAGAAAGAGAAAAAAAGTATATTCCTTTCAATACTTGAGTATTATATATTTTTAAATAATTTTTTTTCAATGCTACATGTTTAATTATATGCCATATTAAGCTTAATTTTAATTGTTCACTGACATGATATTTAATAGTATCATATGGCATGATACATCAACAGAATTTCTACTATGCCAACCAAAATTTGTCTCGTTGGCATACAATGTCACCAACTTATCGGTATATCATTATGTTATATCAACAAATAATAGTCATATCAACGTGTCATTAGAATTAAGATCACTCAAGTATACTATGAAACAAAATTGAAATGTATAGGATTTAAGTGTCAAAATGAGCAAATATGTATATATTTTGCAACACATTGCTAATTTCAATATGACAGTTTTTTTTTCCCTCCATTACAATATGATTGAATTTTTAAATCAAAGCATAGTACCTTATGTATATCACAGCTGCCTTACCCATATGTCCTTGATTGATGAAGGATGGAGAGGACATGCTCAGTATGAAAGACGGGCTTTTCCCTCCCACGGCGAACGGCGGTGTCTCCCCCTACTGATAATGAAGTTACGTCCGTATAAGCTAAAGTCATTGGATGTCGATTTTTAATCTAGGTGCTCGATGTGTTTGCTCTACTTCTTCTGTGGGACTGGAAGTACTGTTTACTAGGGTTTTCTTGTGTGAGCTGCTATATATGTATGTGTTAAATTCGAGGACTTCGGGTCTTAACACGATGGGGATGGTGGTGGAGATGAACATATAATCTAGTGTGATTCTGGGGAGATAGCTCGTCGATGGGTGATCGGTCCTTGTTTGCATCTATTTACATATAGACACACTTCAATATGTGGTGATGAACCTGTTTGATTGATATCGATCTTAAGCTTCAACTCAGTGGATTTACTCTGCTAGTCACTGCAAACTGCAAGCATGATCTAGCTGCTGGTTCATGTCTGTGGAATGCTCGGGACTGCTTTTTCACCTCTTGATCACGCATATATGATCGAAAGCATCATATACGATGAGAAATGGTCCACTCTACGGGTAGATTTGAGTACCGACAGCGGTGAAATATGCTTACAGTCCAATATGCATATGGAGACTAAAATTTCTCCATTTGATTCTTATTAAAAAAACAAATTGTCTGATGAATAGTATAAAATTATTTAACAGATTTTCTTCTTTTTGCCAGTATTTTAAGGGATTTCTTAAAATTGAACCTGAATTAATCATATGAACTCATTGGAAAGTGCAGATTAAAATATAACAGATAAAATGTACCCCGTTCTACGTGCTCAATCCTAAGGCTGTGCTTGCCTGCACGGATTATCCACTTATTGTTATCGACAATACATGGCACGGATCAATTGCTTCATGCATGCCTCGGGTCAGCTTTTTAATGTCAAAAACCAACTGAATTTCGAGTTGGGAATCAAGTCATTCAATGAAAAATAAATAAATAGATCCTCTCAAGTCACTTCTTATATGACCAAAGTGAGTCGGGTCATCTGATTGAATTAGAATTTGTATAAACCTTTACCCATTAATGGTCTCTCTGACTTCAACCCTGCTTCTGGGGTCTCTGGCAATAGGTTGTAAAGCCTTATCGGATCACCTTCTCTGGAGGCCTAATGTAGAGAGATACAGTGAGGCAGTGAGTGACATAGAAAAAAAAAATGGCCCATAACAAACTGGAGGAGGCGTCCAAGTCGTAGACTTGGTTAGATAACTATGACCAAAAAAAAAAAAAAGAGGCCCACAACGTTCGATATCTGAAAATCACTCGAATATGAAATTTTTATAATTGAAAATGATATCTAAGAATGTTAAGTAATCTATCTATGGCCAGGAGCTGTTGTGAAATGGGTAATACCTAAATGAATAGGAAAAACTTAAAAAGAGTTTATTGTGCTTGTAATGGCTCATGGAAAACTATAAAATAGGAATGTAGAGATGTAAAGACATTGACGGTTGTAATATGTAAAATAATTTGATCCCACCACCAACAAAGGTTAACGAGAATAGCAGGAGGCCCATAAATGCTACACACTTTTTCACTTTTGGGAATGGGAGATCACTTCATCTTCTGGTCATTTGTTTCGGAGTAGCAAGTCCTGCATGTTCATGGTGTAACAGAGGGGACCGTCGATAATCTTTCATGATGGCTTCAGCGAGAGAGCCGAGGCCGAGGGACGGTGGTGAGACGCTGTACTTACTGCCCAGGATCCGTGATCAATAAATTAATTGGATGAGCTCCTTGAACAGTTGTAAAAGAAGACAGCTGGGTTGAGTTCAGACTTGAGAGTGATTATATCGACTGATAAGGAGTCTCTTTCAACTCATTCTTACTCATGCCCATGATTAGAGCTTCCAATTCTCAGTTCATCCCTCGCCGAGCCCACTTCAGCCGTACTTAGTGGACCAATTTGTGTATGATCTGCATGTTCTTTACTGAGTTTAAAAGTCCTTAATTAGCTAGAACGAAGGTCCAGCATGAACAAATCTCTTTCTTCGTATTGAAGGCCACATTTAAAAGGGAGAAATAAGAGGAGAAAGAAATAAACATAAAACCATCTGATCCAAAGCGAAGGCAGTATCACAGCTTTGAACCCCCACTCACAAATCTCAGGTTCTGGCAAGGGGAGAGTGGACCATTTAGTGCAGGAGAACAGGAGCAATCAAAGTAACCTTCTTTACAGAAAAAGGAGAAAAAACATATGACATCCAAATCAGTAAAGAGGACATCTAAAGATTGTACAAAGATGATAAGACCTCCACTTAACAAGCCTGCAGAGATGTTTATTGCACAGATAAAGATTCCAAGATTTAGATACAAGACAGGACTGTGTATACGAGTGTCAACACAGAAAAGTAAGCAATAATCTATACAGTTGAGGGCCTACATCTACATTAATCCGAAAACAGCCTATAAAGAAGACAACCTACAAGAGAACATTCCTACTATCATGCTATAGTCCTGGCTGTATAGAAGGCAACCACAGAATCACATTTACTAGTTAATCGACTTCTTCTTCTTCCTCCCCAAATCTGTAAAAATTCCTTCGTGAAAGTAAACTGGACTGACGAACTGAGCTCTCAAAAAGAGCACTCCCTGTAGCTAATACCTGTGGAACCAACAAAGCCTCCCCTAGATGTTAGTGCTTCCAAAGAAATACCTGAAACAATCAGCTGCTGCAGGAAGTGGGAACCCAACTCATGCATCAATCACTACTAGAAAGTGGAGCATCAATAGCAGACACGTTTCAGAGCAATAGGAACTATAGCTTCAGCAAACAGACGGTTTGGCAGTAACACTTCTCAGTTACTGGTGCATTGAAATGGGATCACCTAACATGGATAATGAAATCTACTACGTGGAAGCTTGAGATCTCTAGCTTTCAGGATTTGATCCAGATAGATATACTTTAGACTGCACAATCACGCTCCCGATCTTAAAACCTGGAATCACAGTGAATTCCACTCTCAGGTTAACCCTACTGAGCCCAATACTCCTCCCCGCAACATCTTCCATGTACACCATCGAATACTCCACTCCTCTCTCCAACTGGAATATTTCAACCACAGGATCAAATGAAAACCCCAACTTGTGCAGAGTCCAAACTGAACTTGCCATCGCAACAAATGAATTGTAGAACAGAGTCATAGACCTCCATGAGCTCAAGACAGCCTCATTTCCATCTAAGTTACTGAAAATTGAGGACTCCATAGTCGGGTGAATGAGCTCTTGATATTTCTTCTCACAGAACCTCGCAAAATCACAGTTGGGTTCCATACTCAAAATCTCCATTGGGTTGCTTGAAACGTGCTCGAGTAACCTCCTCAAAGAGCTGTTGCTCTTTTCTGAATTTGAATCATTCCCATTACAAAGAACTACATTCTCATCGATGCCAAAGTTCTCTAAATCAAAACCTTGAAACATTACTAAACTAACATAGGAAAGAAATGCATAGTGTATATGCTCCTTCTCAGCATAGGCAACATTGTAGTAAACTGAGTTTGCAGCCAAATTCAAGTCCCACCCAGCTCTTCTCATCAAATTGGTCAAGATTTTACTAAACCTGTTTATTGCCCTCCATGCATCATGCAGTACAGAATTGAAGACTCTGACGGTTAAGGAGATCTCACAAGAAGTATTGAGCCCATCAGATAACCTCTTTGAAAGCTTCAAGTTGTTCCTCTGAATTTCTCCTAACTTATTCCTCAAAGTCTGGACTTCACTGTCCTTCTGGTCCATCTCTAACTGCAATCTGTTCGAAACTATCCCGAGGGTCCTGAGCTTGTTCTGGTTCTCCTGAACCTGAGCTTCCAAGCAAGACCCAAAGGGCAAATCCAAACCCAGCTCAGGATTCTTGCGGAATTCTCTATAAAACTGCTTGATATCAGATAGTCTCTGAAGGATATGAACCAGAGCTTTATCAGCAGATTTTATGCTTTCCTCGTCAAACGGAACATGAGCACTCTGCATCTGCAAGTACGAAGCTTCAAATGAAGAGACAGTCGCAAATATGGAAGTGATGAGTATCTGTGACATCTGTGTACTGAGAGTTTGAAGCTCCAACTCGCTCACAGTTCTTGATCTCCTCAATGTTGCCACTGGCAATTGTTTCCGTGGGGAGACACTGTTATTATGATCCTGTTTCTTAATTGGGGCCTCGATTTTCATCTCCTCTTCTTTCAATAAGGACTGCTAGAAGACAAACGTCAAGAACATTACTCTTTCTGTTTCTTTTGATTTCAGTCAATGAAAGAAAAGAAATAGTCTCACAAGTGAGCAAACCAGACGAGCATATGATTAAAACAAGAACAAGCCACAATCAAGGTCCAACTCAGCAGCAGGTCAGGCCACACCGTCTTTTTTCTGAATTTCTCTCGAAGTTTTACCATCAAACATTTGACGCCTTCAAGTTTAGGAAGATTTCAAATGAATTGCCCTATTCGCCCAAAATTGGACAAACTTTCCACAAATTAATGTGCGACTCCAAGCTGAAATACCAAAGCAAAGCGAAGATCCCGATAATTTTCACAACATCGTCGAATCATCCTAATTTTAGCACATGAAAGCTGTAAACTTGTACAATAAAAGCAACTTTAGCAGTAAAGATCGAGCATAGCCGGCAAAACTCGATCAAAGTGTGAATTTGGCCGAAATCGCTCACCTGGGTCTCGAGGGCATCGGACTTTTGTGGGGCAAATGCCGTCGACTGAGGAGAATCAACAGAGGAATTGGCGAGGTTGTCGGGCTTAATGACGACAACGCGCTGGCCGGTGATGACCTCTTCGGCGGAGTCGAGGAGGGAGAGGCCTTCGCAGTTGAGCTCGCAGTTGCCGCTGCCGCCGTCCTCGTCGGCGAAGAGCTCGAAGGTCTTGGCCTTGAAGGCGAGGGCGAACTTCTGGAACATCCCTGAAATTTGAGGGGGCTTCGAGGTCGTCCACCCATTATTGATGTCAGTCATTGTCGTTCTGGCCGGTTCATGCGAAATACGATCAGGAGGGTAAGAATTCAGCTCAATACAGACTGGAAGCTTTGCTTCTTCGCTCAATCAGAGTCTCTCTTCAAACGAGAGAGAGAGAGAGAGAGATTTGTGCTTTGGCTGTCTTGGAAGGCAGGCATGGGATCGTCTTTTCCAGCATAATGATGATGATGAGTGCTGGTAATGCTTTTGCGCTAATGCTTGCTTGTTCCATTTTCCCTTACTTTTTTTCCCCCAAAAACATTTACATAAGAAATTTTGCTATTTATTAATGATAATTAATGAATACTTCTTATTTTAATATTAAAAATAACTTCTCTTTAATTTTAGAAAAAAAATTTACATAAAATTACTTGTAGATATAAATAAAGAAAAAATCAGTCATATTTATTTTTTTTCAAAATTAAATATTCAAGAATTTCAATCAATTTTATTTAATGACCGTGTGATCTTATACCATTGAGTGTAATTATATATAAATTTTTTTTAAAAAAAATACATGATTTTAGTGCAGAATTACTTCTAGTAAGTATCGTTTTTTCCATATAATTAAATAAATAAGTCACTGTTCATTTTATTATCGCAAATTTTATGAGCAACGTAGGAGATGCTCAGATTCTCTTTTCTTCCTTTTTTGCGTATTTCTATGTTTACATCGGTCAAATTCTATACGATGGATGAGAAATAAAGAGAATGTAAAATATAGTGGTCGAGAATTAGATGTATGGAATAATTAATAATTTTTTATTAAGTGACTCAACTAATTATATTGGATTATTAGTTGATGGATGGGTTTAATATATAATAAATTTTTAAAAATAAATATTATTTAAATATTATTAAAAAATACATAAATTAAATATATAATATTTTAAAATTTTCAACTCCATAATCTATTTTATATTTAATATATATTTTACTAATAATATATACTTTTTTAATTTTCTTGACCATCCTTCTCAAACGGTAACAATGGGGAGCACAGTTCAAGAAAAGTGAGTGATTGTTATTATAATATATATATATATATATATATGAGAAGCGGTTCCTCTCATAAGATTTAATATAAAGAAATGGGATTTTGATAATCCAGAGGTTTGACTTGATGGCACTTTGCCGGTTCCAATCAGAAAACCCTGACTTGAATGGTACATATATTGCACCCCACTAGTTGGACGGTTCTGTAAGTGCATACATAAAACGTCATGTTATCTTCCTCAATTTTCAATTATTGGATTGAATTACCGAATTATCCAGTAATTAATTCAATTATTTGATTGAATTGTCGAGTAATTAACCATAAAGACTTCCGCTTGCGGGTTGAAAAGTTATTATTAATAGATCTTTTACTCTTAATAAATTCACTTATTTCAATTTTAAATTAATTAAAATATTTTAGATTTTTTAATATTATGTGGTACTTGAGCTGCGGAGGTACTTGACCTGATAAAACGGCATAAACAAAAGATGAAAGGTGAGAAATAGAAAGAGAATTATTTAGAATTTTTGTTTAATTTGATAAAATTTAATAAAATTATATACGATTAAATTTAAGAGATGAAATTAACATCACTTAACAAAAAATAAACGTATTTAAGTAAAATTTTATTTTATTTTTTTGAATTCCCGCTAAATTATGCTAGGAAGGTAAAGGTGGCTACCACTTCATTCTTTTCTTTCTTTTTTGGGTAGGTTAAGGTGGCTTCCACTTAATGCCTGACACGACACTGGGTTTTGGTTCATTTAGTCACAGTCAAAACCAATACTGTCCAATTAGCCAACTCACGTTTCATAAATTTCTAGATTCATGTCTGAAATGGCTTTGCGTCCGTTCTAAAATTAGACGAAGAACTCCTTATTTTTAAATAATGAAATATTTATAAATTCAATTGGTATTGACAAATTTAAACCCCAACCAGATCGACAGACCGATTAATAGAAATTTTCCTTCGGGCATCAATTTTCCTTCTGTCTGTATACCACCTAGTGTAAATAGATTTATCACATTGACGTAATTAGATTCCGTGGTAATGAGATATTAGACGAGCTGGAAATCTCGTGCTTGAGAGCGCGTGGGGGAGCCGAATCCTCTCTTCTCTGAACGCTTAATAAATTAGGAATATTCCTCAAATCATGATCAACTGGCGATGTAACATAAAATACATGTTTCTAGACAGATGACCCCAAATAAAAAAAGATTTGGTGTAATAATTGATTTAATAATAAAAAATTATAAATTTAATTTTTATTAATTATAATCCAAATGCGTCATACTTAATCTATCTTCGCTGATTTTTTCAGGGGAGAATCGCAATTTTGAAGCAGCGTGGTGTAATGGTGTCCTTGTGGTGACCGTACATGATCGAGAAAAATGTATGCGGAAGTGTCCGTGACAAGCCATGACAGAGTGGACCTTTGGAACGTATAGCTAATCTTGTCCTCTCTTCCACCATCCCGACAAAATTTGTTCATAATCCCGACTTGTGTAAGCGCCCAGTACGAGTAATGTATTTATTAAGGGGGAATCGTCCATTGAAGATTGACCCATTGAAGAAGTGTACCAACCCTTTTAGATTACCCAACGAACAAGGGGACAAAAGACAGCATGAATGACAATGTGAGTCAAGACCTACCTCATGTGCTGGGACATTCGAGGGTAAAAAAATCAAAAAAATATTGAAGAAATTTAATTCCAACGACTATTAGTCAGCAAAGCTACTCCATCCACCCATCATTTTATCAGTCAACATCTTTGAATTCGTCTATTTCCGCAGTAGGTGAGGGAATCAACTTCCGCAGCGGCCCGGCACTACAATGGACGGGTCCCTACTCGACAGGGTTCATCGAGTTGACCGGAAGAGAGAAGCGAAATGGTTAAATATGGATCTAAGCGACACGTGGCAAAATTACGTCACCTCGTAAATAATTAGATCATTCTTCATTTTTATAAAAAAAAAATATTATATTAGGAAATATCTGTATGTAAATCATTATCCAGATCCTGTCCGACTTCCTGGTAACTTCAACTTTATATGAGATCTAATAGCTCTTTCTCAGATGGGCCCAACCGATCTGTCGTTCGCACGGACTAGCCTAACTGGCCCGGTCCGGCCCGACGTACCTTCGAGTATGTTGAAGCATTTTAATTAGATCTTTGATTAGTAGTCCAGGAAGATTAGCATTCTGGTCGGGACCCGGTTTGCCCCGTATCCTACTAAAAAAAATTAACCGGTTCAAGCGAACTCTTCGATTCTAGTCTTATTACCGGGATACGCTATGAGATTCTCGATCTCGAACCACCATAAAGCGCAACCAGCTAACGGTTAAAACTCTTGAAATCCACACGATTGTCCCCACAAATCAGCTGCCAGGGTCGAACTTTTAACTTCGAGGGGCATGTCCAATGAGGCTCAGAGCTGATCTTCTGGACTCTTCACGGGATACCCTCCTCTTTGAACGATCGTGCCAACCCTACAAGTTGAAAAAGAAATCTCCTCTCAGGTTCGAGCCCCCAAAGTGCATTTGCAGTAGTAGATGTCTTGACATGAATGGAATAAGAGTTCGAACAAGGAGCTCGATCCTTTTTTTTTTTAATTGTATTTAGAAAAAGAATATGATAAATAAAAATCTAATACCTTTCTATCTACTAATAACAGCGTCAGAGTACCAATTTCACTAATCTCTAATTAACCCATCAACACGAATGGGAAAAGAAAAATATATATTTCTCCCCAATATTTTTTTTGCTCTTTATGTCTAGAACAGAACATGCATGGCCAAGTATCAGGACCTGCCTCTTTCTTGCTTTGTTTTGTTTTGTCACAGAAATGGCAGTCAACAAGTTGGCCGCAAAAGACGGCCCCGGAGGCCTCAGTCTCCCAGTGGTGGTGGCAAAAAGAAACATCTCATCTCATTTCCAAGAGGAAAGCAAAGCAGGAAAATGACATTTCACACAAAATGGAACGAGACAGAACACTACTACTCTGCCCACTAAGACCTGTGATCTTCAGGGCTCAGCCACGCACCCCCTTCCACTTCTATTATGCAATCAATTCCCCGTCCCAATTTAATTTCCTCGGAAGACATACAGATACAGGGATCGGAGGGGCTCCTTAAACTTGCGTATCTTTGACCTTGAAAATGCCCGGCAAGATCTTTCTTCTTCAGTGATAGAAACAGTAGAGAGGGAACTAGAGATCGTCCCTGCACGTACTTCAGGTCCGGGGATTTGCTCCTGGGAGCATTCCACTTACTAATTTTGCAGACTCTGTCGCTTACAATTGACCGAGGCAATGTCTTTCACTTACTAAACTGTTGTCTCCCTGGGCAAAATGCAACTATATTCCAAACCGCGGCAATTATCTACACTTATTCGTGCCCTATTTTAGGCTTCTCTTATATATGTATGTTATTTAGATGGGAAAGTCGCAGAAGGCAAGCGTCTCGAGATTGTGCAACTATCCTTTATGATAGGACCTATTTATGGGCAGTAGGGGGGGCGCATAGGAGGAGAGGGAGGGAGATCATGATACGTGTACGGGTGATACGCCAAATTGCCATCTCCCTCCTTCCTGTCCACTCTCTCGCCTGCCGATCTCTGCTCCCTCTCTCCGGCCCTCTCATAAATGCAAGTCAAGAACCAATACGGTTCATTCAACTCATGGGGCCACTGGAAGTTTCGCACGGTACCAGAAGCTGTTACCCGTATGAGCTCAAATATCGCAAGGCTTGAAGGTAGAACTCGAGGTCATTGAACTCGGCTTATAAACTCATCGTACCGTCTACAAGTTAAGATCATTGAGTTGGGTACGAACACAATCTCAATATCACCCCAAGAAGTTAAAAAACAATTATCTCAATTATTATATGTCTTGGGCCGAATGGCTCCATGTGGAAATAAATGTACCTTGTGCCTCAATAATGGATGCGGATAACTTTCATGTAGACCGGTGACTTGATGAGATTTTTTTTTCTCTGATCTCAAGGGCACCAATAATACTATGTTCATCATGGCTAAAGTTATTTTAAAATAATTTATCTTTATTTATAATATTTTAAATATAAAATTTTAATTAAAAATATCGAATTATTTAATATGATTGGTCATTATCCGTTGAGCTGGCAAGAGAGTATAGCATCTCCGGCAGTAAAACTCCAAGTACTTTCCGCCTTCTCAAATCTACTAGAATTCAGGTGGCTGGCATTACCTTAATTTCTGATTATAAAAAGGAGAGAGAATTGTTGCATGTTCATAACCTGACCAAGTGAAGATCGTTTGCGATATTCTTTATAGTACGTACGTATCAATAAGTAATCGCTTCTCTCACGGTTTGTTTAGACCGAAAGGAAAAATGAAAAGAAAAAAAGAAAAAAAAGGAAAAGGAGTGCATCTGCAACTAGACTCAGCTCTCTCTCTTTTCGACGGGAACATTATTCGACGGAGGGATGGAATAGAGTTGGTATAACATCATTCATGGATGATTGCGGGCACTTAACGCAACACAAGGACGATGAGTTTGAGTTCAATCCATTAGGTTAACAGATACTCATAATCCTCGGACTGCGTGCGGAGAGCGAAGAGTGAAGACCTGAACTCTGCTCTTAATCCAGCAACCATGTTCGGCCACTATTCCTCGCGATGGAGTGATCGAGTATCTGGAATGGAATGGAATAGACTTATTACCTTCTGCTGTATGGATTTACGATGGGGTACGAACTCTCAACATCGATGCACAGTTTGCACACGCACGAGCCGAGCAACCCCATTTAACTGTCCATTACTCTATAAGAGCTATAGACCTTCGACCACACCCTCATACGGGAGAGGAAGCAACTTATTAAAAGAGGTTAGTTCATCGGAAGATGGGTGCCCGGAGTTGGGGGAGGAAACTGGAAAGGAGGAGGCACTTAAAATCACTAATTCCCACTGGCCTTTCTATGATCCCTTTAAATCAAATTCATCCTTCCTATTTCGAATTCCTCCTTATTTTATCGTAGTCTCCACCGATATCAGGGACACACACACAGAGATTGGGCAAACCGTATGTTTATGCAGCAATAAATCGCATGTAACAAAGACCAGGTGGTTGTGGGGACTTCTGCCTTTGGATAGATTATTTGGGAGATGGGCTCCCTTCAACTCCTAGTAAACAGCACTACTAATGGCAATATGCCTTACCATCTTAATTCGTCTGGAATGAAACAAAATTACCCATTTAATTATTAAATCACAATTGCCTTTTCTGCCCATCTGATCAAATAATCTTGGTGTACTAATTGACAGGGAAACCGCTCCCATCAGGTTGGATCACACGGTTCCTCTAAGTCAGCAAGTTGCACTCCGTCTCCGAGTAGTCGAACAGCTTGATGGCACCTGGTCGGCTAGCTTCGCTCTGTTCCCACTCCGCCTGGCTATCTTTGACCGGTCGACTGAACCTTGACTGACAATCAATAAGTCGGGCAGCCTGGCCATCATGTAAATGGCATACCCCTTTTAGTTGGGCTGACACATTGCCTCTAGCACGCGAGAGCCGCTCCGACGAATAGGCCCTTAGTTAGTCGAATTTCAGACCTAAGAACATCAAAGGATTCGATCGTTCTATACCTTCAAAACCATCTAAAACTTAAATGGGAGGAACCGGTAATAAGAACATCAAATGGTTCGATCGTTCCATACCTTCGAAACCATCTAAAACTTAAATAGGAGGACCCAGTAAAAGATGGATTTCTTGGGGTTAGGTGGGGATTTATTGATCAGCGCGTTCCAATGTGATGCTCAAAACTTGTCTGGTTTAATTTAGTTTGTAGTTTCTCTCCGTCCGGATTTAATTTTCCAAAAGGTTGCTTCACACTAGACCAAACCTAGGAACAGATTGAGATTGTAGCCTCATTATTTATAGAACAAAATCAAATCAAATTTACACACGCACACATAAACACTCCCCTCTCCTCCCCGCCTATTCTACTCTATTCCTCATTGGTAACAACACTACTACACTACTTAGCGGCGCCTGAGTGCAGCTCTCCCTGCCTACCCCCCCTCTCTCTCTCTCCGCCCGTGTAATTTCATTTTTCTGTCCGTACAGCAGCGCATCACCACGCCCTTGCTTCTTAAACCCTGTCCATACATCTCTCTCTTCTTAACCACCACCTCAGCGCAGAGGCACAGCTTTTTACTCACCCAATTCAACCTCATAAGCAGCCGATAAGGAGGAACGCGAAGAAGAAAAAGAATGGTGGGTCTTTGTAATAAGCCGGGTACTGTTGTCTCTTGTTGTGTTACTACTACTGCTACTATGATTTCTGAAGCGAACTAATTGGCTGTGCCATGCTATTTCCCTTTGGGGGTCTCAGTTGGTGACAGCCTCGTCGTCTTCAAATAGTAGCTTTCACGGGAGTATCCCAGCGTGGCTGCAAGCACTGCTGACGGAGAAGTTCTTCAACGCGTGCCTTATTCACCAGGAGGCCCGCAAGAACGAGAAGAACATCTTCTGCTTGGACTGCTGCACCAGCTTCTGCCCTCACTGTTTCTCCCTCCACTGTTCCCACCGCCTCCTCCAGGTTGTTCCGACCCTTCATTTACTCTCGCCACCTATCTCGATTTTGCGCTCTTGGTTCTTGAATTTCTCTCGTCTGATGACGTGGGGTTTCTCAGATTCGGAGGTACGTGTACCACGATGTCTTGAGGCTGGACGATGCTGCCAAGTTAATTGACTGTTCCTCCGTTCAGGTCAGTGGTTTCAATTCATTGATGGGCAGAAATGGGGAATTTTGACTTCCGAACACAACGGGAGAATATTCTTTACGAACAGTGAAATGGGATGCGGGACATTTGTTTTTCTTCCTATGATCGAATGATGGGAAAAGAAGACGATATATTCAATACCATGGGGGACCTTTTTTTTTTTGAATTTTTTAGGGGAACGTTTGGCTAGTTTTCTTTTAAGAGATGGGAAAAAGAATAATTTGATTATATCGTTGCAGGCATACATAACCAACAGTGCAAAAGTGGTTTTCTTGAAGCAAAGGCCGCAGACACGGCAGTGCAGAGGCTCCGGCAACATCTGCTGCACCTGTTATAGGGCCCTTCAGGACCCGTATCTCTTTTGCTCCATCTCCTGCAAGGTTTCTTTAAAAGATCTCTCTTAATCCTTTTGTTCTTTAACGTTCATCTGTCGATTAATCGTCTCCTCCAGTAATTAAAAGAGAAATCTTTTCTGTTTCTATATGTCTTTGTCCCTTCTGATGCGTTAGCATTTAATAGCTAGCTCCTCTGGGCTTGACCGGTTTTTCCCACAGGCGGATGTCCTATTCTTGGACAATTTTCACTAAGGTGGGGTTCGAGGGTGCCTCTCTTTAGCTACGTAGCTCTCCGTATGAAATGTAATAGGATGGTCCCTTGTTGTCATTAAGCTTCTGGAGACCAGTAAATATTCTGCCGAATTGACTTCAATTCCCGAATTTCATCAATAGAAATTGACTCTGTAGACAGATATGGCTAGACCCTCTTTATTATCATTATCATCGGAAACTCCTATTTCCTATACCTTAACATTCATCTACGCACATACGAGTTGTTAATATTCTCAAATTTCATTGAAAATTTCTTTTGTTCGACTAGAAGGAAGGTAAAAATACAACAAATATTGTGACAGGTAGGGTTCTGGGGATGCAAATCTTTTCTTGATTCTGTCTGTGGGCCAGTTCTTAATGAGTTTTGTTTCAAAGCGATGGCACCTGAGAGTGGTTTTAATTTGAGGGGACCTGTTCCCGTTATTTGATGCATCCTATTCTCTTGTTTAGTCTTGTCTCTGAGATTTTCCCACCGTCTCATTGCTTTCTGTCTTGTCCCTTTCTCATTGATGGCGCACCTCAGATTGACTACATCTTGAGGACCGAGGGTGGGCTCTCGAAGTATCTCCTGGAGTGCAACTTCCTGCCCCTGCCCGACGACCCCGGCCTGATGACACCCGAAACGGTCCTCGAGACAGTCGGCTCTGCCCGCACCAGCTCGGGCTCCGGTGGGTATGGTGGGGTGGGGTGCTGGACCATCGCCTCCACTGCTGGCACTGACTTCGCTGTGAGGAAGAAGAGGACGACCGTGCTAGCCTGCCAAGGGAACTGCCAGCCGACAAGTGAACCGGGCCATCCCATGTGCAGCCAAGCGCCGGAGATGTCAGCTGGGTTGATGAGCAGGAGGAAGAAGACACCACAGAGGGCTCCTCTATACTGAGCTTGAAAATCTGTGGTTAGTATTGGTGGCAGAATTGGAGCAAGTATAGATCTATAAGTATACATGTGGGATGGAACACATAATTAGAAAAATGAAGGTAACTCGGGCAGAAAATCCTCTTCCCCCGATTTTGTGGCAAAGAGAGACCCCTGTACTGGTGTCTCTTATTAGGCGGGTTTTGTTTCTGTCCTTGTCCGGATTCAGTATTTTTTTTTTATCTGTTGGCTTTTCTTTTGAGGATGGATGCATGTTTTGCATCGTATGATGGATTGTTATAGTCAGAAAACAACGGGAGACGATTATCCATCTTTCATGGATGCTCTGTCGCTCCACCATTTCTCTTCGTCGTGCTGTCTATCGTCTGACAATGCTTGGTTTTCTAACAGTATTCATGTAGTGCGATGATTTTTCGTGCGCTAGAGCTCAAGTCACCGGCTTTACCTTGGGACATAGAAGCTCTTCATGGACTGGTAACTTGTTTCTAAGTTTTCCACTGACATAGGTTAGTTGACAGGGTAATTTGACGCATCTTTCATGCAGATATTCACATTTAGTTTTTATGATTGAAGAAAATTCATAGTAGTAGTGAGTATATATATAATCTAGTGGATTTTTGGAAGTACTTTGTCGCATATCAAGCCGAAGGTCGGTGAATGAGACCATCAACATTGGGCTAGATTTTGCATTTAATTTAAGAGTTGGCATTAGTTAACTAGGCCGAGCCCAGGGATCTCGACTTCTATGTGGGCTAGGTTGAGTTTACCAGCCAGGTGCACACCCAAAAGCCCGATTTCTTGCTTCTCTATTTCCTACTAGACCGTAGCCCAGCTCCAAAGAGCCCATTTCCATCACATCACATATGTTCTCATGCACATGGAAGAATGGATCATTAAAATATGTTGTTGAGTTTCGAGCTTCCGGGCGACTCTCCTCGGTGGCTCGGTACTTGTCTCATGGGTTAAGACTAAAATATGACAATGTGAGAACATGATGGAAGCACCACTTATTAGTAAGTAGGAAGACATATACCTAAACCTGTTAAAATCTAGCTCAGCACGAACCTGGCACGATAATACTGTGCTTGGGCCAGGGCTTATCATGCCGTGCTGGGCTCGATGAACTCTAAGCCGAGTTGGCACGATAGCCCAATTAGATAAATTTAAAAAAAAAACCTAATAGGCTGTCAGATATTATTAAAAGATAGAAGAAACTCTATTCATGAGCTCACTTGTAGTTGCCGACAAATCACAATCAATAGAGATTATTGTACTATTGGGACGAGCCGATGCTACCCCTATCTTATCGACTCTATATCCTAAAGGGTTGTGCTTGGGCAAACCCTTATCGTGCCAGGTTGGCACGATTTGCCACTTCTACAGATACATGAAGCTAATAAATCGATAAGAAATCTTGGCAATATCATAATGTAATTATTTTATATATATAAAAAAAAGACATCGTGACAATGCGGGAGCACGAGGGGAGCAGTAACCCAATACAATAATTTGGGAAATTAATCATTTCATAAGAAACCCATTGGTCAAGATGAGCAACCACGTCAACCATAGTTTTAAAAATCGGACCGGGTCGGCCGGTTCAATAGGGAACTGGCCACTTACCCGGTCCGGTTCTCATAAAAAATCTAATTATAATTTAAATGAGGTCAAATCCAATTGAACCGGTCGGTTCTCACTCGAACCAATAAATCTAATTGAACCGATGAAAAAACCGGTCAACTTAAAAATAAAAATAAAAATATATTATAATATACTTATTTTATTTTACTAGACTTATATTTATATTTTATGTTGAATTTGGGACTAATATTATAACTATATTAATGATTTTGATTATAAATTATAGTTAAATTATAATATTATATTAATTTATTGAAATATTATATTATTAATATTATTTATTAAACATGTAGTTCAATCCATCGAATCCCCGGTCCGACCCATGAACCCATACCTTGACCAGTTCCCGGCCCGGTCCGGTTTTAAAAGCTATGACGTCAACATATTTTTATATTTCTTTTTCATATAATAATTAACGTTCATTAATATTTTTTTAGGTTTATTTAATAGTTTTTATAATTACAAAAATTAATATTTATTAATTTTTTATTGAACGAAAACATCACATCAACATATTATATAATAAAGCTCTTGTATAAGACACTTATTACAAGGGGAGGAAGAGAAACACCAACATTAACTTTTTTTTTCCTAGTCAAAATATGATGCGATTTCCAGCAAACCCGTGGAAATTATCTCTGGACGATTTTATTTAAACATGCGACTGAATTTATCAGATGCCCCTAAAATTTGGTTCCTGTTCAAAACCATGCCTAGAGAATGGACACATTCCCTTTGTTACATTCTCTAGCTATCCAATCTGCTACCAGATTTGCAGAGCTTCGAAGGTATCTGATCTCCATATGCTGCTGCTGATCAATCCAGAGTCTTTTAATGCCATTCACAATAGTGTTGATTCTCCATGGAGGGTCCTTAGTCACCATCTCGGATCAGATAGTCAGGTAGGAATCGGGTTCCACGACCAGAGGCTTCCACTGGCCTTCTACAGCAGCAGTTTCAGAACATAAGGCATAAAGCAGACTCTGCCAGTATCTTCTTTCGCCACTCCCTCAATAAGCTTCCCCTCCCTGTCTCTCACAGCCACTCCTATACTAGCTGAACGAGTAACTGTATCCCAAGATAAACCGGCGTAGTGGTCACCTCCTCAGCACGATCTGTCCTTGTCAAAGACCTGCCGTTACACTGCACCTCCGAAGGTCTTTTACCTTTCTTGTCCCTTCACTTTGGGCAATCTTTCTTGATGTGGTCATTTTACACAGCGAATGCAGGCAGTCCTTTTCTTGACCATCGACCTGCCCCTGCCTCGCAACGTCATCTCTCCTGATCTGTCCTCCCGGTCAAGCTTTCGAGTAGTCTCCCAGGAAGAGACACCAGACAACGGGAGCTGATCTCCGAATGAATGTTGGTTGGGACTGTATTTGTTGGAATGCCCGTAAGGGTCAAAATAAGTGAGTGGCTTGATTCCCATGAACGCCAGTCGACGGGGACACGAATGCAGTGCAAGACCCGTGCTCTCTCACTGCTGGACGACAGTAAGATTACAGCTATCATTGTCCTTGAAATTAAATCAACACACGTTCTAAGCCGTTCATAGATAATTCATAAAAAAATGAAAAGAAGATGACATTAATGAAATTTGCATGTACATATAGAAACGGAGATTTTATGATAAAAAGAAGTGAGTACAGCGGTCCAAAACCAAGAGAAATATGAACAGGAATCACCATATCTATCGTGTAACACAGTCGATCTTGTGAAACGAACCGGGGAAGCAGCAATGAAATAATATTCGTCAGATTCATGCATGGATAGTAAATTCTTCGATTCTTCCACTTTCCCCCCTGCCAATTATTTGGGCCCTTTTGTGGTGCTGTGGCCGTTACCTATATTAAGCATCGCCGCTCAAGAATCTCAGGTTTAATTGACCAATCGATGGACCGGTGACCCTACGATACATGTACAGCTTTGCATTCAATGATAAACAGTAGTTTGTCTCGAGATTTCTCCCAACAATTTTTAACGTGTTAAAGAGCAAAAAATTAGGGAAAACAAAAACAAACTCATACACATTTTTAGGTGATATCAGCACCACTATTTAACACTGATTATCCTTAAAATTCGTACTCCAATCTCAATCCAAAAGGGCTCGGCAGTTGGCTCAATGCATTGCTTTTTATACACCAGAACCTGTACTGTACACAAAGAACAGACACTCCTCCTCCATAATTCCCCTAAAAGGAAAAATGGATGACTGCAAATCATTTTGAGTCTGCATTTTTCCTTGACTGATCTGTACAATGAATGTCGTTTATTACAGCGTTATCCGAGCAGTGATGCTGTGGTAACTCCGTTCCTGCGTCTGCCTGCTGTGGGCAGCCTTGATCTCCTCCGCACATCGGAGAGCTCTCTCGATCTGGTAGCCTCCGCCGATGCTCACTTCCCTCTCCAGATGGGAGCAGTAGCTCTCGAACACGCTCACGTTCACGTGCAGTTTGAACCCCATCAGGAATAGAAATTCCATCTCCAATCTGTTCATCTCCTCCGTCCTCAGACCCCCGACTCTCGCAAAGTGCGAGTTACTGTAGTTCCTGTCGAAGACAAACATTCATTAGCATTAGAAACATGTTTAAACGGTCATGATTGTTTCAGGATAGAATGGTCTTTCTGATAAGTCGACTAAGGAGGAGCTGAGCTTACAGATCTTCTACATATTTGGAGGCCACCATGATCGTGGTGATGAGAAGCCGGTGCACGTTCCTCGAGTTAATCCGGAAACCCGGATTGGCCTGGCAGAACCGGTCGATGTATACGTACGCGACCACGTAAACCGACGGACCGGCCCTCGTGTACCGGGAGATGCGCTCGAGGTAAGACTGGACGGTCATGTCGGGCCTCTCCCAGAAGTCGAAGGCCATCTGGGCCTTGTCGCCTCCGGTCCACGAGCCGTTCCTGGCGATCCGCTTGTTCCGCGACACGGTCCGCTCGATGAGGGAGGAGAGGACTGATATCACGAGTGGGGTATCCGATTCGGTGGAGTCGTGGTACGAGGGCGACGAGTAGAGATCCGACCGGAGCTTCCCCGGAGAAATCATCATCGTAGCGTTTCCTGCAGGACCAGAAACCATTTCTGAAGCAGAGGCAGCAGCTTGTGGTTCTAAGTGAAGAGGGAAAGAGGGGGAAGTGAGTTCTAATGGAAGTACAGGCACAGGGTAGGGAAATGGACTTCTGTTCTGTTTATATATACAAATGGTTCAATCGATCAGCCTGAGAGAACGATAGGGAAAGGAGCCAGATGAGTGATTGATCTTAGAGAAGGATTAAATTAATCAATTCATTAATCATAGAATTGAGGCTCTTGTTTGTGGGTTCCTAGTAATCAATTTTTTTTAATGTTTCTGTCTGGATATGTATTTTTAAGATATCATGTCTTGACAAGATTCAAAACATGCATAAGATAATATATTCAAACATTTTAAGATCGGTCTGGAGACCCTTCACATTATGAATCCATGCTTATTATGCTCATTAAATTGTGATTGAAGATTATCATCTCTTAGAGAGAAGATTCAGTATAATGATATTTTCATTGATAATTTTAATTCTTATTAGTTGAATTTCTTATTTATATAATTTTTTATTTTTCTTTCTTCTACTGTCCATTTTAAATCATATGTCTTCTTTTTACCAAAATGCAAACATTTTGGTTCAGAGCCATGAGATGCGAACCGACCCCACCTAAAATGCCAAAGGAAGACGCCAAGAATTTTCCTTGGACGGTCTGGATGTGGTCTGCAAACCTGGGGGTTAGGGCTCAGGAGGGGAACACCCAGTTTTTCTATTGATAGTTAGTTAGGAGGGAACACTTGTTTGGTGCAAGTCAATAAACAAATTATGCAATAAAATTAATATATATACATACCCAAAAAATAAAATAAAATTAGTTCAGTGAATTGATTTGAAATATAGACGGTGGGTATGATGAGAATTAAGATGATTAGATATAAAATATAATGGAAGATTGTATCAGATCCGGCTGCCTCCCTCCTTTTGTACTGAAAGCACAGACAAAAACAGCTCAGCTTCTTTTGTTTTTTTTTTTTTAAATATATAAATCAGTACAGTTCTGCCATCTTTAGACCTTCAAAAGAGGGCCGCCGACACTTGTCGGGTGCGGTGGAAGGTAAGGAGTTCAATGGCCTCTGTCCCTCCAATTAGCCTGATGGATATGATAACCTAAATCAATGGCAACAAAACTCAATTGCTGAAGATTGAATGAGAGTTCGCACTGATTAGAATTTATGATTTTTGGCCAAAAATGGTCCACGAGGAGCCAGATACATGAGGCTCTCAAGTATGGACGATATCTGGGGGAGTGGGAAATGCGCGAGACTCGATGGAGTCACACACGTGCAATTTCTCTGGTTCATCGTAATGAGCGAACACCGTGCATCTCTGCAGCTTCCGGCCACGTGCGATGTTCTTGTCGCTTGTGAGAAGGAAGGTCGATGGAAACCCCCATCCCACCATGGACGCTTTGAGAGATCTGAGGCAGTCAATATTCGAATCAATTAGTTGTTCCTCTTTTAATTCCCACCGGGGAGTAGAATCACTGAATTTAATAGGGTTCAATTAAATTAGTGTGTGAATTGCAGATACGTTGGGATTCACCCTCTTAAAGAAAATACAACCGCGACGTGAACGTGAACTTCAGGATCCGAAACGTGAACACCCGATAATGGTGAAGATTTTCTGCATTCATAGACCAAACAGTGTCTGATTTCTGACATTTATGGCACCGTTTGGCAGCTAGCTCGGTGTCTGCCTGCCCAGGTAATCGAGAGCATGCAAAAGTTTGTGGCTGAGGCATTTCATATGAGCAAGAGTGGAACCGACATTTTGAATCTATCCTTAGGATCAAGAGGTTCAGAGTTTGAATTGTATCGGTTCATGACAATCACGATGTTAATTCATAGCGGCCTGGAAACCGAACAATGTTTTTCTTCTGAGCATCCTCTTTTCATGTGGTAGCAAATTTGCAAAAAAGAAAATAAAAAGGTGCGAATGTGGATATTTTTGTTTCATTCTAAGCAAAAGTATGATCCGATCAGGATCTTTATGCCGCCTATTGAATGGGTCAAAAGAGACTTATCGACCGACACCAACTAGTAATCGTGTGTGGGGTAGTCAAGAGAAGGCCATAGATGGGACCTCGAGGAATCAGTGGACATTCACTGTACCTCCAATAATATCGCACAAAGTTCTTTGCCCGGAGTTCACTGGTTCGGCATTTTATTTGGGAAGCAATACAGATCTAAAACAATGTGCTCACGGCATCCGTTGATCGAGCTCACACCACTCTTTACGACGGTAATAGAATGTAGCATAACTTTCAGGGACATCTTGTATGATTTCGATCAAAGACGGTGATATCCCTCTGCTCTGGAAAAATAGAAGATTACAAGTTTTGAAATGGACATCGAGACGCCTCCAGAAGTTCCTGGAGATAACCTTGGAGTTGGAGACATCCTGAACAATTCGGTGAATCCAGTCCGGAAATAATGGCAAATCGCAGGTTCCTGATTGCCCGTAACCTTGTGTCCGATGGATAAGGCTCGTCAGCACATACTGACCGCACCGCAACACAGCTGTTATGCTTACTGTGGAACTTGCATAGAAATCGGGTAACGTTGACTAATTTCTATTCGATTATTGAAAGAAGTGAGGATTATGGTAAAATTCGTTGAGAATTCCTCGATGAAACGTGAGTTGTTGGCTGCACTCCTTGTCGGGCTACCACAAACCATATATCTATCTCATTTGGTTGCGGTTGAACCCACCACCGAGCTTGGTGAGAGCTTCTCAGAGCGCGGCTAATTGGGCCCAAGCCCAAGCCCAAGCTAGGTCTGCCAATGTGATCAGAGCTGTGCAATGGAACTGCCTTCTGGTACGGAGGACCATTTGATTGATGAAATAAACTTGGGACAATTCCATGGGGGTGATTCTATCGGTTTCCTATCAGATCTATGGGAAATATATCCGAGCTGAGTTCTATATCAAGTTCAACTATGAATTGAGCATCTGTGCGTGGAGAGATTATTTACAGGTTGTCCCCGTCCCAGAAGCCATGGAAACCCAGAGGGAAGTTCAAGTGTTTGGGCACTTCGAATCTTGCCACCAGAGCATCCACTTCTCCAATCCTCTGTGCATCTAAAATGGAAAGGTAGCATCTCTGTATGGAAACTGCATACTGCCATATGGAAGAAAAGAAAAAGGAATTAAACATCTATTAGATATATACACTTATTGATGAAGATGAAGACGGGATTTAATCGAGTTGCTTCATCGATCAATTTTTTCACCTCGACTACAAGAATATAACCATCGTCTTCTGCACCTCCTCCTGTCTCTTTGGGAACAAAAATGGGCTCCCCGATGAATCTCCTGCTACCAGTGGACCATGTTTGTGCGGAGTTGCTTGAGATATCGAGCTTCACTACCGAGTCAAAAGGGAAGTGAGGCAACATCGGACGGGAACCCGAGGAAGTCCCTGCGTAGACGTATCTGTTTCTACCGCCAGAAAATGCCGGATTTATCACAGGAAAATCCGATGACTTCCTCCACGAGTTCAGCAGCTCAGCACCGCATTTCACGCAATTCCCATCTGCATCTAGGCCGATCGAAACCTATACAATTGTAAGAAAATCATTAAAAGCGGTCTAGTTTTCTTACCCTCGGTGTTTCCTAGCAGCGTATGCGTAATCAGTTTTCACCCGAATAAGATGAGGCAGCAATTTACTCTCGTCCTCCTCGACGTTCATAATAGAAGGGTCCAGTTTACCACTTTGCCAGTTATATCCTGTCCAACTCCCTGGCATTAGTTTTCATCATGATGAAAACAGAAGAAAGCCACGAGAACAAAAGCGGCAAACGTAAACTGAATATCCTCCGTACCGAAGAGTTTCTGGAAATTGAACCAGTCGTAGGAACAAGCAGCTGCCTGGAGTTGGATCTCCATCACCCCGCTCTCCTGATTCACCGTCTCAAAGGCATTCCCAAAATGGAGCAACCACAGCTGCGATGGAACTTCAATGGGCACAGACCAGTCCCTCTCTGCCTCCTGGTGGCAGCTCCGCCCACTGGGGAACCGTGGCAGCAAGTATATCGGCGACGTGGGCTTAGGATTCACGGCCAGTGCCGTTATCATGGGCGACAGTCCACTTACTGCACCTACAGATCCTGCACTTAAATTAGAAGTTTACTATTCCATTGACTACGATTAGAGTAATCGAGAAGTCAGTGATGAATAAATGCAATGCTGTCTTCTCATAAAATTACACTTCTACATTCTCTTAATTCTTATACTGTGAAGCTATGATACCTGATTGCCATATCGAAGTTGCCCATGCTATTTAATTCTAGGAGAAGATATATGCGATATAGATTAAATATCTAGCAAGATGTGTAATAGACTAATTCCATCCTATTTTAGTTGATAAAAACTCTAAAACCGTCAACAATTTCCACTGTCTACAATGCCCAATTAGGTTAATAATTCCATAGATGTTTCGTATCTCTTTTATTATGTATTGTTGTAGTTGATAGTTTAGATAAATATTCATCATGACCGGAGACTCATAGCTTGCTTGTTCATCAAAAAAAAAAAAAAAGGGAAAGGAGAGTTTCATGTATACTCGCCAAGAGGATCAACCCTGATGCGATTGCCGAATATGATGTAATGGGTGTCGGTGAACGCCCAGTCGTGAATCATCAAGTGATCCGGGATGCGGTATCCTCGCTTCTGCACCACCTCGAAATCCCGGTCGAATTCTGCAGCAATTCTTGTTTCGTAACCTCGATCCCAGCGAAACAGCACCAGAGTAAGTTTAAAAGACACGATCGGTCCTCGAAAGATCAGGGACCGAGAAGTTACCGTAGAAGGTGAGGTTACAGCGGGGGAGCAACATGTCCTCCGCATTGCAGGAGACGGTGAGGAGTCTGTTCCTCTTCGGGTCGACCTTGTAATGCGACAACATTCTCTTTGGAGGCATCTTGAATACCCCTGCCAATTGAAACATTCCCTCGCGGCATAAATTATCTATTCCTTCTTAGTTGAAATTGAACGTTGCCCAATAAAATATTATAACCATGCGTCCTATATCATCTTTTGGTAATTTGTCCTCTCCCGTCCATCTAAGAACCAATTAATCCAGGTTAGTTCTGAAAGAATTTTTCTCAGTTTCATAGGAGGAGATCTTAATTTTTCTGTTGGAATATCTCATTTTCCTATCCATTCATTCTCCTGCTATACAATTTTAAATTCATACACGTTGGAAAAAAAAAAGTTAATCACCATTAGACTTACAAGAATTTGATCACCCATATCCACACACTTCTGTGTTTTTGTTACTTATTAATCTCAATATTTGCCATATATCTACAAGACAAACATTCTTCACTCATGTTTGGACAAGATGGACAACTAACCATGAGACCCATGAGACGGGACAGATTTTTTCTTTTCTTGCACACGAGTTTCCGGGACAACTATTTAAAGTTGGGTCAATTTTCTTTCATTCTTGGATTTAATGACCACGGCTTCCACGCTTAGGTGTGTCATGGTGTGATCCCACATAATATGCTCCAATACATGCAGGCAAGTTTATGAGATTGAGTCATTCTCAATTCATAAATTTGAATGACTTAACATGTGATGGTATCCAATTAATTCCCTAGAATTCCCTAATTTTTCTTATTAACTTTTGGAATTAAAATTGTAGAAAAGAAAAGCCTAACTCAAAAAAATATCTGTTTCAATTAACTTTCTCTTGTTCAAAGATCTCTTTACACGCGCTTTACTATTTAAATGGTACCAAACTAATTTGAAACTATAGGATGACCTTTCCTACTGGCTTCTAAGTTGAATTTACTAATCGCACATATTCATAATAGGGAAATGCGTTGACACGTGCTCTCTGCACAGCAGGAGAAGAAAAAGGAACAGAAGCAATTTGTCATAATTTGATGCGCACTGCCACGAGCCAAATATTATCAAACGACTCCTCGAGACGCCAACCATCAAGCGCGAATTGGCAACATGGATTAGCAGGATTATTTCATTTTGGGTACTCCTCGTGAATTACGAGGCGAAAACACGTTGTTTGAAGCAACATAAGATACCCAGGATGGCACATGTTTGAAGAGCTAAACAGGAATAATTAGACTGCGGTATAAGCTTAAGAGGTAGGATGGGACGGATAAGGATTTGTTTCTTCCCTAGCCATGGAAAGCGCTATAAATATATACGTGCGTGTAAGGTGCAAGATGAATTTCATCGAAAGGGAAAAAACAATGACACGGGCAATAATGTCGGCCTCTGGCAAAATCAAAGGGATAAAGAATGACCCTCTTTCGGCGAGTTTTGCCGGTAAATATTGCAAGAATTATAGTTGGACCAGTTATGAAAGCAGACACATACCGTAGAGAATTGGCTTTACAACACCGGCTGCAGCATCCCAAATGTTGCCACCATGGCCGGTACCTGCGGTGGCACCTGCTCCATCTCGACTTTCAGGGCTGTCAGCGACATCGAATTTCCCCACGGTATCCAGTGAGCTGGGCTCGATCTCGTACGGGTCGCCGCCCTCCCATAGGCAGAGAAGCCGGCCTCCCCAACTCACCACGCTCGTGTTAGCCACGTTCTTCATGACCTTGGTGTTCCCGACCTTCCTCCCAGCCTTCAGAACCGAGAATGGCCCCCTGTGCGTGAACCTCCACGAGCCGCTCACAGGATCGTACTCCTCCTCCTGAGCCTCCGTCCGGACGTACCGTGCCATGAACCTGACTTGCCCCCTCTCCTCTCCACCGCTGAAGGTGAAGGCCCGAAGGTACCCATGCCCGTCCAATGGATGCACAGTCGATCCGTGGTCATCCTTGAACATGCCCGGACCCGCCAGGAAGTACGTTCCTCGAGGGAAGTCGGCCGGGATAGCCCCATCCACCGCACGAAGCATGACCGAATCTTCAGTCTCAGACCGCTGGGAGACGAAGAGGAACTGGTAGTCCCAGAAAGCGGTAGCTGCATCGCCGACGTGTTCGTTAGCGGGGGGGACTGAGACGGTCGGGATCGGGCGGTTGGCAGTGGAGATGGAGATGGCCTGCGTTGGCTGAGGGCAGCGGGGCGTCGGAGACGGTTTGCTTGCCGGCGGAGGGAGGAGCTTAGGTGGGATAATATGGCTGGTAACTACAGCCCTCATCTGTCGGGATGTATTAGACATATGGAAGTTTGTGCCTAGCGATACCCAGTGACGATAACTAAGTTCAGGTAGGTATTTCAACCCATTATATACACGAATGTCCTTGGCCCTATGGGGAAATAGATGATAAATATTTATGTCATTTGTAAATATTTGCAGTTATATTATAGAATCAATGTGTAGTATTAGCCATTAGGTGTTGTCCGTTGTCATTCACCATTCATACTAAAAGTCGACAGATTTTTATTTTTATTTATTTTTTTCTTACGTAGAGAGTTAGATTTATTTGCACGACTAAGACCATTGTTTGGTTCTTGATTACGTGTAATTTTTGGATCTTTAATTTGTAACTGGGAAGCTTTGTCGTTTGTTCAAGAGATTGAGTCACTCGGTCATGAGAAAAAAAAAAAAAGGAAAATCTATGGGTTTTTTTTTCTTTTTTTTTTTGCCTTAATAAACGGACGATTAAAGTGCTTGGTGGGGTCCTTATGTGTCGTAAACATACATCCGGCTGGTACGGGCTCCACCACTGCCACCACCACCACCACCACCACTCCATTTCCACGTCCAGCCCTCATCAATGATTTGGATCCTCAAATGGCAGACACATTATGGTTGAGGTACGTGTTTGTTTTTCGACTGCAGATCTTAAATCTAATTAATGTACGAATTATAGCAATACTTTCTCAATTTGATTTAAACAAGCCATCTATATCACACATTATAGATCATATACAATTGATGGAGGAGGCATTTTCTTCGATTCCTCGAATCATAAGAGTATATTACCGTCCGATACAGAGAAACCTAATAGCCCAATATCATGAAGTTCATGGTACTGGTAGTAGGGGCATCGGTCTTTACCGCCACCTGGGTGGTGCACGCACTAGGTAAAATCATATGAACGATGTGTCGCTTTCTTCTGGGTTCGTAAATATTTTGAGTACTATGATTGGTCTAAAGTATTGAATCCACGGTTCCTTCTAGCCAGAAGATCCAGACACCCCACCGATCATGTACCTGCTGGGTACCTGCGAAAATCTGTGGGCTCGTCACTGCAGAACACTCGATGGAATGCTTGCTTTGATTTTGATCCATTGAAAATGGGAAGAGCCTAGATGGCGGAATCAACGCCGGATCGTTGATATGTTTTATTGATTCATAGAACAGACAAATGGATGAAGCCACGACGGAGACAATGAATGATGAAAGTGGGGGTTTAGTGAATATTCGATCTGTAAATATATAATAAGATAATTTACATAAATATTATGTAAGAGATGATATATGGATAAGTTGAGGTGCTAAAAATCCTAAAACTATATTTTCAAAAATATATATTATATCTGAATAAATTTTTTATACTAAATATTTACTCGAGTTTGTGGAGAGTGATTCTCTCCAAACCTCGGCCGTCTAATGAGGAATCTGATGACGATGTCATCTCCAACTTCAGTCTCTCTTGTCCATTTTTGGCAACACCGAGGATTTTTATATGCGACGATAGGGAGCCTTTTTTTTTTTTTTTCAAACTCTTGGTGGGACCTGAGAATTAGTTCTTGTTCGGTCTTTCCCCGTCTACCTGTCCCCCAACTTCGATTTATGAGGCCCCAATTTGAGAGGCCGATCTGTGATGGTGGTGGGTTCTGCTGCCCAATCTAATTACCCGATTTCTCAGTCGTGAATTTGTGCTGCCTGTCCCCTTCGTGCTGATTTTTACTTTTAAATTCTCATCCACTATCTATGTATTTAATTCTCTCATTCAATTAACCCGTAGCCTCTCCCTGTGATTACCTGGCGTAATACTTATTGACATCCGCTACGGCATGTTCGCCTAGCTAAACACCCGATTGAGTAAAGCTCAGATGTATACAGGCCCGTAAATTTGCGAGGTACAGCAGTCAAGCTAGCGGTTTCCACCATGCCATAGGCTCAAGTTAATAGTAGAATGTCCTTTGCTGATAGGGCCATACTAATTCCTTGCGTGGATACCGTAGGCTCGCTGTCTTCAGCAAAAGGAGCTGTCCTCAGAAAACTCGAAAACCTAATTTTCTCTTATGGGCTCATCTCGTGAATTGAGCCAGTCCGCCGGGTTCAACTAACGGGCTCGAGCTTCCGATTTCAGAACCAAGACTGAGCTGAAACCCACGTACAAGGACTCTACCGAGGCCGAGCTGGGGCTTGAAACCCTTTAGCCCAACCCGAGGTCGGGGACATCGATAAATATCTTGCTTAAGCCTTCAACAACAGTACGGATATCGCTGTTGAGCACGAGGTTCTCTTCTATGCCTTCACTCGATTTAGCGCTCCTCGATTTCATGTGCATCACAAATACTACTGGTCCATGCATGACAAGTTCATGGTTTAGGTTTCGTCTTCCGAGGAGTGCTTGTCAGTTTCTGTTGGCAACGTTGCTGAAGAGAATCAATGGGACCTCCGGGGACACAATAGGATTCCTAGTGTTGAGCTTCAATCTCATTCTCTCGCTGCCACTCATTTTGATATTGTAGATTTCATTTTGGACTTTCTGCATTTAAATCTTAAGTTGCCACAACTTTGTCGGGTCTGGAAACTTTCATCGCAACAGGGCAGATTTTTCTTTTTCTTGTGTTCATGAACTTGTACTTCCGTTCTCCATGTTGGATTCCCTTAGTAGTTAATAGTGCCATTCCATAGCTATTATTGCTGCAATTCCATATTTAAAGTAACATTACCAATATAGGTTGGTTCATAGCATAAGTACATTCCTGGATATATGAGTCTTTCTAGCGTAAATAAAAAGAAATTGGAAATTTGTCATTTGGATACATGATCTATATAGGTTTGGATTAATGGCCAAAACTTCATCCAGATTAGAGTTGATTTAACCTTGTGATTGTCATTCCATAGGTGACCTGCTTGAGACAAATCTCAAAACAAGAGTAAAAAAATACAAAAAAGAAACAACGTTTGCTATAAGATCGTAGGGAAAGTATACATCAAATTACTGTCTGTTTGATATAGTAAAATGAGAATCTAAATAATCTTAAGATAAATTAACGTCACGAAATTGACAGAAGAAGAGAACAAAATCCGGGTCTCTGTTGTACACGGTTGTCCTTATTCAAAACGAAACCGAATACTTACTCCCATACTCTAGAGAGTGATACCTGTCTCTCATCCTTCCTACCATGTAAAATGAAAAGAAATGCAGTCGGTGTCCCATTTTTAGAAGGGCAAAGTGATTAACCAAATACCAACGATGCATGGAATATTAACCTGATGTAAAAGAAGCCCATGTGGTTTAGGCCTTTATGGGGGAAACCTACTTCATCGACTCTCATTGCCAGATCGTTTGTGCAACAATACGATTTTTACTCGACTAACCTTCTGAGGAACTTGTTTTGATACACGTTTTTTTAGCATGCAATTCTATGAAATTGATCTTCAATAGTCTCTTTTTTTTTGTTTTTTGTTGGTGGGGGCATGACATTCTGTCCCCATAAGCATCTTTTGGAGCCTTCGAGCATGATACGCTATTGTCGCTGTCGATGGCAGTGTACGCTTCTAATGCCTTCCCGCGATTCAGCATTCCTTCCATGTGCACGACAGAGACTAGTCCGGATATGGCCGAACTCCGCCTGCTTAGCTCTTATCTTCTAAGGAGACTGCTTGTCGCTTCTGGCAACATTATCTCATCTCCAGAAACAAATGCAGCATGAGAGACATATGATTCCTTGCATTTTTTGTTTCAATCTCGTAGGATTCCTGGTATCTTGTTTTAATCGGGCAAGTGCAAGAGCTTCCAATGCATGCACCTAAGTTCAATGCATATTTGATCACGATGAGACCGATTTCCTCCACTTTTGGCTGCTTATGCTGATGTCTTTTGACCGATTGTTGCTCAAAATGATGTCACATGGGATCCTATATAATTGGGCAAATCATGGTGGACGTGCCCACAAACTCATTACGCAGGCCAAGTGGCGCCGTATTATATTTCCATCTTGCAATATCTTATTCCAATCGGGAAAGAATCTCTCTCTCTCCCTCTCTCTCTAGCAAAAGAAGAACCCTAGCTATGTGACTTTTATTTTTTGCTGTACGCTGTATGATTTTAGATAGACAGATTAGTAGGTCACACTAATAAAGAGAGCTTAGTGATGTGGTCACTCAAAATATCTCCAAGGTTGGTGATTCATGATAAGAAACATTGCTGGGTCTTTTTCATGGTCCGGGACCTTAATGAAATTAAAATTAAAAAAAATATAAAAGAAAATAATTGTACTCGAGGCCCACCTCATTGAGACTAGAGGGCAAACAATGCTGACACGTGTATAAGATATTATTTTCTGCTTATGATGTCACGACACCACGGCCGGTCTATGAGATCTACATTTTGAAATGTAGTTGAGTTGCCTGCCAAAAATCATTACTCATATTCACCAAATTGATTAGGGCAAGGTCCAACGCCATGCTCCATATTGCTCTCCTCATTTTCTTTGCCCAATCAAGAGGAGATCCAACAATTTAAGACAAAAGTTTTATGATCAGATCATAAATTTACATGGATCGATCGTATAACTTTTTGATTTAAAATTATATTTTTGTTTCAAGATTTCCCTTTCCTATTTTCCTAAGAGGAGGAAGAAAATAGGAAAGAAAGACACAATTTAGTGACGAAACGCATTGCAGTTTATATCGAAACCTAATTGAGAAGGGACAGGCAATCAACACCGCCTTGAACTCGGTCTTCTCTTAATTGTCACTCTAATTACCTTTCCCTTTACGATGCTTAAGTCATAGATGTGTTCATATAATAA
Organism: Sonneratia alba; assembly: GCA_900174645.1. Classification (NCBI taxonomy): domain Eukaryota; kingdom Viridiplantae; phylum Streptophyta; class Magnoliopsida; order Myrtales; family Lythraceae; genus Sonneratia; species Sonneratia alba. The sequence continues at coordinate 199,707 of FWPY01000047.1, forward strand.
CCATATCTTAAAGCGAAAATCGAAATAGATGTTGATGAGACATGGCCTCTGTTATGTACGTACGCATGGAGAAGAAGAGAAGCATGTTAGAGTCCCATGCGGTGGCTAATGCTCCCCTTTCATGGTGACAGTGTTGTTCGTATTCACGTGGGAATATTATGAGCGGTCACGTTACATTATTACCGGCCTTCAGTACGAACCAGGGAATTACGATGCATTTCGGAGATTTCATTGCAATTACAATGGTTGTCGACCCACCCCTGTTAGGAAGTATACACCATCCACGCAGCTGTTTTTCCTATGGCTGGCCTCTCAACATCGTGCCCTGTGGTTTTCTAATTGACATAATCGAAAATTTTCAGAAAAAAAAAAAACTAAACTGCATATTTCACCAACTATGTTAAATTCTAGGAAACATCCCATTATTGGGTTGTTCTTCCTAAATAACATCCAATCAAAATGGCATCAAGAGAGAGAGAGAGAGGCCGCACGATTTCGCATCGGAGCTGATTTCCAATTCAAATTATCGGGTTGATTATTGATAGCAGACAGGTGAAGCCACTGTCCCATCATGAGAAGCCTAGCTAGGGCGCTACAAACCAGTGATAAGTTTAAAATCTATTTCTACAGTGATATGATTATTTATATAAAATTAAAAAAATAAATTTAAATTTAATAACTTCTTATCACTTTATTTTTCTTTTTTTCATACCTAATTAGATCTTGAGATTGAAAAACAGTGAACTTGAAATGCATCTCATCCGGGCCTTCTTACCTATTTATCTGTGTTTCTGATGGAGATTACCCGCCAGAGTGCATGTGATTCCCAAAATTTGAAAATTCATTTGTTTAATCACTCACCCTCGACCAACAGTTTCTTGATTGGGATTAAAGGATCTCTCAAGCTCTCCCAGGCCACTTGTAGCTTGATCACTTGAACCCCCAAGGAGTCAGACTTCAGACCTCTGGGTGGTTCAAAGGCAGTCATTTTCTTGAAGTTACTGCGATCGCATCTGCGCTCTTGGAAGTACAGAACCCTGAATTCGGGTATCAAATTGCTGGAGGGGGAAGAGGCACCTGAGTGTGTACAAGCGGCTCTTCTCTTCCCTTGACCCACGCTCCTCACAGGCTTTTTGTTTGGACTGATGCTCCCCCACCCCCCCATCATACCATCGGGTGCTCCCCATGTTTCTAAAGCCTTCCAAATATTTGGTTGTTAGTTTTGTGGGTCAACCCTCCTTAATAAATATATTTGGGGCAATAAGATGGATGAATGGTGGTGAGGTCACCTGCTAGTAGTGCTCTAGTGGATTCATTTGATGCAATATATTATTAATAGCAATATCGGGCCCTTGACATTTTGCACGTGCGAAACCCACTATATGATGAGTAAGTAGACTGAATTTTTTTTTCCCGTGGAATAAATCATACGGATTCTATACTAACTTTAATTATTAAGAGTTTTAGTACAATATTACACAAAATTTTAAATATCTTTGGCTTAATTTTATATTATTATTTGATCCTACAATATCTATCATCCTTCTATTGATAAAATATAAAATCAAAGGAGGAAAATAAATGTCAGATTAAGAACTAAGAAACTGCATCAAATTCATTTCTCCTCCTTCTTCTTCTCCTTTTTGCAATTTTGTCGTCTTGACACATGGAACAAGCTATCACATCACGCTCAACTTTGTTCTCGGCATGATTTTCGGTGGACAATATTCATATTGTAGGCAAAAGGTTTTGCTGCATTATTTATCTTTCGTCATGACTTTGTATTTCTTTGATCAACAGTAATTAATTTATAATAATAATAATAACACTAATTGATGATCAAGTAACCCACATGCCCCAGGTCTCACAATATCTAATGCCTGTGAGATCTGCCGGCAAGATCACAATCACAATAAATGGTGTGGACGGACTCCCACATGTTGCCAGTCCGAGTCTCCTTCAAATAATTGGAAGCCCCCTGGTGCAGTCTCGCCGTAATACAAAACAAAGCAGATCGATTGTCATTTTGAATCATTCGGCTATTCTAATCTCTGGGGAGGTCGACAGCCTAATACACTAGGTACGATCCAACTAGGGTTAATTCATCGAACCGAAGACCGAAGAAATGTACACTACCTGTACTGTGTTACACAGCTGGTTTACCGGACAAACGTGTACATCCGTGCGTGCGAGGTTCTCTCTGCTCCCTATTAAGGATTCCCATTAAACAAGATATAACAACTCCTCTATCTGTTTGCCTTGTTCTCAATTGCATGCTGACCCCCCCGCTACCTAGAACTTTGGCCGGAAAAGCAATCAGTCAAATCACATTTTGTTTCTTGCACATAGCAAAATGCAGGGAAAGACACAAGTATCCACCTAATTTTGAGGCCCCAGGGTGAGCCCCAGAAGGCAAAAGCGGCCACGAGACATAATAAACCATACATCATTTAATTCATCTTGAGAAGTTGCTCAAGAGTGAGAAAGGGAAAATTGTTCTAAATACCATTTAATCAGTTATGCGCCATGTAATAAGTACGGAATTCGGATTCTCCATCAGGACAATCCAGCGATTTAAGTGCTTGTGGAATAACACGCTGATTAGTGTGACTCGGACTAGTTAGTTCTAGCTGGGGTCAAGATTTGTCATTTTCCAGTAAGACCATCAGTTGTCGGTAAATTATGGAAAACCAGTCCTCTGTTCGGGTCAAAACTTGTCCTTAACTATGGAGTGATTCTGGTAGATTTGGAAATATTAGCTGCAGTATCATGTGGCGGCAATTTGTCAACTGCCCGTCCCTGTAAAGACCACCCCCCGCCCACCGCGCCCCCTTTTTTTTCCTAAAAGAAGAATTCAAACAGATGCCTGTCTAGCTCCGTAGAGGATAGAGTGTTCACTGAATCAAGGAGTAAGGAGAAGGGGAGGCAAGTTTGAGACAGCAGCCTATTAGGAATACACAGGCTGGCGATCGTGTCCGAAGTTGATTTTTTGTTTTTTTTGTTTTATTTTTACCAAATCAAAGAAAGTCTTTGATGTAAAGTATCGAAGTAGTTACGTGATCCAGTGGGTGTCAGCAAACTCTTGATTTATGTGAAAGAAAAAACCACTGTCTGTGGGATTACTGTTGAGCGGTGAACTTTATTACCGAAATCATTATCTTCAGCTTCACTATCTCCATCATCTTCATCTTCACTATCCTCATCCCCTTGTACGTTAGTAGTACTCCCATAAAAACGTTTCCTCAATACGGGAGCCCGGACCAACTCCGCACATCTGCCACGGGAATGAACAAGATGAAGAAGAGCTGGGGAATCTAAATCCGTTCTCCAGATCCATGCTGTCGATGAAGAGATCGGGCAGGTCGAACAGGGCTTCCTCACAATCACCGGTCGTAGCAGAGCCCGTAGACTCCTGTTTGGAGCTATCGCCGCTGCAAATTGTGTGGCTCTGTGCTAAGAATGTGGTGGCAGCAGCCTTTGCTGCGGCAGCCTGGATGTCCTTCGGGGAGTTGGAAGCAGGGCGGGGAAGCTTAGTCGCCAGTTCCGGGAAATTGAGGTGAGCGGAGCGGCCCTTGATGGCCAGAGCAGCCACATCGTGGGCGCGAGCCGCCATTTCGGCGGTTTGGTAAGTCCCGAGCCATATCCTCGATTTCTTCCTCGGCTCCCGGATCTCGGACACCCATTTGCCCCAACTGCGCATCCGGACACCTTGGTAGGCCTGGTGCTTCCCCTCGCTGTTGCCCTTACGGCGTTTACTGGGCACGTCGCCAGCGATATTGTCGAGTTCTCGGGCTTTCTGGGGTTCTTTCCGAGCCTTGAGATCCCCTTCACCCGGGATTGGGTCGATCTCGAAAGGGGAGGTGTTGGAGGATGCCGATGAGGAGGAGAAGCTGGCCGTGGTAAGAGATGGAGCGAGGAAGCTTCCCTGGGCGCCACTCTCAGTGTGGATACCTTTCCCCATGGCGGAGGGCTGTGAGCGTTGCACTTTGTGAGGGAAATAATAGGAGTCACTGGAATATGAGCATGGGTTGCTGGCTGGCCATTTTATGACAAATTACAAGTGAAATTAGCGGGGAAAAAAACCAACAATTAAAAATAGCAGAAGAAAGGGACGGGATACTTTGAAAAAGACAATGAAATCCACCAACTAAAAATGTTAAATGAATTGTTTAAAATAATTTAAAATGTATCTGAAATTATTTGATGAAGTTATAATTCGATCATTTAAGTACAATTAGTCAATATGGTTACAGTCCACAATTTAGGAAACCAACAACCGGCTTGGAACAGTTTCTATGTAGGTTGGTCAGTTCAAAATTCGGACCAGTTTGAACGATGAATCGTTAATCTTTTTATTTTTTAAAATTATTTAAAGTGAATTTTGTTTATTTTTTTAATTGAACCGACAAAATTTGACCATTGATTTACAGGATTTTTGACACCCGATGCGGTTCGAACTAGTTCCCAGATGGTCCTAGAATATTAGTGTAAGTGAAGACACAATTTCTCTACTTAATAGATCAATAGAATATTATTCACCACTAGCTTTCGTCTCTTAATGACAGTGTCAGCAACGAGAAAACGTGCCAAGCCGGTTTTGATTCAACGGGCCTATTTCTTGTACTCGGCTCGTAACCGTCATTCAAACCAATAAGAGTGATTACCAACTAGTTTTGGAACTATCCGAACCAATTACAAGTTTTAACTTGCTGATTTCAAACCAAATTGGCCAGTTTAACCTCTCGACCACCAAGCTCCCCATGATACGAATTATTTAGTATCCTTCTTTATATATATATAAACACACACACACACGGGTAATCCCTGATGAAATGACACATGTGTATTTACATATAAATTTACTCGAACCATGCATGAATGGTAGAGTTGACGGACGGGACCAAAATAATAATAATAATAATAATAATAGAAAAAAAAAGGAGGGAGCATAACAGAATGGAGCATGGAACATTGGCCATACACAGTTCAGCTAAATTGGATTCTCGTATAGCAAGTAGAATGAGTGGTATGCATGTTTCTACACAACCCCTTTTGTTGCTTTCCTTGTCCTTCTCTTTGTCTACGAGTGGCTTTCCAGTGGAATTGCAGAATTGATCGCATTCCTTTCACGTGCTTCAACTCGAGGCTCGAAAACAGACAGGTGCCCCCATGTACGTACAGGGTAGGCGGCCATCGTCTTCAAATCAGTGTAAGAACTCTCTGTCAAGGCTCACATTACATCCGGGGAACACATCAGCAATTATACTCAAGGCCCGCATATGATGTCAACTAAAAATCCCTTATAAATTAGATGCGTGATATGGGTGATAAGGAAGATCTAATTCAAATGAATAGAATAATTGGCCCAGAATCACTGAGCTAGGTATAGTTTTGACCAAATTATAGGTCTCACGACGAGTTGCCCACTGTTTCATTCCCTGGAAATGATCTTGGCTCCAGCACTCTTACTGTGTCTGCATTTATTTATCCAGCATGGCTGTCTTGCTCCATCGTCGAGTTCATTGAATCCTAGACCCTCCGATCCCCCAATGACTGAAAGGCAACTCATACATACATACATACATATATTTCACATACAAACCCAAATGGTATCATAATGAAAATTTTGATTTAAGCATAAAGTATTCAATGCTAAATGAATGGAAAACTTTTAACTTGTTCTAATAATGGAGATTCAGTGTTATATATTTTATTATTCATAAAGGACTAATATATACATATATATATATAACAAATTAAGCGAACATACATATACGACCTGGTGCCAATTGATCAGCTTAACATTTTGCAAGCCACACGGAAAAAAAATATAAAATCAATCATAAAAATGTCAGATTCCTTGGGGTTGCACGCAATGCAATTCATTAGGAGAATTTTGTTAGGCTCTAGAGGCCCAAAGCCCGGAAGAAACGAAGCCCATCTGCTAAAGGACAAAGCCCAGAGGCCCATTTCGCCCCACTGTGGTGCAGGAGGCAGGAACGGTTATACTGCTGTTGTTAGAATTAGTTAACCGTTGGACAAGCGGGAAACATATACAAAATGATCCCCCCCTTCTTCGACTTCCAGATTATAGGGAGTAATACAGTACAATCTGAAGTGTCCGCGGGGGTATTTCCTTCTTCTTCTTCTTCTCCTTCTCCATGTTCGGGGATCTTTCTTCTGCCGATCTGCAGCAGTCATATAAATATGTCCGACACAGATGAATCTTTCCCGACAGCGCCACTTCTGGACCGGTCGGTGGAGGCCTCCTCTCCATCGCTGTCTCCTCTCCATCGCTGTCTCAGCTGCTCTTTCAAGTCTGGTCTCCACCCTAAACCTCCCCGTTGCCGCAAAGAATTCGACCCAGTTGCTAAAGATGCTCTCCCCTTTCCCACTGATCCGTTGGCGCAGTGTCGGTCTTTGGTGAACCTATTCCGTCAAACTGGGTTAGGTGAATCGAGTCAACGAGCAAAGTTCGGGCTTTTGCCCTGACGAAAATGGTTTTCTTTTCTCGTCTTCCTCTTATATGGCATGTGATACAATTTGCGACATGAACGGTTATATTTTGAGATGGTTTTGTCGACCAAATATGTTGCATTAAGTGTGTGTGTAGATATGCATGTATATTTATGGGGCTAAAAAATCGACAAAAAATTAAATTGGTCAAATATTAATAAAGATTCAATAGTAAATATATATATTCCATTACGATTCATAAAGATTATATTGCACGTACTGCAATCTTTTCTTTCTGTCACCGTGCAATTGTCATCCGTATCTCCGACTGCCAAGTGGCACCAACCCTGGACCCGCTATGACCCTTTCAATCGCAGTTAAGGTAGGGCTCTGCCATGAATAGCTAGCGATGTTAAACGGGATGCCCTCTCTGCCCCCCTGAATCGCCCTCTCGAGAGTTGCCATCACGAAGCCAACCCAATCGCAAAAAATGCTTCTCTGATCCTTTGTCAATGGTTCCTCAGCGCGGCATCAGTTCTTTGAAGATTCTGTTCGATCCGATGGGTCAGCTGAATGCGATTTTTCTAGGTTTGCATGTCGAAGGTTCATCTTCGTGAGATCAAGTGTGGAATTATTATTATTATTATATATAAAGTCATCGAGTATGACCACCCAACGAATGGTTTTGTCGTCTCCGGCCCCTATATAATATTATTTTGCAGAAAAATAATAATTTGCACAGTGGCATTGGCAGTGATACAATTTTGACATTAGAGACCAAGGCATGTGAGATAAGATGAATGGTACGTTGTCGACTGATATACGTTCGTTGTTGAGTCAATGAATAATTTCAATATATATATCTCTGTGTGTGTCTGTCTGTCTTGCTCATCATAGATGAGCATATGATACAAAAACATTAATCATCAAAACTAAATAAAAAAATGCAATCATTGATATGGTGGAATAATATCAATAAATTTAATAGGTAAATGTAAAATTTTATTGATAAAAATTAAAATTATAATCTTTAAAATTTTAAAATAATATTAATAATACTAAATCCAACGCTCCTTCTTATTCATGTCCATGCATGAACATGTAAATTTCCTTTCGACTTGTTTTATTTTCTCATAAATAATAAAAGAAATAAAAAGAAGAGACTATACCATCCTGCAGTTTTGCTGGACTTTGCATGATGTGAGAACCCTAGCTACTAGCCAGGAAGCTCACGAGAAACTGCGAGCCAAAGTGCATTTTTATCAGGAAAATTAAAAATGCTGACTCGGATCCCTTGTCCTTATCCTTTTCTAATTTCTAGGAACATTGATTTTTTAAATTTTTTATTATGTCCACCCCATATATGTATCTGAAGGTACATATATTAATTATATATATAATTACGATAAGATTGGATTAAAATAACGTGTATATTAATTTTATAAGACCATATGAAGAGGCTCTTACCCAACAAAATTTAAAATGGAAGCAATAAGATGAACCGTGTCCTACAAGTGCATTCGCTCGACAACTCCTCCCCTTCTCCGAAGCTGCAGAAAGACTATGATATATTATATATATATATATAGAGAGAGAGAGAGAGAGAGAGAGAGACATTAGACACATGCCATCCTTCTGCACCTTTTCCCTGACTACTTCTTGTCCCAAATCAAATGGGCTCCCTCTCAGTGGCTCAAAGCCAGCCGCAGCGCTGCCAGCACGTTGTTGTAATGCGTCACGGGGATCGATTGGACGATTTCGAGGAGTCGTGGGTCTCGGATGCTGCGAGGCCATGGGATCCGCCCTTGATCGCGGCTGGACATCTCCGGGCCTTCCGCACTGGCAGGGATCTCCGGGACCGGCTCGGTTTCCTGATTCACCGGGTCATCGTCTCCCCGTTTCTGCGATGTGTTGAGACCGCTGCTCGAGTGGTCTCTGCTCTATGCGCCATCGAAGAGAACCCCGGTGGCCTCGCTGGGACCGACTTGCTCGTTGACCCATCAATGATCAAGGTCTAAAGAACAATCGACTTCAGTAGATCCACCCCAACTTTCAAACCGAAACGATCAAATTGTTTCGACAACTGTACAATTTAGTTTTGTTAGAAACAATGGCCGATATATCTGATATATATATATATATATAAACAAACTATACATTTAAACCGTGTAGGCTTCTATTGAGTATGGATTGTGTGAGATATTGGACCGTGCTGCCAATCGAAACAATCATCCGGAGGATTGGGATTGGGGATTCAACCTTTTGGAGCTTGAGCAGAAACTACCACCAGGCACTGTGGATCCTGAATTCAAACCAGTGGTCCAAGAGGTAGAAAAAGCAACAGATTTCTCAGTTCCATTCCCCACTTCTCGAAGTTGTTGTACTTAAATTGATTAACGCACCATAAACCAATTGCCTTTGATGAAATCCAGTTGCCGAAACGGGAGGAGACACTATCAGAAGGAGTTGCTCGATTTGGACGAGTCATTCATGCCCTCGCAGACAAGTACCCTTCTGAGAATTTGCTGCTCATCACTCACGGTGAGCGACAAAACTCTTATGACATTAGTTGCACCTTCGTATTTAGTATCCGTTAAGCTGACTTCTTGTACCCAACATATAATGCCCTATATCAGAGGAGTGAGTTCATTGGTCTCTTCCCTTTTATGACGATCTCACTCTAATACAGGAGAAGGCCTGAGATCCATATTTCCGACATTTATGAACGGTACGAGAATAAGGAACGTAGAGTACTGTGCCCATTTCGGGCTTCAACGCCAAGTCACCATGATCGGCAACTGTTCCAGCACTGCCGGGAAATTCAGTGTGGTCTCCCACCATGGCTACTCGCTGATAAATGAAGGCTAATCTGTGACTGTGGCATTCACCTCCGGCTTCATTTCCTCGCAATAAGTTTTGAATTAGCGCTCGATTTGCTTCATTTCTGTGTGCGAGGCAAAATATATATAAAGACCATTTTTCTCCATCTCGATAAAACATTTATCTTCCAATATGAGCTGGTACTAAAATCTAATTGTCACTGTACTCGTAGAACTCCGAGCTGAATAAAAATTTCCTATCTGCTTTACATTTTTAGCTTCATAAATTCGTCAGACAATATATAGTCTGAAACTGGAAGGAGCCGCCCAGTTGAACTAGTTCGATGAAAACTTGGTAGTCGGTGGCGTCTGCAGATCGAACCAAATAAATGTGCTGCTGCTCATTCTATACAGGATTTGCACCGTAGAAAAATAATTTAATGAATTGGACATAATAATGGAGGCAGAAATGTCATCGCTAGAGGTTGAAGATTACATGAAAAAGAGGCAAAACATCTAATAGGTCATTACATACGTTAGGATTGGATTATATAGCAGAAACAAGAATCTCCATCACAGTGAAGATGGGAGTTGCATGAACTAAAAGCAGTTCGTCACCTTAATCTACTTTCAACAAAAGAGCCATTTTCTTGGTCTGCAGGCTACGACCTCGGCGTGCTTACTGGGGACTCCACATTGTCGAACATGTCGGCTGGAAAGTCGTCGAAGAACGAATCCAAATTACTGCTCCTGAATCCTGCAGACGGCTCGAAGAATGGAAGTTCCTCAGAGAACTGATTGGCCCCTCCAATCCCTGTGACGGTCTCGATGGGCTCGAATGCACTGAAGAAGTTGGAATCTTCAATTCTACCCAGGAAATCGTAGCCACCTGGAAGGAAGGAGATGCCCGATTGAGGGGCTTGTGGGATTGGGGGAAAGAATTCTTGAGAGCCGGTGAAGATGAGGTTGTCTTTGGGCAAGTTCGGGTTCTGCAATTCCGGCAAGGTTTCAGATTTGAGGGTCACATAATCAGACACAGAGTGACAGCTACCTTGAAGATTTGGAGAAGGTTGTTCCTCCCTCAAAGAACTTAACTTTGCCATCTGCAATTCAATAGGAAGGTGATTTTTCATTCCATGATTCGTGAAATGAAGCATAAGTATTAGGACTCAGGAGTAGATCAAGAACATCGAAACGCAACAACTTGTCCACTCGGATAAATTTCTCACCTCCGCAGATGGAACATTGCGGGAGATCACAGGAGCATCCTTTTTGGTTCGGAGGGACTTGGAGGAAGAGGACGATGAAGCAGCAGCCGATGCCTGCAGAATCCGGGCGAGCCTTTTCTGCCGGCTGCTCCAGAAGTTCTTCACATCGTTATCGGTCCTCCCGGGCAAGTAAGAGGCAATCCTCGCCCACTTGTTCCCAAACTGCGCCTGCAGCTCTATCACTATCCTCTCTTCCTCCTGCGTAAACTTGCACCCGCTGGCACACAACAAGAAAGTAAAGACCCAAAATCCATCGAACGTAGCCCGAATAGCCAGGAGAATCGGAGGACGGAATAACGTACTTCTTCAAGTTGGGGCGGAGCTTGTTGACCCAGCGGAGGCGGCAGGACTTGCCGGTGCGCTGCAGGAGGCCTTTGGATCGAATGGAGCTCCAGTCGCGGGGGCCATACCTCCTGACATGGTTGAGGAGGACTTCATCCTCCTCGGCCTTCCATGGGCCTTTCCGTATCTCATCCCGGTGGCTGCTGCCACGCTCCATTGCAGACTGAGAGCATGTCTTCATGTGGAAGGAGGAGGACTGGAGGAGGAGAAGCGAAAGGGAGAGGTCGAGAGCCTTGAGTGTGAGGCTGCGTCGTGGAAATGGTTTTTGTGGGCGGTGGTGGGGGAACAGTGACGGTTAAGGGCAGTTAACAGCACTTCCCTCCACTAAACTAAATTCTCTCCCACATTCCCCTATTTTCTCTCGGACGGTTCAAATAGGGAGATGGAAATGGCTTGGGCGGCAGGGGATAGAATTGGAGGAAAAATCTGGTGTACTCGGGTGCACCGTAACAGTGGAAATCGCCCCCATCAAAGCCTAGATACCTTGATCCGATTAATATCACTGGTATTTTCACATCTCGCAAGACTACATCACAAAAACCCACCAAGTTAGATTGATTATTTAATTAATCCTTAGGAATGGAATTAATTGAATTGATGGAGTAAAAATCAAATAGCATTAAAAGAAACTGGTAATTTCGTGTTAATCTTGACATTGTGAAAGGACTGACATTCTTGATCAACTTCCGCATTCACAATGGAATGAGAACTTCGAAACTCTGAGACAAGGTAGCACAAGCTTAAGACAGATTAAGTGTAGAAGAGAACAACATGAAAGTCACAATTGACTACATTAGCATTCACTAATAGGATCGTCCCAAAATATTCCCGACCTTACACAAAAATGTGGCCCGAAACTCGTCATCAGATCGGGATCTGATAGAAAATTCCCACAGAAAAGATGCGACGAACCAAGAGAACGAATCATGGAAGCAGAATCTTGAAAGGGCATGCTTGAACATGCACTCTTCACTGTCTCTCAACTCAATCATGAGTCCATAAGGTTTTGTATAAAGCACGCATCAGTACTGTGCTGTTTATGCCGTTGAGATTCATCACAGATCATCTGCTTTTGCACTGAAATGAATTATAAAAGGGCAGGTTAGGTATTAAAGATTCATGGAGAAACAGAGCAAGCGCTCGCAAAAGCTCCAGCAGAGAGTTCATATGTTTCCTCTTTCCTATCCTTCTCGGTTGACAGTAAACTTGATAATATCTACAAGAAATATACTGTCTAAGAACATTGAGAGATCCTAAAGAAAAGACTGACATTCTCTTGTCTTTCCTCAGTGTTAAATCAGATAACAAGAATATCACTTGGCATTTACAGAAACAAAGCATACCTATTGCCTTGCGCTCTTGGAGGAATACCGAGGCTTGTCCTTATATTTGCACCCACTTCCATGAGGTCTTCGACCTAAAGAATTTAATGGAAACATTACCAGGAGAGAAATCAAATAACCAAACCATTTAACCCATCTAGTAAATAATCATCAAAGGAAAGAGACCCCAGAAACATAAGTACCATCAAGAAATGGAAGATTTCATCAAAGGAATGAGGCCCGAATCTCAAAATTAATTGACAACAATAGAGTAGTCTGCAAGAGGTTCAGTAAAAACAAGAACAAGATTGATTGGGAATAAGTAATGTAGATTGTTCCTAGATTACTTTTCCAAGGATCACTTGAATTTTAAATCTGAAAGGGCACAATAACCATCAGATTGTCTATTTCTAGACCAGTCCGGTCCCAAAAGAGAAAAAACGACCGGTCATCACCTCAAACTTAATTAACCAGTAAACAATCACTTCTCTGAGTAAAGAGACTAAGGTCTAGAAGCTCTAGCTAGACACCACAAAGCTAGCAGATCCGGAGCTCGCAAGATCCTATCTTTTACTAGCTTCGGAAACAATTCTTCTTGTTCAAATCAACCTACGATAAATCAAAATTTCGCTGGGTTTAATTCCGAAACAGCTCGCAGGAGGATCAATTACTAGACTGAACAGACCCCTAATTCAGATTAGAGCGAGATTCAGGATCCAAGAAATGAAAGAAAAAATCCATTCAGGCATTGGATAGCTCGGAGTACCGCAGAAGTGAACATTGTTCAGGAGAAACTAAGAAAATGCAAGGACGTCTTACGAGCAATAAACCGACCTTGCGGATGCCGGAGGCCTGAAGTGCTGCGAATGAAGCGGAGGCACCGCCACCAACGAAGAGAGACGCGACGTAAAAGGCCTTGAAGGGCATGAGGCGCGAGTCACCGGCATACCCTCTCAAGAAGGACGAGATACCCCAGCCAAACTGCGCGGCGCCGCCGAGTGCCCACCACAAGTGGCTCCTGCTGCTTCCTCCTCCCCCAAGATCGCCGCCGTCTTCATCCGCATCCATCGTCTCCAGCGCCATCGGGCACCCGCCTTTTCGTCCCTTCGCAATCTTCGCGGCCTCGCGGTGACCGCTAGTGCTCGTGGATCGACCGGTGAATATCAATGGGCCCAGCGATTCGGTGACCCAATCCTTCTTTTCGAGCTGGAACGTCGACGATGGGCCTTCCGTCACTTTTATAGCTGCTTCCATGTGAAGTTTACCAACTATTTCGCTTCTCGTCAATCCTATTTTTCACTTGTAGGTATTTTTTTCGATTATATAAGAAATTTCAATAAGTAATACGAAAAGGAATCAAGATATTCCAGAAGTTCGAAATTGAACCGGGAATTATTCAATCTCGGCATGATGGTAATATACATCACGTCACTACCTATGTGTGGACCTGAAGTTTAGCGTGTCACAATAACTTACTAATTAGTGGAATGATGAACTGTTGATCAGTAACATTACAGATCAATGGGTAACAATTCATATTTAAGTCCAGTCGGCCAACAGATGATAAATTCTTTTTAAATTCATAAATTTGAGAAATTATATTGAATTCAACAAATTGGGCGTACCTTCTTTTTTTTTTTTTCAGGGTGAAATCCCATGGCAGACTTTATGTCTCAAGAATCTGAACATTAAGAAAAATGAGATTCTTGGAAATCAAGCCAAAAAATAAACCTTGGTCATGATTGAGACCTTTTGTTCCTCTAACTCTTTGTTGTCTTTGCTTGCTCTGCAAGGCCAGCCAAAGCTCCATAGACCAAGAACACGGCAACCACGCTGCCATGACATGCCAAAATTAATTCATTTTGTACCATTAATCTGCATGGCAAAAAAAAAGAGTAAAAATATTTTTTTTAAAGCTACGTTAAAAATTTGTTGATAGTTCTACCATACAATAAAGTAGACCTGTCAAAAACTAACTCAATTCGGAAGTACGATATGAGTTTTCGGGCGGCAAGCATGAAAAATGGTTATAATAAAAATTTTATGAAAAAAAATTGAAAAAACATTGATTGTATACAAATAATTATATCTTAATAATTATTTTAGTATTTATTTTAAATTAATACAAATTTTGGATTAATAACTCTATCATATCACATAAAGATTTATTTTAAAATACAAATTATTTTAAATTATTTTTTAAGAATGATTTTTTTATTTGATTCGGTTTAAATTAAACGGCCTGAAGATAGATTCGTGTTGTGGCCTGATATCGCCAAGCAATTGGATTAATAGCAAATTGGAGTTCATTGTGAGTTAATAATATATTACGATTGTCACTGATTATGACAGTCTTATTTACTGTTCTTCACAGAATTATTAAATGACCATTTAAAAATTTTCGAGTCCAAAAATAGATAAAATTCATTTTAAAAAAATCTAAATATTAGGAAAGAAAAATGAGCCAATTTCGGTCCATAAATAAAAGATTTAAGATGCGTAGCCCCTCGGATCATAGTTTTAAGAACCAGACTGGGCCGGCCGATTCAACTAGTTGAATCAAGAATCGATCACTCATCTGGTCTAGTCCGGTTCCTAAAAAATCAAATTACACTTTCAATGAGGTCGACTCCGGTTGAACCAGTCAATTCTCAATCCGACCAATGAACCCAACTGAACAAGTGAAAAAATCGACCGACTTAAAATTTTTAAAAATAAAATTTTATTATAATATACATATTTTATTTTTTAAATATATATTTATATTTTATGTTAAATTTTTATTTAATATTAATAATTTTTATTATAAATTAAATATAAATTATGATATTATATAAATATATTAGTAATATTATATTATTAATATTATTTATTAAATATACGATTCAATTCATTAAATCTCCGATCCGATCCATAAACTCATATTTAAACCGATCCGATCCAATTTTAAAAACTATACCTTGAATTCTTTTCGGCCTCTATTTGTCCCCATTGGGTTGAATGAACTACGGAAAGTTACACATTTTTTTTCTTCTTTTTTGCATTGGCCAAGGTTTCACGAGTGACGCAAGCAAGAAGGCGACCGGCATTCAGCCAACGCGCATTTGGTGGCCCATGCATCGCCAATTCCACGACTTCAACTCGTGCCGAGGGGTGGACACCAGAGAGAGAGAGAGAGTCAAGCAAGGCTGGATGCTGTTAGATCTAAAATTACAAAGGGTTTATTTTTAAGGATTTTAGATTTTTAAAATATTAAATATAAAAATTATGCTATTTTAGTTTTTTAGATTATGAAATGTGATATTAACATATTTTTTATAATTAAATTTTTTTACCATTTGTATATGGGTAATTCGTGTTTAATTGGAATAAAATGGTGTTTTTAGTATCATAATTATGATTGTCTATTACTTAATAATAATTATTGAGATATATATAGAATAATATGATTATTTATCATATGTCCTTAGAGCATGATAGGCAAAACCCTTTCCTTCTAACCTTCCATATAATTCCTCATTTGCTAACTAAATAATTTTTCCATATCATGGTAAAAATAATAATAATAAATATTTTTCCTAATCCTACTCAAAATTTAGACCTTTTATTTCCGTGATGAGGAAGAACATATCACTAACAGATGCATATTAGGATATTTAGGTATCGAGCAAATTCATAATTAGTAAGAACTTACCCGACATGGATTTTTTTTTGTTCAGACCGAATTCCATGCTAATTTTAAAGTACTGACAACTAGTGCCATTAATCTTGATCGTGCAAGCTTCCTCGCTCGATCTCCTATTGCCCTATCGTTTGTACTACATAATATTTCAAGCTCGAGAGTTTTGCACCGGGACATAATTATTGCATATTTGATTAATTTATTATATAAAAAACTGATATAATTTGGAGGGCAATAATTAATATTAATGAGTGAAAATGAAAATTTATATAAGATTAATTAAAATATACTTAATTTTAATAATATGACTAACTCGGTGAAAATTAAACTAAAATTATTAAAACGTGCCATATTTTCATATCTACGTGGTAAAGGGTTATAACAGTGAAATATATGTTTTTGGAACGGTGTCTAGCGAGTGGAGGGAATTTATGAAAGTCCTCTTCCTAGTAAAAAATGGACGCAGCCTGAAAATGGCATGAAAAAACTGTGATATAAGGCTGCATCTTCATGACCTAAAAAAATCGGACCAGGTGAAAGAGTAAAAATAATATTTGTGAGAAAATTGGAAAAAATGGGTAATTATATTTAAATAATTTAATAATTAATGATTATTTAAATATTTTTTTAAGTTAGTATAAAATCCATATTAATTAATAACAATATCGTATAAAAATTTATTTTAAATTCATTTTAAAGCATAATTTATTTAAATTTATTTTTAAAAATAATTATTTTTATTCTACTATACCAAATAAAATAAATTAAAATATAAAACATTCATGTCTAGTATGAAATTTTCGGAACAAACAGGTGGCACCGAATGTGGGTGCTTTTTTTTTTCCTCTTTTTTTTTGAGGAGGAGCATCAGTGGGTAAATTTTGTTAATTTACTGGAGTAACCCTAATTTAATCGCTATTACGAATTAAGATAAGATATTTCGGGGAGCAAAAGTAGACCGAAATCAACTATTGATCACTTATAACAATATAGGTAGATATAGGTGTGGTTGGAGTATGTCTCGGTTCCTCAGCGAACATAAAAATGGAAAACGACTTGGCAAGCATTGTTTTCCATCGTTCTTTCCTGGAAAGCAGACGAAACAAAAACCCAGGGAAAATGCATTTATGGGAACAAAGGCAAGAGCAAATCAATGGAGAGATAAGCCCCCCGACATCAATGGAAAGCTGGATTTCATTCAGCCTACTTGCAGTCAAATTAGAGGAAGATTAAAAACGGATTAAGAGAGATGGAGTACATTGAAAAGCTGCCAGGGCTTCAAAAGGAGATGGACACGGCGCCGATCTAATCTGTACATTCCCGAAGAACCTCCGCAGTCTATCACCGGCGAATTCCTCGTCTTCACCGTGCCTCGGAGAGACGAAACTCGGAGGGAGGCACCAACTTGATCTAGCCCTGCAATAAAGCAAGAATCAAACGGGTATTTCAGAAATCATCGTCTTTGACGCAGTCGATGGGTCTTGTGTGTCGAGCAAGAAGCAAATGCGAGATTGTTGAATCAACAGTTGACTCTCTGCAGTTGTGTTCGTAATCCCCTGTTCATCGGAGAGAAAGAACTCTTCTCCACGGATTTCTAAAATTGAGTTTTTTTTTGTTTGTTTGTGGAAAGAATAATTAAGATTTCTTTTTAACTTATAGCAGGAATTTTTTTTTTTTTGATTTCTTGAATCTACAGTGCATCCTTTTCGACGTCGACGGGGAGTAGTGTAAAGGGCATACATACTGAGAACCCAGAAAAGAAAGCAAATCGATCCTCAATTTTCCGTTGACTGGGACCAATTTTCTGGCTGAAAAATTAAGAATAATGTTGAGGAACGGGCATCAAGCGGTCGATAGTATCCAAAATTACTCGCAGAAGCATGCTAAGTCGGTACCTTTGGAGGATGATCGACAACCTTGTAAGAGTCAGGCGTGATGTTGGCGAGCCACAGCCCGGGGAAGGAGCGGTCCAGGGCTCGTTGGGCCGTCCTCTGCCGTTTCTTCGGCCTCCTTGCTGGCCTTGACCCCGTGAAGGCAAGAAAGTCCGCCTCGATCTCTTCCTTCGTCAGCGGAATTGAAAACTTAATCTTTCTAATCGCCTCAGCCCAGCCTGAACCCTCTTGGCACCTGGTTTCCTTCCCCAGGGCTCCCCCGTTCCTCGGTGCTGCCCCGACCATCTGGCTGGTGCTGGGTTTGTTAGTTATCGGCTTTCTCGGCCTCAGATTCCATACCTTCGGCGTAAGTTCATCGGTTTCCGCTGGGCTGGCTGGGACTCTACCCTGACCAACCGGAGCCTCCGCCTCGGCAGTAGGGTCGCTCAACTTCTCCTTTTTCCGGAACCGAAGCAGGATCTTCGACGATCTGCCAGTCACTGCCACCGCCCCCGGCTCGCCTTTGTCTTTCTCGTCCCGAGCCTCGACTGTCTTCCTTGCCGGAACAGGAGGCAGATCGTTGAGAGCACGGTGGCGGGAGGTTCCACAGTCAGGCTCGGCAGGCCTGGGGGAAACGTCGCGAAGTGGGGACCGCTGGGTGGAATCGGCAGACTGACGGCGGAAACGGTGCTGGGCGGGTGACCACCTGAGGTCGTTGAGGGAGAAGTTGTGGAGAGGCTGAGACTTGATCGAGGCCATGGGGTTGTTCGCGGCAGAAGGCTCGGATTCTGAGATTGTCCGGAACACCATTGATGACGGCGGGGCTTTTCCGGTCCTCCAACTTCAGAACCGATCAACCATGACGGGGCTATCTGATCTTTCTTGATCGCTCTTTAAGGACCTTGACGAAGGGAACACTGGCGACCAGATGTTGATAGGAGGGAGGGAACCCCGTTTCGCAATGGAGGAGAGGATGGAGATCCTCGATGGTGGGATGGCGAGCAAATCACAGGGAGAGCAGAGGAGAGGAGAGGAGAGGAGAAGGGGGAGGAGCGTAAGAGTTCTTATTTGATGGGTTCTGTTCTCAGTGACGGGAGGAGGGCATAAGGGTTAAAGAGGGGAGGACGTCTCTCCGTGGGGTCACAGTTTTCTTCTTGCTGTTCCAGTTCTGCCCCTGTCTGTATGTTTTATTCTCGATTTAGGCATACTAGGATTTCCAGCATGATAAGTTGTATCATAAAACAATTCAGCCAAAAAAGAAACAAAAAGTTGTATCATAAAACACAATATTACGGCTGACAATCCTTAAGACAACCACAATTATCTAATACGATATGAGTTTGAATTAAGTTATAATAAATTAGTAAAATTTTATAAGATACGATAAATTATTTTTAATTATACGTTAAGATTAACTTATTTAAACATTTATATTACTCTTTTAATTTATTATGTCAAGAGTATTAAAATTTACCGGTTAAATTTTATTATAATAATATTTTTTAATATAATCATATTGTAAATATTTTTATTATTATCGTATTAAATATGTTAAATATATATTTATATAATCAATTTATCTCAACATGTTTAATTTATATAAGTTTGCCGAATTGGGTGTGTGTATTAAGAACTTCTTGACATTTAAATATAATTCAGTACGAACGGTCAGCCTATAAGAACTCAAATTTGCACTCACTTGATTCGCAAGTGTTACTCTTCCGACGAGTTCTACTTCTCCCCCACTGACATGATTGGCAAATGACAACCAAGAAGCAAGAGCCCATGGCGCCTCATCGATCGGTACAAATCGTTGGTCTTCCAGCACTCACGTGTGAAGGAAGACAAGTGCGTGGATTGGCTGGCCAGTTTCACATTGACGTTTACCTCTAGGAATGAATGTATGACTTCACTCTACGTCCTGTTGGAGTCGACCTCACTTCGGTCGGTGATATCGTTCGGGCACCTTTGTTCGACCTCGGTACTCTCTCTAGTTTGGTATAATGCACTTGGGTTTATGTAACTCGGTCATATTTACATTCAAAAATATATAAACTGATTGAACTGTAATGTACTCCGTTGATCGCATTACACGGTTTCTTTTTCTCGTGCCCACTAGCACCGCTCTCCGTTATAGCCCCTTAAAAATCCCACGATCAACTATTACCAGCCTCCCTCCAATCAGCTTTACTTACTACGGCGAACCCCTTTTTTCTTTCTCAATTTGCATCAAATGAATAAGTTCTTTAAGTTTACGATCGTGTTATTGTGGATATGCCTACCTGGTGGGGCCGATAAGGCATGAGACTCCCCAGCCGATTAGCAATTACTTTAGAGATTAATTAATAAGATACAATATAGTCTTATTGGTTGAAGATGATAGAATAACCGTTTGCTCCAGATTTAGTATCTTAAAATGAATTTTCTCCTCAATGAGCCAATCCAATTAGAAATTTGAATTTATTATAGCACTTTGAAATTTTAGGTGTTGTAAAACATATATATATACTTATATTTATATTTTGGCTGGGTGCCGAACTAAGTAATTGACTAATTGGACCCTTGATATTGAAGTTGCAGATACACTGATGTAAGACGGCAGAGAGATTACCCTTGGCAGAAATTACCGGTTCGAACCGGCTGAGCGGTTCGCTCATATTCGCTTCAGCAACGGAGCGGTGGTCAAACACGACGTTCACGGCCGAGTAGGAAGAAGAAGCAGAACATCGAATCGAAGGGGAACCTGCCACTAAGTCCTCCAGACTCCTCCCACATTAAAAACCCTAAGAAGGTCGAACCCTAAAATCCATGGCTCAACAGCCTCACCAGCTCCCCGTTTATCAAGCTGTTCCATCCATGAATCCCCTACCGATGCCCGTCAACATGCCCCACATCCCCACGCCCATGCCGTACGTCGTCAACCTGTCTGGGGCCGCGCCTTCCGTCCCCGGATTCCCGGCCCAGCTCAGCCTTCCGTCGACCGTGAAGCGCCGGCGCGAGGAGGGAGGGGAGCCGGCGGACGGATCAGGGATTAAGCGGAGGGCTTTGTCGCAGGACGTGATATTCAGGATAGTGGTTCCTTCGAGACAGATCGGGAAGGTCATCGGCAAGGAAGGCTGCCGTATTCAGAAGATTCGAGAAGAGACCAAGGCCACCATTAAAATCGCCGACGCCATCGTTGTCAGTTCTCTCTCCCCACTCTAAGTCATGGATTGAATACTCTCTCTCTCTCTCTCTCTCTCTAATAAACACTGGGGAAACTTACTGATATAATGAAATCTACGAATTATCGTAGACCTCGTGAAAATGAAATCTTGTTACCTATATCAAGCTGAAATTTTTAGAGGGGATTCTACAGCATTCAGATCAATGTAATTGTTTAGCTGTCTGTGGGAGCATTGCACTCCAGTTCTATCGAGGAACTTATCTGAGATACTCTCTCGCAGGATACTGGATTGAAATTTCATTCATTTTTCTTTAGACTAGCGGGCATTGATTACTATGATGACTGATGTCCTTGCAGAGGCATGAAGAGCGTGTGATCATTATAAGTTGTAAAGAGACTGAAAGCAAAATCTCCGAGGCAGAGAATGCACTGCAACAGATAGCTCACTTAATTCTTAAGGTGGCATCTCTTTCTTTAGCTAGCTGAACAAGCTTTAGCAGTTCAACTTTCTGCTGTACCTTGTATTTTGTTTGGTGATTGTATGTTTTAATAGCTTAGTCATATTATTGCATATTTTGCTCATAATGTGCCTGGGAAACCTAGATTTGAAGATAAAGTGAATCATCTTTGTAGATTTAATTCAACGTGATTGGAGTACTTCTGGAGAGTGGATGTGGTTGCTGATTAATGATCCCTTCTTCTGAAGTTGTTGCTGCCCTTGCTATTCAAAGGGAAAGAATGAAGAGTAGTTGAAATCTGTTGTCTTGACATAATGATTTGACATAAGGGAGAACACTTTATTGGGAGATCTATTGAACAGCAGCATGCTGCATTTTTAAATGAGCAGATGCGTAATTTAACAAACATGGGCACTCCTCTGGCAGCGGTCCCCTG
Source organism: Sonneratia alba (assembly GCA_900174645.1). Classification (NCBI taxonomy): domain Eukaryota; kingdom Viridiplantae; phylum Streptophyta; class Magnoliopsida; order Myrtales; family Lythraceae; genus Sonneratia; species Sonneratia alba. The sequence continues at coordinate 221,527 of FWPY01000047.1, forward strand.
CTGCTGGAGAGTTTTCTCTTGTTAGGCATCTAAAACTAATTCTTGGTCTTCTTGATTTTTGGTTGAATTTTTAATGTTTACTTGATGATCATTATACTGAAACAGGAGGATGATAGCAGCAATGAGGCACTAAAAATTGGACCTGCTCATTTGGCCGCCAATGCAATCAGGCTTTTGATTGCTGGGTCTCAAGCTGGAGGTCTAATTGGTGTTTCAGGCGAAAATATTGAGAAACTGAGGAACTCTTCTGGTGCTTCAATTACAGTTTTAGCTCCTAGTCAGTTGCCCCTATGTGCATCTGCTCATGAATCTGATCGAGTGGTACAGGTCAGTTTCATTTTTTGTTGTTCCTGATCACATGCTTATTTAAGTAGCTTGTATAATTTTTTTGCTCTCCATCATTCCATTATATATCCTGCAAAAGAATTAAATTGAATTGGCATGACATTGGATTTGGTTTACTCTTTTGAAAAGTATGTTTTGTTGTCATTGACTGATTTTGTTCATTATATTGTGCTTTAAATTGAAGTTTTTTTGGTCAGATATATTTACAAATAAGACTGTCAAACAAGTGCTGAGAAATCCCAGAAGTATATTCTTTGCCTTACATCTATCTTCCCATGGAAGTTAATCTCTGAGTTGAATCCCTTCAAAATTTCCCCTTTTCTGATTATCTCTGGCTGATATCTATCAATTTTATTTAGATATCAGGTGATGTCCCTGCTGTGCTCAAGGCCCTGGAACAGATAGGGCACCAATTAAGGTCCTATACCAGATTGGCATTAAATCATTTTTCGACTTGTTCATTTGAATGCTTTTCAGGAGACTGATGTGATAAAAAATGCATTCAGAGAAAATCCACCTCGCCAGGTGATATCAATCAGTCCGGCATACAATTACAATTTAGTTCGGCCAGCTCAGTCATATATTGACCCAAATTCAGGTAGTGAATGCCTTCTTTTTGTCAAAGACATCCTTTCCTTCTCTTGCAGCTCTCGTAAGTTGTGATTTGTTTGGGTTATAACTACATCACCTTTAGGACAAACCTGTTGCAGCTGACTATGTAACATTTGAGATGCTGATTTCTGAGACTCTTGTTGGTGGGCTGATTGGAAGATCTGGCTCCAACATATCTAGGATTAGGAATGAATCTGGAGCAGTGATCAAGGTATGCACAGACATGTAATGTCTGCTCACACTTAAATGTAGTAGTGGTACCGGTGATAGTTTTTTAGAGTTGAAAAGTTAGCATACTGTTTTTATGAAGATTTTTTTGTCATTTTTTTGTCTGAATGTCAAGTGCTCTTCATTTACTCTGGTTCAGGAATTTCTTTTCATTTTAAGAATTACTTATTATCCTACATGAGATCTTGGTGTTGCTAATTTTTCATGTTATTAGATGGATGAAAAAAAAATCTTGAGCTTGACCATATAATCACAATAAACAGTAACATCATGAATTGTGCTTGTGCTCCAATTACTTGTATGCTCGCTAGGTTTCTTGTAATCTCTACAGTGTTAGGAAGCATTCCTTTTTGCAGGTGTATGGTGGGAGGGGTGAACAGAAACATCGGCACATCCAGTTTGCTGGCAATGCCCAACAGGTAATTCTTACATGTTTAGTCTTTGTGAATTAAGCTTTTGCTTCTCATTCGTAGAATTAGTTTCATGCTTTCAAACAATCTGGAATTCTGTCCTTTCCAATAAATTAGTTCAGTGTAATCTTTAACCATTATGCTGGAAACAGACAACGTTAGAGCAAACCCTGTTCCCCTTTTTCTCTATTTTCATGTTTTTCTCTTTGGTGCCTTAGTGGTTTACCTATACCTGGGGGAAAATGTTCTAATGATCAAACATTGGATGCTCATTTAAACTCTCAAGTTAGTTAGTTAATATCATTTTAGTGCAGCTATGGTGAAGATTTCATTGGTATTTGCTCTACTGATGTCTTGGTATCAAAAGGGTGCAGAATTTTAAGGGTTGTACATATTAAATCGAGTTTATGGTTAACAGGTGGCTCTGGCAAAGCAGAAGGTTGATGAGTACATATATTCTCAGTTGATACAGCAGCCGGATGCCTAACAGCCTATGTAGATTATTTGGTGTGATAATATTTGCATCTGTTTGCTTTTCTTTTCAATTTGGTGTATTAGTTTAGTTTCTTTTTCTTTGGTAGGAGGGGGGGATTGTCTCTTGTGTAGAGGTTCATGTAGTTAGTAGCTCTGTTGAATGACGGTAAAGGCAAAACGTGAATAGTATTAAAGATGACAACCCGGGTGGTGGCTCAGGCGGGCGACGTGGGTGAGCAAATTGTATAATGAGCATATGAACTGCAAGTGTAAGGTCAAGAATCCCAAATTCACTGGTTGGAAAGTTATGGCGCTTCTACTTTTTTGCTGTGGTGTGGAGGATCAAGGCCAGAGGGGAGCTCAAATGTGGCTTTGTCAGGAGACCCAATTTAGTGGTCGGCTTCAGATCTTAATATTTAGCACTTTAGAAGTTGGATTAAACCTGAGATCGATCTCATAACCCAGTTGAGCCTCTGCTTAGACTCTCTGTCGGCCCGACTGGCTTCATCACATCTCATTATGTCTTTTCTCAATGATTCGAGTTAAAACCGTGGTCTGCGATGGAGCTCTAAGCGGATCTCGATCATCGGTCTCGTATCAGGTGGCATTGGGGTTCTCCCCTAGATGGGAAATGGATTTGCTATTTGTAAATTGACATGGCAATTTCCCAAGTGAAGAGGAGACTGGCTTCTACGTACAAGTTCCACTTGCGTCTCCGAAGAGACAACAGCAGGAAACATCCCCATTCCATTGAGGGTGGAATCAATTGCTAAGCGCATATCGTACATGCCTGTTTTGATGCCCTGCGCAGTGATGAGCCAGCCGATAAGATAAAAAAGTGGGCTAAATATGAAGTCTCTAATCTATACATATATGATAATATAACTAAATTTTATTGTTTTACAACGGTGTCATGTCTTTTGGTTGAAGTGAACGGTCGAACACTGTGTTAACCTTAGAACTTTTTTGCTTGCCGTCTGCCTGTGTTTCCACCTCTTGATCTGTCCTGTTGTGTAATTCTCTCTCTCTCTTAATTTTTTTTTTCCTTATTGATGTTATGCTTTAATTTACCGTGTATTCAAAGTCTTCCTTTCTTCACCATCTCCACTTTTAGTCTGTCTTCTCCCACTTTCGTATCGAAGCTCTCACAAGGTAAGCATCTCTACCTGCTGTCGAGGAAGAAGCTCGGAAGCTAGCAAGCTCTTCCCTTTCAATGGCAGATCCAAGCTCCCTCACCAGACCCAGCGCCCCAACAAGACCCACAATGGCCTCCACGAAATCCTCCGCTGGCTTCCTCCTCAAATCCCTCGTCTGTGCCATCTTCCTCTTCGCTCTCCCCGTCTTCCCCTCCGAAGCTCCCGAATTCATTTCCCAGACTCCCTTCACCAGCCTCTGGGAGCTCCTCCACCTCCTCTTCATCGGCATTGCCGTCTCCTATGGCCTCTTCAGCCGCCGAAATGCCGAGAAGCGCAGCGAAGCTTCTGAGTTTACCGGGTCTTACTCGTCCCGCATGGAGAGCCTCCTGTCGCTTTTTGATGACGGGTACGAAATCTCACTTCCCCTTTTACTGTAAATTGTCTTCTGCATTATTTTCAGACAGGTGTGTCCTGTTTCTCCTGTTTCGCCTGTAAATACCTCATTCTTTTGCTGTGGTCTAAAAAGGTCAAGGAAATGTGTCCCTAGGTCTCATGAAAATGGACAGCTTCAATTTTGGGATAATGGGCAGAGCCAGGGTGAGACCCTTGCTTTGGAGAGGAAACTGAAGTCGAAATCTTTTGATTCTAGAAATGATGCTGAGATCCCTCGCGGGCATCCAGAGAATACTGAGATCCAGAGCTGGAACTCTCAGTACCTCCAGTGCCCGCCCATGATTGTAGTGGCTCGCCCGAACGTTGACAGCGATTATAAGCCTCTAGGGTTGCCTGTTAGGAGTCTCAGGTCGAGAACTGCAGAGCCTGTCGGGGTTAAACGTACAACCAGAGGCGGCTCAAGTTCTGGTGCAGGCTCTGTAAACTCTTCTGTCAGCTCAGATAGTTGTAAACATGTAAGCTTTGGTGAACTGGGTTCTCTGAATTTGAAGGAGAAGTTAAATGATACGGTGTCCTTGCCTTCTCCGATTCCTTGGAGCTCAAGATCGCGAAGTATGGAAGAGAGAAGGGACTCAACGCCTGCTTCCCTGAAACAGCTCCTGCATTCTCGTCATCTTTCTGTTGAAGAATCCCAACTCAGGCATCACAAGTCACGGTCTGTCCGGTCTAAATCTTTTGCATGCCATGCAAATTCAGTGTCCTCTTCCTCACCCAGTCCACAGTCTTCTACCCGTTCTGCAACTCCTGACTTGCCTGAAGTCAAAATGGAGGATGTTCGAGAGAAGAAGAGGGACCAACGGTCTTCACAGTCTTCTGTTAGGGCGTCCCTGGATGACGGTGCCAGCATGTTCTTTGAATCGAATCCTCAGCAATGCACAAACAGGGTTTCCCTAGAGAAGACCACGTTGAAAAATTCGAGGTGTGGGAAAGACTCTAGTGAAAGTGGAATTGAGTCAGCGCATGCTCATGAGTATCCTAAGGATGCTCAGAAGTTCAGAAATGGGCTGAAGTACTTGAGCGATGAAGAGAGGCATGATATCCTCGAGAATAAAGCTCAAGCCCATGAATCTCATTCACAGAATCATACTGGTGGTTCCTTTGCCTGCAGCAATGATCACTCAAACTATGGGGAGGGTACTCTGACTTCTGGTCAGAGCCGCAGAAGAGAGGATAGATCTAATTCCTCTTATGGTGAAGGTTCAGTTCAAGGCTCCTCAAAGCTTCATGTAAATCCTCGAGATGCTAATGTCAGAGCTTCTTTCAGGGGTAAATCAGTCAGAACATTCAGAGCGAGAGGGAAAGCAACGGAGAGCACCCAACAGACAAATGAAGGCAAGACTCCAGGGGCAGTAGAACAGAAGCACGATCATCTTGGACAGTCTTATCCAAGAAAAGGGGAGGAACTGGGTGCCTTTGATGACAAATTAGTCTTTTCAAATGAAGATGTTGAAAGACCGAACTTTGTGGCAAGGCCGAACACTTGGAACTACCCGAATCATGATGAGAAAAAGCTTCAGGATAGAGAGTCTATGGACTCCAAGGAGGTTGAGTTCCTAGCAAAGTCCGCCTTTGATACAGGGGATGATAACGATAGCATTAGTGATGCAGGCACTGAGGCTAATGAGGTTGATAAGAAGGCTGGTGAGTTTATAGCAAAGTTCCGGGAACAAATCAGGCTTCAGAAAGCAGCATCGATCGATTCATCGAGTGTTCTAGATGCTGCAGAAGACCATTATCAATGACCGAAGAAAAGTGATGTTGTCTGTTGGAATTCTGTGGGTAGCACTTCTTTTCCTTCTGCCAGTCCCTTTTGCGGTGGATCATAGGCAGATATTCAGCTATTTCTATAGATTTATTTGTTGATAATCGTCTTGAAGCTCTGTACACTACTTGCTAGATAATGGAGCTTTATGGGTTGTGCAGTCAAATATTTGGATATATGCACGTACAATTGGAAGCAATTTCAGGCTACAACAGGTTCATCATTAGTCATTTCGGTCTGACGATCATGATTCTTTTAAGTTCAGAATTCGAATGAAAATGATAATGGGGGTATCAGTTTATACTATTCTTGAGCATTGGAATGTGAAGTTTGTAAGATCAAAACAGCACGAACTTTTCACTTTTGGGCCACGGTTTGATGATTCCTACTGATGCTCGATATTGGTCATAGATGGTGTTCTGTGTTGCAAGTGTACTCCACGCAGCTCTCACTTAGAATTTGAAATTAATTGTTACTGCACTAAATTCATGATTCAATTCCGTGTAAATTGCAATATTATCTATAAATCAAAACACTATTTTATGACCGCGCCCGTTAGGACAAAGGATCATAGTCTATGAAGAAATCCGGTTCATCGAGACCCCCGCCCCGAAAATGATCACTTTGCTTTTTGCATGCAGAGCACTGCGCCAAGAGCTGAGGGACAGGCCCAATATTTCATTGTTTGCAGACACGATTGTCAACAAGAAGTTGCAATTGCACAAGCCTCGGACGGAGCAAATAGTCGTCGTGATCTGGGTTTGACAAGAATGAAGATCCTTGAAGCTTGGCTAGCGCTCGATTTGTTTATGGTCCACACACTCTCCCACAGTTGCGAGCAGTGAGTCGCAATCTCTGAAGATGTGTCTGCCATGGCAGCATTGTTTTAGTGAAAAGAGTACGAATTTGCAACTTCCGAGAATAAGGGCATTGTGTTCAATTGATGGGTACAGCTAATGCGCCATGTTAAGCAAAGTCTGGATTTGTACGTTTAGGGATTCGAGAGTTGCTTCGCCATCAATTTTATGACAAAGCATTGAACCATTAACCTGGACAGCATTATTGTCAGTCCCCTTGAAACTTGCCCCCATGTCAATGCATGAATATAACCATCGCAATCTCAAACCCATTCCCACATTTTAACGGGTTTTACAGCGGTAAAATAATAACCCGTCTCAAAGAGCTTCCGTTTCGATACCCCAATCTTTTACTGATTGCATTAGAATGAGCTTTTAAGAAGACTTATGGCGCCAAGTTCTTGAGGAAGATCCTCCTGGACAGCTTAACGGAGATGAGGGCCAAGACAGTGGCAGAAGGAACAAAGACCACGTCGGGTATTGCCTTTATAAGCTTCAGCTGGGGCACGTTCTCACCTGCCTTCTTGATGCCCATCGCTGCAGGGGGTGTCACGATACCCGTTATCACCGTGTAGTCATCAAGCTTGTTGAGATTCACGTTCTTCGTGATGAAGTTGATGAAGATTTTCCTCTTCTTCAAACTGGGGGCATCTTTCCACTGGGTAAAGCATGCCTGTGAGATTTATAAACAAAGAATTACAAGGTCGTTAGATTAAAGAGTTTGCTTTCTTTTGCTTAGCTTCTCTGCAGAAGGTACTCGATTACGGACCTCTATTTCCCTCCTTGCTGGGACATCGAAGTGTTTTCCTGGTAAAGCAGAATTGAAGATGCTGCAGACGAAGAGAGAATGAGACAAACGACAGCGCAGTGTTCTTGAATCTATTGTTAGCAATCTTGCTTGTGAACAGCTTCAATATGCTTGTCTTCTGCATCGTGTTTGTTGTACTTCTACGGAAGCTTAGGAGGAAACTGCTTACTTGAATATGTCAAGAACAGCAATGTGGAATTCCTCAAAGTTCGTGATGTCTTTGTCGACGAATTGCTGGTAAAGTGTTCCCATCACCAGACCAATCATCTGCGTAGAGGGGTTTGGCCCTCCTGTAAAGCAAACAGACACCTCAAACTTCCAACTATCGAACATTTAACCACATGTTTGGATCGAGGGAGACAGAGCCAGACAGAGGAAAGGGGAGGGAAGATCATATGGCTTTTTTTGGAAATCCTCATAACGGGTGCCGTCGTCCAATCCCCCTTCTTTTCCTCCATTTCTTTCTACTATGAAAAAGTGTTAAGCCTTCAAATCCATCAGGCAAATATGAGAGACAACTCAGGAGAGCTTTAGCCCAGAAAGGGGAAGAGGGGGGGAAGAGAGAGAGAGAGAGAGAGAATTGAGCATTGAAGAAGACAAAAGGGATAGAAAAGCAAAGCAATCGAAGACTTGCCTTTCCCCATGAAGCTCATGAACATGCCCATTTTCTCCAGAAATTTAAAGCTCAGCTATGTGAGGAAGATCCAATCAACATTCTGTATATATTGGGAGCAAAGGGGTGGAAGGAGCATGGAATAACGTTAGCTGGTTGGACTGTCTTGCCAGTGCAAGCAAAGTATCAGTCTCCTACCTCCAATTCTCTCCTCTATTGCATTCTGATTCTTGACTTAAATTAACCTGCAAGTCAGCAATCTGATCATGTTTTGATGGCAATTGACAACTTCATAGGAGAATAACTTGTTAAGACAAGCGTACGCTAATTGGGTAGTTTATATGATTGTGAGTTCAAGTTCCCCTTGCACACTTACACATGGGCTCATTGAACCTATGACTTGTAAGGTATTTATAGTCAGGCGAAAATAAATAAGCACAGAGGGATTAAACAGAACAGCATCTTCTTAGGCAAATGCAAGTCTGAATAGCTTTCTGAACATCATAATGTTATTTGACTCATTCCTAGAAGATTGTATGCTTACATATGCAACGCAAGATATGTAACACTTCATCTCTTCCGACAATTATTTCTTGATGTAGTACAGAATCCATGCAAGAATGAGGTATCAAGCAAAAAATCTTGGCAACCAGAGGGTATATCACGGTTACAAAATCCTTCGCTACTGCTTGAGTGCCATAGGTGAAAATTTGGCAGGTTGCATCGATCCCGTCCCCTAGAGTTTAAGGCTCTCTACGAATCTACACAGGATGCCTCCTCCTGCAACAGAATTGATTGTGCCGTGCCAATCAAGAATCAGAGAAGTAAAACACAAGTTTTATAGAAATAAAAGCTCTTGTGAGAAAGATGAAGATACCAGAGAGTCGCACATGGAACTGGTCCAAAGAATAACCAACAGGGTGTTTAAAAAAATGGTAGAACAAGAAACTTAAAAAGGACCAACTTCACTTTGTGTCTCATACATCGAACAGATGGGGCTGGAATAACGTGGACCTTATCATACATCCTTATTTCTTGGTGATGCTTTTTCATCACTTATATCTATATTCTTTAAATGAGAGCTCAGATCCAGTGTAGTTTCATTATCTATCTTACAATCATATTCCCTCTTTTTTTTCCCCAAGTCCAATTTCCACACATAATTAGATCTCACAGAAAAACTTATTTCCTTTCATGTAGTTAGAGCTTTCCCTTTCAATTTCATCCTTTCAGTTTTGAGTGTTAACAGTTCTATTTTACAGTTTCCCTACCGTGCTAATGATACTCCTTTTTTACTTTTAATTTCATTACCATCATCTTGTTACATGACATTATATAGTCCATCTTTCATGCATTTTCGAGAACAGTGATGCCTATGAAAGTTTTCCCAAAGATGAATGAGAAAGTACATAGTTAGAACTAGAGAATAGATGTAGAACCAAAATCCATTTTACCTCTTTTGGCTAAGCAAAGACACAGGCAAGTGTAACATCAATTTTCTGACTGTAACAAGCCAATACGAATGATAGGTAGCAAACAAGTACCTCTTTGGTCAGTTTCGGTCTTCTTCATCGTCCATCACTTGAGGTTCAGAATATATCTCCTCATGCCCTCTGAAGTTGTTGACCCGCTTACAGTCTGTAACTTCTGCCATTGGTAAGTAAGCTATATCGACCAATATATCCCATAATATCCAAATACATAAAATGTCATTAACTATGTAGGAATCATTTCAAAGGCTCCCCACAATGGACTAAAATAATTGTTTTCTTTTCAGATGTATATTTACTGAGCTTAATATCTGCCCCTTTTATTCTTATATACTAGTTGTATACCAGATGCTTGTAGACAGGCATAAGCCTGAGTGTATCCTGTATATAGGAGAACAGTCTGATGCCAGGACCATATGTTTCTACTTGCTTTTTCTTCCATGAGTACACTTCAACAATGAAAGACAACCATTTACAAATATTGCTAGAAAACAGGGGGAAAAAAGAACAAATTGACAGGAATCAAATTTGAATAACATTTCCAAGGTTACAATATATATAATGTCCGAAATGCAAGCATGTTTTCAATAAATGCCACTAATAAGGAGGCCTAATAGTGCAAACTGAGCAATGAAGGAAATTTTATTTTATTTTTGGGTAGAACCAAAAATATGAAAAGTTAATTCAGCTGACCTTGAGGGACAGTGACTTTTTTACTTCTTCAACTTGATTTGCAACATCCTTCTGATGTTTCTTGTATAACACACCCATGCTACCAGCCCAGTTAATCTTCTCTTGGATAGAGAGGAGCATGCTGTCAGAGGTAGATAGCCTAGTTTACAAATAACCACCGGCATCATATCAACAACTCATTTGTTTTTTGACCTTCTAAAGCTTCAAAAATTTCAATTCAAAGACAGTACCCCCCAGAAAAATTAAGACACTACATTCTAATGATAGACTGCAGATTGGGCTTTCACTACTGCCTCAGTAATATTGAGATTTTGCAGTCTCATAGTGCACAAAGTTGGATCCACTAAAAGAGTTAATATTTGCTATTTACACGCAAAAGCACTGATAGGTGTTTAAAGATCTGATGAATTTATCAGGGAAAGTGGACAGCTGGGACCTAGTCAGTTAAGTTAATTAGAAAATGGAGGAAGCAGCTCCTTGATTAATCCACCTATATAATAAGGAACCAGTGTCTGCAAAATCAATCATAGCCTGTTAACTATACTTTTGCTCTTGAGGCACTGACTCAAAGATGAACCAAAGGATGTAAATGTTTTTGGGTGAATGAAATTCAATACTGAGTTATGCAAAATAAATAAATAAAATAAACAACCAGACATATACTCCAGGAAAATTACCAGCCAGATAGAGTCTCTATCACATTCCCCAGTTGTCTGGGTCTTAGATCTCGCCCAACAGAAAATTGGACCTGCAGTTTTCCCCCAGACGTAAAGGAAAAAAATTAATTTTACAACAAAATCTTAAGCAATAAATAAACCAAAATCAGGGGAAAAAAAAACTAGACATCAAATTTAGATGAGAAGTGACAACTTCAAAGCATCTCTGCAATTGATCTAGCTTTCCTCTGACAATTCCCTGCAGAAAAAAGGACCCATTTAATGAGAATTTTTTGTGGCATTACGTTCTAGACTGCTTAGAACTAAAAAATAAAGATTTGCTAGTTAAAACAACTCACTTTCCTTATGGCCATAAAAAAAAAAAAAGGAAAAACAAACAAGTGGTAGTTTATATATAAATCAACACTGAAGTAACACAACGGTTCAGAGATCACGATCAAACAGGATATTGGATTTGTTTAAATTGTCCCCTAAAATGATGAGAGCCTACTTAATCCAGAACAAGAAGTGCCATATCAACATTAAAAATGATTATAAGGGAATCGAAATGATATATTGTAACAAGATAACATACCACACACATGCATCCATTGATGAGGAAATCCTCAAGTTCTCGTACATTTGTGACATCCAACTCCTGCATCAGTCAACTGTATAGTAGCACCTGCAGACAGACATCAATTTCAATGACATCATCGTGTCTAAAATGAAATCAACATGAGAACTGGGACAAGATACACCCATGTGCTACTCATTTACTCAATAGATGGCAAGCTAGCCAGAAGGTAATAAATTATTTAATAGGAACTTATTTGCTGTTGAATTATAAATTATATGTCATTGTTTATATTATCCAGCCAGACCATGACAATTATGGGCCAAAGAGGTGGCAACAACTTGAAAATAGACAGAAGTTCAATTTATCCTGTCAAAACAAAAGGCAGTTTCTTAAATACACTGTGCAGCTCGCAAAAGAAGAGGTTTAGAGACAACAAAGCATCTTTTATCTAGTTATAAAATGAATCAGGTTACTAGATGTGCCTCATGTTTTTTATTTAAGTAACAATTCTTAACACCTGATTATGGTCATATCTGAATTCAGATGGCTATTAATATACCAAATTAAAGCCTACATGATTGCAAGTTAGAGCAGATGCTGCTGAGCAGGCAAATATCAACTACAAGGAGTGAAAAACATTTAAAATTTAAAGATAAGATGACCTCGTTTGTCTCAGCGTGTGTAAGCACAGTAAGTTGCTTGAGCTTGAGAACTTGGTCAACTGATAATTGCGGTAGACAATTGGCATTACCTAACAATGACACAGTGCAGTCAAACTCATTTTGCCAACAGCATGACGGTAACAAAAATCACTGGTAAAACATCTTGACCAATGTCATTCAAAGATGGAAGCTGTGACGACAAGAGTGCACAAAACTTTTATAAAAATGAAAATAGAAAGTAATTTCTCTCAAATAAATAGATGTGTCTGTTAAGGATTACAAACTTTACAAAGATATGTAAATGAGCCAGCAACTCCTTATGACACTGCCTAACCAAGATACATGTCCTGAAACAATAAAGCAAATGATAGATACGGTGCCTGCAATATCAATTAACCTAGGATATGCCAGGAAGATTTACAAAACCATTTAGTTCTTTAGGGCCTTTGCCTGTCAAACACGTGTACATCTGTTCAATAAAAAAAAAACCATCTGACTCCATGTACATCTGGAGAAAGACACTCAATTTATAATCACCCAATCAAGCTACTTCTGTCAAACCAATATTGATCAAAATCCAAACAGTACTGATTCGACTGGCTTCAACACATTTTCTGACTTATGCTGTCAAAAAAAGTGCAAGCAACCATGCTTTTCAATGAAACATGCAGGTGGCACCGTGGCAAGATATTTCGGCCATCACTGAGAAATCTTGAATTCGGACTTCAGCTGTAAAATATCAGATAGAATGGATGGGCCTAACATGGGAGAATGCATCATCTTAATATGACAAGTCACTTGATCATCCTTAAATTGCTTTCAAGTCCATAGCAAATAGATATTTATCCTTTCATCATTCCTATATATAAAACCCCAAAATATGGAAACCTAGAAGAGGCTGGTCCAACTTAAATAGGATACAATAACTTCTTTATGGTCTAACATTCTTGCCAATACATAGTATTAATTACATGACCTTGACTATCAACTACAGATTGGTTGAAATTGAAACCATATAGGTTGAAAGCCATAGTGCTGATACCTAAAGCAGTTAACCAAACACCTACTACAAGCCATGCAGCTAGGAATAAATGTAAAGAACAAGAATTGTTCCAACTAGTCCATTGGAAAATTAATCAGCCAGATAACTTTGAGTAGCTATAGTACTATAAGATTCTTCCTCTTGACTAAATCTACAACCTTCATTTGCAAATTCATTTTCTGTGGTTTCTCAGATCAGACTATATTGAGAAGTTCCACTAAGATTCTTGTTTTCACGAGCAGCTTCCAGATCACCATTCAAGAAAAAGGCTAAATTTATGAAGATTAGAATTTCAATTGATTCTTTAAACTTGTTCAAATTTGAAGAGGCATAAATAATAATAATAATTGGAATTTTAAACTCTTGAAAGTAAAACAAAACTAAGCTTGTCCAATGAAGTTCTCAACAACATGGATCATCATGTACTACAGAATAATTCAGTCTACCAGTTAAATCTTCCACGAAATTATTCAATCAGTCCACATTCTGAAAACACAGTTTCACAAAAGAAAAGCAATAGAAATTCAACACAGAAACTTGGAGATATTTTCAATAACCACCACCATGAACAATCACATGATGTCAATATAATCTTAATTTGACGCATAGGAAAGCATACACACAAAAGTACAATGCATAAACCAAGAAAGTAAACAGCATCATGTTATAATTGAAATTAACAAAAATGTATACAGACAAGCTTACTCTTGTAGTCACTCCAAATGCCATGTGCAAACAAACAGAGAAGGCCAACATATGCAGAATTTTCAGTTCCTTCAAGCTGCAAAAATTTGCTCAGAGACCTCAAAAAGGCTCTCAGTTCACCAATTTGACAATGCAACACATGAGGAATCATAGGGCCTCCAAGACCAGCTGGGTGCATAGCATAGCAACAAGAAATTAAAAGACAAATGAATGCTTATACAAATCAAAAAGAAAAAAAAAAGACAACTGAATGCTGACTGGAACAAAAAAAAACAGTAGTTTAAGACTCTGATGTGTAAAATTAGTCGAGACTTGAACTGCAACAATGTCCCGCCAAGAAGTGAATTATGTTTCCTACTATAGACTTCGGGGGATTGAATTAAAGTGGGGAACACACTATGGAGCATTCCCCATTGTTAAAAGTGGATAAATGCTTATTTTATTTTTAAATTTATGGAGGACTTCAATGTCGCTTTTCATTGTTAAAAGCTCAAGCCCAGCAAAATAAAACAAAATGTTAAATGATCAAGGCCGAATAAACCCTATTACCACTTTTACCATCATACTACAAACATATACATCATTGAACTCCAATACTATACTGCATATTTTGAGCTGCTCCAAAAATGGGGCTAGTGAGACATCGAGCATTCAAAGGGCAGTGTGAACAGAAAATAAGCCATTAAATGGAAACCACATTGCCTGTGGGCAAGGTGATAAGACTTCTACATCTCTTCTCTATGTGAGATGACAACTTAGTTCATTAATATGAATAAATTTTTTCGTTTATTTCCAGCTTCATAGTCCACCATCAGTAAACGGAAATTCTTTATTGTCAGGTGAGCACACTAGACGAGAAACTGCTATAGCACCCGGCAGAGCGCGTAATACCTCAACAACGTTAGGGACACAGAGAATCTCTGAGAATGCGAAGAGCGAGGGATTCGAAGTGGCCTCGACTATCAGCGGGACTAGGGTGGATCCCTTGAGCACAGATGCTTGCTTTACCAAGTGATCGATCGCCTCCAATTGCTTTTGATCAATGTCCATCCCTCCTATTCCAATTCAGGTTACAGTTTTGTTCAGATAATACTCTGCTGTATGAAAAAAAAAATTCAGAGCTCGAACAGTTCAGACTTCGAGGGACGAAGCATTCTAGCTCTAGGTTATGGAGGAACGGAGAGGGGAAATCGAAGGCGTTTGGCCAGGAGGCAAGGGACGCCTCCTGAGAGACGGAGAGAGAGAGAGAGAGAGAGATGCCGCCGGGACACCTCCAGGATGCCTAGGGACTGGGAGGTGCGGTTCGGGCTGAACCCGGATCCGAAATTAAATGGGCCGAAGCACAATTTGGACTAAGCCCAGCCCAAATAGTAGTACGAGACCCAATGAGATGGACGGTATGGCGCTTTCTCGGATGCAGCCACCGTAGCTCCCTCCAGAGCTGATGTTATTCGGTAAAGGTAGCAGCTTTATCTCGTTCGAATTGAATTGCCTGGGGAAGCTTGATTAAATTTGTACCCATATGGATTTGCTGAAGTGATCCCATGCCTATTTATCTCTAAGCCACTCATCAGAATAAACTCTCACGAATTTCGACAATAAATGAGGGTTTTAGCTTTTCTTGTGGGACGAGAATACTCAAATCCAAATTAAATAGCATGGTCTCTTACTAGGAGTGGCAATTTAAGCTTAGTAGAGTCTTGTTAGCCTCTGAAGAGTCCGCAATGTTGGCAATGTCCGATCACGGGGTACATTTGAATTTACAGATGATACATCTATATTGGCTGTGATTAGGTAGAGACGTATAACAAATATTACGATTTTATTTCTGCGACCTCGTCTTCAGCAATATGGATTAATATCTAGACCGACCCAGAAAAAGCAGTGACTTCAACTATCAATTGACAGAGTTGGCATTAACAACATTTCTCCATTGACAACTACTATGTACTTATAACTGCGATTTGATTCTAACCTCATATCGCAGAAATTTCAAGCGTTTGAATTTCGAGATGAAGTATAGAAGCAAAACAGGTAGACGAGGACACTAATTTCTTCATACATAGCAAGAGAATCCTGCAACTACGAATCTAAAAGAACTCGAAGTCAAGATATTTACCTCTGGGCTTCACCTCTGCCCCTGCAGCCATCCTCTTACTGGCACTCCCGACCCCGAAAGGATCCACCACCCCGAACTTTCCAGGGAGTTCAGCCTCAATGGGCCTTGGGACCTCGGGAGGAGTGCTGCAACGGATCAGTGCCCAGTTCACACCTTCAAAGAAGGGGTGCTGCTTAATCTCGGTGGCTCCCCTCTTCACCCCAAGCCGATTCTGTGGATCCTTTACCAGCAGGCCACGGATGAGATCTCTACTAGCATAGCTTGTAGCCGGCGACTCTGGGAACTTGAGGTGCTGGCCCACTACATTGAGCAAAGTGGCTTGATTCCCAGATCCTTTAAATGGAGTTTTCCCATAGAGAAGTTCATGTAGGAAGATCCCAAAGGTCCACCAATCGACTGCACTCCCATGGCCTTCCCCTTTTATGATCTCAGGGGCAAGGTACTCATGGGTCCCAACAAAAGACATGGATCGGGCTGAGGTTGGCTCAGCGACTAGCTCAGGTAAAGAGTCAGGAGGGATTCCATTTTCAGTTCGAGACTTCTGGGCATTCTTCTTGCTCTTTTGTGAGAATATTCGGGGGAGGAAACAGTAAGGTTGGATGCATACTGATGATGGCTCAATACAGGCAGGCTGGACACAGAAGCCAGAGCCACCTGCCCTTCTTGAAGGGTCGAAATTGTAGGACGTTCTTATGAGGGTGGGTGAGACCATGCATTGAAGGGAGAGGTCAAAGTCAGATAGCATTATGTGCCCATCATCTCGGACAAGGACATTTTCAGGTTTCAAGTCCCTGTAGACAACTCCAAGCATGTGGAGGTACTCCAGTGCAAGCAGAACCTCTGCTGCGTAAAACCTGCTAATATCAGGCGTTAGCTAATCTAACAATTAACATCTGCCACATCAAGATTAATTGAGCTTTTACTATTGAATAACAACCCTTTTCTGTGATAATTTGTATGGAATTGAATTCAATCATACCCAAATCCCCCACAATTACCACAATTTACAGCGGATCTCTCTTTATGAGTTTTGATATTGACAACTTTCAAATTCATAGAAACCCTGGAATTAAAAATGGGCAATCCTGAGCCAAATTTTTTTTTTTTTTATATATATATACAACGACAAATAACAAAGGCTTTGTAAAGCGAGAAGGGATGAAAGATAATCTCTCAAATGATTAATCACGTGAAGAAACAATCATATATTGATTGATCAAGTCACATGATAAGTCAATTCAAGAACTGATTATTTGAATGAGATCATAAACGACCTTGTGATGTTATGAATCCTTGTTTGCATAACTTAAGACTATTAGGAAAAAACATGTCAAATAGCACAAAGGGCCTCTGACTTTTGACAAAGCAAAGCATGACGAATGTGCGACAGATAACATGACATTACCAAGAAAATTCAATGCGACAGACAAGAAAAATTTACTTATGTGCAGCAAAGATGCAATTTTATTCAAGACTGAATCTGAGAGGCGTGCTCCTTTGTAAATTCCAGGAAGCAAAGTTGGATAATGTGGGGTTGGAATTGCCAGAGTTTCACACAGAATAAGGAAAGGAATTCAAGAATAAACATTGCAGATCTGTCAGTAAGTATACTCTAGACAAAAAGGAACATGCTTGCTTGTATGACTTTACCTTACAGCATACTCAGAGAAATGCTTCCCAGGTTGCCGTTGCCTTAGAGTGTGAAGATCCCCTCCTGGGCAAAATTCCATGACCAAACAGGAAAACCTATCTGTCTCAAAATGCGTATATAAGGTGGGCAAAAACGGATGGTCCAACAGTTGCAGAATCTCCCTCTCTGTCTGAGCCCTATTCAGCTTCTTTCTACTAGCAAGTGATGCCTTGTCCATCACTTTCATAGCAAAATAGCATCTAGTTCCACTCAGCTCTGAAAGATAGACACTGCCAATGTCACCGCAGCCAAGCCTCTTGAGTAGCCTAAAGTGACTCATGCCCAGAATCCCATCCCGTGCTCGAATGGCAAGAATGGCCTTCCACCTTGGGTCATTCCCTTTATGAGGCTTATTGGTGCTCCCAGTCCTATTGCTCCAATTGCTGTCATCACTAAGCCCACTACTATTGCTAGCTCGACTCATGCTAGTTTTGGTGCTCTCAAGAGAATCACCGTGCACATAGTTCCTGTCCACACTAATCATGCCATCACTTGTAATTGCATCACTCCGAGAAGTGCTGGCACAGCTGTGGACAATACTCATAGCAGTAACAACACTTGTACTGCCAATACTACTATGTGGGCTCACATTGCCACTTGGAGGCAAAGACGGATCCCAAACACATTCCTTCTCCTCGGGATCATGGGTAGGGAGTCTGCTGTCTATATTCTGTGATGCCCGAGGAGCTGTGAATGGAGAACACACCACACCCAAGTCATTAGGCTCTTCCACCATACTTTCTGTTGGCGAAAGAAACACTGAATTCAGCTTCTTCGCTGGACCCCCAATTGAGAGATCTTCAAAGAAGGGCCCCTTTACTGGCAAGCCATTCATCAAACATGCTGTGTCAGGTTTATTTTGACCAATTGGAACATAAACTGTTTTCATGAGATCATTGTCAACAGGTTCAGGGGGATGACTTGCCCCCGAAAAGGAACTGGGTCCATTATCGTCGAATGAGAGCCCACTTCCATTAAATTTGACATCTATTCCTAGTTCTTCCTTCTTTGGCAACAAATCCTTTCCTTTCCATGCTCTAACATGTGCATGGCAGTCTGAATCATGTGCATCATCACCAACACATTTACCTGTTTCTTCTCTTATTGGCTTCAAGTTTCCGTTTGACACTTGATGCACTTCCCTCTGCAAAGCAATTCGTGCATCTACTATTTCCCCCATTATCCTTGCAGGGATAATTCTAGGATTTGTTGTCTGACCCTCCATGGGCAGTTTCGCTGGAATCCCATTGCTTTTCGGAAGCTTTTCCATTTCCAGTGATAATTAGAGATCACATAGATTCCCTGTAGAAGGAAATGAAAATTGAGTTGAAGGACAGATAAACAGCTTAGATCAGATAATGCTGCAGAATGTAAACTCAATAGTCAATACACAACAGAGAAGAGGAAACACTAAAGATTTATGAAGGCGTTTATTGTGCACTTAGTCAATAGATCTACTAGAGTCAAAAGGTGTAATACCGATTGGGGAAATTCCCTCGAGAAGTAATGCTGTCAAAATCATGAATAATTATAATCACTGAAATATATGGATTGATAAACTTCCCCACACAACAAAAAAAGTAAGAAGTTTGATAAATCTCCTCCTAAACGTGTCACCCAAGCCAGAGCTAAACAGGTGCTCACACTAATATGAAGCTTCTTCCTACGTAGTAAGACTTGAACGCTAACCAGAGAAGGCAATAGATTGATAAATGCTACTATGTTGCTACCCATATTTCAAGTTTAGAAAATCGGAAAATAACTTAAAACATAAAGCAGAAGACGACATTTGAACGATATACTGTTTACGAACAAGGAAAAAGCTCAAGAACTACTAATTTCTGCACGGCTTTACGTAAAAGCATGACAGTTC
Organism: Sonneratia alba; assembly: GCA_900174645.1. NCBI lineage: Eukaryota > Viridiplantae > Streptophyta > Magnoliopsida > Myrtales > Lythraceae > Sonneratia > Sonneratia alba. Next base: position 240,735 of record FWPY01000047.1, read on the forward strand.
ACCTGACACATAACATGAATGAAATTGGGTCAGTAGGAGAAACCACTCCCTAATGAAACCGATGACAAGCACAAAATATTATTCCAAAAGCTTAAGAGAGCCAAAATGATCGTGGTTCATCAACAGTGTATCCAGTTGCATTGCATTTTCCGCATAATTTTAGAGAGAGGTGGGGTGGAGAAAAAGCAAAAGGCAATAGCGGAATCGGAGAACAATCAAAACGAGCAGAGGAATAAGAATAACGCAGCAGTAACAAGAGGAACGAAGAACAAGAATATGTACACAGGGAGAGCTGCTCCGCGGAACACGACACCGTCTCAGTTAGGATCGACACAGCTCGGAGCAGCGGACGGCAACAGCAGAATCTCTAGTAGCCGGAGGTGCGGAGGTTACCGGTCCACACACCCTCTTCTAAGGAAAGCAATGAGACGAGGTGGGGCGACTCGGCCACTGCCCTGAGGAGGACGCCGGAGTGAACTGCGAAGACCCTCGTCCATTGAGAGCTCGAGCTCTCCAGCTCTCTCTATCTCTCTCTCTCTCGCTCTCTCTCTCTCTCTCTCTCTCTACAGACTACAGGGAGGGGAGAACAGGACTCTACTCTGCAAATGTGAAGCCTGCTTTTATTTTTTTGGGGGGTGGGTTTAATGGCAAGCGTTTGCTTTAGTTTGCTTTTTCTAAGGGAGAAGATGGAAGAGGCGAGGTGGTGGTGGCTGTCTCTGTTGCTTTTTTCTTTTCCCCTTTTTTTTTTCTTTCCTCTTTCTTTTTATTTATTTATTACTGATTATTTATTTCTTTGGAGGAGGGGCCCACTGGGCCGGCAGATGGGCCCAGATCTGTTCGCGCTTTAAGCTACACGGCTTTTCAAGGAAGTGGGCCCGTCTTGTCTTCTGTTCCGCTTTGTGGACCACCCCCCCCACTCCCTTTTTTTCTCTCTTTTTTTAAACTTGACTTGGGTGTCCAACAACCGTTTACTAGTCTCGGCTCGAATGTTCGGATCGATTTGGATGTTTCGAAGGATGGCAGAAGTTTCAAGGAACTTAGAAGAGTGGTGGATGCATGTTAAATCTCAAAACTTGAGCTGATGGGACAATGGTGCCAAATCCCTCGTACGTATGATCTTTTTATCCATTTTTTCGACAAAAAATTTGATTCCTAACAAGAAACATGTATAATTTATGAAAATATGTGTGTGTATTTTGAGAAAATTGGTAGTATTTATTTAATAATTTAAATTCCACCCCATTTACGATTGATCAAAGGACATGCTGCAAGGGGAACGAACGGTTAGATCACAACTGCGGACGGCTACCATCCCATTGGGCTTTGGGAGTGCATTGAGCCTTCCAATCATAGTTCTAAAATTGGACGGGCCAACCGGTTCGACTAAGAGCGGCTACTCATCCGGTCCAATTCCTATAAAAGACCTAATTACACTTTCAAATAAGTCAATTCTAGTTGAATCGGTCAGTTCTGGGTCTGACTGGTGAACCCAATTAAATTGGTAGAAAAACTGACCGACTTAAAATTAAAATAATAAAATCATATTATAATGTACATATTTTATTTTACTAAATTTATATTTATATTTTATGTTAAATTTTTGTTTAATATAATAGTTATATTAATTATTTTTATTATAAATTATATTTAAATTATAATATTATATAAATTTATTAGTAATATTTATTATTATTATTATTATTATTAAATATATAGTTCGACCGACTGAACCCCTAATCTGATTCATAAATCCATATGTACACCAATTTTAAATCCGATCAAATTTTAAAAATTATACTTCTAATCAATTAAAAAAAAGAATTACTTTTGAATTAGGGTCCCACGCTAATTTAGGTCCGGACCTGAAAGTAAAAGACTGGGGCCCATATTATGCATACGTGAAGTTAAAAACTCTATTATCGTAGAAAGTAATTGTACTGCTGACTAATTTTTTTTTCACTTTATTATTTTTTTTTATAATTTTTTCACTTTAATATATTACTTTTATCTGAATTTGTAATTCCTTTTATCGCCCAAAAAATTAATCCGTCTTTCTCAACCCTTTTTTTCCTTTTTTTTTTATAATTATAAGCTTTCTTACTTATGATATATTGACCGCCGCAGGTCATACTTCTGACATTGGGAGAAGTGAGATTCAGTGGGTGGTTATAGATTCCCACGCAAATCTCTCCCCCCCTCTCTCTCTCTCTCTCTCTCACTTAATTGAAAATTTAGTATATTCAATTCGTAGTTTGAGTTACCAGAGTACAAAAATATTCTAATTAATAATTTAAAATATAATATTTGAATATTATAAATAAAAATATTTCATATTAAATTCCTAAATAGTGGTTCAAGTTGAGTGAAAATAGTACGAGACCGCATAATTAAAATATGTGAATTCCATGCAAACGAGAGCTAGTACAGTAATAACACCCCTAGTGACCGGCCAAGAGGTATTAAATTCAATTTTGATCGAAACGTTTTTCGTAATTCTTTCTATCTTATCTCATTCTATTTATGAGCTTATTAACTCCTATAAAATAAAAATAAAAAGTGAAGGAAATATATGAATTTCTACGTACTACTACACCAAAAAAGTTCTCATACAAGTAATATCATATGCATTCATTAGTTGGGTATAACACTCGAATAGAGAGAAATACAAGCTCGTATTTGAACATGCTTTGCCCATTGATAAAGTTGTGTGGTTAATATGGTCATCCTCCCTAATTAACCATTTACAAGTCCAATCATCATCGGAGCTCACAGGAACTTCAAAGAAAAAAAAAAGGGTCCTGGGTGCATCGAATTAACAACATGGGGAAACGATATCCATCCATCCCATCGGATGATCCAACGAGAATAAAAGGGGCAATTTGCTCTGAACCAGAATCATCGTTTGTCAATTATCAGGAAGGTGGGGATGGAAAAAAAAGAAAAGAAAAGAAAGGATCGTCTTCTGTCCTCTCTCTTTTGCCCCTCTTGTCCTGACGGGCGTGATCCGACGAGATTTGTCAGCTTCCGAAGCGGGGGAAGCCGAGCCAAGGCAAGCAAAGCTCTCAGAGGAAAGGGACGAGTGCGCGCGCATGGGCGCTTCAACACTTGTACTGCCTTCAACATCCATTTGGCCAAGGAACCACAGCACCGCTCCATAACCATGCAAGGCTGATCCAACGAGGATACGTAAGGATTTGAAAAAATCTGTCTAAATGGAATTTAAGCCCCGAAAAAAAAAATTAAAATAATTATAAGGAAAATGAGTTTTAAGAGAAACAAGATGAGGTAATTTAAGTAAAATAATAATAATATTTATAGAATCAATAAATTCACATAACAATTTGCCAATTTCCCCGTGATCGGATGGGAGCCACCACCGCCTCCACCTCCTCGAAACCTTCATTAAAATGGTGATCTTGGATTCAGCAAATTCTTTAGGAGTGAATGACCAGGTTTATCTGCAAATTTCAGGGATAACAAAAAGCCCATAATTTTTAAAATCGGATCGGATCGAAAAACTGATTTGGACGGGAACCGGTCATTTATCCAATCTAATTTCTAGAATAATCGAATTATATTGTAAATGCGGTTGATTCTGGTTGAATCAGTCAGTTCTAGGTCGGACTGCGTGAACCCAATTGAATCGATGAAAAAATCGGATAATTTAAAATAAAAAAATGTAAACCTATTGTAATAAGCTTATTTTATTTTACTACACTTAAATTTATATTTTATATTGAACTTGAGGTTAATATGATGATTATATTGAGGATTTTTTTGTTATAAATCAGTGTCAAATTATGATATTATATAAATTTGTCGGTAATATTATACCATTAACATTACTTATTAAATATACGGTTTAATCCATTAGACCGGTCTGACCCGTGAATCCATACATTAACCGATTTCGGTCCAGTCTGATTTTAAATATTATGACAAAAACAGTTGATGGGGGCTTTACCTTGACCCATTGATACATACATACACGCGCATATAAGCTGCCAAGGACCGAAGGTGAACCACGAGTAGCCGATGGGGGAAGAAGAAGAAGAAGAAGGAGACCAACTCAGTGAAAGGTCAACTTCCCTCTGAGGTTATTTTTGGCAGTGCCGACCCAGTGTGCAGCCACTGCAGAAACTGAAGTTGCAGCCATGGCTGTGCATGACCAGACGGGGACATTGATTTCGGCCATAGCTCTCTGGTCGTGTGGCTCAGAGATATTTCTTTGGAAGTAAAGTGGATGCTTGATTGACTGACTCAGTTTAATCAGCCAGTCGCTATGAATAAATTAACCCAATAAAAAAAGAAAAAAGAAAAACAAGGTCCTTCTCATCATGTAAATTTATGGGCCATCACTAGCTAGCATATGTCGTGCATATAAGACTGGAAGTATGATAGCCTCGAGGACTAAAAGTGAATTTGTTTTCCCAGTTAATAGAAACTAGGGAAGAAGACCTCATCTGGTGGCCCGACCTTGGGCTACTTTTAGCTTTATTTTATTTTATTTTATGCTAAAATAGAATTTATAATGTGAAATTCTACCACATCTGCAGCTCTACACATGCATATATGAACCATTACGTTAAGTTTTTTTTTTCCACTTTCAAAATATTCGAAATTGCACCCGATACATATGGAGAATGATGATGCCTTGCATGTTCTACTCTTTAATATGCAAATTCAAGATCTAACATCAAAGTATACAAGCCGTGATATTGCTAATATACATTGGAATTCTGATAAGCCGTTGACATGCATCTAATTAGTTCAATCTGATCTCCAAAACCGCATAAATTTTCATGCGTAGCTAATTGCTCGAGTTGGCCTGTTTCGACCCGCGGCAACACACAGCTGTGCGTTGTACGTACTTACCGTGTGTGTTATGTACATGAATAGTGAAAGGGACTGTGTTGTGTGTTGGTATCCGACTCAGCCATTTCCGCCGCCCGATGTGGCGTTGGCAGACATCGTATTCCGGGAGGCGCCACTAGTGCTACGGCCCACCTTCACCACCACCACCACCACCACTCTTCATTTAGATGGGTCCCAGCAAATGCCAGAGCCCTAATCATTTTTCGGGGACGAGAGAAAGTGAACGTGGGGATGATGCGGGTGATGATTGGGGCTGACCCTTTTCCACTGTTTGATTCTATGGGCAAATTGACATGTGGGAACTCCAATCCCTTGAAAAGATACGGTTAGTGACCCAAATGATTAGCTCAATATTTTACTCTTCTGCCCGCCAATCCCTTGAGTAGGGCCTCTGGGGATTACGTATATGCATACATCGGTGTGTATATATATGATGACAATATCGGCCAAGCAAAAGCTAGAAGAGAGATGGAGATACTCGATCCGTGAGTGAGCAACACAAATGCTATCGAAAATGTGAGAATAGTTGTTTAGATCCCAAGGGTCTAGATTATGTAATCGAGAAGATATTGGAATTTCTGCAGGTTCACACTCACGTTTCCTAAGCAGATAGATAAAGGAATATAAAGAGATGCGGATATATATATATATGTATAATATGCTACGATCAATCAACCATGGGCCTGAACTGTGCCCACTTCGCTTTTTGAAAAGTGGCAAATTTAGAGGTTTGAAAGTATGTGCTGTGCGTGCTTGGAATTAGGGAAAAGCTTGGGCGAGGGATTCAAAGTGGTGGGGTCGTTCATGATCCCAACAAAGGACCCTTCTTACAATGGCTGCATTTTGTTCCAGTTTGACCAGGGTTAAACAAAATAAAATAAAAACAACTTAGGCTTGAGTATGTCCTCCCACTCGTGGTAGAATAATGCTCTGCCAATAAGTTCGATGTTGTTCAACGGTTACTCAACCCATATGAGACAGTAAGAATTGAACATGAAAATCTGAATATGACGTAATAAGATGATCAAACAGTTAGGGTGACTACCGCCATCCCCTTTATAACTTATAAAAAGAAACCCCTAATGATGCTACAGTACCGACGAGAGGAGGGGAGGAGAGGAGCGCCTAAGTTGCACTTTTCTGACTCGCCGACTCATCGAATCTTGTCTACTAGTGTGGTGGAGAGCTTAATTTCAATTGATCAAGGAAGTGACACGGGGGATCAAATCACGTTGATTCTGCCATCCCCCGTGAGAGTTGGTTCCCGAGGGCCGGCTTTGATTCTTCTAGGTAGCGTATCGGAAACAGCACGCACTCATGTTCTTAATTAGATGCTGATCAACTCAGCACGATCAATAATTTAGTGGGACCCATCGGCGCCAGGACTTTACGTTACCCTATCCTATAAATAAATAAAGTGATTATTTAGTCAGAAGATTTTGTAATTTATGAATTTATATGAAAGTATGAGCAAATTTATAGGTACTGAGAGGCGTATAATCATGTGATGTGCATATATGCTTGTATAAGCATATTTTAGAAAATAAAAAAAAAGAGATTTGAGCATAATTTTTAAAATTGAATCAGACCGACCAATCAAACTGATTAGACTAAGAACGAGTTACCACCCGGTCCAGTTTACTTAATTAATTTATATACACTATAAATTTAGTTAGATCTATCTAAATCGGTCGGTTTTTTTTATTTGACTACCGAACTCAATTGAATTAATGGTCAAATTTGTTAATTAAAAATTATTTTAAAAAAGAAAAAAAAACTTCACCAGTCCGACATTCATTAAAAAATACTAATATTATATTATATTTTTTATTAAACTTAATTTATATTTTCTTCTAAATTTAAATATTATGACGAATATTTTAAAATTATAATTTTATATTTAATATATGATTTTTTAATTATAATATTATAATTATTTATTAAATATACGATTTATTCTATTAAACAAATAATTCGATTCATAAATTTATAAACTCATGTTTTGGTCAATTCTTGATTTGGTATAGTTTTAAAAACTGTGGATTTCAGAATATAACCCCGTTGGTCCTTTGACCCACGCCACCCATATCCCAGCACATGCCCCCAAATGGCCTAGTGGACAACTTACACATACACCTCAATTTGCTCACTAAAATGTTTTTAAAAAAAGTATGTAAGAAAAATAGAACAGTTATTCAGTGTAATATTATTATTTTCGATACGAGAATCAATATATATCCTAAAATTTGGAATCCGTCTCTAGCCTTGCAAAAATTCGTCTTTTGAGTGTATTGCAGCTCTTCCCTTGCGCTTGTAATATCGTCCCCTTCGTCATTATTACTTTCCTTCTCTCTTCCGCGTGCAGCGCAAGCCCACACGGCGTCTCACTGCATTTTTGTTTCACCACGGCATGATTTGCTTAGCAGTTTCCTCATTAAAAGTGATCGAAGTTAGAAAATTTTGCGTTGCCACTCTCCCCTGCACTGTCCTGCACCCAGGGACACTCTCCATCATGTGGGTGGCAATGGCCTTGGTGGAGATGTCGGTTCATCGATCTTATGATCACCGCCACCTACCGGGCTTCCGTTTTTCAGCTGTAGTGTTTCACTATTATATATTAAACTCGACGCCGAATCTTTATTTGATGGAAAAAAAAAAAGGATGAACCGATTGCTCCCACGATCCAGTTGCTGGGGACGTCAAGCTGAGGCTCGATGGATCCACAGCTCTCCAGTGGAGCAAAAGACTTCGGGCCACACTGGATCCATGCTAGCCCAAAAACCTGCCATGGGCTCTGGTCACGATGACGTCAGAGCAAGTCCACTTCAGCATTCGCCACGTGTCAACAGGTCAACGTCTCCGGATTGGAGGAGTTTCGACGACAAGGACTGACGTGTCCTCGCAACTTCCTGAAAAGCGAAGCCCAAAACCGACGCTCTCTGTCCCCTCTCTCTCCTGTTGTTTGTCCGTTGCCAAACGGCTGAGTCGGTGAATCCTCTCAGTCTCCGCTCTCCGCTCTCGTTGTCCTCGCACCCAACAACCCCTTCGGTCTTCACGCTCCCGTTCTCCCTCCTCTCTCTCTCTCTCTCTCTAGTCTGGACTCGAAGAAGACCTAGATCGATCTCTCCCTATCGCTATGGCCGCGGCTTCTTCGAGCACCGGGAACGTCGAGCCGTTGGACGCTTCTCCCTCAAAATCGACCTCCGATGCAGCAGCACAGCATGAATCTCCCTCAGTAGTTCCAGTCTCCTCCTCCCCGGCCTATGCTGCTATCGATCGCTGTGATTCCTCCAATTCCTCACCCGCTTCTCAACGGGACTCTGAAATTCAGGTGAGGCACATAATGCCGTTATAGTTCCGTGAACTCTGATGCAGTGCTGTGGAGCTTAATTTTAGCTGTTGCATGTTGAAATGTTTGTGCCTCCCCCTCAATCTTGAGCACATCTTTCTGTTTTTATGATTGTCCGGCGACAGCTTGCATCAGGTGACAAATAACTATTTGGTCCTTTGCTATCTGGGCTTTATATCCAGTGACTTATGATTTGCTTGATTTTCCTATGATGCTTTAAATTGTGACTACGTTTCTTGCTATACATGCGGGTGCACGACTTATACATGGAGCTGGAAATATTGGTTCTTCGGTGAACATTTGCTTATGAACGTTACTCAATTTTATATCTAGCTAGTCCTCTATAAATGAGTAAAACTGGTTCGAATTAACTTTGCGCCTGCATTTTCCGGACGTCCAGTCATGATATTCATTATGTGCTAGTAGAAGAATCTTCATTAACTGGCCTCACTTTTATGTTGCTATTTCTGCCAAACGCTGCCCTGCAGTCTGCTGCGGCACAGAGAAGCGAAGAGTATCGACAATTATTTCGGCTTCCTCCTGAAGAAGTAAGTAGTTCAACTAACACTATTCCATTATTGTCCGTAGAAGATTTACCTTTCACTGTTTCTAGGATCTCTGATAGTTTGGAGCTGGGTCTGAATCATTATTCGTCTGTTTTATTGTAATAGAAGTTCTTGTTTACTATTAAAAAAAAGAAGTTAGTTTGCCTTTGACTATGTAAGCAAAATTTAATTCTTCGTGGCTTCAAAATAAGGAAGCTGTTTGCACTACTATCCTTCACCGCATGAATGTTGTTTTGTCCATCATTTTGAGCTCCCACTTCGCCAGTTTGTACTCAATTTTTTCTTTAATAATGTGACTTTCCTTTTGATTTATTGCTGCTTCTGTACTTCTTATCAAATATACTTTTCCTGTATGATTCATTATCTCTTAACGCCCTTCAGTATTCCTGCCTTCTATCTGTATTCATGTATGTGAGTATTTTCCTGGTTGCCTTTTTGCTGACACGAGACAAGTTTTTCCTACTATTTTTTATCTATCTACTCAAAACTTGATATGTCTACCACTTCTTTATTTAAGAATGATCTGCATGAAAGTTTTGATGTATAGATAATGTGGAGATTAATATTTTAGCTATAACACTGGATGATATTAAAATTATATTTTGACACCGTAGAGATACTGCTGAAATCTTTCATTACGTAGGATGCTTAATACCAAGTATTATGTCCTAGGGGAAAATAATTATATTCATTCTCTTCTTGTTTAATAATTTCAGGTTCTTGTGGAAGATTTCAATTGTGCATGTCAAGAGAATATACTTGTACAGGTATGTTGTTTACTTCTGATACTCAACTCAATATTCGATGATCTAGCTCTTCTTTTACTTCCTTCTAAATGATTATTCTAAGTTTTATAGGCGGAATTTCATTTCCCAACTATAATGGGACTATATCCTTTTCTCCTATCATGCCATTGATAGAGAGTTAAATGCCATTCGTTGTTCATGTATCCCTAAATACATGTGTGTCTCTGTTGATTACTAGCTTGTATCTTACTGTTACTTTCATTGATCATGTCTTTCAGGGCCATATGTATCTATTTGTCCACTTCATCTGTTTCTATTCAAACATATTTGGTTTTGAAACAAAGGTATGCCCATTATTTTTTCTAGCACTTGCTCTGTTTTTCAGTGAGAAGGAACAGCCTCAGAGGAGAATAACATAAATATATTGAGACAAAGAAGAGTGCAGGAGAGAAGAATATAAGTTTAGCATTTGACACATTTTGATGATAAGCCAGGCTTACAGTTAGCATATTGGTAAAGATAATTTGGAGCTTTGATGCAGAAGAGAGTCCAATCTAGTGGTCACAAAAAACAATAATGATGCAAAGACTCTTCAAGCCCCTGGCAGTGGCACCAAATCATTAATCAATATGTTAAAAAAGAATCAGTAAGTGGAGTGGTTTTGCAAGAGAAGTAAAAATCCATATTCTTTATGATGTGGTGGAGTACTTCAGATAACATTCACACTGCTAATAAGCTTCACCACATCTAAATGCAAAAAGAAGAATCTACTGTTCTGGTCATGGGTTGTTTGGAAAATGATTTCTGGTGGCCTTTATTCTCCACGTGGAACATCATCAAGGATTAGTCTCTTTGTCGCTTGTACTCTGTATAATCTGATGAAATGGTCTTCTTGTAAAATAATTCTTAGATGCATTTATGTGCTTATTGCACATTTAATTCTTACTCATGAGACCATTGTTCTTGAAACCTCAGAAAATAATCCATTTCCAAGATGTCACAAGTGTAAAAAGAGCAAAGACAGCAGGCATCTTTCCTAATGCAATTGAAATTTTTGCTGGAGCGAAAAAGGTTCTTTCTTTACATTAAATTTTTATTCTGTCACTTTTGTTAACATTTTTAAGAGTCTCTCCAAAATATTGTAATTTAAGTTTGTGGAGCAGTATCATCAGCTATATTTTCCTTTTACACAGCATTTCTTTGCATCCTTCTTGTCCCGAGATGAAGCGTATAAGTTGATTACTGATGGATGGGTGCAACATGGTAATGGTGCCAAGGCCATCATGGAGAAGCAGGTGCATTTAGTGATTTGCTTATTCTTTAGCTGGTTGTTGTCTGCATTTAATGAAAATAAATGTCCATGTTAATTCACTGTGACAGCCGTTTCAGACATGACATCAATAATGTTTTCCTTGTGATTATTCCAGTGGGATGACGTGTGTGAAATAGTCTCTACTAAAAAGGTCCCAGATTATCCAAATAATGATATAGTTACAACGAAATACGTCAAAGCTACACATTTTGAGCTCAAAATTTGTGTGTGTATATATATGACAAATAGCGTACCCTTTGGTTGCCTTCATCTAGGTTCTGAAGAGCTGCCTATAGCTTTTGTGTGGTCTTGACCCCTTTTCTTTTTCTTTTAATTAATCACATTATATTATGTCTTTTCGGATTGCTCTTATTGACCTGACTGTTGCACTTGCATAAGTTGTTGCTATATCTTCATTCTTTCCAATTTAAAGAATTACACAAATGTTGGAAATGAAGGATTGATGATACCACAACCCTTTGGGTGGTAACAATTTGTTTTAGGATACACTATTAATTGGGAACAGATACAAAGAATTAACGTTGCTAGTTTAGTTTACTTTAGATAAATTCAGTGTCTTACTCTTCTAAGATAAATGCTTTGCCTGGATTATTCACGCTGAAGTGCAGGTCATCTTTACTTTTTAAGAACTACATTTCTTTTTCCAGCAAGTTCTGATCTACGTATATGCCTCTATGCATGTCAACAGCATCACAGCATTGAGATATTTGATATTGGAATTTGGCTATTCATTTCATATCATAATGAGACTGATACAGAAAGAAAATTTCACAACTTAGTGAGAGAATCAATTCTGACCATTGGTTTTACATTAGCATTGAATAAATATGCTGCTACCATTGCAGGAGTCAGCTTCTGAGTCCAGCTTCCAGGAGAATGGTATTGAACCTGAGAAAGTGAGAAGTACTGATGGCGAGGATTATATGGATATAAAGAACAGGTACTGGCATGTTCATTTTTATTAATTGATTTTTTCCCCTTAATTTTTTGGGCTAATAATCCAAAATTATGTTGCATATGAATCACAAGTGAGGATGCCTCTACTTGTGAGTCTAAGCCACTCTCTGTAGTTGGAGATGACAATGCATGTAGTGCAGTTCCAGAATTGCAAGAGAATGGAGAATGTGGTGCTGGACCAGCTATTACATCTGATCCATCATCTTCAGCAAAATCTTCGACATGGAAAGTGGAAGATTCTGATGCCCCTGAAAGTTAGTTGCTCTTGAATTGTTTCTAATGCCCTTAAGAGTTTGCTTCTCTTGAATTGTTTCATCAAAATAACTTTCGTGTTTGAATCTTAAACTTATTATGCAGAAAGTGTGTATTGAAAAAGGGTGTTGATTTTTTTTTTTTTGAGCATGAACTACCATAAATGTCCTTTTTTGTTGGTCATGTATTTTCTTATGATGGAGTCCTGTTGCTTAGTATTGGATTTGATGTGATATGATAAATGTTAGAAATTTCATTATTTTCCCCAGCCAATGAAAAGCAAGGGTGCCTATTTTATTTCTGTGGTTCCTTTTTTACTAGTTTAGGCTTGCTTATTCAATTGCTATCTCCATCCTTTTGTTACTACTGCTAATAGAAATATTTACTCTCATTTTTAGTCCTAATGCATAAGTTGATTGTCTCATTGCAGTACCAGAATATTACACCAAAGTTGCAGAAACAACATTCCAAGTGAGGTTTCTTTTTCTTATGAGTAGCTATTTAGCATGTAGAGGTTTTGTGAAGAGGCTAAATATTCTTTGTCGTTTAGTTGCATAATTTTTTGAATTGGATTTTCTTTGATATAATGCAGATAATGGTGGAGGACTTCTTTAGTCTGTTTTTCTCTGATGATGCTATTGATTTTATGGAATCCTTCCACAAAAGATGTGGGGACAAAGGTGGCCTGACCTTATTTTAAAATTTTAGCTACCAAATACTTGATGAAATTGATTGTAGAGTTCTTTTGCCAACATTCTGCAGCTGAAGACATTAACATTCTGTAATATATTTGTATGCTTTCCTGTTGACCTCCACCTTTTATTTCAAACAGAATTTAAGTGCTCTTCGTGGTTGCCACATGGTCAGTATGGACATACTCGTAATGTGTATTTTCAACATCCTATAAAGCTTTATTTAGGTATGCTATATTGGTCCCTGTCATTAAAATAGTCTCTTATCCCTTCACACTGTTGCTTTTGGCATGCTTCATTTTCACTCATTTTGTTTTATGAATTTTATGTTGACATTCCTTATTTATTCCAAGGGGCGAAATTTGGCAGCTGTCATGAGATGCAGAAGTTCAGGGCCTACAAACGCAGGTGCCAAAAAGTTTTCTTTCATTGTTTACATCAGCTTTAAGTAGTTTATGTTACGAATACAAGCTCTTAGTTTGTAATCAAGAATTTTCTTTTCTCTTGAAGTAAGAGAATAATTTATTTTATCATATTTCCAGACAGTAAACATCAGGGCTTTCTTATTGTTTCTCCCCTAGATGATCCAAATATTAGTTCTTTTACAAATCTAGCTTAAGTAACACATACTGCCTTGTCTTTCAGCCTCAGATTTGGCTTAACAAGAGATATGTTAAACTTGCAAAATCTTTGGTTTGTTTTCAGATGACCATGTTGGGCTTGTGAGAGAGTATATGTGTCAGTTGATATTACTGCTCATATCCATTTATACATTCCAGAAGATGTTAAGGAAGAATTGATGGTAGAGAGGTCATTATGCATTGAGAGACTTGAAAAAGATTTATTTGGACCATCTTTACAATTGGACCAGTTTTAAGTATGAAATAATGATGCTGTAGGATGATTCCATTCTTAGTCTACCTGGCTTCTTCTTGTACTTCTATTTCTGTAGTTTTAATGTTCTCAAAAAACCTTTTTATCATATGACCTGATTTCCTGGTTTTTGCTTTTACCAGTCATTTGGTCATTGATACATCACAAGAGATAAACGATGTTCCTTATGGAGATTATTTCCGTGTCGAGGTAGAGGCCTTTATTCATTTACTTGGAAAATGTACTAATATATGATGGTCATTGTGCTAACACTCAATGCACTTTTACCCATTGGAAGATGATCACTTATGCTTCAAATTTCAAAAATTACTCATGTTTCTTTTGTATCATGGAAATAAGCCTCTTCTGCTATACCAATATAAGTAATTTTGATGGAATAGTACGTGTCAGCCACATGTTTCCTACAATTTCATTCTATAATTACAGTAATAAAGTAAGAAATGATAAAAAAGAAGGAAATAAAAAATTTGCCAGAAAATAAAATGGAAAAGGTGGAATTTAAAGAGAAGTGAAATTCAGAGCTAAGAGAGGACTTCTTTTATTCTAATTTGTCCATGCAAGGCTTATTAGTCTTGTGATTATTCACATTTGGAGTCTGTCTTGCTGATTCTTTTTTTCTAGATTTTAATTCTTCATTCATTCACAAAAGAAACTATATGAATCTCAACATTACATTGGTTATCTCAAATTAAGTGATCTTGCTGGGAAGCTTTTGTCTATCTTGTTCTATCCTGGGGAATGTAACTACTTTGCTTCTGACTAACATCAAGATCTTCTCTACTAGCTGAACATTTTCATGTCCTTTCTGCTGAAAAATTCTCCCATTTCTCTAAATCCATCAACTCCAATATATATAGTTGCTTACAATCCTCCTATCCAGCTAGCTGCTGCATATTGCTACTCTTAAGTCCATCCTCCTGCTCTTCAATGCTGTTGAAGCTTGTCCAGTTCTTCTTCCCTTATCTCCTTGATTGCGGTGCTTGTAAAGGACAGATGCTGTCTTGTTTCTTCGCTCTCCACAAAATTCAGGAGAGCTATGCACATTACTCTTGCTTCTATTCTTCCTTTTCTGGATAGTCTGTCCAAAATAGCCAGTCAAGTGATAAAATTTTCTGGATATATGATCTGGGAACCATGCCACTTGCTGCTATGACACCACTGCTTTCCTCTGCCTCAGTACATCCTGTAAGTATATGATCAGGACACATCTTTTCTCTATGTGGTGTTAGGGGCTGTGGGATGTGAGCAAAGATGGTGACAAAAGTTGTAGCTTGTCCGTCTACATTAATGTGGCATTTTCGAAGAAAACTATGTTTAGAGGTTTGCATTTTCCTCTACCTCATATTACTGCATTGCTCGGAGGTTTCATGTGTAATTGCTTTAGTTGATACAAGAAGTTTGTGGAAAGGATGCAACATCTATAGTCTAGCATGTAACGGAATTGTTAGAGGTGTCTTCTTTGTACCATTTGGCATATATTGTTATGATTTTTCAATAAGAAAATCAAGAAAGGTCGAGTAAAGTAAGTTTTAGCCCATTTTGAGCTGAGTAAGAGAAAAAAGGTTAAAATTATTAAAAGTAAAACTGGGAACATGACATTTGTAATAAAAATTTTGACACATCTATCTTTCCCTTTAGTCATGCTAAATTAGAAGTTACTGTTTGCATAAAATCCCAAAGTGAATTGAGAAACTAAAGATGGAACCTGATATATAGGTATTTGTGCTCTTACATTTATAAACTAATTATAATGGGCAATAGTTACTGAGCTTTGATCTTGGCATCGTTCACACTCTAGGAAATAGAACTATGGTGAGATTCAATACATGTACCTCTTTGGTATGCATATTGGAATATATTTTAGCGCACATTTGATTAGTTCTCTATGCGCAGTGAACCAGATATTTCATGATCTTTAATGCTATTAAAAGGGATCTGTGAGAATCCTGTGGCTGAACCTGCGTTGTCTACTTGTTTAAAGGAAAATTTCCCAGAGTAATTAAATGGATCGGAAGTCCTTGTTTAGCATGTTGATAGAGGGACTCTTAAAACTCATTGACCTGCGCAAACTATATTTTCACAAGGTCTCCTAGAAATTCTTTGTGAAATTTTAGCTAAAAAGAACCATTCGTGTATCAGTTTAGTACCCATTGAAATTCCTAATCTTCACAAAAATCTACATGTAATGTGTGCTTTGGTAGTTGTTAAAGGTATTTTTTAAAACTAAATCAGCTACAGTTATTTGTCTAGTATTTGAGAGCTTCATTTTGACCAGAATGTTCAGGCTTTTTTGAATGTAAGCTGATGTCTACTCTGGCTCTTGAGTTGTTGCAGGGAAAATTGTTCAGTCTACATTGGAGGAGTGCAGAGAAGCATATGCAATTTGGGTCAATATGGTAAATGCTCTATTATAGTTGTTACTGTTGCATTTGTGTATCATGCGGTACATTAGGATGGAATTTTTTGTCCTTTTATAGGCTCATGATTTACTGCGGGAGAGGAACCTTGAGCAAAAAAAGAAAGGTTAGATATTCACTTTCACCTCATTGCTTTCAGTTGACAAATCTCTGTGATTGATTTAATTTCGGAAAGGAAAAAAATTCTTTCTATTTTTTATTGAGTGACGATCCTTGAAGCCTGCACCTGAAGTTGGTATTAGACAGAATAACCATTATTATTCAAGCTTGGCCCTCATGGCAAAACTTCAAGCTTTCCCACCAAATTAGTCTTGTTAAAAACATATATAGGAACATTAACCAGAATAAGAGGGCAATCAATTGCATGAGAAATCAATAGGTATAACGTCCATTTTTAATCTGTACACTTGGAAGAATTTTATTTATGGTTGAGATGACATTTTATAGAGAAGTATATGTTGAGCAGAACAGTTGCCATTGATTTAAGAACCAAATTGAGGTTTTGGGTGCACGTTCTCTATGTTTTTGCTGTATCCATCTAACAGGTAAAGTAGTAAATGGTCCAGAAGCGAGCATGATTAAGAATAGGGAAGTGAAAACTGAAAGAGAAGCAAATACTGGGAATCCTCCAGAGCTGTTTGGTGATGCAAGCAACAATTTGAGGGTGCAGAATGTGTCCAACTCCCCGGGGCCTTGCCCCGTTGATAGTGGCAACCTCTTCCAAGGAATTAGCACTGTACCCATGCTGAAGTTATGGTCTTATATTAAAAGTCAAAGACACCTCCCACCGCTCCTTGCCATTTCGTTTGCAGTGATACTCCTAATGCAGGTATGCACCTTTTTGACTGAAGCTCTTGACGACCGGTTATTAGATCTCGAGACTTAGTTATTTGGGATGTGAACCATTTCCTCAACCTTCTAAATTGGGGTCTTCTAGGGGAGAAGAGAATTCATATAATGAAGATGGAAAGGATGAAAATACTAATCTGCCCCTACAAGTAGTGGAGAAAGGACTCCAAATATAGGTAGTATCACCCAGTCTAGTTAGACTATCAATCACCTCTCCACTATTTAGATTACCCAAACAAGAAAGCATGGTTAGCTCCTCTCTAATTTAGAAAGTAAGATTTATACCGAACTCCAAATGCAATCAATGACCAGTAGTTCCAGCAGGCATCTTTCTTGGTGTCTGGGCAGCTATCATCTTGTTAGCAGATGCCAGATGCAACTGTTCCATGGTTTTCTATAGGGAGACTCACGGTATGCTTTTTGGTTGTGTTGCAGTTCAGCATAGTTCTGCTCTTAACACGACCCCAGAACATCCACGTGATAACTCAAACCGACTACACTGGTGGCATGGGAATCTGGGAGAGGCCCTCAGAAGCGGTGGCATGGCTGGAGAAGCGAATCCACCACCTCAAGGATGAGATGTCGATGGTCGAGTCTCGGCTCGAGAGGATGCAATGGGAGCATGCTCGATTGAAAGAGCAGCTGAGAGACCTACAACAATTTACTAAGCAAAGAGAACAGCTGTGATGACCTGTACAGGTTTCTTCATTGGATGATGATGTGCACGCTTTTGGGAATAGAGGCGTTGAGATGCCCCAAGCTCTTGTAAATCCAGGTTGAATGAGTGTGGGTGCAGAATTAGATTCGGTGACAATTGACCGACAGGAAATGAGAGAGAGAGCCGACTAGGCATATGATTCCGAAACGATCATTGTTAAGAAAGCTAATGAAAATCTCGGCTTCCTTTGGGGATCGGATTGTGTGGTTCATCTGGGTATTTGAAAGTCAAAATTACAAGAGCATGGTGGCTTGTGTAATATCCAATCGGATATCCAATAAAACATCATTTTATTCATTTATTGGCTCCACGAAACAGTATAATCAAACTCTTGAGTAGATTGTTGGATATGATGGTACGATAAGTTTTTTCCTTCCTTATATTAATGGTGGTTCTTGCTCAGAGGAAGGGAGCTCCCGTAGATTTGGGGGGAGGGCACGTCTCTCTGCTCTATGAACATCAACGCCTGCACTTCTGCAGTGCGTGTCCCCCTGTAGTTCACGAGAATGAAAATGCGTATGATCTTACACACTAATAATGTTGGAATAGTCTTCATAATGCTAAATTTCAATATAAATCTATAAAATTTGAGATGTTTGGTATGGTCAGAAATTTTCAAATCTACTAAGGAATGCATGATAAATAACCAACTGGTCTTGGCGTGTTCATAAGATTGACTAGACGAATTTCCCAGGCATATCATCTGCGCCTGCAACTCGAGATTTTTTTTTTTTTTGTTTTACCGAATCAGAATGTTGCCTCCTACGACTGTCTCTCTCGAAGTGATCCCAACAGCATCCACCAGAGAGAGAGAGAGAGAGAGAGAGAGAGAGAGAGAGGGATTACAACAGTGTTTCTCCGCTTAGACAATTCTATTACATGCAAGTCAATAAATTTCTTTCGACTAAATGAGGCAATCAGCTACCATCCCAAGCAAGCTCTCATCTCGAGTTGTCTGTCCTTCAGTCTCCTCCTCTCCTTACCCTGAATTTTAACCTCTTTTTTTTTTTTGGCATGATTGGATCAATGAATAACGTGGGGTCTTGTAGTAGCCTACCGGCCAAAAAGAGAATCGAGGAAGATTATAACCATATCTTGCATAGGCAACGATCATATGGGCCAAGGTTGGATATCGATCGAGCCCGAGCCTCTCCATCCATGTATGCTCGCTCCACGGTCACGAGACCCAGTCACAACTAACACTCTTGTTTGCTGTGGAAGATTTCCTGCGCAACGCCTTCCAAAACCTACTAACCCCATTTCTCATCCGAAGACATTCGATTCGCCCCCTCGCTCTTTTCCCGTATCTATTTTTGGCCATTAAATTTTGCAACCTTTCAGCAAAGGAGAGGAAGAAGAAACTCATTCATCTTTTTAACCCTACCCTTGTTTTCAATTAATGGGTCTCTTTGACTGGTAAAAAGGCAAGGACTTCGAAAGTCAGCTGATTCCATCGCCCCCGGTCCCTTGCGATCTGTTTTCGAGTTGAATCGGAAGGTTCTTCATCTTCGGAGAGGATTTCCCTTTGACCAGTCAGACTTTCTGACTTTTCCACAGCACGACTGTCTGTCGCTCTTTTCGACTCCTCTTTCCCCCAATCTTGGAGCACTGCTTTCTAGAGAGACATATGCTCCGTTTAGAGAGAGGTGGACAGATTGTAAATTCCTAAGGGTACTATTACCTGTTTGTGAGGGAGACCATCGTGACTACAGTTCACGGTCGGTGTTCACCAGTCGTCCGCCTACATTTAAGCTGTTCTCGTTGTGAATATACGGTCAGGTTGGAGTCATAATTAATCCACACTCAATCCGGCTTAACTGGTCAACTGACCATTACCCATTTCTTGACTTCGCTCTCCCTTTTTTTAAAATAGGGGAATGATTCAAAAGGGTGGGCCACGAAAGAACTTCCAGCTTGTCGTGATTGCCCCCAGTAGGGGCAGGGCAGAATCCAACCGCCAACAAACATCCCCAATTTATGTATGTCCTTTGAATTCAAACTTCATCGTTAATGTTTGATTATTTAACGTGTAAATTGATGGCAGTTACCTACCGTGGGTGTGATGGAATAGTTCAGCACTCATCATCCCAATGGAAGAACTCGAGTTCGAGTTTCACCTGCGGCGGGAAGCTCTTAATCACTTAAATAGGCCGACCCGGAACGATCCGAATTGGTCAGCTGTACAAAATCTAACTGGATACCGGCGGTTTATACTAAAAAAATGATGGCAGTTAATGCCACCGTCACCTCGGTTTCCTGTTTTTTTTTTCCCTTTACTTTCTGTGACAATATTTTCGTTCATCCACAACATGCATGGACGATCTTTGCATTTTATATTCTCAGTTATTTCATATTTATTGATCTGCAATTTCTACTATTAACAGAAAATCATACCGTACTTTCTGCAAGATATTTGATTAGATGCCATCTACAAAATTTTCTGATATAAAAAATCTAGTAGAAAATACATTCTAATTAATCTATATTATGATATGGATATAATATCCTCTTTCTTTTAATATGATTCCGGTTGGTATTTGATAACAAGAATTTTAGTGATAACGCTTGACATTTTCCGCAGACTCTGCAGGAACATATACATCGGCAGGCAAATGTTTCTCAAGAGTCTCCGGCCCAATTTCGGCCAGTTTCATTGACGAGGTTCCCAGTCAGTGCATGCGCACTACCCCCACGTTAGTCTCCTGATGTAATTTTGTCCGTCTGCCCCGTGATCTGCGTCTACTGTAATTGCGGTAATGCAGACCGCCTAGAATAGTGTCGAACTTGTCTCGTCGATAGCTCAAGTTGAGGAATTCTACGGTACAGCCGAGGATGACCAACACCACCTCAGATGAAGCTCAGGCGGGCCTTAGACTCGAATGTCGGGTGCACAAAAGATGTTGAGCAAAGTGAATAACCGGACACCACTGGTGATGGGCATTTTGATTACCGAGTGTCTTGCCTCGCCTCGGACTGGAAACTGCCCAAGACCCTGGACAGGATGAGAAAAGATGGTGACAGACACTGACAAGGAAGAAGAGGGGTTGCATTTCGTGGGCCTTGTAGGCTGTAACTTCCTGTAGATCCTGTCCCCCGCCGGTCGGAAAGCTTTGCCGTCACGTACAAGAGGTCCAAAGAATATTCTTGATTTCTGGAGATTTTTTTCCCGACTTAAAAATGGAATCTCCCTTGACCCCTTTTTCTTAGGAGATTCCGATGCAAGGTGGGATTGAGTTTTGGAAATTACGGGCGACCTCGTAATCTTTCTAAGAAAACCTCTCGAGAACATGTGAGGGTAGGAATCAGAAGGGCTGTGATCATGGCACTAACGCGGATGAGGTTTCCGCTGGGGCTGAACATGATCGGATAGATAGAGCCTTCACAGGATGTAATCTGCGGTCATGGTTATCTTTATTATTTCTACCAAGCAAATTGCTGACTTCGACGCATTTCGGACGGTAGCCCTCTCCTCCGAAGGGGAGAGGCCTTTATCTATACGCACGCTCGCATTTTTGGTCCAAATTTAGAATACGCTTAGACCACCATCCATGTCCCTTCATTTGATTGTTAGTTACAACCCAATTACAACTCACACTTCCTTAAAAGTTAGTGATGGATTAACCTGACAATGTTATATTTCTGATGCAGTGGACATAGGATCGAGATTATACCGCACCCTGATCTGGTCTTCCCTCACTGTCAGAGAACCAACTGCTAGTAATTACGATGAAACATCATACAGTGCGCAAATTCCATACGCCCAGAATGGATGAGAAGCCTCTCGGAAGAGAGCCAGCGCCAGCCCGGCTCTGGTGGGGGGTCTTGATCACGCACACTCTTATCAAGTCAGAAATTTGACAAGTCGTCACACTGCATCGAATTCAGCGGCAGCACAGCCTTTTGAATATCGTGCATGTAATTGGTCGGACAAGTGCTTGCTGTATATTATTTTATATTATGAGCCCTTCTGGACATACATGCCCTCTTTCGTATACGAGACAAGATGAGTTGATTATTAAAAATTTCTATCCGTGAAAAATATAACAAAGGATCGTTTCTCTAGTTTGAAAAAAAATAAAAAATTACAGTTTACATCTTATCTTCTTATGTCTGCTTTCTCGCCCCCCACGTTTTCTGATTTTTCAAATCCACATGCTTGGCTCATGGGACCGGGACATTTGTTCTTATTATACGAAGGCACAGCTCCCGATCCATCAAGTGCGGGTAATTAATTCAATTTTCCCCTTTTCTATCTCTCTTGCCTTTTTTTTCTTTCCCCCACATTTAATACGCAAGTTGCAATCCGAATCTTTCAATTCCTGGAAAAGGGGTGCGCATAACGCAGCACGTGAATTGACAATTACGCCAACCATGGATGTGTACTGTGTTTCAAAATTCGTTGGATGACGACATACGTACATGAAAATTTGAATATTTTCTTAAATAGACCCAATGGGGGGGTTTTTTTTATGGAAGGAGTTTAGTCAAACAAGTTCATTGAATTGTGGGCGAACTGAACCCAATGTATATTATCATAGCCGCGGAGATCATATGGACCGAGTTTATGAATTCCGATTACACAAATGCACAGTGGGATGCGTGCATGCGTCACACACACGTACGCGCACACACATACATAAATAGAAATTCCACGTGGCACAGGTGCTCCTTCTCAACAGTCAAGGACAATACATACCCAAACAAATAAATTCTTTTTTTTTTTTTTTATAAACTGCCGGTATCCAGTTGGATTTTGTCCAGTTGACTAATCCGGATCGCCTCGGGTCGGCCCATTTAAGGGGTTAAGAGCTCCCTGCTGCAGGTGGGACTCGAACTCGAGTCCTCCCATTGGGATGATAAGTGCTGAACCACTCATCCACGCCCACGGTGGGTCAAAAAAATAAATTCTTTCTCTAGATTAAGCCAACTTTACTCTTTATTATCGTATTTCATAAGATTCCTATGCCATCTATCAACTTTGTCACCACTCATCCTTGAAAGGAAAAAAGGATTCTTTTAACAAAATTTTGACTATTAATCCTTGGAGGGTCTGGTTCAAGTAGGTAGATCATATGTATAATTTATAAGTAGTTCGCGAAATTGTAATTTAAATTTTCTCGAGTGCATAGCTCTTAATAAGAGCATGTATACATCATCTAAATTCATGAGTTTGTACATATTTACTGTTGCGAGGAAAAAAAGAGAAAATTTTACCTGTTAACTTTGCCACTCACCCTTCAAAAGAAGAAAGAAAGAGTCCAGATTTAGGGTTTTAGATCGAAGAATAGTCAGATTTTTGTTGTTTAGCTCCTATCGTCTGGTCTATTATCATATTACGAAAGAAGATTTGACTTTCCAAAAAGATTGCCGGGATACTGAGTCTTGATTGGATGCAGAGGTGCCCACAAGGTCGAATATGCTGTTAATGCTGACATCGTCTGACAGCCATACGGATGGCATTGTTGACTTTGACCTTGAAAAGATCACACCCCTTGACTTCGAACACCCTCTCTCTCTCTCTCTCTCTCTCTCTCTCTCTCTCTCTCTTCTCTATATATATATATGTGTGTGTGTATAATTCTTCCATTATTTTCAAATAGCCAGTAATAACCCATGTTCCAGGTAGCTTGCGAGCGAGAGTCGCAGAAACCAGTTTCCACAAGCAACATGAAGGTATTCCAGAACCATGAAGTACTTCAATCCCTTCCGGGGTTCCGGTTTCATCCTACAGATGAAGAGCTCGTCAGGTTTTACCTGCGTCGAAAAGTCGACAAGAAGCCTATGAGGATTGATCATCTCATCCAGCAAATCGATATTTACAAGCACGACCCCTGGGATCTTCCGAGTATGCTCACTGGCTGGCCACTACTTGAATATTAGCGTATATTTTGTGCTACAATATCTATGGCCGTCGCCGCGGTCTATACTGTGATTTTTCAGCCAGTATCATGAGCTGTCTCTAATTCAATATGGCTTTCACTGCATCCGGTTTTGGAAAGATCTGCTCGGTAATTGTTTTCAATTAGGATTTCATATCATTGAAGTTGATTACTCGAAGACTAGATCGATTCTAGGCAATTTTCCTCCATTTGTTTTAGACCTATACACCACAGATCAATTCGTCAAAAATAGATTTGCAGTTCCAAACTAAATGAAACCCTATATATTATATGTATGTGTATTATTTACCGCTACTGTAAATCGGAAGGCCAGAAATACCTGTACTGCTACCGAGCTTAATTTATTTCTGCATTACTTGTTGGGCCAAATTCAATTTCATGTCCAGTTATAAAATGAAGAGTCTATCCTTCCTGGGTTCCTCGAAGTTGGAGAGATATCAAGGACGTCATAGCATGTATATTACATCTAATTTTATTCAATCAATGAAATCAGGAGCAGCTAGCTATGGTTCTTCGCTTCTAGAGGCTTTGTCAAATATATGAAGTAATTACATGCTGCTACTGATCTCTAGTATATTAACGAAAACGTGGTCTTCCTCCCTTGAATTCGGTCTCTGTCTCTCTCATTCACTTGACGTTCCATTTTCTTCGTGAATGGTCCACAGAAGCAGAAACAGGGGGAAGCAACGAGTACTACTTCTTCTGCAAGAGGGGGAGAAAGTATCGGAACAGCATAAGACCCAATAGAGTCACTGGTTCTGGCTTTTGGAAAGCAACCGGCATCGACAAACCAGTTTATGATCTCAGAGAAGAAGGGAACGGACATGGATGTCTAATTGGGCTCAAGAAGACATTAGTTTATTACCGTGGATGCGCAGGAAAAGGAACTAAGACTGACTGGATGATGCACGAATTTCGACTTCCTGTTGCCAACCCAGCTTCTTCGGATAAGTGCATCCCTCATCCTGAAGAAGCAGCTGTAAGCAATATATTGATTATTACTAACTATACAGACAAGCCTGTCTTTTTTCTTTTGAAAGTTTAGTGTAATTTCATTAATCAGATGAAACTATACGTAGGTACAAAATGAGTGCAAAATTTATTAACAGATCTAAATTATAGCTAATTTCTTCTGTCTGCGCATCCAATTATGCAGGAAGTGTGGACAGTATGTCGAATCTTCAAGCGAAATGCTAACCACAAGAGATACTCTGGAGATTGGAGAACGCTACCGACAAAGCGAGCTCCAGTTATTGAGAGAAGAAGCTCCAAGACGTGTAGTAGTCTGGAATCTAACAGCAACCGCGATGGCTATATCAGCTTCAACGCTACTCCACCGGTGCTTTGTTATCCTGGCAAAACGAATACCGGCAGCATGGTGGACCTTACTCACCACCATGTGACTGAGAAAAGCGTTCAGTTCCATACGAGCAATCAATTCGCCTCTATGAGTCAACAACAAGCACCATCTACAGCATCATCTTCTGACATTTTTGGTGATTTGCATGATCAGGTCGAAGGATTCGCATATGAGAACTGGGACGAGCTTAGATCTGTTGTGGCATTTTCTATGGACTCATCTCACATATGATTGCGCTCTAGAGGTTCTCTGTATGAAACATATTGAACTTTACCCGATTTTATGAAATCAACACTTGGTCCCCGTTGCATCTTGTTGTTTGACTCTGTAGTACGTCGTAGAAGGATCGCATAATTACGCAATGATTCATCTCATAGCGTCACTTTCCATGGGATAACATATAGCTGGAGAAACCCTCTTGCATGACTATTTGGAAGAACGATGGTAGGTGATATATGTACTTATACGCTGGAATGGATCATTTTTCAAGGGGGAAAAAGAAATTCTCGACCATCACTACCAGAAATTAGGTATTTTCCGATGGCCAAATCTCGTGGAAATGTGAGAAAAGATGTCTATCGGAGCGGGCAATATAGAAAAATTGGATCCTCTTAGAAATCTCATGGAAATGCAAAGTTCCATGAGATTTCTAAGAAATAGTTTTGTCTGAAAATTCCAATATATTTGCGACGGAATTTCTCAAGAAAAAAATATTCAAAAAACAACGATTGCTGTCGAAAGTCTGACAAAACTTTTGCCAGGTTTTCGACGTGGAATCCATTGGAATACCCTTGTGACCAAATTTTTTTCAGAAAATTTTAACAAAATATCTTTCTCAATTCCATAAAAAATGCTCAAAAGAGATTAGTATGTCAGAAATTTTATGACATTTCTCACGGAATTTATTATATTTTACGGCCTTTGAAAAACCTATATCTATATCTATATATACACCAACAAATAATAGGCAATGAATAATATAAGAAAGGAGGGTCACAAGACAATCATATGCATTCATTAGTTAAAAGAGGTGGTCTACAAGACAATTCACAACCAAAATAATCTCATCAATGATTGATTATATATATATATATATATATACGTAAAACCAAAGAGAACAAGGACGATCGTCCTCACGCGAGTGAATCTCCTCATCCATTCACACCGAGTTGTTTCATGCAGTGATGGAGCAATAGATAGCATATACAGATCAACTAGCAATTTAGGCGAATCATTGAACATCTCATGTACGTCTGAGGTTTTTTCCTTCATTGGTCTGCAGCCTACCTTGTCGGCATAGCAGCAGTCAAATTAACTAAGATGAATATGTCAGGCGTGTATCGAATCTCTCATAAATTATCGTTGGAGTTAGGGAAAAAAATGCATGAGGGATGCGAAACCTGAAGCTGCCGAAGCTAGAGAGGAGACGACGCATGCACGGGGCTGGAGCTGAAATCGCACGTGGAGGATGAGAAGAGATGCACAGAGCCTAGCTAGAGAGCTTCTTCAACCTTCGAGCATTGATCAGGGATTTAGGGTTTTCCCATAAGGAAGGAGAAAAGCTGATGGTCTGCCGAGGTACACAAGCCGTTGATCAGCTGATAAATCCAACAGTTAAGGGTCCTTTTGCATTCTATTTGTTTTAGCTGGGCAGGTTCGGGGAGGGAGAAGAGGTGGGAGGTTCAAAATTCTTCCCGCCGCCCCAGTGTCCGATAGGTTAGTGAGGGACATAAATCTCAACGGTAACTCCCTTAGTGGGCCAAGCCCAATATCAAGCCCTAATTGGTGGCCCAATATTCGTCGAACCCGCTTGGCAGTTGGTAATTTATTCACCTAGCTCAAACTTAAAGAAAACCACAGACCTGTATATTGGCTCCCTTGCGACATTTGCGACATCAAGGTGCCTAATTCATTATGACCCCCACTGCGATTACTCAGCGAGTAAATTGACGTCCAGTGCGTTCTCAATCTTCTCGTGCTTGATGTCTCCACGTACGACTGATAAGCGACCAGCAACACTGTCTTCACCCGACTCAGTCGCGTGCTCCTCTAGCTCATACGATATCAGGCCTTCCCTGTCACAACTCCGTCCAGTTTTCCTACCTCCAGCCGCTCTCGAGGCACCTCTGGTGAGCTTTCCACCGACCACTAAGCAATAAACGCCCTGGCAACCGCACAATTAGTCATTGAAGACCAGCTCTCAAATCGAAAAGATTCACCGAAACAAGAAATGTAGAAAACGAGGCTCAGGGTGCACGTTGCATGCAGGACTCTGGTTAGCAGACTTCATCTTGATCAACGAGGAAAGAATCTACTGAATCTAACTCAGATTTAGTGGCTATTCTCAATGCTGACCACGACAATCTCGAATCTAGATTTCTTGTTGTCTCTTTCCTCCTCCCCCCACCAAAATTCACCCATTACATTTAAATAGTTAATTTTAACGACTCTTTGAACTGACAAAAAAAATATATATGTAGAACAGTAAAGTTGGAAAATAATCACCCATTAACCACTTGTTACTCTTCCAGGTCGCTCTCTTCTCTCTCCCCATTTCTTCTCCTCTTCCTCTAACCGTATGACACGAATGAACACCAAACACAACGATGACAAATGAGTTAATAAGTGTTAATCGTCCGAGAAGTCATCATTAGATGTTATTAGCTTGAGTAGATTGATCGGTACTTTCTCATCACGCCACATCGTGCAAATTTTTTTTCCAAGAAATTAATCAGAAGGTGGGGGTGTGGTGCATCAACTCGTATAATAATTGAACCCACTAATTAGAGATGAACTCTGCGTGTAAGATAAGAGATTTCCATATCTGCGTATGTATGTATTACATTCACGAGAATATATATAGTATACTGAGGTGGAACTGACCAGTGATGATGCATAACTACGTCTTCGTGGAAAGGGACAATGATCGCGAAACTTTATGCAGTTCTATGTCTGCATCAACATTGCGGCCGCACCATATTATTTACATTACTGGTTTCCATCATCGGATTATATTTGTCACTTTCTTAGGTCTTTGGGTGTGTCAAATATATGGAAATTTGATCAATTATGACATATCAAGGGGTCTATTCTTCTTCATTTGCTCCTTGGAGTTGAGATGAATCAGTACACCTTCTGAAACATAGATAAGCTATCGACGATACGGGTAACAAGTCATAAAATCTCAGCATAGAAACTGCGGTGCACGAAGCGTGTGATCATCTTGCTCGCGGATGGATTTGGGGGTGTCTGCAAGGATGCAGCAGAGTCGACGGGCCGGGTTCAGACGAAGTTCCTAGCCTCCTTATAAATTTAATCAAGACGAAGCATATCTTGGACCAAGCAAGCTAAGGCCCTACAAAGCGCATTCAACACCTCCATAGATCAATCGATCATGGAGTTCGGATTACGATTCCCTCGCCGCTGTGTGAGCCCCCATTTGCAGTCGGAAAACATAAATTCTTGCATTAAAAGGGCATTATTTCTTCAAGCCACGCAACTCATGCAATTTTATTAGCAAGTAGGAACGACGGTTTTTGTATACTCCTAGCTTAATTAGGATCAGGAGGCATCGGGTATGATTCTCGTAAGTGCGGTTCGTCGAGCACTACCAGAAATTCCCTATATTTCGTCAAATTTTTCCAGCAGAAATAGTCTAATGAAAATTTCTGTCAAAAATTCTGACAGAAAATGGTGACGAAATTATTTGCAATAGACTTGTGGCAGAAATTGGCCGTTGGAAAATTTTCGGTAGTGCTCTTACGGAAAATCGTCACGCAAACATTTTCCATCGGAATAGCTTGACAAAAATATCTGACGGAAAGTTTATATGAGAATAGTTCTCATGGAAAATCTAACGAAAATAATTCTGATGGCTAATTCTGCCTTAAATCTGTCGGTACCTCCATCGACAAAATATGAGAGACTGGGTCAATGGAAATCTAATGGAAATAAGTTATATATATACACCACATATTATTATTCCCATCTTTTCCACATCATATATCTTACTTCATTTTCTCTTTGCCAAGCATTCCTCCCTCTTCATTGTGGTAAGAGCAATTTCATTATGACTCTTTCCTTCCTCACTTCGAAGTATATTGATGGAATATATTTAATTATGAGACATCTTACGTTCTATATATACATATATATGTCATTTTATTTGGAAAAAATAAGCTTTATTTGGTTTG
Organism: Sonneratia alba; assembly: GCA_900174645.1. Taxonomy (NCBI): domain Eukaryota; kingdom Viridiplantae; phylum Streptophyta; class Magnoliopsida; order Myrtales; family Lythraceae; genus Sonneratia; species Sonneratia alba. Next base: position 269,836 of record FWPY01000047.1, read on the forward strand.
TTAGCTAGCTAGTATTATATAAAATATAGTCATGTGATGCATGTCTTAATTAGGTATAACCGATCATTTCAGCACTTGAATTTTATCTTCACATTTATGTTTTTTTTTTTGGTTCTTTTGGCCTATATATGACATGCATAGGATATATGGAGATACCATCACATAGGCTATGGATGTACAACCGATTATTTCCCAATCGTTGAGGTATTAGATGATAATTTTTGGATGGGGTTAAGATATTCATAAATCATACTATTTCTTTATCTCAATTTCAATTGGAGGGGACTATTAGATATCCATGTGTTAAGTGTCACATGCATGGTCGACTTTTGATCCCTAATGACATAAGAAGGCATCTGTATTGGTGGGGATTCAGGAACAATTATTGGTATTTGATGGATCACAGTAAGCAACGTTCCTCAAGAAATTGTCATTTGCAAAATGTTGACCATGTTGGTTGTAGTACTTTTTCTACAGATTATGACAGTCCAATGCATCAATACATGTATGGGGTTATCAATGCTACTAAACAACATTTTTGGCATAATTTTCTTTCTATTACTGATGAATATGGAGAAAATTTATATAGACTTTCAGTCTCATTTACGAAAACTTGTTATACAACTACACAGACTTACGAGGAATAACTTAATGAAGATTGCCAACAATTTTATGAGATGTTTGAAGACTTAAATAGATCAATACATATAGGGTGTTATAATTAAACTTATAAAATTTTACAAACTGATTTATTTACATTAGTTACATTGAAAATAATTTTAGTAGTGTTTGGGCTAGGTTTTCAAGCAGGTCTAAAAGTATGAAAATAATTTCAATATTATGAAGAAAATTATGAGAAAATATATACAAATAATTATATTTACAAATTTCTTTATATTTTTTTAAAAAAAATATTATGAAATTTACAACCTATGTACATGTGATTGGAAATTGAAAATTTCCTCCTCTCTTGTGCGCTCCTCTGGAGGTGCTGACAAAACAGTCCTTGTCAAGGTGGCTGATGGAAAATGGGGCTCTTGGGTTTCCGATGGATGATTCCGACCCAAGGCTGACGGAAAATGGTGCTCCAATTTCCGTCAGAAAAGCATCTAATCTCCGTTAGATATATTTGATGGAAAATTGAGAATTTCTGGTAGTGAAGCACCTTTATGCCCCTATTCATTATATCCTACTTTAAGTTCATGAGTGCCTATTCTATTTTTTAAGCAAAGAAAATATTTATTATAATTTTTTTTACCTAAATCATATGATATCTAAAATTTCAATACACTTAGTGATTCAAGAAAATTTTTTTAAGCGATCACTTTAAGTTTTAAACACTATGATTATAGCAATATGTCTCTACACTACTAATCGTGCTAGATATCAAATCCACATGATAACTTAATTCTTGTGTGATTGTGAGCAATTTTCTTACCCTATCTCTTTCTGAATTTGGTGGACTAAATCTGCAAAATGTAAAAGCTTTACAACAGAGTTATAAGCCAAAGGGTAGCCTCTGTCATCTGGAAGAAGAGTCACTGAAAATCTCGCTCTCGAACTTGTAATGGCTGGCGTTGAGCCACCTCTATAGTCTATATATCTTCATCTCCTTCTTCCCCCTCCTTTCTTTAATTATTTTTTTGGGTAATTTATGAAAATTGAAGACACTTTAATTCTTCTGAGAATGACGCGACATTTGACAGCTCCATAAGCAAATTAAGCTCAACAAATTATTCAAGAGACGGTGCACCAACACTGACAGAACACAGCGGTGGAGATCGGTGCCCAATCATAATAGGTTGTCATGTCTTACAGGAATATCATGAGGGACAGAACGTACGCAATTTTGTAAGACATAGAGGACGCCACGTATATTTATTAAATCTATAAAAAGTTAACCTATTCCTTCAAAAAATTCAGTGTAACCAAACGACTTTCAATCAAATTCATGAACTTGTAAATCGTTACATTTATAATTCAGTTCGAATTATGATATATAGACTCATCTCTTCCCCCAACTCACTCATTTTCATTTCAAGCGAGTTTTCTAGATCTTTTTTTTTAATTATAATTTGCAATTCAACTTTTTTCTATGTGTACCTTTCTACTTTGGCTCAATAGTCAATGGTACCTCGGATTTAAAAGGAGGGGGTAACGCTTGCCAAGCTAACAGTGACGGGATGCATTCAACAACTTGATTCAATGATTTCGATCGCTAATGCACCTTGAAGTTTTGGGTAAAAAAGAAAAAAAAACTAAGCTTCTAGATCAGTTTAGGTAGCTGTCCCAACCTTGCATCTTGGGGGTGGGTGGGGGGGTATGACTTGTCAAAGGCTTTCAAGGAAAATGTTGATCAGTGGGGGAACCGACATAGTACACTCCCATTGCCCGTTTTAATCCAATAATTCATTTGCCCAAATTTTCTAATTATGTTTAGGCGATTTTCGACAGTAAATTTTCAAATTCATATTTGCCTTGAAAGTTGTCGGTGGCCGCTCCGTTACGGGCTCAAATAAATTGTCTTTCGGATCTTTGAATTTGCTAAGAAATCTCACTGAAAGTAAGAGAAGATGTTGACGTATACGCGTGACCATATTTGTAACCTATGGAAATTTTTAGGGCTTCTTCTTGACTTGAAAGTTCCAAAAGATCACTTGATTCACTTTACACGTAACATATACTCTTTTCATGTATTGAACATTGTTTGCACCTCTCATCTCTTGACAAGCAGGGAATAGTCAGTCAAGATTGCAACATATTCGTGTAGAAGACAACTTGTGTATGAACCGACTGGCTCGTTGATGATACTTGAACTCATTGGCATGTTATGTTGACATATAAATGTTTATGAAGTTTCCCATCACTGAGATTTGAATTCTAATGCCTTCGAATTCCGACTAGCTGTGATATAATTGTACAAAATCTTGATTTCTTTCAAATACAATGATAAATTATGAACAATTATCTTATTTCCGAGTTCACTTATCTTTTTTCGATATAATCATCATATGATATTAAAAAATCTAGCGAATTCTAACTTATTAATTGTAATGCATGTCAATTTATTATAAGATAAAACTATATCAATATAATTTTTCTCCAATTTTAGGACTAGAATATACGATCTTTGATAAGGAAAAGATGCCTTTAATCACTTAAATTCACTCACACAGATAGCGTTCATGCCCTGCATTGGTAGCTCTCATGGCCTTCAAATCATCATGAAGAAGGGTACTCTCTTTTAATTATCTATTTTACCATAAACTTCCCATTTACTGTTGATATTTTTATCTGCCGCAACTTTTCTATTGATTTCTTACAAACTCTCGACAACTGCTCCCATGTACCAATTTATAACCTGCCGTAGTCCATAATCATGTGCCACATGTCTTGAATACTCTCTCATCAACAACGGATGGCAACACGGATTTCTTCTCTCGAGCGTGATCTATTGCTGATCACCGGACAAACTTTCTAATTCCTAAAGACCGGGAACACAGTTTACCATAAGATGGGTCTTTGATGTCTCATGTTCGAGCCTATTGACTATACTAGTAGGTCTTCCTCTTCTGAACATCGGGATAAAATCAGTTCTCAACCGGCACTTCATCACATTTCCCACCACATCATCCTTATGTTTTTGCTCCTGAAACTAAAAGTGACAGAACTATGAACTGTCGATTGTTTCCTCAGTTTCATTCATGTTTCATCTTAATTTCCAAGTGATTTTGGTTATAAATTACTCGACTAAAGTACAAATTTATTAGTTGTGTGAAAGAGATATGAAACGCTTGATTAGAATTGCCCGCGCTCGAAATTATTGGATACGGCAGAGCTAGCTGCTGCTGCCATTCCAGCGAAAAAAAGAGGCTGCCCGCCCAATCAATGGATGAACTCCAATTGGCGAAACGATCGGCACCTCCTTAATTTATTTCAAAACCCTAGATTAATCAACCGACCCCAACCGGAAACCCCCAATCTTTCCGCTTCTTCCTTCTACAGCTTTTGACTGTCGAGGATTTGATCTGACGTTTGGGTGGGAAAAGATTTTCTAACCCTAAAAGAAAATTAGTATAATATTATTATTTTAATTTAATAATTAAAAAATTACACATTTAATTATTATAATTTTTTTATCATCTATACCCTTATTTTTTTTATTCTATTATATGCTTATTGCTTTCGTATATAATGAAAAAAAAAAAGAGATATTCCTTGGCTGTGTTTCCCTGCAATGATTAATTAACTTTGCTTGGAAGCAATAATTGTAGAGACTTTTCTTGATTTCAAATAGGGAACCGACCCGACCCACTTTGTTACTTATTAGGCATGGACGGCAGCTCACTAATTTAGTTGAATTGCACGTCAAAATCATCAACTAAGTTGAATGAGCAATATAAATATGTGAACAAATAAATTAATCGAAAGTTGTGTCCTTCTTCGATGACATCAAACACCGTTGCCTCGTTATTGACAGGTACCGGGGCAGAACGTGAGTCGTGACGTTGAACTCCCATGGTTGAAAATTAACCACAGAGATCCGTTCCCACAAGAATCCAGATTGCCCTTTTTGGGGATGGGACCTCTGCTCCTCCATGTCGTCAGTGTTAGGCAAAGATTCCTAAAGATATCATATATCCGGGTAAAAAAACAATATTACAGCTTGAGTTTTGATCCCTAATTAGGGTATTGTGAATTTTAATATAGTAAATAACACTTCCAATCAATTTATATCCATTTTTCTTGTCTCCTACTAGGTTTATGAGCATCCATTTTAAAGGAATAAATGCAAAATCTAATTAAGTACAATTAATCGATTTTTGTTCGAGTTAAGATCAATCGCACTCTAGTTGGCAAGTTGGAGGAGTAATTAGTATCATCACTTTCACCACGGAAGAAGGGTTCCATTCTAGTTCGTTCTTTCTGTAATGAACCCGCTCAGAAACCCAATCGGCTTCCAGTTTATAATATTATTCACAGTTAACTGATCTGGGCACAAGAGGCTAATTGGACCCTGGCAACGGGAAATTGATTCAGCCGACGAATTTAAAATTCTTGTTGACTTTCTGGTCATTCATAGCTCCAACCTCAGATCTTACAGAGGATTTGAAAACCCTTCTCATCTTACGTAGCCATTTGGCGATCTTAATTATTCTTCAATGTCCCAATTATTTTCCCTGGGTCCTTTTTTCTTTGGGGGTATCGGAAGTGGGTTCGAATTTTTACTTGTGATGGAGCCTCGTCACCTTGTGTCCCGGTGAATGAATGTTTCCACATTTTAGGAGAAACCATTTATCATTCTTGTTCTCAGAAAAGAGAGAAAGAGAGAGGAGAAAAAATCAATATGAATGTCACGGTCCAACTTAATTTATCATCCACAATAATCCATATTATAATATGAGATCATAAAAAATGTCTCTTTTTCCTAAAATTCTCATAAATTGAGCATACATTTCCAATATCATATATTTTTATTTCAGTCTGTGCGTCTATTTTTTCAGCGAACTCTTCTCTTATGGGTTGAGGGGATAGCATCTAATGATTACGAATTAAGGCCATTTCTGGGGCTTCCATGGGATCCACCAAGATCATGGACTCCTGCCTATCACAAAAAAAAAAAAAGATGTCACTTGAATAAATAAAATATTTACTTGGTATCACGAATTGATTGATATTAGTTGGTTCATAATATAATCTCCATCGATTTATGAGTCATAGGTAAATCTCTGGGATGGTGATTTTTCTCCATTTCCTTACAGGACCTGAAACTCGGCAACTTCGGAGTGCAATCGGGTGGGTTATTTCTAGACCAGATGCAAGCTCTCAATATATTATATTAATTTGTTTCATGCTGACGAAATTTACTCAAGTTGCCCTTTGAATTGCTCCATAAACTCCATAGCTCATCTGCTCTGCTCTCCTCTGCTCTCGGTGGACCTGATCTCTATTTTTTTTTTCATTTCTACTTTTTGTTAAATAATAGAGCCCATATGGTATCCTCGCGCATTATCTTTACATGTGAATTCCGTAGGGTCTCGGGAATCATTCTTTAGGTTCGTGTAAGCGGGTGCATGTTTTGCGGTTGTAATTAACATCTTGACACGTGCAGTCTTATATCCTGTAACATAAATTGCCCGATCACTAATTCGAGTGTATTTATTAATTTAGTATTTCATTAGTACAAGTCGATGTGAAAATAACATGAAGGAACTCCAAAAAATATATATGTATATATGGCATGCTTTCACATCGCCTCGATTCCCCTTTCATTCCTTTGTTTTCTGTTCCTGTGGTGAACAGATTGAATCTGGTACAGAGTATATAACAATATGATTTCCTCCGTTTCTGCTCACCCAGAAGATTTACAGAGCCGGCAGTCTGTCCCGAATCCGTCACAATTAGAATGCATCACTGAGTTTGTTATTTATTTTTATGTGATCATCCCAAAAAATATCTTCCGAATGTTATAATTACGATACAAATATCTCTTCTTATGCTTGTGCTTCGAGATGGACATATAAGGGAAGCAGGCAAGAAGTGTGGCATTACCCACTTGTGCCCTGTGCTCACCGCAAAGAGAAACGTAATGCCCATTCTCTTTCTGGTAAGAAAGAAGGCAGTCGCTTGTATGTACTCCAGATTTTCTGGAAAATTATCAATCTGTACAAACTAGCTACCCTTATGGCCTAGCAAATTTCTTTTTCTGCGTACAAAAAAAATGGTTAATTACGGTGTAAGTACGTCTCTTCACAGGTCGTTTTACTGGCCACCGACCCTTTCCGTTTTAAAACGCTTGATGAGCCAGAAGGCTCCGGGCCGTGGCCCGGAAGGGACGCTTTGAGCTCACGAAGCCGTTCACCAGGTGCAAGTAAGTTTTCAGATCGTGACACGTGGCTACGTCGATCCCCTTGAGGTAAGGAGAGTTCCTGCTGCAGAGACGCAGCTCCTCTCCCACCTCGGCGTAGACCCACTGGGTGTCCCTCACGCACTTGCGGATCCACCCCGGCAAGCTCGCCACGTGGACGTCCTGATTGCTCGCTACATGGTCCCTGTCGTCGATGGTGAAACCGGGGACCTTGGTGATTACGTCGTCGGAGTTCACTATCCGCAGGACTCTCGTGCCGTGCCTCTCCAGCTGGCTCCGGAAGGCCTGGTCGCCGACCCTGGGCCCACCGAACGATATCACGGTGACGAGCGGGGCCCCTCTGATGTTCGTTTGTATATCGTATGCGGTGAGAGTGGCCAGTGCGGCCCCGAGGCTGTGTCCAGTGATCGTCAGGCTCAGCGGCTCATCCCGATACGACTGGACGAGCCGGGCGATCTCTTCTCTAACCATTTCTTGTAGACTCGGGAACGATGGGGATCGAGAAGTGTAGAGGCTCAAGAAGCCGCTCTCCACCATGGGCTGGCGGCAAATTCCATCCCCGCCACCTTTTACGTTATCGTTTCCATCCTTTGGTGGAACGACGGCGAGACTTGCACGTAGATTCTCAAGCCACTCCATGCAAGTAGCCGTTCCACGGAAAGCAATCACAATGTCCCTCCTCCCGAGCCTTGCGATCTCCTCTTTATCCTGGCAAACTGCAACGTAACCGATCCAACTCGACTTGGTGACGGCCCAGCTCGGAGCTTTCTCTACCCAGCCGGGCAACTTGATCCCAGAGGTCGCTCGTAAGTTCTTAGTTATCCGATACCCGGTGTGGGGCAGCCCACACCGCTTAAACAACGATGCCTTGGAGAACCTTCGGCCAGCATACGTCGGGGACGAGGGGTCGAAGTCACAAGCCTTGTATGCTGCTTCCACGAAATTCCCGTATCGCAGAATCTCGCACCTCAAGTTGTCATCTAGCGGGTCGAGCAGCCCGTCCCAGTTGCTTATGCCTTGGTACTCCATCCATCTTTTCCCGAGCCTGGCTGGCGGCCTCACCGTGGTGTAGCGAGAGCTTCGATGCTCGAGCGGGTGAAGCAAATGCTCTAAAGTTTTCTTAGTCTGAATATGCAGCAGGTTCTTGTTCGACTTTGCGGGCTGGACGTCAATGGCGGTGTGGGACAAGAACGTCGGGTTTTTCAATGAAGTCAACTTATGGCATGGGTGAACCGGCCGCAAGGAGAGCCTCATTGTCGATCCGATATGCGATATAAGCAAAAGAGGTTCCCTCCTATTGCAGAGGGGACTACGGTGGGTGTGAGTCAACTCTGTCTGAGTTTCTCTTTCTGGGCCAGATGAAACAAGGCTGAGAGACGACAGGGAGATGGGGAAGTGTTCAGTGGCAATTGGGATTGCAAGTGGGAGGCCACGGAGGAGCTCCTTTTATAGGCAAGGGGATGATGACAGCATAAGAAGAGGGGATCAAATTATAGTGGAGAGAGTTTGGTGGTTGTCAGTGATTCATTCGTTTCTGTGTGTGTGTGTGTGTGATAGAGAGAGAGAGAGAGAAGGATATGGGAGCGAGAGAGACAGGGCTCATGGCATCTTTGGAATTTCACGGTCCCCCATGGTTGGTTTGGAAGGGTGGAAGAGCGATAATTAAGTGAGTAAAGTAGCTTTACCCGGTTGATATTTTTCCGAGATATGAACCAATGAGAAAGCTTTTAATATCCCAGGGGTACGGAAATAATTTCACTTTTATATTTATATTTATATCCATTAATCAATTTCAAACTCTCAAACTTATAATTAAACTAATAATTCCTTTATTAGATCGTCAAATGAGTTATTCATGAATCAAATTTCATGTTGAGAGAGTCTACGGAAATTTTTCCAGTATCCCGGTCCGACCGTAAACTAGTTTTGAGATGTGTTTCGATTGGCTCGAGGATATTACCTGGTGCAAACAAAATTTTTTTCAAAGTTAGAATAATATAATGAGCAATAATAATCTACTCACTATAAATTTACTTCATTTATAAATTCAAAATTTTACCCTAACCAAAAAAAAAAGCCGATAACCCTCATTGAGTTTTTCGTTTGTGGTATGTTTAGTTGGAGAAAGAAAGACCTTTGGAAATTTATGACTTACGCTCGCTGTGTATTGACGTTGATGTGACACTGTTTTTTTTTTTTTTTTGAATCGACCATGAAATAAATGTTGAACGAGACAACAAGAATCGGAAAAGACCAAAATGACCCTGTATATTCTGGACCACAGGAAGAAGCGGAAAATGAAAAGCAAGAACTGTGGACATCTTTTGACTGAGCCAGCCAGCGGCAGCATGCCCGAGCCTCGGCCATCGTGGGGGCTCATAAGCTCACACTAACCCATCACCCCGCGCTTGGCCGATGTCACGAGGGCTGAACCCCCGACAGTGTAATCGCTAGATAAAGTTTTGACTAACTTATTTAACCTACATCAGTACCATACAAGAAAGTTAATGCATGAGCTATGCTGTTAATTCTCTCCTTCCAATAGAATATTAATTTCAAGTGCATTGAATATAAAAAATTATTATTATATATGTTATATGAGATTAATTTCAAATTTAAATACATTCCCACATTTGTACCAGCCATATGATTTAACAATTTTTTTTTTTTACTCTCACATGGTCAACAATTGTAGCTCTCAATCAATGATTAGTTCAAATCGTCCGATATCCTGTTACGTAATGTTAAGTACCATATTCGAGTATTACTGACTTAGTAAAATCCACAATTGAGAACTTTTATCACTCAATGCACTGATTTTTTTACTCTGATGTGAATCAGGCTAGTAATATCTAGTTAAAAATAAAAAGCAGATCATGCATTCAAACAGCTCAAATTCATCAGAAACACTAAAGGTGGGCAGTGAAATTTTATATGGCAATAATATTATATATATATATATATATATCCCGTGTATATATATCTTCCATTTGATTAGGTCATTACGGAAGGAGCGAGCTTTGACTACATTTTCTTATAATTATAAAATAGGATTATAAATACGAATGAGAATGTGGGTGAGTAGTTTCAAGTTACAATATAGATCTAATAGCACATTTTTTTTAATTGCAAGATATATGCGAAACTAGGGTTGCTCAGCGGTTCGGTTTGACCACTATGCCCACAAAACATAAGCATACCATATGTGTTGAAACGAATTGTTTCGAATCAGTTTTATGGTTTGGTTAATTGATTCTAATTGTTTTTGAAAAATAGTGAAATTAATTATCAAATTGAATATAAGATGAATTGGAGCCAATGGAGAACCATATATATAAACACAAATGAATAAAAAAAAAATAACAGAAGAACTAACGGAAGGTTGAGAATGAAGGAGAGACTAAAACCTAAGGGGCTTGTAAGAATCGAAGGCCACCATCAAGAATGGAATTCTGACCGGACCCGTGGAGCTGGAATTCCGGTGAGTGGGCGACTAAACTCTACAGAGGAGGAAAAATCAAGAGACAGAAGTGAGCACTGGGTTCAAAATTATACCATGTGAGAATTTGTTCAGTTCGATTCGGTTTACAATTCAATTCAGTTTTACGGATCATTTTTATACATCCCTATGTGATTACACATATCAAATATTTTTAAACTTTCAGTCTAATTTTCATTAGAAATGGTTTGACATATATTAAATAAAAGATATTGGTCTATGAAGTATTAATGTCCGACATGCCAACTTGCTATGAAATGTTGCAAAAAAATGAATATACATTACTTTTTAAAAAAAAGTATTCTCTATCTTCTTCAGGATGGGGGCCGGGAGGTTATGTAAGGTCAACAAGAACTCACAGTCAGTAACATAACCAGTAAAAAGGGAGAGAGAAAAAAAAATGAAAAGCCTCAACATGGGTCGCATTTTTTTCCCGATGAGTGGAGTACATCACCGATTGAATTTTGGTAGATAAGAGAACCGAAAGAGGAGGAAAGGGAGTGAAATGTAGATGGAAATGGTGGCTGATGTGATGGTTGTGGGGTCAAAGATCGCGTAGAATGCCGAGCAGCAGCAGTCCGATTCCAAATCAGGCTTACTTGATGGACTTTTGACTCGACCGAAATTTCGGGAAAACGACGGCTCCCACTTCCCGACCGCTCTCAAATTATGTTGACACGGCCCAACTTAATTAATTAATTCATCACTGTCATATTGAACCACCTCTCCCTCTCCCTCCGTGATGGAGAAAGTCTTCCGTGTAACAGTCACGAGTGTTATCACATTACTTTCAGAACTCAATGACGTGCAATACCATTTATGTAGAAGACTTATAACTGGAAACGGGCAGATGGGTTGGAGGAGGGTGATTAGAGATAAAGGCAAAAAAGGCATGCTATGCTAATAGAGGACAGCATTCACATGCATGTATTATACTGACATATCATCGTTTAGTGGTAAGCTGATATGTCCGTGCGCAAGCGAAATTTTGTCAAAGTGCCCTGGTGCGAGCTTTTTTTCTCTCGCAAAAACACAATGGGGTTTGATGCAACAATAGTAGTTCCCAACTTTGGCCACAGGGTCCTCTCACGTAAATGCAGTACTTGTCAGTGCTTCTTCTTCTTCTTCTTCTTCTTCTTCTTGTGTGTGTTTGTGCGCGTATATATATATATATATTATGGATAACGAGTGGGAAACTAGAGTCCCTGTCTGGGAGGGAGGGGTAGATTAGGGGGAAATAAAAAAAGGGGAAAGGTAAGGGCGTGTTTGGGAGGTTAAGAGAAATGATTCTCGATTCCACTGTGCGTCCACGAGATTTGCTGGGACAAACAAGGTTTCTCGGACATGCTTCTTTCGTAGAACTCCTTCCCATTCGACCACGTGACAAATAAAGAAGAGACGTTCCCATTCATCCACAAAAATAATAGAGAGAGTAAATTAAAGAGGGGGGAAAGAAAAAAAAAACATGGAGAATTGAAGAGACTTTAATTAGCACGTTTGTAACACATGCCGAACCCGTGCCCAATTCCTTCCATGTGCACCTTTGCGCCTGCACGTTTTTAAACTTTTGATTTCCCTTTACTCTCGCATGCTCCAAATGAATGTATGAGTTAAAATAGTTTGACACTTCTCTCTCATAGAGTTCAACTCTTGTGGATGAAGAGAATCTATATTAACAGAGAGTTATTCCCTTAAGTGCGCCAACACAGATCGAGTGTATGCTAGTAATAACTCGATAAACTTATTAATATCAGATGGTTCAGATTGAAAAAATTGAACGCACTCTATTTATTTATTCTTCTTCTCTTTTTTTTTTCTAAGTACAAAAGAGGTAAACTGGTTTAAAAGAATCAAACCCATAATTGATGTCAATGTTAGAGATAATATTAGTGTAAGATATTGTGTCCTGCACGCGTTGATACATAACTCGATATGGTACCTGATTCATGTGTAAGTTCCACTTTGAGAATGAGAAGCCTGCGAATAATTGACTTGGTTTTTGTCCCCCCTGCACTGCCCATACAAAAGGGGTATCGTTCCAAAGATAGCCATTGAATAGATATGAATATCTTTTATTTCTAGTTCGGATCGGGTTGTGATCCGGTGGCCTTCCCCTACAAGAAAAATGGATCAATAGCAGCCTGCAATTTGATGATTAAGTGTGATTTCACGGGTTTGCGGGACTAATGTTTTAGCTCATATGGGAACTGATGACCTTTCCATGGGTTTCCCTCTAATTCTACTAAATGCGCCATGTGCTTTTCGGCGCATCTTCGGAGATGTAAAAGCAAAAGGGGATTCAAATTCAACTATGGCCCATTTCTCTTCTACATGATATTTCCGATTTAAATTAACTGGTTAAGATTTATTGAAATTTTATATATTGTTTGGTGCGTAGGATTAGTGGGGAAAGGAAAACAAGACAAAGCGACTATAGGTGATGATCCATATATGAGTGGGCCCTAATCGATCATTATCTTGTCGTTCAAAGCGGATCTTCGTCTTCGAGCATGCAATCCCGGTATTAATTAAACACTTGACTACCGACCAAGTTGATTGAAAAACTAGGCAGTGGCGAAGTTGAAGGTCAATGCATTGCCCCCCATGAAAGGATGCAAAACGCGTGGATCAAGGGCGAGAGGAGGAGGAATAGTTAAGTGCACCTACGATGAATCAACAATTCAACATTCACTGGAATATATATATATGTATGTATGTATATTTCGATCGATCAATTCATATCAGCCATCCTAGATGTCATAAATATTTAGTCAACCATTTCTCAATCTTAACTAATTCAAAAGCCAGCCTACACATTAGCGTAGTTCTTGAAGAGTAATTGTGGTGTCAAATTTTGAATTAGGCGCTAAGGTCACATGATAAGTAATGATTTGTTTCCATATATAAAGAAATGATAAGCAAATCTATCAATCACAATTTCTTTAGTATCTAATGTACCTTTCGTTTAATCTTGGAGACAATTTATTTTAAATTAATTCTTTCTTCTAAAATACAAGTTACATTTATTGAAAAATTAGATATTTTAAATCTTTAATTCTAGATGGGTCGAAATAATTAATTTTTATGTTTCGCGGTTGATTTTTTTGGGTTTTATAATTCCTAAGTTTTCTAGGGTTTTTTTTTTCAGAATTTAAGATTTTTAGGACTTAAATTTTTAGAATATTAAATTTTAGCATCTATTTTATTTTAGATTTCTTAAATTTGAAAAGATAATATTAATTTATTTTCTGACCATAGATAATTTATTTTTAAATTAGAACAAAATGATATTTTTGGGACCGTGATTATAATTAAAAAATATATAATTATAACTATATATATTGTATTTGACGATACAGAATTGATAAAACCTCTAAATTAACTTAGGTAATAATGATTATCACCCACCGATTATTAGGTCAAATTCTGCAATGACCTGATCGTTCTCATTTAGACTTCTAAAATGGGCAATCTACCTCAGAGAAGATGATCTTGAATTCCTCCATCGAGGCACAATCAAAGGCCACGCTATGGCCAATTTATTATTATAGAAGTCACTTTCAGTACTGCCCGAGGATTAGGGTTCAAGTGAGCACATGTTAATAAAAAGGTGATTCTAACGTAGATCTGATTAATGATTATTGGCCAAAAAACACTTAAATATGATTAGTCAAAACGTTCTAATTTTTTGCTAAAGCCATGTTCCGAAATATTTCCATGTTCATTCTTTGAAAGATTAGTTAACTTGAAAATTTTCAGTCTCAAAAATTGGATCAAAGTAATCTTCTCGAGGAAGCATAATATCATTTTGGATATAATTTGTGGAAATACAAATATATAGTTTTATATCAATTTCCTCAAGAAAACTCAGTAAAATACTACAGATGTTCCAGATGATCATATCAGTCATGATAAATTGGAGTTCATCAGAAATCCGATTGTGCCCATAAAAATGTATCTTGTTCTAAGAAATCGCGCACGGAAAGTGGGTTTATTGCCCATTTTCATCTTCATTATTAGATAGCGGCTCCAGCACATACGATCACAAAAATGGTAATATCACATGTAAAATAGAGATGGAAAAGACAAGTAAAAGGCAGCAAAATGACAAGCAGAAGGAAATCCGTCATGCCCATAAAATGATCAAATCGAACAAAACAATGTTATATACATCACCAATGTATATGTAACAGTAGCGAATTTAAGGGGAAAAAAAACATGCAGAACGAGAGTTTTCCGTTTCTTATTTGCCAGTGAGAACTCCAGCGTTGTTTTTGGAGACTGTCCCCTTCTAATTAGGGTTCTGCACGTTTTGATATTCATAAGACCCTTGTGCCTTTAAGATTAAGGCTCGTGGGGGAATTCCATATTAATCCCCGCAGCCTGATCGATACATAGATCTTCTTTGTCCTTAAAAGCCACAAAGGGACATCTCCCATAAAGTGCCCCTCTATCCTCCTCTGTTGGCAAATCATCCAATATATATATACACACTCGTGGGAAGAACATGTCTCTTTCTGTTGCATTGGAATGTCTTCGCCAGCACGTGTCTATCTATCTGTTAGATTACGAGCAGCATAGTCCTGCCATGTAAATATACAGTCAGCAGAACTTTTAGAAATCATTTTGAAATGTGATACGTCCACAACAGGGGTGAACATGGTTGGTGGTGGATCACGGTCTGGTCTGTGGCACGGTCCCAGGTCCTCCAGGGTTCTAGGGACTAGGATGTGCCTTTTGACATGCAAGAAAGCCAAGCCAAGCATGATTATCCAAATAGATATCATCTGATACTTAAATCAGTCAATGTGAGAAAGTCAGCTAAGCAGATGGCTTTAAGGCAGAGGAGAGGCCTTAGATGAACTTACCTCACCCCCACGGGTGATGTAGGCTCAGTTTGTCATGTGGGAAGTAGGTGAGAGGCCACGCTGAATGTGATGGGGTCGACATTGTCGCCCTTAGGTGAGGATAGCCCACTGGGTGACTTGGTGTTGCTAACTAGCTTGGTCAGGTATTGGCAGGAGGAGGGTCAGGTAGGTCGGGCCCCATTCCTGGTCTGGTCGACTCGCCCAGTCAGGGACGACAAGTCGCCCATCGTTTGGATGGCCCGGTCTGGTCAGACCAGAGAGCCGTCACCTGGTCACGTCAACATGTAAAAACAACGATCCAAGTAATTACCTACTAGAATTAATCGTATTGAACGATTGAGGTGATTGAGGGTTTCACTTATTAGTATCAGAGTGCAAATCGGTAACAGCACATGTATGTGCATCTCCTTTTCGACTGGTCCTATACAAAGGTCTACCGATAAGAGCATATATAACATCATGACCAACATTGCAGTGCATATTGACAAACTGCATTATGGACGGAATGGTCTTTGCCTGCAGCAAGAATCAAAATTAGTGGGTGAATTTTTTGCACAAGAAGTTCCATACGATCAAGGAAGCCTTCCAGGATGTGTGGATACTGATCTTTTCCTCCCTTTGATATTAAAATTCCCTGGGAGCTATCCACTTCGTCCTCACATCATCATCAGTGCCATCAGCATAGCTATCGTCTATACCCGAAACATATGTATGGCTTGGCACTTTATTCTCTATGTGAGAGACACCTCAGGTTATTTGGGTGCTCGATGACTCGTGAGGCTTCTTCATGGGGTTTCCTTTCAAGCATTTTGCAATCATAGCAAAACCTAATAAGAAATTAGATCCGCCCATGTGAAATTTGACCAAATCCGATCCTAACCCAAGTTGAATGTATTGGTTCGTGATATTTACGTGCAATAGATATTTCAATTAATGAAATTATGTAACTTCACCAATTCATCACAACTAACTTGTAAGGTTCCCGTTGAATTGGCTGGCATAAAAGATGACTTTCGGCCTTCATTTCCTCGAGTGTTTGGCTGAGCAATTGACGAAAATTGGAAGGGAAAAAAAAAAAGATTTTGGATTTCATGTTTTGCCCTAATTACAAATTGAATGTGAAGTAAGATTGATTTCCACTATCGCTAACTCGCATATTCATATAGGTGCACGTATTTCAATCCTGAATCACAATCCTAGATTCATCAGCGTGAATATGTGTAGAATTCTAATAAACCTTATCTTCTTCAGAGGATCAACTAATAAACCTAATAAAACTGAGAAGTTTCTCATCGAAAATTGTGCTATGTGTGGAATTGAATAATAATGTGCTTCTCTTGTTTTTTTTTGGCACTTATTTCTTAGTCTTTTTTGGGACATTAACCCCACTTCTAATCAGATGGAAACGCTAATAAGGTCTCAGAATAAATCGCTAAGACATTATTAATCGGGGGATGTTTTTGGCTGCAGCAATTGCTGATATATAGCAGGGGACTGGAAGAAGATCATCGCTTTTCTTTTTGTACTCTCTTGATATTGTAATGGTAAAAAGGAACATTGCCTACGACTTTGGGCATGTGCCAACTGCATTTGTAGCTCTGCTGACTCCATGAAATCTATCGACAGCTGGGATTGCTTCTGCATTCCTGAGTGGCGCCTGTACCCACGACTTGAGCAAATATGGGGCAAAAAAAAATGAAAATAGATGAACTTTACATAAAAAAGGAGTCAACAAACACCTAACTAATACACTTTACACACATTCTTGATTTTTTTAAAAAAATGAAGAAGACATTATTGGGGAAAATAATCATTCCGACAGAGCAGTATTGGACTATCATATGCAATAGCAATAGATGCAATTAGCGCGCGCGCGGTGATCCATTGCTCCCAATATATGTCCCCTACATTATTGAGCTTTTCTCTCCCACTCTTCTTTTGACCTTTTGTGCAATTATTCCCTCATAAATGGACATTTACCTAAAATATTATAAAATAGGGAGAATTATAATGGAAATCATATATATTTATCAATTTTTTTTATTTTAGTTGTGCGTGTTTTAAAATAACTTTTTCAATTATATATATATTTGATTATATAATATAGTTGAACTATAATTTTTAATAATTCGCTAATATGGCACTTAACAACATTATCTGAATTTTGTCACGTCAGTAAATTATTAAAATTATGACTCAAATATGTTATAAAACCAAATATATATGATTGAAAAAGTAATTTTGAAACATATAAAATTTAATTGTGAAAAATGATAATTATATATGATTTCTATCGTAATTATCTCAAAAATGTGATATGTAGAACACATTTTCAAAATTATTAATAGAATATTCAGAAAAGAAGCAGGCAAAATTATTTTAAAAAAAAAAGAGAGAGATAGACAAAATGGAACGAGTGGGGCCGGGGCACATGACGAATAAGCATCCCTAAAGGTCAACCACTTATAAAGCACCTTCCGCGACCTCCCCTGGATTTGCCTACCTGTGTGGATTGGGTAAAAATACCATAAGTCAATTAATGTTTGTTCGAAGTACACTTTTTATATAAAAAAAAAAACTAAGATCAGGAATTTCAGGGACAAAGAATTACGTGTTTCAGCACGTTTGATAACTTAGGAAAGATCAAACAGTTAGGGGAGAATGTCATCTAATGACATTATAAGTTCATGGTATACATAGTCTGGGTGGTTGTGGCGGATGTCGAGGTTAATGACCAGATAGTTTGCCAAATATGAAGAGGGCAGTGTCTGGCGAACTATCTCCTACATAAACCCAGGTTTCTGGTCCCTAGTCGAACTATCCGACCGACTATTTCGATCTGATTTTGAAAATTATCCCGATAGACCTTTATGTATCTCGCTCTCGGAATGCTACTGTGGTTCCTTCATCATGAGGCTGGTCAGAAACTCCAACCATCCTGAGGAGAGGCACAGAATCTCCACCAAGAATGAACAATTCATTATTCCGCCTCACTATCATTACTATACGTCAACACAGTAATGCATAGCTGCGTGCAAATCTGAATCGACCATAGGCGACAATGCAATAACCATACGACAAAACGAACTCTTGTGCAAATCTGAGTTCGACCCGAAAAGGCAAACCAAGAAATTTAGGCGGCATCAGAGACGTACAGATCACAAGGCCATTTCTTTCTGTGGCTTGATGACTAAGACACAGAATGTGCGACGATAAAAAAATCTCGGGTCATGTTAATTATTACTAGGCAATGATGGAGATGTACACGAACTTTCCAGAAGAATGAAACGTAATTCAGAAGAACATCTATCCTACAGTGCTATCAAACCCTCTTTACCCTGTGCCCGACTTGTCTTGTCGAACATTATCCTTCCTCCTGCTAGAGTGCCGATGTTCACCACTACCATGAATGTCTGAGGGTGCGGCAGAGTTGCAATCTGAAGCAACTGACTCATCCCCTTTGTTTATCGGGAATGCTCGATTTGTACGTGAGGGTTCTTGTTCAGTAGTCTCTGCGATCGGCGCAGAGGCAGGCTGAGTTCGTCTCCGGGCTAGAAACATGACCAGACAGAATAATCAAGTATCTTGAAGGGACAGCTAACCCATTTCTCTCTTCCCGCACCTCCAAAACGGCCTCGATCTTCTGTCTCCCCGACAGTCTGATTCAGGATGGGGGAAGCTGTCTTCATCACCCACTTCATTTCGCTTTGGAACACAGAGACTCAGCAGGTAAACATTACATGCAAGATTGTGTGTGGCTCATACATGGCAGAACTCTTAGGAGCACTGCAAACACCTGTACTCTGAATATAACCCCAACAGTCACGGAGCGTGTCATTATTCTGAGCCTACAAAAAAGGATTCACAAGACAATTGTATCAGTTTGAATGACAAGTAAGACCCACAAAGCTAGAAGTCCATCGATTCGAAATAAATTTTATTGCATGGTCACAATCACTCAGACATAGTAAAATCCTAGGCACTGGTAATGCGGCAACAGATTGATCAATTGTACTTTTGAAGACTTGAGAACTCTCCGATATCAAAATAACAATAGAAAAAGGCCACAAAATTTTTTTTCCCTGAAACAACTTCCATCTGGAGCCAGTATTAGTATTGCACAGTTGACGTTGCACCAGTTGTCTGTCGAAATTTAACATAAAATCATGTAATTAGCAGAAAATACTCTTTGAATTCCCCCTACGTTCGATTAAGAATGGTTAAACGTAATAAATGGGAAGAGAGTTAACTTAATTGCATGGTACTGCAGGTTTATTACATAATAAATGGGAATGGCATTTTAGGAAACAGGAAGTGAGACCAAATCCCTCCCTCTCCCTTTGCATACAGTAATAGAAGAGGATAGAAGACGGAGATGGTATATGGAAATGTGATCATTCTCATGATGACCAGAAAAAGCAAGAAGGAAAGATCACCCTTACATGAGAGAATTCCATGGAGCAATAATGCTTCCATGATGAGGAGGAGGAAATTTGCTGGCGACAGTTTTTGGCCAACAGGCAAATTGCCCATTGCGAATGCTTTATCCGGCAGCATGATCGACTCATGATCAGCCCCGAAAGATCGAAATAAAAAATAAACACCATAATTCGAAGAGCTGACATGAGATGCCCCACGACCCACAAAATTATTCGTCTCTTCCATGATGTTCCGATCTTGATATTGGATCAGTATGTGGAGGCAATCCATCGATGTGCTCAAGCGTGAAAGGAGAACATGGCGGGGTTAGACCCAGCAACTTGTTCCCTTTTAATGTTTTCGTGATCTGTATGATGACGGACAAAATTATCGACAGTACATATCGATATGCCAACACACTGTGGAGATATCGATCTGTTGGAGATATCTCCAACACACTGTGGCCAAGTAAATAATGGACATACGAATTTAGAGCAAGGAGAGCCGTCTTCATCAAGAACCTGCTCCAAATCCTGTCGATCGCCTTAAATGGAACAGAGAAGCAAGTTAACTAATACACTATATTTGCGAAAACTCTTAAAATTTAGCATTCCATAAAAGTTTTCGACTGTGGAATGGCTACGGAATTAACTCTTATATTAACTCCAAGGAATGTTGCTCTTGTTGGACGGCGTCCCCAATAAACAGTCACGACGGGTCATATCACCAAAAAGGCCAGTCTTGCCACAAATAGTAACTGTTAGGTATCTCTCTTAGTGACTTGGGCACAACACGCTGACGAGTCCTCATCGTGAACAGGGGCAAAATACTTGCATTTCTCTCCGAATATTCGGTATCATTATTCCACGGATAGAAATACAGTATATTATTCACTAATAATGCTTCGTACTTCTGTGCAGTACTTTTAGAGAAAATCTGAACTAAAAACAGAGTATCTGATAGCCAGCAAGATCATCATCTAATCAAAACTCATATGAGGCGACAATTTCAGGAAAATGCTGGCCGGTGCAGCTCAGTTATGAGTCTGGTTTGAAGGTACGTCCGAAAGGGAATCTCAGCCACCAGTAGACTCATTGTATGGCCTACCATCAGCTATCAAAGAGCTCTGCCAGAGAGCTCTTCTTCTCTACTTGACTAGAGATAGCTCTTCTCTTGATTCGGTTAAATCCAGCTATGTGAATCATCACATACATGCCACTGAAGATTCAGGCCATTTTGTCTTTTCCCCTCTTTCTGAGATAGGCATGAAGTCTCCCTCGTTCAAAACTTGGAATTTCCCTTCCTTAGGTTCCTCATCAGCTCATCTCGACTTCTAATTTTATTGTATTTTACACTCCCTTGTCCGCAAAGAAGATTTGTCCTAAACCAAACTAAATAAGTGTGGCTCGTCACAGCCCGAGGCATGATAGGATGATGGGACGGCCTGGTAATACACGGCCCTAGAACTCGGGCTGGGCTATCAGACCATGCCAAATTGGATGAGAAAATTTTGTTCAAGGATTCCCATGGATAAGCCCTGATTTCTTGCGGTGCAGGTGACATGAGGCTCCATACCTCGGACTAGAGAGAGAAAGCTATCTTGGGCTCATGGGAGCCCTCTTTGGGCCACTTGGCTAGCCCGTTGTAGTTCGACCAGCCAGGGCCAGCACGAGAAGGCGGTTCCGAGAGTGGCCACCGCAACAACGGTTGACCACACCCTGGCCTCGCCACGGTAAAAGCAATGGCTGCATATTTAACATTACAGGTGAAAGTGGTCGGTTAGAGTGAGCTCTGTTGAGTGTCGTGGGTTCGGCCTCATGGGCATCCTTTGGGCCTTGTAATTGATCTATTTTTCTGAAAATGCAGGGTGTGATCATTCTCATATTGATTTATTTCCTCAAAATCCATTGGTTGCGAAAAAAAAAAAAGAAAAAAGCTCTTCATGCGGTCGGATTAATCCAACTGGAAGTCTCTGCACATGTTAGTCGATCCCGAACTCAGAAAATGGAGAAGAGGACACGTGTCGATAGCAATCACTGGAGTCGAGACGAAGCCACGTCCACAGCTCGAGTGAGTGGAGCGAACAGAACCTCAGGCGGGCTAATGCATATGTTTTTGTGTCGCAACCCGAAAGGGACGACACCTTTTCCCCTCTCTCGCCTGGCTTTTCCCTCCTTGCTACGCCAACACTGTCGACAACACTTTAAAATAATTCACCAAAACTAACCCCACACCGCAAGCGCATAAAAGTAAAGTAACAAACATATAAAATGCATTATTTTGATAGAATTTGCTAGATTGCATGCTGGCGTCTCAAGGTTGTTAGTTTGGACTCTGAGTTCGAGTTTAATCGACAAGTGGGGGGATGAATATCCTCAATCGGGGATCAGATCGGAGGTGGTAATCGCGACCCGATGCAAGTCAAGAAGGGCAAGAAGAGCAATTGACATTTGCATGCATGATTCCTAATTATTCCAGACGTTTATAAAGCGGAGCAAAGGTGACAACGTGGGGGGTGTCAGGGTCATGCGGGTGGACCAATGTGACTCTGATATCTCGGAGCTATCAACCAGTTAGTTAAACAAATGAACTCTGTTCAATTCCCGTTCCCATCACCATGGCAACATGCCATGTGACTCTGTGCACATTCCCTACTCCAACTCACTCCTCCTCTCGCTTCGGATCCCTCCCAAAATGATTCACCGTATTGGGGCTTCCTCATGATCACAGTATGTATGTACTCGATATCTTCTTCGCCACATATCAGGGGACGGCTCACGCTTGTAATTATCCGTCCGTATGTATGTAGAGAGCGCGGCACTCGTATCATATGGAATACGAGTGGATGGCAGGGTTTGTCAGTAAAGCTGGTTTTCCACTTGATAGATTGGTTGGGTCTTGTCGAATTCTAAATTCAACAGATTCGATTCATTGAGCCATGACTTCTGACCTAAGCACTTTGTTGATTTATTGTGAATTTGTTGGTCGAAAACATTACATATCACCAAAGGAATTATTCTGTGAGGGTGTATTCGGGCATAAATAAATAGTAATATTATGATTTTGTAATATAAATGCCGGTATTGAATAGTGAAAATTTTCGTATATAACTTTTGTATCACTTTTTAAATTTGGAAAACTAAATGAAAGGATAGTAGAACTCAGAATTATACCACTCCCAAGGCCAGAGGAGAGATTAGTTAGTTAATTAATTAATTAATCAACTAATTAACTGAAAACAAGGCCACCCTCGTTTTCTATAACTTTTTAAATTTCCACTGCTACCACTATGCCACTGAGAACTCCACTCCCTTCCATTCGGCCACCACAGAGCTCTCTCTCTCTCTCTCTCTCTCTCCAACTGCTTAATGGAGTTCGATCTCGGAGTCCTAATCTCTCCTCCTCCATCGTCTTCTCCCCATTCCGGATTCTCTTAGAAGGTACCTTGACTGCTTTCCTCCCTATTTTCCATCTTCAGTTAGTAGAAGCTAGTCAGATCGATTCTATATGCCACACGGAGCCAGCTCCAGTTGGTTCGCCTTCCGCGCGTGCTCTGTTGCGTCCTTTCAGCTTTGGTAATGGATGTACATGGCAAATTTCAGCCCTCTTCCGCATTGGCTTCCGGTGATGTTTGCTGCACCTTCCGATCGCTCCACGCTCTCATGTTGCTGAATCAGATTGTTTGAGTAGTCCGATTGACTTTACTTTCAGGATTTTGCTTTCCGTAGTTGTTTGGATCTCGGACAGAGGAGTGGAGCTGCCTGCACGCATAAGCTCGCGATTCAAGGGAGTGTCTGTGTAATTGTGATAATGAAAGCTGCTCTGCTGTAAAATACCAAAATGGATGATACAGGAGGATCATTTGTGGCTGTCAGGAGAATTTCTCAGAGCCTTGACGGGAGCAATATCAACCATTCACCTTCTGGTATTCCTCTTGTCAATAGATCATATTAATTTGTTGAGATGCATCGAATTTGCGTCCATAGAAGAGGCTATCCGTATACTGGTGATGCTCTGCTCGGTTTCTTACCCGTGCATCTTTTACGTCTCCAAGACTGGACTTTGAGTTGCTCGAATAGAGTTTAGTCATTTGAACAGAGTACTTGATCAGAATGTCACGATCTGAGTGGGTGGAGTCTCTTGGAGTTACTAATCTCACCAAAAGTATCAGTGGCTATTTACAGTTCCACGTTGAAAATACTGTAGTATCCAGTGTATGACGCCATTTTCCGGGTGCACCCGGCCAAGATTCAGCTGCAAGTATTACGTGTACTTTTATTACTTGAGGTGTCTCTAGTTTTAACGTTTTACAATGTTCCGTTAGCTTATGTACTGCATATGTGGTTTTTGGTAATTGTATCTTATTTCTTTCCATCAGCCCAAACATCTTGGAAATTTTCATATTATATCACTGCATTCATTGGTCATAGAATGTTAGATTGTGGCCACAATATTCATGGATTATGAAGAAAAATCTGCTCTTTAACAAGTAAAGTGGTAAATATTGTGGGAGCCCTTCATAATTGAAGTTTCCTTGCTAGCAATCATATTTTCGAGAATGACTTTAAAGGTGCTTCTGTGACCTGCAGGAAATTATTCTTTTAGGTCGTGCACATGCCAACTCATGTGAAGACAAGAACAGTATAATAATTGCAACTAATGGCACTTTATTGCATCCAAAGTAGTGGCAGGTTCAGCAGCATGGATTGGCCGTGGTCTTTCCTGCGTTTGTGCACAAGGGAGAGAGAGCGATACACATCCATCATTTGATCTAACCCCGGCCCAGGTAATATTCTAAACTGTCATGTTGCCCATTAACTTTACTGTCGTTTTATCCTAACATTCAAGCCCTTTGAGCGTTTGAATGCTTTCTTTTTATTTATTTTATTTGCTAATTCTCCATTGATTATGTGCCATATATCATGTATTTCTTCCTTTAATTCGGTTTTACTAGTTGATGCTATCTCTATATATCCATGCTTCTGATGTTGCTAGGAGGAGTGCCTGCAAAGGTTGCAATGCCGTATAGAGATTTCCTATGATAGCTCGAATCCAGACCATCAGGTATTTATTCTTGGAACATGATAGCTTTTGGAAATATATATTTTCAGGGTATTATTATCCATTAACTCATGTATCAACAGGCTCTCTGACAGCCAAGCGCATGCATGTGATCAGTATTGGCAATCTCATGGCTTCTAGCTCAAAATGTTCTGTCTGATGAGAAATGGCTAATTGGCTCTTTTTCAATATGACAGTGTGCAAACTATATAATCTTTGGTGTATAAGAATTATTGCCCTTTCAAATTGGACACTTTTCTTCCACTATAATATGTGAACTCTGATTCAGCAAAAAAAGGGGTGAACTCTGCACTTTTATCCTGTTAGGATGCTCTAAGGTCACTGTGGAGTGCTGCCTTTCCTGGAGAACAGTTGCATGGCTTAGTATCTGAGCAATGGAAAGAAATGGGTTGGCAAGGGAAGGACCCATCCACAGATTTTAGGTACATGCATATGTATATGTACACAGTATGCCACAAGCAGACACATGCACAAGATATACTCGGTCTCTAGGTGGCTCTTTGTTACTAATTTTTGGATTGTGACTGATATAGGGGAGGTGGTTTTATATCATTGGAGAACCTGTTATTCTTTGCCCAGAAATTTCCAGTATATCCCCTCTCCCGCTTCTTGCATAAGAGAAAAATTTTTTCTTCTTAAATTGCGGTAGTTAGCTTTTGTGATGAGCTCAAAATTACTACACTGCAGAAATCTTTCCAGGATCTACTTCTAAAGCGTGAAGGTGTTAGGTCAGCATGGGAATACCCTTTTGCAGTAGCTGGTGTGAACATCACGTTTATGCTTATACAAATGCTTGATCTAGAAGCAGGTTTTGAGCTCTGTTTCTCCATTTGACATCATTTGTTCAGTATACAGTCATTTCCCTGGTTCTAGTGGAGTGATATACTAAGTCGTTCAATATGCCCTTCACTTCAGTGCCTGAGCCCTGTATTCAGACATGCTTTTGATTATGTCTATGATTCTTGCAAGCATATGAAGATTCTTTATTCATGGTATCTACTGGTCCAAGTAATCAAACAACTCTTGTTCTCTTGTGCATTAATTAACAGCCAAACCAAGAACTATTGCTGGAGCAACTTTCTTGAAGTTTCTTGCAGGTGATGTTGTGTGATTTATCTGACATCCTTGTTAAGCCTGCTCTGTTCTCATTCTTGTACGCAGAGTGCGGTGACTCCTTTTGAGTTGTCTTTTGCTTGCAGAAAATGAATCAGCTTTTGACCTCCTGTATTGCATCACATTCAAGCTAATGGATCAACAGTGGCTTGCAATCCGTGCATCATACATGGAATTTAATGTAAGTTCATCTTCCTAGATTTTCGTTAACGGGCTGCGGTTCTAGTTAAGGTGCTTGCTAGGAAATACTATTCCCGCTTCTGATGCTTGTCCGTGTGACTCTGAGTATCATTATTACCGGTGAGAATATTCAGTCTATGATCGGGTATTTTAAGTATCCGTGGACATTGATTTCAAATTTTGGGAGATACTCTGCGCTGCCCACTTCCCCTTCATTCCTAGACAACGTGACTCGGAACACTCACAAGAGAAAGATGCTTATAGCATTAGTTCCCGTTTACGCCTTTCTTACTTCAGAATAATCATCTCTGTTGTTACCCATACTTATATTGTCGATTGCAGATGGATTTTATGGAATATTTCGTCTAACTAGGCTTTCTTCTAGGTGGTGATGAAATCTACCCGGCATAAATTGGAAAACGAGCTTCTGCTTGAAGATGTGACGCATATTGAAGAATTACCCTCATACAGCCTTCTCACCCGTCAGTAGAGCTGCTCCCATGATTCGACACTCGGCATACACTTTTCAAATGTCTTTTCCTCCTTGAACGGCCCAGTCCTTTCGCCACCATATGAAATTCAATCTATCCCATGTGTATTTTATAGTCTTCCCCGCTCACTATGAGAGAACCTAAAGACCATTGCCTGTTGTTTGTTCTGGATTTCCCACCGACTCTTCTCTGTGGCTCTGACTTCCTAGTCACCTTGTGGTAGTCGATCCAGTTCACACCGTCAACTTGGCTCTTTTGAGCAATTGGCCTGTGCCGTTATGATGTTCCGAGAATCCAGGATCCGCACGTGAGAACAAGAAATGCCGGGAAATAGCCAAACTGCTAATGATGAGAACGCTGTTAAGCTTATAATAGGTCACATTCTTATTCAGAGTCCATCACGAAAAGCATAGACTGAACCAAAGTGCACCAGCAATAGCATTGCTACAACCATAAAACACTCGCTAGAAGCCAAAACTTCACCCAATGACAAGATAGAGCATAAGTTTGAGACAAATAAAGGTACGACATCGAGTCGTGTGGATGTAGGAAGTCAAGAGATCTACTCGTAGATCCATGGGTGGAGGCTCGTCTGCCACCCTACGGTGCCCTCAGGGAACCACAATGCAATCTCCTTCCTAGCGCTCTCAACCGAGTCGCTTCCGTGGATAACGTTCCTGCAGAGTTCAAAGCCGTTTTTTATCATCATTTATTGCCTACTTCTCTGTGTACGGGATGGTTAACAGATGCACTTTGCGTATTGTGCAAGTGATCGATTACTATAATTGTTTGAAGTCATCTAATTGGACAACAATCAGGTAAACCATTAACAATCATAAGCAGGGGGCCCCTAATTCTTAGACTAAGAAGTCTAATTAGTAGAGGAATTGCATACCTGCCGATGTCAATGGCAAAGTCTCCGCGGATGGTCCCAGGAGCAGAATCGGCAGGATTGGTGGCGCCGATGATCTTGCGACCGGTCACCACCACGTTCTTGCCCTCCCACACCATGGCAACGACGGGTCCCGAGATTATGTACTCCACGAGCCCGTGGAAGAAGGGCTTCGCAGAAAGATCCGCATAGTGCTTCTCCGCGAAGGAGCGCTCCACACTGATAAGCTTCAAGCCTAAAATTCCCCGAAACCCCAAGGCAGAACAGCAATTTGTGATCAGATTTTCATCATCTATCCCTAGTTAAGGAGCGAACAGAGGGGATTGCTTGGAACACTTATTTACCTTTCAAGGTGAAGCCCTTCTTCTCAAATCTAGCGATGATCTCACCAACCTTAACACAGATACAAGAACAATAAATAAAGCCCCAAAAGGGTTGACTTTTTCCTTCAGATTCTCACCAACCATCTATACTGTAGATCTTAAAAGCTTTTCTAGCAGAGACCCAGAATAAATTTGAGGACAGAGATATTACCAGGCCTCTTTGTACCCCATCGGGCTTGATCATGATGAAGGTCTGCTCCATTGCTGGCGTTCTGCGGAGATGGGAAAGGAAGCTGGCAAACACAAGCTCTGCTGCGCTGCGTGTGGGTGATGAGACAAGTAGTGGAGGATGGAAGATACTAGAGAAGAATATTTATAGGTGCGGTGGAGGAAAAACTGCACAATGATATCTCAAAACCCTAATTGCATGACCAGGCGGCATATTCGCTTCGGTGTGGATGGAACAGGGAATCTGCTTCCTCTCTGCAAATGCCTTTCTCGGCCCACTGGAATATCATTTCCCTGGCCCAACCGATCGATAAAAATATTCTGGAAGTCATCCGCTTTGATATGCAATAAACTGACAGAAAGATCTCAACTTCTGATTACTATTCAGCCAAAAAAATCAAATATCAATTTTTACTTGTTTAATCGGATATCACATGTTCAAGTTGGATGGGATCTTCATCCATTTATCAAGGTTCGTGTAACTCTTTCGTTGCAGTTGAAGATTCTTTACGAGGTTGAAGACTAGATTTCCACACCTTAATTGATGTATCATTAGTCATTGAACTTCTTCTCATGGCGGCCCCAAAAGTGAAGTTCAATGGAAGGTTGGTATCACACAATTCACATGGGGTAATCGATCCCAGAAAGCCCATCTTCCACGGCCCATCTAGTTGTCGAGAACAGTCTCCATCCATGGTCCTTCCTCTGCCTCTCTCCCGTCCAACCTCTCCACTTGCTCTCTCAACTGATCACCGGCAGGCGGCAGCAATGGCGTCTAAATTTTCGAAAGTTTTCAATCTTTACGGCAAGTCCTCATTTCGAGCCTCTAACCTTGGAGCTCCGAATAGCATAAAACATCAGGTTTACCTTCAATTATGATACGATCGAAATGTTTCTGATAGGTTATGACCTGCTCCTGGGGTCGATTGCCGCCTTTTATGTCTTCATGGCACCTTACACTAAGGTCGAGGAAAGCTTCAACATTCAGGTACTTCTTCTTTTCCCTACTTCTAAGTCACTTCCTTGCTCGATCCATGTGAAGCACTTTGTGTTGTTCATTCTGAATCATTAGCTTCAAATGGGATGACCTGCAAGAAGTTTATGGTTTCTGATGGCATTCTTATGTGCGTGAGGCACTAGTGTCGATTATTTGAAAATGCTTTGTTTATACTGAAAGCTGACTCCTATAATTGTGATGATATAGTCTT
Source organism: Sonneratia alba (assembly GCA_900174645.1). Classification (NCBI taxonomy): domain Eukaryota; kingdom Viridiplantae; phylum Streptophyta; class Magnoliopsida; order Myrtales; family Lythraceae; genus Sonneratia; species Sonneratia alba. Next base: position 299,007 of record FWPY01000047.1, read on the forward strand.
TTCTATTTTGTCTTCAGTTAGTTGATACAAGGATCCATTTTTTTCCCTCCAAGTAGTAAAAATTTCGACATTTTAATGCAATTTTCGTTCATCCGACTCAATGTTTCTATGTGTTGCCAGGCGATGCATGACATTCTTTACCACAGGCACCACTTAAACGAGGTAATTCTGGTGGATGACTATCCGCTGGTCTTCATTGTTTCCCTTTTGCCAACGCAATGAGAACCATCTTGTGACACTTTCCTGTAGTATGATCACCTGGAGTTCTCTGGCGTTGTACCCCGCACTTTTATTGGTATGCTACATCTTAATTTCTATATTAAGCTCAATATTTGAATTCTGTCGTGTAATATGCTGAGTGATACAGTGGGAAATGCTCTGTTTAGGAACTGAAATATATAAATAAAATAAGTAGAGATTATCAGCTGAATTTCTGGAAGTGGTTGCTTTGACAACAATTTGCTGAAAAAAGTTCTGAGATTTTCATTTAATTCAATCTCAGCTTATTTAACTTGGCCAAAAAAATCAGCTTATTTATCAATGTTAGTATAATGGGCAATATTTACTCCACCAAATTTGTACCAAATTTCAAAGCATAAGTAGACATAGACTCGCTAAGAATTCCATATTAGGTAGTATTCAAATATCTATATGTACAATAAATATATATCCTACCTGACTGCCACAGGCCATTTCATGCTTGGGCAAACATGTAGTAAAAAATATAACTGTGAAATTTTCCTTTCTATGCCCTTGCATTCCTTTTGTCCATTGCATGGCATATGTTTCTTGTTATGGCCTTATGGCTTAGCAGTTTGGTTCCCCTGCATTATGTCGATACGTATCAGTGCTACTTTGCATTTTGTATCTGCTATATAAGAAGTAGTGATCTTGGATGAACGGAGGATAAAAATCTAATTTTTATACTTTGCATTTACCCCATGTGTTTGTGCTCTATTTTATTCCTATTCTTCCTGATTAGTCATAGAAATCTATGGATCAACTTGCTGTTGGTTTTATTTTAACTGCAGTTTGATTGCTAAGCTAAACTTAACTAATAACTTTATGCTGGTTCAATAGAATATATTTTAATTGCTATAATGAGTGACAGTCTATTTTGGAGAAATACTTAAAATATTCTTTTTTATTTTGTATTTCTTTCAGGTGCTTTTCTTGTAGCAATTTTAGCATCGCCAGTTGTATTTGTGATGAGCCTGCTACAGTTGCCTAAAATTTATAGTCTTATTGCAGGTGAGATATTTTCTGCCATCGGATATTCTTACTGGTTCTTTTTTATTTAATCTTTGGCAATGAAGTTCCTTGTGTGAGAACTCTCCTGGATTGCACTGATACATAACTCATTCAACAACCTTATTTCAATTTTATCCTCTTACAACAACAATGTTCTCCTGCTCATTGAATACCTTTTGATTCTTTGCCACGTATAGACAATTTCTTGTGTCGATTAGTTTTCTGGATATCCTCGTCCATCAGTGTAAGAAGTCCTGTAACTATCTGTTTTGGTTATGGAACCTGACTGGGAAAAGGTGCCAAGAATAAAAGATTGACTGGCTACTTTATGCCCCTAATTCAGAATATTGCAGATAATGCATTCTTATTTCTAATGCTATATAGTTGGAGTTTTGACCTAAACTTGGTTCTAGTTCTATATATCTTTTCCCAGCTTCATCCACAATAAAGGAAATTTCTTTATTGAATTCTCAAGGAAAAAAAATTTCCCAATAAATTCATTATCTGTAGCAACCTAATAGTACAGATTTAGCTTTTACAGAGCTTGCTGGGCGTTTTACTGTGGATCCACGGGAATAGAGAGTGAAACTTAACTATAAATTTCTTTAAGGAGCAAACAAAAAGTTAATGGACAACTTCTTAGCTTGTGAAGAATATCAGGGATGAAATCTTCAATCTTGAATATCAACCTTCTTGGACTTCCTGCTCTTGAATATCCTTGAATTTATCTCTTTCCAGACTTCAGTAGATTCAAGTATTGAGCAAAACTTGAGGATTAGAGTACTGGCCTTTCCCTGCTTATTTGCAAGTTGTAGTTGTCCATGCCAAGCCTGGGATAACACTCTTCTACTTGTGTCCCATAGTTAACACCTATAATATGTTCAGTTTAATCCCTTTCTGGTGGTGTTGATTTGTAAATGGCACCAACTACTGTCTTTCCCATTTTAAAATCCTTCATTAGCATGTTCAACAAACAGCATCTGCTTATATGGATCGTATTTCTTGTTGTCAGTACGATTGGTGTTAGGTGGGATTACATTATTGACATTAAGGTTGTTCCGCATCCAGGTACTTGTTCTACATTGATTTATTTTCCATAGTAATCCACTTATCAGCTCTAGGTGATTCTTCTATTTTTATGTGTGGACATTTTAGCCTGATTTATCTGTGATGATCTTAATGTTTTCCAATATGACTTGATGAATCTACTTGTTTTACTTGTATTTGATTTTTTTAGTGGTTGGAATATTGGATTTCAGTGGTACTATTTGATGTCATTTTATGCTGGCATAGTGGACTCTGTTATTCTGATTAGATCTCTCTCTTAGGGCCAAACTGCTAAATATTTCAGGGTTCTTTTCTTTATTTTCTTTTGCCACCCTTTTGACTCTTTTAAGAACTCATATAGTAAATAATAATGTATGGACTTGTCATGCATGCAGGTGAGAAAAAAGTTTGGGCATCAAGTAGAAGGTTTCTTTGTGATATTAAGTGCACTTCAGTTTCACTTGCTTTTCTACTGTAGCCGTCCTCTTCCTAATGTACTGGCACTTGGTTTAGGTAGACTACTTGATTTGCTTGACTTGTTTATACTCTGTAAGCTTATGAGAGAATAAGAGAATACGCCCTTTATAATTTATATACTGAGATCGGGGAGAAAGTTAGTCATATTAAGATATTTTCTTTGATGGGTCTATCAGCATCTTTAGTAGTCTCTCTCTCTCTCACCTTGTTTTCCTTTTTAATTTTTCCACAACCAAAAATTGTTTTCCAGTTAACATTGCGTATGCATATTTGATCAAGGGGAATTTTTATCTGTCCTTGAATTCACTGGTATGTCCCACTACCTTGGTTTTAATTACATGAGCAGTACTTATGGGAATTTATATTTGCTAAATAAAACTGTATTATTCTAATTTTTGCATTTTTATAGAGTGATGCTTGCTAACTTCTTTTCAATCTAATAATCAGATCTTTGCGACAGTAGTCTTTAGATGTGATATTCTGCTGCTCCTTATCCCTCTTGGTGGAGAACTTCTATTGGTGAGACTCCTATGCAAATAATACCCGTTTTGACCTGCTTAAGATTTCTCCAAAACATCTTTCTTCGCTGATTCAGTGCTTGAGAGCTGCCTAATAGTTGCTCAACATTATAGCAACGCTGAACTTTGAAATTTTGTATTTAATTTACTGGGGAAATAAAATTCTCTGTACATGATATATGCACCTTCTTGGTGCCAAGATCAATAAAATTCTTTATTTATGATTCCAAAATAAATTATTTGGGAAATAAACGAAGGTAAAAGTGGGGCTAATAATTGAGCTATTCTATGAGTAGGCTTTTTCATTATAAAAGACAAGTGTATGAGAAAGGCAAGCAAAATAGAAGGATTGCACTATGATCTATTAGGGCATGACATAAGATCTTCTCTTTTATAATCTCCCAGCACTGTCTCTCGGCAATCATGTTTATGATATGGTTTTCTCAACTTTTTGAAATTGATGCCTCTTCATGTGTTTGCAATTTTTCATTACAGACAAAATCAATATCATTACTGCGTGCCATTAAATACTGCCTTGGAACAGCAGTTGGGTGCATAGGTTAGTTCGTTCACCTTTATTTGAAGTGAACAAATGTGTTTTAAGAGTTAATATATATAGTTTTACATGGAATTTTTCTCAATGCAGGTATTACAATTTTGGTTGATTCAATCATGTGGAGAAGATCCTTATGGCCTGAATTTGAAGTCCTCTGGTTTAACTCTGTCTTGAATCGGAGCTCTGAATGGGGTGTATCCTATTTAAAAGAGTAATTTTTTTTTTTTTGGCTGCTTCCTCTAATCGAAAAGGTTTTATATTAGGCCTTCAATATGGTAAGAGATGACATCTATACAACCCTTTTAATACTTTGATTGCATAGGTGAAAGATGAGAGCAGCAGGCCACATTTTCTTTTCATGTAAATCACGGGGCTCAATATTGTCCTACACAAGGCAACTTCATGGAATAGTAGGAACCATTTGTCATTGTGAGCTGTTATTGTTCTGATGATTAATATGTGGTGTAAACAGATCTGTCATCTTTGAGATATATGTATTTGAGTTTTTGATGAATGGATTCCTAGGATGGAATATCCTGAAGCTTTATTTGAACCTTCCACATGTTATATATGTGATCAGGCAATCAGTGGTGAATGTTCTTTTTAATTTTGTAAAGCTTGTAAGGGAAGGTGTTAAAGGTTTGTCTATTCTAGATGCCTTCCCTGTTCTTTGAGAGACCTTGTCAATGGCAATTTATTTTGAACCTTCTATGTGATCTAGGTTCTTCTAATGTCTTCATTTATAAACATGACCCATTAAATTAACTTCCGGCATTGGTTTTACCGGCTCAATTGGGTATGATGCCTGCTCATTCTCCTGTTATTGTCTTTCCATAAAGCATATGGTGTTGTTGGAGATAAAAGTTTGTGTCTTCCTTGATAAGAATTTACTTCAGACACAACCAATTCATTGGTATTTTACTTCTGCCCTACCTCGTGCTTTGCTTGTGGCTTATCCTCTTTCCTTGGTGGGTTATGGAGCCGAGATCTTACTTGAGAATTTCATCTCAAATCTCAATCCTTGACTGTTTTCTTTGTTCAACTTTCCCGCAGCTTGGTGTGTTGCTTGATAGAAGAATATTGTTCTATGTGATTCCTGTATGTTCTTTCCTTCTGCTTTACTCCAAGCTTCCACACAAGGTAATAGTTGCTCTATACAGATAGACATGTTAGCAATTTATTTGACCTATAGTTAGAGATTTGAGCTGCCACCACTTATGTATTCTATCGGTGCAGGAGCTCCGGTTTATCATTGGTTCAGTTCCAGTTTTCAACTTAGCAGCAGCAGTTGCGGCTAGCAGAATGTATGGTGCTGTCTCGCTTCGTAGTATTTCCTGTTCTCTCTGTTGATCAGACTGGATACTATGGGGATGATACTTTTAAGCTTTGTGTGAAATGGGGAGATTTGAAGAAGCACTGGTCCACCCACACAACACATCCCCCACAAACCCCAACCCCCCCACCCCCCAACACACACACACCCACCCGCCATATCTGTTCTCTGAATTCTGGTGTGTTTTTTTTTTTTTTTTGGTTTGATATAAAATGAATCATATGACATTTTGTTCTTGAAAAATGAATTCCCTGTTTAGGGGAACACTCTTTCTCTGAGCAAAGGTAAGTTCCAGCAAAAATACAGTAGACTGTGTAGTGCAAATAGTAAACATATTTTCTACTCATCAGATTAGATGCATTGCTGACAGCTGCTGCATCATGGCCCTTTAAGTGCATGATATGAGAATAATCCTATCTGACCCAATTATCCCTCTCCCTCAGAAGAGTGCCCGCTCCTAGATTATGTTCTGACTAATTCTGGAAAGCTGTTCCCTGCATCTCTGTCTCACATTATTTTAAACACATTCGTGGATGGTGAACAATGAGGCAAAAAATGGCTGGACTACGTCTAGATGCTAGCTGATGCAATTTCTTGTAAAATGCAGTATCCAATTCAACTTATGTTTCCCTCATCCTCTTCTTTTAAACCTTTGTAGTTAAGAAAAATGATGGTTTTTCTTGTTTCTTCAAACCAAAGCATACCCAGTTCTTGCAGGTCAATCTAGTTGCTACAAATGCTGTACAGATGCAATATTATATCTTTCTTGAAAGGCTTGGGTAGTTTCAAATTATTATCATGGAATAATCTATTTCTTTACTGAATGAGTTTGCAGCTACAATAATAGAAAAAAGAGTTTCTGGAAGGTGCTCTTTCTCATTATGGTTGGATCATTTTTTGTCAGGTTAGATCTCTTGGCTTTATGTTCCCAGAAGTTATTATATGCTGTTATTGTTTGTTCTCTTATTCCTCTCTTTGTTTAGTCTAGGGTGGTCAGGGCTCACTTTCCTGGCATCGTATGAGAATTACCCCAGTGGCTATGCATTGAAATACTTGCACGAGAGTGGTATGTCTTCCTCATCTCTTACTGTCTCAAACAGCTTTATCTGTCCAAGATCATTCTGATTTTACAATTTAAGGAACATTCTGCTGTCTGAACAGCAAAGATGATTAGTCAGGAATGACCTAGATTTAGTCAACTGGTGAACAAATAGAAAAATGCGGCCATTGGTCTGTGATGCCTTAGTTATCTGTTGTTTTTGCGTATAGTTTATCCTCTAAGCCCATCTTTGTCATTCATTAGTTATAGTAATCAGAAATTGTGTTTTCATATATCCAGGCCATCTTGCTAAAGACGCAGAACAGCAGTGGGTCCATATTGACACCTTCTCAGCTATGAATGGGATATCCCGATTCTGCGAAGATGAAAACCTTTTGAGGTATATAAAGAAGCTTCATGATCTGTTAGCATATGAATCAAGAGTGTTGCTGAAAATTACTTTATGCCTTGGTCTGTTAAAAGTCAGCAAACATTGCACACCACTATTAAATAACTTCACTTTACATGTATACAGGTATTCCAAGGAAGAAGGAATTCACCTAGAAGATCTCAGCAGCAGAAATTTCACTTATCTTGTAAGGTAAAATCAATAATCTGGCTAGCGGTTAGACAAAGTATGTATCATTCTTACAAGAATCGCTTTGTGTTCTATGAGGCAATACTGTATCTTCCAACAACAGGGTGTGCATGAGTTTCAATTCATGCCTTCCCCCATTGAGCTTGCTTTCTAATGCCTAAAGAAGATTTCCGATTGATTTTTCCCCTTTTTTTCTAAAATATTCTTGCATCCAATAGTGAGCATGCTGCTGTTGGTGGATATAAATGCTTGTTCTCGGTGAGAGGATTCTCGAGGATCAGTCTTCAGAACAGTTTTCCTCCCATCATAATGGTAATTCACTCCCACCTTCGCACAAATATATTTTGGGATAACATGGGAGACTGAGATTATCACCTGCATCCTCTTTGCAGATCAAAGAGCCCAAAGTTTTTGTGCATGGTAATCTGAATTACCGAGGCATTGTCGACAGGAGTTGGAGAGGGTGCTCTTGATGCCAGCCTGGGTTTATATCAAACACTTGGCTGGAAAAAGGTGGCTGGACGGGTAGAAGCTGATGGAACCCTTTTCTTGAACATTTTTGACAGGACAAAAGAAGAATTGATAAGTTATGATAATTATCAAGTCACTCGAATAGGGATCTCTTGTTCTATGCTCAACCCACAGATTCGTCCACGACCCAGTCTTTGCAGAGTTGAAATATCAGAGGAAGGGCATACATTCTCTGACTCCGGCTCGAGCTTACTGAAACCAGCTTCCACAATATACCATTGGCTTGACCCGATCAAACATGTTCACGGATCGTATTAGAGATATATATACATATATATATGTGGATGGATCATAGATATGGCTACCTTGTCTGAACATCAATGCCTCGGATTTGACGACAAAAATGTATGGTCATGAGCTAAGAAGCCGACCGTCAAGCAATGCTTCATCGTCACCATCATCCTTTTGAAATCCAGGACAGGATGAGTAAGCCAATGGCTTCCTCGAATGGACGGGAGGATCTCCACCTTCTGTGCCCCTTCAATCCTCCTCCCACACCCGAGGCAGCCATCGTTCGGATCGTCCAGAACCTCTCCTACTTCTGGCTGTTCTACACCCTTGTCCTGTGGGTCGGCCTGTCCATAAACCTCATACCGAAGAGGAAGCTCTCCCTGCTCCTCGTGATAGCCACAAGTGACGTCACCTCCTTGTCCCTACTCCTACTGCGGCTCCTCCATGGCTCCTTGGTGCTGCATAGGATACTCGACAGGAGGCTTGTGGTGGTGGCCCTGGTCGTGGTGGCAGCAGTCGAGCTCATCACGACCGATGCCAGGAAACATGTCGGGATCACCATGGCTATAAGGACACCTATCATCCTCGTCCATGCGCTGTTGCAGGCGAGGGGGGATCTGTGCTTGAACGAGGGGGCATATAACCCCGGTGAACTGTTCTTTCTGGTGGTGGAAAATAAGCCCAAAGAGGAGAATCTCCGGTCAAGCACTGAGGAAGTGTGATTATTAGCTAATACCATATTGTCTCTAGATATGACGAGTTCAAGTCATTTTGCTGTGATTCCTCACGACCCTGGACATTTTAGACTTAATCATATTGTGTAGTCCATAGCAAAAGTTCAAATCCGAAACCATTATACATTGGTCGAAGTAACATATATATATATATATATAATATAAACTTCCAGCAATTTTTTTATTCTAGGGTTCAACCTGCATGGATATACAAGAGGATGCATACATATATAGGTCAATTTCTGCCGTGAGGATGGAGAACGACAGAGCGGAGAAGATGGATGAGGGGAATGACTAGGAGGCAGAAGTAGGATTGGCGATGGGGCGGGGCGGTGTGAGTAACTGAATACCCAGACCCGCCGCACACCCCACGCCCGACCCGTTTATGACACAAATTTAATTAGAAAGTATCAAAACAATACTAACACAGCACAAAATCCAGTATAAATTTAGATGTTCATAATAATAATAATATTTAAATTTCAAATATAACTAAAATTCATAAAATTGTAATTAGAAAAAATATCATCTAATTTATGAAAATTAAATTATTATGTACCATATAAAAGTTAATTTAAAAACATATAAGTATAAAATATGTACCATAATAATGCCGGTCAAATGGGACGGGGCAGGGTGGGCCAAGATGCGGGCCCGGACCCACCCCCACCCCCACCCCCACGCCCGGTGCATGGGTCGGGTCTAACACGATCCAAGACGGGGTGGGCCAAGATTACCATTATGAATGAGAGTAAGAGGTAAAACTACATCCAACTCCAACTTCAACTTATACTAATAATTCTTTCATTAAATCTTAAAATAGACAATTTAAATATCAAATTTCAAGTTGGAATACTCAATGAAATTTTTTTTAGGGATTTCTGATCATAGATTATCCTCGAAAGGGACTTCTTCCTCCCTCTGTAACATCTCCCCTCCCCAATCTCCATAAACCTTCGGTCCTAATTTGAACGGATCATAAGGACCCAAGATTTCTTTTTGGTTGCCATTCTTTTTTGTATAAACTATCGGTATCCAGTTAGACTTTGTCTAGCTAACTAATCCGAAATGCCTTGGATCGACCCATTTAAGGGGTTAAGAGCCCCCGCCGCAGGTGGGACTCGACGAGTCCCACATTAGAATAATAAGTGTCGAACCACTCTACCACGCCCACGGTGGGTCTAGTGTTTGCCATTCGCAGCTAGCCCCTTCCCCATCGATTATCTTTTTTTTTTTTGCTCCTAACTTTTGCATGTGCTGGAAGAGATCTCTGTGTGCGTGCGTGCGTGTGTGGGTCTCAAGATTAATGTTAAGGCTAATAGTACGTTAGAACGCTTAAGCCAAACAAAGATAGCTTATATTATGCATGGTTTTGCCTCGCCTGGAGTACGACCTGCAGTCTTCACGGCCGCTTACATTAATTCTAGATGTTAGCGTGCCTAAGTGCTGCCACTTATTTTTGTTCTTAAATTACAAATTATTTGATAAATTAAATTTAGTATAATGGTATCGCTCTCGATCTAATAAGTAAGATATTATATGGATTTAATTCTTATCGTAACACTCTCCGTACATGGGATAAGAAAGACTGAACCGTCTTCTACGGGAGTTGCCTTCTGTCGCCATCACATTTACGTATATGAAGTTGCTGAACCGATTTCCACGATATATCATAGGCTTGACCCGTTCAACCATGAAGAACAATCGCGCGCGCACACACATATAGATGGATATAGAATCCTATCCTCTTCAGAACATCTCTGTCCCTGCAATTGGATGATGAAAGTGGATGGCCATGAACTAAGAAATCGACCATCAGCCGATACTTCATCACAACCGCCACTGTCCGAAACCCAGGACAAGATGGAGATGCGAGCGGCTACTTCGAAGAGCCGGCAGGATTTCCGCCTCCTCTGCCCCTTCAACCCTCCTCCCACACCCGAGGCCGCCGTCTTTCGGATAGTCCAGAACCTCTCCTACTTCTGGCTGTTCTATACCCTTGTCGTGTGGGTCGGCCTGTCCATAAGCCTCATACCGGAGCGGAAGCTCTCCCTGCTCCTCCTGGTAGCCACGAGCGCCTTCACCTCTTCGTACCTCCTCCTCCAGCGGCTCCTCCCCGGCTCCTCGGTGCTGCACAGGTTCATCGACAGGAGGCTCGTGGTGGTGGCCCTGGTCGCTGTGGCGACCGTCGAGCTCATCGTGACCAACGCCGGGAAACATCTCGGGATCACCATGGCTATTGGGACTCCTATCATCCTCGTCCATGCGCTGTTGAGGGAGAGGGAGGATCTGTGCTTGAATGATGAGGCGTATAACCCCGGTGAACTGTTCTTTCTGGTGGAGAAGAAACACGTAGAAGAGAGTGATCTTCTGCTGTCGACTGATCGGGTGTGATCACCGATGGTTGACCTTCCCCTACCCAAAGTCAAGCTTGTTGCCTCTAAAATTACTGTCTAATTATCAAATTTCTCCTAAAATTATGCCTAATTTTGTCCTTATGCTTTAGTTTTCCGGTAATAAAATAAGTCGTGCTGTAAGAGGTTGTTGTGTTCAGACCGAGGATGGTGATATGAGTAGGACAGTGGATTAAGGAACAGGGGAGAATACTGGGCCTTCCATTTTATGTCATGTCGATGAATTAACTGATGACTTCCTGTTTTTCTATGTAGTTGATCAGCTGTCAACACCCCCGCTTTGTATTCTGTGACAAAATGGCCAACACTCGTTTTAAAGCAATCAACCCTAGACCTGATATCGAATAAAAAGTATTACAATTAGTACCGGCTAGACTAAGGGATATATAGTCTAGTTGTTATGTGACTAAAGGAAGTCAGATCAATCGTACTGACTTGTGAGTTGGGATGCCAAGAACCTATCATATGCAGGTAGGCTGCAACTCATTCAATCGTTGATCTATTCTCTAGTCGATTTTTGGTGCACTGCGGTCATATCGCCACGCAAGGTGATTCGGGCAGTAGAGCAAAAGTGTAATAAGGCATTTTTGTGGAAAGGGGGAACAGAAAGTGTGCCTGGGTGTGCCAAAGTCAAGTGGCTGTCAGTCTGTTTGCCAAAGACCAGGGGTGGTGTAGGGATCAAAGATTTGACAGTATGGAACCAGGCTAGCAATTTAAAATTGATCTGGCTTCTACTCAGCAAAGCTAGATCTTTGTGGATTGCTTGGGTCACTACCCATTTGCTGAAAGGAAGGAGTTTTGGGGGGCATCAATGTGCCTCGCTCTTGATTTTATGCATGGCGGAAGTTATTGAAGTTTAGGGAGACTGCTTACCCACACCCCCTTCAAACGCCAACTTGGAGATGGAGCAGACATCTTCTGGTTCGATAACTGGGCGGTCCACTGTCCTTTAAATGATCATTTTCGAAACAAATACGGCATTTCTCCCTATGCTACAGTTGCAGAAGTGGTTGGGACTGCTCGAGGTTTTCCTGCGCAGTTTCAAGGGGGACAACGGCAGGAACTGCAGAATATTATACGGTACATCAATCTCCTAGTTGGGATTAAAGACAGAGAGGTGTGGGCTGCGACGGGTCAAGCCAAATTTTCCACCAAGAACGCCTGGAATGTGTTGGTTCTTGTGTTATATAGCAAGGCACAACTTCACTAGCTGGCTTGCTGTTCAAAGCAGGTTGTCCACTCGAAATCGACTTGTCTTCTTTCCAGGAACGAGGATGAGAGCCACGATCATCTATTCGTTTCCTGCTCCCATGCAAAGCAATTGTGGGAGAGGGTGCTCCTCGGAAGTGGACTATCCCGGCCAGTCCAGTCGGAGGACTGTAGCGAGGAGCTTTCCTGGGCAATTCAGTGTTTGCGAGGTAAATCCAATCAGGTGATATTCCTTAAACTCGCTTGGAATGCATACATCAACACCTTCGAACCCATTTTTATTTACTTTTTATTTTCAGTGAAATTCAGCCAGAGTTCGGTGCAAGTTAGAGTCTCTCTCTCTCTCTCTCTCTCTTTTTTTAATTATATGAAAGTGTTGTCTTAAAATTATCAAATCGGTCTTCATGGTTGAGCTTCCTCCACCCATAACAAGAGAGTAAAGGCTATGATGGGAGGGCCTCTACGTGTTAGAGCTGAAGCTAACACCGTCACCGTCCACCGCCCAAGAGAGGGAACTAGCCCAGCTACGAGCTACCACGAACGCCGTCAGCCCTGACCCACCGTCTGGGGCGGTGCACGTCATCTCTCAACTGACGGCGTTAATGGCCCCTATCCCCCCAACCGGAGTCACATCTCCACAACAGACAAATTTCTCAGCCCCACCCACAAACGCCGCCCCGTTTCCGTCGCGCGCGTGCGCTCAACTCATGGCGGCGCACGTTAGCATAACGCCACCACCACCTAATCGGTGGCCTAATCCGCGTCAGCCATAACGCCACCAACCTTTTTAACCCCTCCTCCACCTCCACCACCACCGCCACCGCTCACCCTATCTCCAATACCTAATCCCCCACCAGACGCTCTATTCGTCTTCTTATCCTCCACCGATTGCCGCCGCCATCGCCAGCAGTTCTCTCCACACCGCCCTCCTTTCAGATCTGCAAGATCAGACCTTATCTGCAGCCATCTTACTGGGATTCGATGTCCTCCGAGGCCGGGCCCGACTCATCTCCTCCGCTCGCTGTCCCTCTGGGCTCTCCTTTGCAGGATGGCCCACCGTCCTCGTCGGCGAAGGATCCCGGATCCCATCCCCCACCCGCTAACCCCCGACGCCTCCCGCCGCCCTGCTGGTCCCAGGAGGAAACGGTGGCGCTAATCGACGCCTACCGTGACAAGTGGTACTCCCTTCGCCGTGGCAACCTCAAGGCTCCTCATTGGCAGGAGGTCGCCGATGAGATCTTGTGCCGCTGCCCTGCTGCGTCGCCGCCCAAAACAGCCGTGCAATGCCGTCACAAGATGGAGAAGCTGAGGAAGCGCTACAGGGCGGAGCTTCAGCGTGCCCGGTCCCTGCCTGTAGCGAGGTTCGTTTCCTCCTGGGCACACTTCAAGCAAATGGACGCCATGGAGAAAGGCCCCGGAAGCCCCAATGAACCCGAAAGTGAAGATGACAACGATGATTTGGACGATGAGGATGATGACGAGCTGTTTGAAGGTATAGCCCCAAATTCAAGAAGCGTCTATGGTCTATACGGGAATGGAGTCGGCGGTGAAAACTCCGATGCAGGTAAATCAAGAGGCAGGTTTCGGATCAAAATCCCGGCTGCTGTTAGTATTGCCCAGCCTGGAATCGACTACAGGAAGTCTGATAGAAATTCTGGGAGGGGTTCCATTCCAGGGGTCAGAGCGGATGCTAATGCTAACAGCGGTAGTAGATTTGCCAAGTTTGGTGGGAGTGTTCATGGAGGATATGAGGCTAGGGTATCGAGGGAGTCTGAGATGGGAAAAATAGGACTGGGGAAGAGGGATAGGGATCCGCTGGAGGAGATGGTTGGGGCAATAAGGGGGCTGGGGGATGGGTTCGTGAGAATGGAGAGGATGAAGATGGAGATGGCTCGGGAGATTGAGAGGATGAGGATGGAGATGGAGATGAAGAGAACAGAGATGATCCTTGAGTCACAGCAGAGGATCGTGGATGCATTCACAAGGGCTGCCTCCGAGAAGGCCACGAGGAACAATAAGGTGGCTAGGAGGATGCCCTCACCTGAAGACTCATAGTAAGATTTGAGGGCGACAGGGATGGGACTTGATAAAAAATGACCAAATACTCAGTTTGTTTCACTAAGTTTTAGATATGCAAAATAAGGCTCCATTTTTATGTTTAGGCCTTTTTACTTGGTTGATTTTATAGGGATGCAGAGATTTGGAGTCGGAACTTGGTTACTAAGTTAACTCTTGAGCTCATTTATGTATAGTTATCATGGCTGTTCTCTTTAGTGATAGTGTTCTTCGTATTCACTGTCTTGCTGGTGTTCTCACTTCATTCTCTTTCCTTGTTAGTGTCTCGATCATTGGCAATTTGTCCATTATCCATGAATCTAAGGAGATTGAGTGGTCCACCTGCATCATCGTTTTTATTTTATTTTTTTTCCTGGGGGCTTTGTTCTTCAGAAATATGTGATACTCTTCACTGGGTTTAGTTGTATGATGTGGTATGTCATTATCGTCATGAACCACTGCATTCTATATGCTCTTTCACTTCAAGGAACTCGGTATCTCCTATCTATCAATGTTGTGATGAAACTCAATGTCTGCCTGTCACTCTCTGGGTTTGGTGGTTGCTTAATCAGGAGAAACACATTTCAGTTAGAATTGTCAACCTGAAAATGCATGGAGATGGGGGACAGTGCCCATATCCTGGTTTTACCAGTTTGTGATACAATTGGCAAGCCTCTTTTCTTTGAAGAGCAATGTCAGATGTCAAGTGGTTTTGTTAGGTTTAGGATGGCTGCTGGGTCAGTATGATTCTGTAGCTTCTTCTGAGAACTTACTGTTGCTCTTGCAGTGTGTTGGGAACGGTGAATGCAGTCAGTGGTCTAAGGTATGGGACTGCAGACCCGCTGAAGTATATGATCATTCCGCCATATTCTGTTCTATGAGAGTAGTTCTGCAGTGAGAGAAAGAGGTGAAGTATGAGATAAGATCATGTCCTAGAAGCAAAAGCTGAGATTAAATCCTTTAAAATGGGACTGGAAGGCACTGAAGTAAACTCTAGCTGAACCAAATCGTCCACAGAAGAGCTGGCTCCTTTCATGTCTTCCTAGTAGTCCTCCTGCCCCGGTAGTGAAAGACTTTGAGAGGTTGAGCATGACTCGACGTCTGGACACACAAAGAGAATTAGCATTAGAACTGCAACTGAGAATTAGCACCCAGAATGCAACCACAAATCAAAAGTGGACAATGAGTAGAATCATAGCTAGTTGATCCTGTGCTTCAAGGTTGCAGGGAAACAGAGAAAGTAAAAGGGAAGAATCTGTTCAATGGGGGATTTGAACCCGACGTGAATCGAACACGCAACCTTCTGATCTGGAGTCAGACGCGCTACCATTGCGCCACGGATCCCTATTTGACTTGTCCATTTCATTTTCTATAAACTTCACCATGTCCTCAAAAAAAGGACAAGTCTTAACGTCTTTCTTGCTATATTTGAATTTCCTCTGGGTGATAAGAAACTTGAATACTTAAAATGCATTATTTATCCTTAATTTTCCATACATCATGCCACACGGGCGCACATGTATTTCTCAAGTAAAAGCTTCCTCGGACACATTTGGGTTTCGTTAGCAGATCGGCTAGGCAACACGGTGATCGGATGATCGCAATCCACGGGTAATTTACCCGTCTGTCTAGGTGTTACATCATGGAGGCTAATCGAAAAATACGGTAAGAGGAATGGCATAAAGTCTACCTTAATCTAAACTTTCAACTATCACGATATCTAATTACTATCAATTTTACCAGTATATTCGGTGATAATATGCTATGCAAGGTACCCTCAAAATAACAATTTCAAAAATGGAAAATTTACTTTTCCGTCTATAATTGATGTGATGTTGAGTCCTCACCTCCTATATATAGATCGACGAAAATGGGTGGAAATTTGATGGTCGTAACATTGCCAGAAAACTTCCCTAGGCAAAAAAATAAATGAATTGTTGCAATGAATCGAATGTCCTGAATATTTGTTACACAAGAACGTATTGGTATTTGAGTACTCTATTTCTTTGCCACACATGTTCTCGAATGAGAACTATACCATTCATAGGCCCCTCCACGATTGATTACAGCGGACATGCTCCGACCAAACATAAGTGACGGTCCGGTTCTGCGCATCTCCAGGCGCCTGCTGCGAAGACCTGTACCGCTTCCAGTCCCGAAGAACCGCGGTGAGGTCGGGTACCTTAGCCTTTATGCTCCGGCAGCAGTTTGCATGCACGGTGGTGACCGCCCCGAAGTCTCTGCTGTCCTGACAGAACCCGCTGAAGTAGAGGGTGTCCAGGAACCTGACTCTGAGCCCCAGCGTCCTGAAGATGCCCTTCCGCATCAGGTTGAGCAGGACATCCTGCTCCTTCATTCCCGTGGCGTTGTCCTTCCCGGAGTACCACGTCTCGAACAGCGAGACGGTCCGGTTGTTCGACCTGACGAAGTAGAAGCCCGTGTTGATGTAGTTTGCCTCCGACCAAGGGTTGCCATTGAAATGATCTGTGCTAATCTGGAGATCTTCCGTTTCGTTCTTGCTCAGTCGGGTGAATGGGTTCCTCAACCACATAACGTCTGTATCCTATTTAGAGGAGGAAACAACATGCAGGTTAACGTTCAAAGACTCGTACTCGCCGAACATTTTACTTCTTCAGTTTCATGGCCGAAATCACTCGACACCCCATCCTCATCGTTGGAATAGGGTCTGAGCATATTGGACAGACTCCGCTTCGTCCAACGGTGGAGAGGTATCCTGAATGGTTCTGAGCACGTAACCTCGGCATCTTCCATGGAAACCCTCTATATCCAATTGCGCGCTATCCGTGTGGGCACAACAGCAACTCACTTTCCACCACATACGGATCAAATTCAAGCTTTGAAGAGTACATAAGTTGGAGAAGACCCTATTACCATCTTAAGTATATCTCAGGCCCATTTTCATATCATTCTCATTTAATATTTATTTATTTTTCTTATATTCACTTAACTTAAAAGCTTGATCTCAAAAGGCTCTGCAATTTATAATCTTTTTTTTTTCAAATTTCAGTTATGGAATAATGTTCTTAATAAAGATTAAGTCGACATTTGGAGATATAAGGAATGGGGACTATCTCGTATTTAATTAGCATTGAAATGTTTTCGTCCGTTCCCCGTTTTTACGAATCAATCAGCTATGGATGACCCATCAATCCTACGAAAAATACCTTTCCACGTAACACTACACGTGTCGATTTGATAATGATGCCACTTGTTACCGATCACGTGGAGGAGGTACGAAAGGGCCACCCGATAATAAGTTGTCGTTCTAGTCTCATATGTTGCACGTGATTGCTAGATGACAGGGCCACGTACGGTTAAGTGGTGAATTTTTCAAGAGCCTGACCCCATCATGGGGATTGATGAATTGGCATCACAAGAGGCCGGGGGGTGGGGTCGGCGTTGTGAGTACACCATCACCGCTGAAATATCCCACGATTTCAACGTCCACGCGGTCGAGACAATGATGCAATTATTGTCCGTGACATGTCACATCCTGGACCGAACCCAGTCGTACGTGTCCTAGGCAGGCAACCGTCGGTGACCTCGCTTAAAGCCGATAATCCTGACTATAGAAGCTTTTATTCCGTTAAATGTTCTTCTTTCCCCCCCAAACATTATGTCCAAGTTTGGCTCAAGAAATACGAAGGAAATGAGGGAAAAAAAAGTTTCAGATAAAATAAAGAGCAATGATACTGAGAGAAAATCATGATGGCGTTGACACCGCCCTGCGACACGATTCCCAATGGATGACATGATCGGGCTATGCCCTGGCCGTCAAGAGTACGCGTTTGCACCGCAGAAATTCTTCACGCGGGTGATTTCTTTAATTATCTTGAAATGTGAGGAACGCCCATGAAAAATCAGTCCGAAATTAGGGTTTTGAAGAGATTAATTCTGAGACGCAATGCAACAAGGCAGGCGAATTCAAAGACGTAGGTTGGAGGGTTGAAAATGTCAGAAGCACCAACGCAGGAAGGACTCCGTTGTCAAGGGTTCAAAAAGTACACAGACAGCGATCGCGATGGACTGACCCCCCCTAGCAATTACGGTGGGGGAACAATTTGGTCACTCCCACACAGAACAAGGACGACGGACGTGAAATTTCCAGTCAAAATGTCTTGGAGCTCGATAGAAGGAATAACCAAAGTACGTGAATGGGTCCACCGGCGATCGGATGATACGGTTACCGGATCTTGATGTTGGCGTCGTGTTCTTACTCCAAAAGGTCCTCTTCCTTGTCCCGGGCAAGGGATAAAGTTCGTGTCTCGTGGCCCCCCGACCCCAAAGGCGCGTTGGCTTTAGGATGGATTAGGAGATTAATGATTGATGATTAACGATCCCAAAAGTCCGTGTTTTAGGTACTACGTCGGCATGTTACTGTTAGTCCCGACCAATGCCCTCCACCCCGCCCGGGCGGCCCCACCACCAATTTGTAAAAAGTCACACCACAATCCCAGCTCAGCCCTGGCCTCAGCCCCTGCCCCTAATAAATAAATGCGTTTCCTCCCCCATGAAGAAACGCTCAAAACCGCGATTGGGTTTCATGAAAAAGTGATATATCTCTCTGCTAAGCATTCACTCTTACCATTAATAATGAATGGTAAGTGAAATCGGAGTCTCAAATTATGTTCTTTAGGAACTGACCGAAGTTGTCCAGGCCGAGGGACTCTTCAACCCTCAGGGCTTCTTCTTGGATAGCTAGAGGTTAGATCTTGTGGATTCTTGAGCTCATCAGCAGCAGATCCGAGGCGGTTTCACCGGCCGGGAATTCTCCGATCTTGAACACTTTTGGCCCGACACATATTTCATAAGAATTTATTAACCCATTAATTTTATTTTTGATATTTTTTGTATTTAGGTATTGATGCGCGTTGGATAGAACAACCATTCTCGTGTGAGAAATATGGGAGTCATATGCTGTCGTGTGCTATTCACCCCCCCCCCCTCACGCTCCTAGCCCAGTGATCAAGAAATCTTTTTTCTTTTTTTTTTTTTTCTTGGAACGCCAATGATTTAATATTCAATTTCCGAACAATGCGACAATAATCAACAATTATGCAGGAATATTCCGTGAAACGTACCGTGAAAATGAAGCTGTAACCTCGTCTCAGGACATCGGCTAAGAACATGGTCCTTCTCCACATCATCTTGATGAAGTCCGCCGACATGTAGAGCTTCTCCCCCGAGAAGTCGACCCCCTCCGTCGCCAGCCTGTAGCAGTTGAGCCTCCGGAACCGGCACATGTCGTAGGCTATCTGGTCCATCGCCACGACCAGGACGTGGTCGAGGAGCCTCCTCGTGCCCTTCCCGAGCCAGAAGCTCTCCAGGAACAGGTCGAGCATGGTCCGGTCCGAGCCCCCCTCGCCAGCAGGGTCCGCGTAAGCCTGGTTCACCGCGGCTATGATCAGGGTCCGGTTCGCCGTGGAGGCCCTCCTCAGCGCGAGATCGAGTTCGTCTGCAGCCGTGGCGTCTTCACGGCCGGCTGCCGACTCTGTCTGCGAATAATTGGGGATCACTACCATGGAATTCACCGTACTCGATTGCAACCAATCAAACTGAAAGCCCTTGTACGGATATACAGATATGCACGTATCGATGACTAGGAGGAGTGCTTACGGATCCTCGATGGCCGGAGCAGCAGTATTCGGCGCTCAGAGGGAGGAGCGAGGCCGGAGACGATGAAGAGAGAAGGAAGATATAGAGAAGGCCCGTGAAGAGGAGGGTCACGATTGTCGCGTTCAAAATGGAGCCTTGGAAGATCTCCATGGAAATACTGATACAGAGGAAACGAAATTTTTTCTTCAATGGATGATTTACATATGTCGGAGTTGGATCAGATGATGCGGAGGAAGAAGAGGGAGGAGGAGGAGAGGATGACGAAAGTAGAATCTGAGTGGTCAAGCTATGCAGCTGAAGTATACATAGATGTTTCGAAATGCTGGTTGTTGGGGACAGAAGTACGGTAATTAATGGGTCGAGTTGTTCAATGCATTTTTCTTAAATCTACTCTCGTGATTTTTCAGTGCACATCATATTAATAATTATTTTTCATTTATGATTTGACAACCATTTAATACACAAATTAAAATTTTTTAAATACCTAATTTATTATTTATTTTTTAGGTGAAACTTTTACCCTTTATTTTATTTTAGAACAAACTAACATTTTATCATTTTCTAATTACATAATATAAATTCTACATTATAAAAAATGAAAATTTGAGTAACTCTAATAATAGAAAAAAAAAGAAAGAAGAAGAAGGATTGGTTAGGGTTGTTTACTTTTTAGGATTTTTTTTATTTTTTTTACAGAGAAGGTTTTTAGTACTTAAGATTTGAGGGTTTTTTAGATTTTTTAAATATTTTTATGTACTATTTAAGTTTTGAAATTTAGAAATTCATGTATTTCTTTCATAATTTGATTTTTGCTAAATTTTATATCATGTGATTTTTGCTAAAACTAATCTTGTGTGAATTCAACACCAAATTAAGAAGAATGGTATTTATGATACTGAAAAATACAGATATTTTGAGGGGATATTATAGAGAAGATGGGAAGAACAACCATCTCAGGATGCAACTTATTAATCAGGGGAAATTGCTCGACAGATCACGACATTTTTCTCCTTTTCTAAAAAAATATATATGATATTTAATATTCATCCAAATATATATATATATTACATTTGTTATTTATTTTTTATAAAATATTATGAGTATTAATAGTGTTAATTTTTTCATTAATTATTGACGTAACACATTCATATGTTGCGTATCTTTAACATGTGGTAATTTATAAAGAGTATCACGTATGAAAAATATATCAAATCATCGCAGTCATATTAGCGATCATTAGAAAAAATTATCACTATTAGTAATTATATTATTCTATGAATAAATTATTAAATATTATATATAAATAGATAAATATTTAATATCACGTATATTATGAGAATTTTAAAAAATTTCATAAATTTTAAAAAATTTCTCTTATTAATTAATTGATAAATAAAGCATTTCTCTTCATAATATTTGACCGGTGGTGCCCTAGCGTGCATACCCCTATTGATAAATTAAAAATTATAAGGGTCACTTGATAATTTTAAATTTTAAATTTTGTATAATTTCTTTCATCTTTTTAGCCAACCCCAACCCCACCAAAAGGTTTTTGGTCTTTTTGGGTGGGAGTCAAAAGCATTAAGGGGCTGTTTGATTTAATACATTAATTTATTGCAGTTCAAGGTTAAATTACGTGTGAATTTGATTTTTAATAAGTTAAGGGAATTATAATTTAATTTATTGTGTTTAGTAAGTATTTTTATTTATAAAAAAATTATGTGTGATCGTAATATTCTAATATTTGATGTGATATGAAGAATTTTAAATTTACCATATAACCTTACGTGGCCCCGAAGGAATTTGATGAGTTCAAAAAAACAAGAAGACTTGGAGCAAAAATGTAAAAAATATTTAGAAATGAATTATGACAAGCGTTGGGCCACCCGTAAAAGAACTTTTCCACCCCCACCTTGAAACTCGGTAAAGGAATTACAGCGAAAGATAGGATGGTGGGTGCAGTGAATACAGTTTGAAGCATAGTTTGAAAAATTGGATTGAGTTGATTGGTTCAATTGGTTTGATAGAGAGTTGATCACTCATTTAGTTCGATTCCTATAAAAGATCTAATTGCACTTTCAATGAGATTAATTCCGATTGAATCGATCAGTTCTTGGTCCGACTAGTGAATCCAATTAAATCGATAAAAAAATCGGTTGACATAAAATTAAAAAATAAAAACTTATTATAATATATTTTTTTTTTATTAGACTTATATTTATATTTTATGTGAAATTTTTGTTTAATATAATAATTATATTAATAATTTTTTATAAAATATATTTAAATTATGATATATATAAATTTATTAGTAATATTATTTATTAAATATGTAGTTCCAGCCATTGAACCACCGATTCGACCTATGAATCCACACCTATATCAATTCTCGATCCGATCTAATTTTAAAAATTATGGTTTAAACTGTATTTACTGCATTTAAAAATGATGCGTAAAATCCCTCCACTGCTTCACATAATTACCAAAGGAAAATGCAGTTAACGAAATATTTCCCTTGAATTTTCCCTTCTCTTATGCAAAAATTCCCTTTATCTCGACCTAGAAAAAAAACGTACGATGTACTATCACAACACATACAAATGTGCACGCGTAAAATGATAAGCATCGTTACTTATCATGGAAGTCCAGTTAGAGAATACAAACATTCTCAAAAATGATAAATATTTTTGCTTACTATGAGACAGAATTCAGAATGTGATGCTATTCTGAGCATATACTATGAGAAATGATAAGCACTCGGACTTATCATACTAATAAAGTTTAGAATATGATAGTATTTTAGATTGATATTACGAGAATAATAAATATTTTTACTTAATTATGAAAATAGAGCTCAAATATTATGTAATTTTGGACGGATTTTATGAGAAATGATGAGCAATTTTACTTATATACATATATGTATATATACATTTCCCATTTTTGCGAGACAATACTTGCTAATATCAAACAACCCAAAAGAAATAGTTTTCCATTGATTACAAGGGAATGAATGAAGTCCACACGTTCAGAGGGGATAGAGCGACGTGGAAAACAGAGGGACGTGGGGGCTCATATCGGTAACCATCGAATTAAATTGGGTATTATTAACTTTTTAGATGATGAATGATATTATTAAATTAAAATTAATTTTAATATATATGTATTTTAAATATTATATTTAAATAATATGAATAGAGAAAATTTATCAAACATGGTAATTTTTAATTTTTTCAAAATTCAAGTTTTTAATAAAAATAAAAATTATTCTAGTGAGTTAGTTGCCCCGAGTTTTCGTTATACAGGTACGTACGTAGTGGTATAAGGACCAGCCAATCTCTCTTGCCACATCACATGTTCTCAACTGAGAAGTAACACTATTCATGGGCTCCTCCACGAATTAACACAGCCATCGTGGCTCGACCAGAAGTACGTAACTGTGTGGTTCGAAGCACCTCCAACCGTGCGGTTCGAAAACCGGTACCGCTTCCAGTCACGAAGGACCGCGGTGAGGTCGAGTATCTTGGCCTTTATGCTCCGGCAGCAGTTGGCGTGCACGGTGGTGACCGCCCCAAAATCTCTGCTGTCCTGACAGAACCCACTGAAGTAAAGGGTGTCCAGGAACCTGACCCTGAGGCCCAGTGCCCCGAATGTGCCCTTCCTCATCAGGTCGAGCAGGACATCCTGTTCCTTCATACCCGTGGCGTTGTCCTTCATGGAGTACCACGTCTCGAACAACGAGACCGTTCGGTTGTTCGACCGGACGAAGTAGAAGCCCGTGTTGATGTCGTTTGCCTCCGACCAAGGGTGGCCATTGAAATGATCTGTGCTGATCTGGAGATCTTCGGTTTGGTTCTTGCTCAGTCGGGCAAATGGATCCCTCAACCACATGACGTCTGTATCCTACTCAGAAAGGAGCAAAAAAAAAAAAAATGCATGTCACGTCATTTTATGTTGATTTGACCGTCTCACATTTATCTTCTTCAACCATGGGAGGAATGGCACCAGAAGGACTCTCGTGGGGCAAACTTGGAGACACAGGCTGATTTGGAAATTGTCAACGCTTCATTGATTACTTGCCTTCACCACCACACATCTTTAAAAATTGTCGCATTCATAGAGAGAGATTAGTAAATAATACTGTTTTTAATTTAATGATTAAGAAACTACATGCTTAATTTTTATAATATAATTCACGTATTCATCTATTCTTTCATGTATCTCTCTATTCTTTTATTTTCTTATTTTATTTTAAATTCATACGTGAAAATTAAAAATACAATACCATCAATTTTTTATTTTAAAATTAGATTTGATATATTTTTTTAATGAAATTCAACTTTAGAGTTTAGTGGTCTATTATATAAATTTATGAGTGTGTCACTTAGAAACTTTATAGAGCGCCTGGTCAAATCTTTATGCATAAGACCCACAGGATTCTTGTAATTATATAAATTTTATAACCATTTTATGCGTATTCACCTAATTTAGAATTAATCTAATGTACGTGCTTAGATATGAAAGCATTCAAATTACAATCTTAATAAGATTATATAACTAAAAAATTTAATCATACGAAGATTATATAACTAAAAATTATTTTATTTTATAGAATTATTTAGGAAAATATAATTTAAACTCATATATTGCATTGTACGCAGTTATTTCATTGATGAGGAACAATTATAGGTACCATTTTCGATATGTTAGTCCCGGCCAACTTATGCGTACGTATCACACCACAATCCCATTCCCAGCACAGGCCCTAATAAATTTTATTTGCTCTTTGGAAGAACTAAATATCCACCGTATTTGATGCAACAAGTTCATTATATAAATTATCGTTTAAAAAATAATATCCATATATTTTTTAGGTTTTTCTTAAAGCAATATTCTAGAGAGTCTTGACAATTTCAAAAACTGTGCATATGTAATGATAGGTCACCCGATGACCCGGAGGAGGCGGATGAGTCTCGCCGTTCGGCGAACCCGTCGACCTCAGGCTTCGTGGATATCCCGAGGTCGGATCTCGGGCCTTTGAGGTAATCAGGAGCAGGGTCTACGGTGGTTTCACCCACCAAGAACTCTAGGATCTAGAACACTTTTGACCCTAGAGATTGACGTGTTAATTAGAACAACCACACTCACGTCTGATCACAACACAGGAGCCGTAGTATTATCACTCCGCATGCCAGTGATTTAACATTCAACTTCCTAATGATAATTTTGCCTCATGCGACAGTAAAAAAAAAAAAAGAATGCAGGAAAATGCCGTGTACGTACCGTGAAGATGAAGCTGTAGCCTCGTCTCAGGACATCGGCCAAGAATATGGTCCTGCGCCACATCATCTTGATGAAGTCCGCCGACATGTAGAGCTTCTCCCCCGTGAAATCGACTCCCTCCGTCGCCAGCCTATAGCAGTTGAGCCTGCGGAACCGGCACATGTCGTAGGCCGTCTGATCAACCGCCACGACGAGGACGTGATCGAGGAGCCCCCTCGTGTCCTCACCGAGCCAGAAGCTCTCCAGGAACAGGTCCAGCATGGTCCGGTCCGAGCCCTCCCGGTCCGCAGGGTCCACGTAAGCCCGGTTCACCACGGCTATGATCACGGTCCGGTTCGCCGCGGAGGCCCTCCTCAGCGCGAGATCGAGGTCGTCTGCAGCCGGGGCTCCCGCCGTCTCTGGCTGTAAATAATCCGAGACCATGAACATTTCTATTATACTGATCGCATCTAACCGAAGTGGAAGCAAGCCCTTGTCATTGAGTATATATGATACTCACATAGACGTATATGTATACAAATATACGTATATATATATATATATATATCTCAACGAGTGCTTACGGATCTTCGCTGGCTGGAGCAGGAGTACGCGGCATTTAACGGGAGGAGTGAGGCAGGAGACGACGAAGAAACGAGGAAGATGTAGAAGAGGCCCATGGAGAGGAGTGTCGCGATGGTTACGTAATTCACAGTAGAGCCTTGGAAGATCTCCATGAGAACACTGTTACGGAGGAATCGAAACTTCTGTTCGATGAGCTGTATGGGGGTTTGCTCAGAGGAGGAAGGAGGAGAGGGGGTCTGAAAGTAGAACGGTCATGCTATGCAGCTGATGCATGTTAGAGGCGCCGAATTGTTGGTCGTTGGGGACCAAAAGTACGGCACCAATTGCAGGCTTGGTCACACGGAAGGATGAGAAAATAGCGAGGAAGGAAGGAAGGAAGGATGGTATGAGAAAGACCAACCCAGCTAGAAGTCTACATACGAACGTGCTTAATAAGTCAGGGAAACAAACTGGAAAAAAAAGAATGACCTTTATCTGATGTAACTCATTGATTAATTAATAGCCACATCGAGGTGTGGCAACATGAACTCATAGAATCTTGAAGTCTCCGATCGCCCCCCCTTCCGTGCGTGAGTGCAGGGGGATTGATTGGAGTTTGGCAGAGAAACTGATGAAATTAATTCACTCACGTCAGCTTAAGGAGAAAAGAAATTACATGCAAAAAGTTAAGTTTTTGGTCGCGCGCTGCCGTAGCCAACACGGGACAATGCCCCCCTTAAATTAATTTATTTTTGGAAAAGTTATTCTTTTTCTTATTATCTATAAGGCTCCTAGGTGTATAATGAGATGAGATAAGTCTGAATAAAGAGGTGTAAAAAATTTTATAATCATAATTTATTAGTTATTTGGTCGAAAATAGTGACATGATGCCAATTCCATTTTTTCAAAAAGAGAGTTACGTTTTTTTTCGAATGCATAGTTAGCTCATAGGTTTGGAATGAGGCAAAAGAGGTTAGAATAAATAAATGTAAAAAAATTTACAATAAAATTAGAATGTATAACTTTTTGATTATTATGTGATAATAGTACTATTGTACCAAATCTTTTTTGCCAAAAAGTTATGTTTTAAATGATATGTGGCCACAGCCAATACGGGACAGTGCCTCCTAAATTAATTTCTTTTATATTTAAGTTATCAAGTATTTAAAAATTTTATTAATTTATATTAAGTATTATTAATTCATCGTAATATAAATTCTATTTACTTAGAAAGGAAGGAGACGTCAACCATTCTCCACTACGCATGTGGCAGGCGATATTGCCTCTTGGATTTTGATGGAAGTTACCCATAGTCTTGGCCAATGTCTGACAGCATCATAATTGGTGATACTAAACGTGATATTTTTATGCAGCCAAAAAAATTAAGATTTTTTTTTTGAATTTGATCAATACTAAATGTGGTTCGGTTCGATTATGGAATAAATTGTTTTCACATGATAATTGAAAATGACTGAAAATAAGGATGCCTTTCAATAGCAATTCACTGGGCTTTGATAAAAACAACTGTAATGAGGTCACCCGAGAGGGTTAATATGAAGATAAGAGTGTAGAATGCGGTCGAGAGCGTATAAAAATGTTCTCAACTTGTAACATGTCCGATTAATTCGTGTAAGCTAAATATATTGTAAAATGTCAATTACACATGCTTTTAATAATAATAATAATAATAATAATAATAATATTATGATTAAGATATTTATTACATGATTATGATAATGTAATTAGTACAATAAAATATAACAGATAGAATTTAACCTATTTTATATGGTATATTAAATTAACAATACACATAGTTAAACGAGTGAAATCGGTTAATATGTTCATACATATTTAATATATTTAATTAGATAAAATTAATCGTACATTGTCGAATTACATGAGTTTATCAGGGCTCAACCTGAACCCATCTGACTCTGTACTGTATTATCATTTCATGTGAAAAATTGTCGGACCTAACTAAATTAAATATAAAATGTTCTAGACAATGCGATTCCACCAACCTTTCCCCATTTTTTTCACTTAAAGAAATAATTTATCTAATTATATGGAAATATAACAATTTTTCATTTTTCAGGATTCAATCCTGTGGACGAACTGGAGAAATTTTATTCACTCTTTAATCGATCGGTTGCCTTTGTTTTGTCAACCTCCAACCTGTTATTATCTTGCGATCTTCCCCCTCCCCCGCCACAACCCCCACCCCCACCCAACAACAAATTTAATACATTAAAAAAAAACTAATTGTATTCCCATCCATTATAGTTTTAAAATTCGCGTGGGACAATCGGTTCGAACCGAACGTATTTGTAATTAAGATGTGATTAGCTCGAATTGAACGAGCCGATTCTCGGTCAGTTTAACAAACCCAATTGAATTTATAAAAAAACTAGTCAACTTTAAAATTAAAAAAACTACTATGATATAATTAATTTATTTTTATATTTTATATTAAAATTAATATAATAGATAAATCATAAAATTTTATAATAAATTATTATTAAATTATAATATTATATAAAATTCATTGATGATATTATTTATTAAATATACGGTTCAATTCATTAAATTTTTGATTTAATCTATGAACCAATGAATTCATATCCAATCGATTTCTGATCCGATCCGATTTTAAAAACTATATTATTAATAATCAAATTGTAATTTAATGCATTAACAAATACTGATAATTCAATTTAAAAAAAAAAGAGGGAGATTAAGTATGACAGATCGTGCTTGCTTCCATCGTCTATTCTCCCTGCTAAGTCAATTTTAAAAAAAAGGGGGAGATTAAATATGACAGATGGTGCTTGCTTCCATCGTCTATTATCCCTGCTAAGCAATAGGCTGTAAGCTGATCCGTGCATCACATTTCGTACACTTTAGCCAATACAAATTTTTTTATTTGCCATATGAAATTGTTGATAAAGATTTTCAGCCAATTATGGAGCGACACGTGTATAATAAGACAGGTAAAAAATAAAACCCACGTGACTGTCTTAAACTCACTGATGTGATCGTCTCTCTGTCATCTCGTTCTCCACTGGACCAGACCATCCAAAACACGGCATCATTTTCCTGTCCCCTTCAGAACTACAGAAATCTCGATGATTACGTCTCGTCATGTGATACAGCGGCAAATGAGAAAATGACGGTTCACTGCCCTAGCAATTGTCACGGTAGGTGAATTCATTGAGCATTCTGCAGAAACCAGCGCATCAAAATGTCGCCCGAGCTCATATGATTCTGCAGCAGTACATGAATCACTCGTAACACCACCAAGAGAAGTTTCCACATTCCGGCTTTCTCCGGAAAGTGGCTCTTGGGGTCTAAGAGATAGGAGGAGAAAGCAAGCCCCACAAAAATCGGACATGGAGGTGTGTTGGTAGCAGCAGGATATGACAGATGATACCGCTCTGTTTTAAGAGCATGGGGAAGACGAAATTTATCGCGTTTACCCTTTGGCTCTTTGCGTTCTCTCCGCGTTTTACTCATCTCCGCGTTTCTGTTGTTTAGCGGGGCAAGCTGCAGAGGAGTGATACACCTTACTATGCACGTGCCACTCGTAGTGGTGTTTTTTTTCCCATCTCGTCAATGATTGATGCTGATCTGAGTTCACATTTTTTTATGATGAATTCGGGAAACTGAAGAGCAACTCGCTTTCAAGAATTCATTGTGATTCAACAGTAGCATATGTCAAGACACGATAATCTGACCTAGTGAGTTTCGAGAAACAGTCGGGTTGTTTGATGGATAGCCTTGAAAACGTTAGACCCAAGAAAGACTTCATGTGTAAAATAGAAGATCATCGTCTATCAGCATAACTTGCCCAGGGTAGCATATGCAAAAAAACAATGATATGTAGACTAGAGGATTGAGAGAGAAACAATCCATCCGTGTGGAAAATGCGCCTCAATGACAGCGAAGGATATATTGGACAGACGCAGACAAGCCGTTCATGGAACATGTATAAACTAGCCAAAAAGATTAATCGCATAACTCGTGGCTTGTCTGGCGATGTTGATGCGCTGTGCCTGGACAAGCTCCACTATGCATCACAGTCTAGCAATGAATCTCAACTATTAAGAGATAAATGATCCTTTGCAGCTAAAGAAGTCAGCTGTAGTAGATTAACACAAACCACAACTTCGAGGAGCACCCATGATGTATTTCTACAGAATCAGCATAGCACAAGTCTTTGTAATTCCGAGAGTAAGAGCACTGGACATTCAACTGTCTGAATGGCAAGAACTTGACCCATGGCTTCTGATGCTTAGCTCTTCAAGCATTTTAACAAGGTTCATGACAACCTTCCTCGGAATCATATTCAGAAAGCAAATCTTCAATACCCGACTCATCTCTAGAAATACTTCCAGCCACATGAATTTCCTCCACTGGATCAACGCCTGAAGGTTTTTCCTTCTTATAAAGCCCCTTGCTTCTATCAAGAAAACCTTCCTGCATCACGCTAACCAATTTCTCCCTGAACTGCACGAGAGGATGTTTATGCACAAGATTATGCCGATCATAGGCCTCCCTGAGTATTACTGTTTGAGTGTCTGACTTCTTAGAGATGTAAAATATTCCAGGGTGCCGTTCAAAAGCCTTTGTAAACTTCTGAGGCAGAGACAATGGTCTTCGTAGGTTGCTCACATTTTTTCGCTCAGTCTTTTTTCCAACTGTAAGGTGGAGAAGCTCATGAAAGACACTGACGATCCTTTTCTCTGATTCATCTGTACGAGGATCCAAGTGGGACCCGTCGGAGTATGGAGAAGTATAAGGAAGCCTCTGCCACTCTTCGAGCCACTCCATGCATTTTCTCTTTAGCCCAAAGCCTCTCGGGAATCCAATTGGGAAGGAAATGATGCTATTTCTTGCATCTCGATCATCGTTCCTTCCCTGTGAAGCAATATTCCTCTGCAGTTGAGACACAGATAGGTTTTCATCCCACATTAAAAGTTTCACGCCAATACGATCATCAGGGAGGTGAATCAAGGAGAATATATCCGAGCTCTTTCTTATCACAGATTCCTCATAATTGTAAGGCAGCCCGAGATCCCATTTCAACTGATCCACAGTTTGCAAGGGAAGAATTCGTTCCCTCGTGAGCATAAGCAATTTTTGGAGCCTGTTGAGGAGATCCAAATGGTAGCTCTCAAGAATGCCAAGCTCTTCCTCATGCAGTCTAACGGCTCTTGAAGTCAACTCAAACCAAGGGACACGCGTCCCTCCACTGTCAAGGGCATAGAACTCATGGAAAAGGTTTGGGTATCGCCTGATAAATGTGGATAGCTTGAGATCTTCAGGAAGTCCGAGCTGTCTGCGGCAACGGGAGAGACGGTACACGGGCAGGCAGGATTTTGGAGCACAGGAGATTATCGAAATGAGGAGGTTTACCGCTTTGAGGTCCTTTTCACGAGAAACAACTGTATCAAGAACTGGATCTTTCACCCACTTCAGCTTCACATTGACCAAACAGTGACCCTGATGGTAGTTAAATCCTTGGCGGCAGTGAATCAAGAGATTGAAGCCTACTTTGCGACCCAACAACCTTGGAAACATACTGAGATCTTCATACACACGAGCCTTTGAGATTAGGAGCCTGACGTCTCATCACTGTCAATAGCAAGTTGGAGTTCATTAGAGAGAGCGCAGTAAGACGCAGTTTGGCTAAATAGAATATTAGCTATCTCCAATATACATGATTAGAGGCCCCCAAATATCTTAACGGGGAAAGATGCATTCTTGGCAAGTAAAATTATGCAGAAAGCGTGCGAACAAGTAATAATACAGTGATATGAGCAGAAACTAAAATATGGTTCAGCATTAGATCGAACGCCTTGCGTGCATAGAGGCTTCCTCCTCCGTCACAGGCCTCCCTCGACCACTTTCTGTAAAGATTTGCCTTTTACATGCCTGATTTATGATCGGAAGCAATTATACACAAACGCTCGATGGCTGTAAGTAGAGGTGAGAGAAGCAAAGCAAAACTCAAATATAACATATGACTCATTTCTCAACCGCTCTCGACCCGAGAACGAACTAGCATACGACTTGGTGCTAGGCAGTGAAAACTTCTCTCTGTCGGTTTCTTTGGGATAGAAATGGATGTGCAGTCTAAAAATGTCAAGCCGTGGAAGATCTCAGAAAGAGCTTAGAGCAAGAGCAAGATCAGGCAGAAATCAAATGATCAGGCGATTGTCACACCATCACCGTACTGATTCCTCTGTAAATATGTTGGAGAGACTGAGGCGAAGACGCGTACCGCAAGTGTACCGGCATGCATGGCCCCCACAGCAGTGGATCTCTCTCCCGCTTTGCACCTTTGGTTTTCCCCACTCTACGAAGGCTGCCGGTTGCCCTTCTCGCTGTGTGTATAAAATATTTCAGAAAATTAAATAATACTAATAATAATTTTTGATATAAATATGTCATGATTCAAACTCTGGCATTAGGTGGGACCCATCAGATCATGACCTTACCGACGCCACCTGGGAATTTTCAAATTTATTCTCACATTTAATTAAATTTATCATAATCGCAAGGAGTCCTGATCTTTGCCCTTTTGGTTGAACAGTTACTACCTGCTCCACCACGCTTTTTAAATGTCAGGATTTTTTTTATATTTAACATCAAGATTATGATCTCAAAACGGCGTCGTTAAACTCACTCGCCATATCCTACATGGATTTTTATTTATGGCTCACCGAATTCACTTTATTTTCTATATATTTTTTAGAGGGCACTAGGATTACTTCTCTCCCCCCCGAAAACAAACCATATTTATTCTGTAAAACTTATTTTATTTAATGCCGTCCCGTAGGAAGAATGGCAATGGAATATGGTGGGGGCGGGTATCAGAGTGTCCATGCCCGCACCCCTGACCTGCACCGCCACAAGCCAATCCAAGTGGCTCCATGCTCCAACCTGAGCAGGGCGGGTCTGACTCACTCCCACCCCGTCTGTGATCCGAATTATTAGGAAAGAAAATTTGTCAAAGCAATGCTAATGGTGTGTTGGTCCGCCATAATAGAATCCAATTCCATAGAATCGGATCACTTTATAATTTCATTTACATCGTTTGAATATAAAATATTAAGTATAATTATCTTTTTCCTACCAAAATAATTGACGGGTACACTCACATTTCCTTATATTAAGCAAAATACTCCAATTAGGGAGGCCGCCGAATTCCCTATTTGAACTTTGCCCGAAGAGATAGGGGAAGGAGGAGCAGGGTTGGTGGGTGGAGAGAGAGAGAGAGAGAGGGGAAGGTATTATAGTGTATACATACATTAATTTTACATTACATTAATATATATATAATATTGTATTAATCCATACTGTTTCAACTATTTACAATTCTATCCAATACAATAATATTAAATTACAATTCACTTAACTAGTTAAAAAATACATTTTCTTTAGTTTAATTTTACACTGCGGTGAACCAAACGCCAACTGAATATAATACAAAATTCATATAAATTTAGATCATGATGATAACAATATAGTTTTAAAAAATCAATGTAATTAAAATTCACACCATCGTACTGAAATGAAATAAATATCATCTAATGTATTAAAAGATTAAATTATTACATGCCATATAAAAGTTAATTTTAAGACGTATATATAATGTATAATGAAATTAAAAAAGCGGGTCGAACGAGGCGGGCATGTTTGAAGGTAGGTTCAAGCTTGCCGGCCCTGCCCAGTGCACAGGTTGGGTCCAGCGGGGGGCAGGCCACAATTAGAGCTTACAAAAATTAGCACCGCCCGGTTATGACACGAAAAACTAGTATTTGGGCTGGCATTTTTTGGGGTACCTAATTTTTTGGATCATGCTAAAAATTATGTCGGTATGAAAGTACGAAAATAAATTTAATAATAAAAATAAAATTATGAAAAAATTTAAAAATAATTAATTATACATAGATAATTATATTTTATTGGTTATTTGAATATTTTATTTCAATTAATTAATTAATTAATATATGATAAAAATATTAAAATATGAATTATTTAAATTTATTTTTTAAAAATAATTATTTAAATAATTCATACCAAATTAACATTTTCAGAGAACCTAATTTTTCTAAAACCGGTGCCATCCCTAATTGCCAGCTCTGTGGCACAATGGCCATCTCTAGTAGTCTCCCTTACCAAAGTAAAAAAGTCAAAATGCAAAACCATGTCGAAAAAATTAACCTAGGAAATTGGGAAAAAATGTCAATAATGTCTAATCGCACAAAACCTGGCTTTGGGGAGCAATCACAAAGTCAAAATAAATAGTTATCTCTCATTGGTAGAAAAATCCAGGATTTTTTTAAAAAAAATTATAATTTTGAAATATCCGCAAGGAAACGAGTAGTTTGACTCTCCATAAATTTTCCTCTACTTGACATCAGAAGATATCTCCCTATCCCTCTTTGCCCATCGTGTTGCTGATTCCGCAGAGAGATGTATCCGCCGCCTACGCTCATGCTGGTCAACTGTTCCGGCTGCCGGACTCCGCTGCAGTTGCCACCCGGCGCCCGATCGATCCGCTGCGCCATCTGCAGGGCCGTCACCAACATCGCTGACCCCCGGACGGCGCCTCCCCCCTCTCACGGGTCCCTGCCGCCGCCGCCGTCGTCTCACGCGCCTCCACCTCCCTCTCCTTACAACCACGCTCCTCCGGGACCTCCGCCGAGCGCTCACGGACGGAAGCGTGCGGTGATCTGCGGGATATCGTACAAGTACTCGAGGCACGAGCTGAAGGGCTGCATTAACGACGCCAAGTGCATGAAATACTTGCTGATGAACAAGTTTAACTTCCCTCAGGAATCAATTCTCATGCTCACAGGTATTTAATAGGCTCCTCTCTTCTCCTTTAACAAGATCCTCTGTGATCGTATGACCCAATTGATTGGCATGTCTATGACGGTCGCCTTCATCTGTTTGTGATTTTTTGGCTTTCTCCCATGATATCGATCATTGTCTTCAATCGATTGCCTTTCCTTTTAGTGAACTGTTTGTTTGCGATATTTCAGTCGAGGAGTGATCTGATGATAATCAGGAAAAATCTCACTCTGCACGGGCTCGTGTTTAATTTCGAAGACTAGTCAAACTGATCAAAAGGGAATCAAAAGGATATCAATTAAATGATAAAGTCAAGAATGAGTGCTATTTTAAATGTTGAACTTATCTGCAGTGATAAAAGGCTGCTAGGAGATTGAAAGACAGAAGCTTTGCTCTAAAAGAGACGCATTTTTAAGTTTTGGTTGATTAATTTGAGTTTATATATTTGAAGTAGCATTTCAAAGGATAGGAGTTCTGATGGTGTGAATCTTTTATGAAAAGAGGCGCTAGTGCTGCCATCTGATCTTTGAGGTTTTTGCTATTATATTTTTCTATCCTCTCTTACAAGTTACTTATGTTTTGTGAGTGGGGTTAAAGAGGCGCTAGTGCTACCCTTGATGATAGAATAAACTAATGCATAAGGCACGAAGGAATTCAGAAGAAGTTAGGTAGAAGCTGGCGCCATTAGGACAGATACTGGATAAATAGACACTCTTGTCAGAAGGAATAACTTCATATGTGTTATTTTGTTCTGGAGGTTTCCATCTTACCTCGAGTGAAAATGATCGGAACAATTATTGCATTCCTTTTCTGCCTAGCCAACGAATAATATTACCAAACCATTCAATGGGCCTTGAACATATGTTGGTTATTTCCTTTTAACTATGTAACGGTAGGAACTGTACCTACTACGACAATGAATTTTTGAAGCTTGTTTATTACGAGAATATTGGTGGAATTAATGTTTTTCTAGATTTGTTAAGCAGAGAAGATTACTGAAATTCTCTTATCGTGATATTATGTTGTG
Organism: Sonneratia alba; assembly: GCA_900174645.1. Taxonomy (NCBI): domain Eukaryota; kingdom Viridiplantae; phylum Streptophyta; class Magnoliopsida; order Myrtales; family Lythraceae; genus Sonneratia; species Sonneratia alba. Next base: position 334,352 of record FWPY01000047.1, read on the forward strand.
ACCTTCTTATACTATTGGACTATTGCCTGGCCATACATGAGATATAACAGCATTATGAATGTTTTTTTCTAGTAAGTCATGGATTAGAAAATAAGTTCTGGTACTCATTCAGAGTACTAACAGGTTGCCCTGATTTGCTTTTCATACATATGCACGACAAATTTCGCCTAATAACTACATCAACCATAAATTATACTGAATAAAGTGCTTGTTTCTTCTATTTAATATTTTTTCTTAATTTTTCTTCTGTGATGTCAAACTTTCTTTCAGGCCATTTTGTTACAGTGGTAATTTCCTTTAAGTAAAACTAATCCTCTAGCATCTGAGATGAGTGAAAGATTAATTAGAGCTATGAAGAAAATAGAACAAGAAAGTGAAAATTATCTTTTGGGGGTCCTTGTCTTTTTGGATTGTCAAGTGATTCTCCTGTGAATCTTCTGAAAGTAATATCTTTGCATGATAGCAGCTTATATTTGCATCCTTGAAGTATTTGATTTTTATACTTTTCTTTTCTCTGTTATTTGTTTTATTAGAAGATCTTGGAGCTCCCCCACTTGCTGGAGTTTTCCTTATTCTGCTCAAGGTTCTCAGTAGTTAAGAGTGCATAGTATCACACAGTGCATTTTAGAGAATACTTTTTCTTTTTTTTTTGGTTATGCAGAAGAAGAAACTGATCCATACAGAATCCCAAACAAGCACAATATGAGGATGGCATTGTATTGGCTTGTCCAAGGGTGTCAACCTGGAGATTCCCTTGTATTCCATTACTCAGGTCATGGCTCACGGCAAAGGAATTACAATGGTGATGAAGTTGATGGATATGATGAAACTTTGTGTCCCCTTGACTTTGAAACTCAGGGTATGATTGTTGATGATGAGATCAATGCAACGATTGTCAGACCTCTTCCTCATGGAGTCAAGCTTCATGCAATAGTTGATGCTTGCCATAGTGGCACTGTCCTAGATTTACCGTTCCTTTGCAGAATGAAGGGGTATAATTTCCCATCCTCAATTTTGGATAAAAGTTTTTTCCTTCCCATGTTTTTCCTCTCCCTCTCTCTGTCTGCATCTCTCCCCACATTGTGCATGACCCAACATTGTTGTCTAGACACCACAGAGTAATAATTTTCTCTAAATATTCTCTCTTATCTTGTCCAAAACTTAGGAGGCATCTTTTTTTCAGAGATATATAGCCTCATTCATAATTCATCTTAGTTTAGCACTGTTCTTTTATTATTCCTTTTATAAATAGAATTCTTTTGATGACCATCCTTTGGAAAGCTCATGTTGATTTTACATATTTCTTTTTTGGTTGAAGGAGTGGGCAGTATATGTGGGAGGATCATCGCCCTCGGTCAGGTGTATGGAAAGGAACCAGTGGTGGAGAAGTTATTTCTTTCAGTGGTTGCGATGATGATCAAACCTCAGCAGATACATCAGTAAGTCTTAGCAATCTTATAAAGTTTTGGTTAGCCAAAAAACAGGGAAACGAGTGCAGGGCTGAATATTTCTTATATGAACTCTATATCTATCCCCTCATTGCCCCTACAGGCTTTATCAAAGATCACATCAACCGGTGCCATGACCTTCTGCTTCATTCAAGCAATTGAGCGTCAACAGGCTTCAACATACGGGAGCATGTTGAATTCCATGCGTGCCACAATTAGAAATACTGGCTCTGATATGAGTATGGGTGGAGGTGTGGTGACATCACTCATCACCATGCTTGTTACAGGAGGTAGTCTCACTGGGGGGCTCAGACAGGTAAATTTTCTTTGATTCTGTGTTTTTTTTTGGGGTACCATCTCTTAGTATGCAGAGTTTGTACTGTAGAATCATAAGATTCTTATCTATAACAAGGAGCCTTCTGTTCTGAAATTATGTGTTTACAGTATCCACAAACTCATGGTTCATATATTGTTATAAGAATAGCAAAACGCAATCTTTAACATCTTCATCAACCAAAGCAATCATATCCCTGTTGGCAAAGCATGAATAATTGTCGTTTGACCTTTTGAGATGTTATTGTTTTTTCTGACCAACATTTTAACCAAAGAAGGAAGATAGGCTGGACCTTGAAATTTCTAACAGCTTTTCTCCTTCTCATTATGATCTTGGAATGTAGTTGAAGAATCTTTTGAGCACTCCCAGGTTCTTTATTGATTTTTAGCGAATCTTTTTCTTCCACAGGAGCCGCAGTTGACTTCTTGCCAACCGTTCGATGTGTACACAAGACCGTTTTCCTTTTGAGTTTGATTGATGTCAACATTATATGTGAATTGAATCTATTTGGGTTACCTCCGGGATGATTTGTTGATTGAATTATAGGATTGCATTAATTCGGAGTGGGATGGGCAGTGTGACTTTCACAGTTTATAGTCTAAAGAAGGATACTGGAAAAGAAAATCTGGATGTATCCATAGAAATCAGACCCGAGGACTGCATGATTTTCTGCACTTCCTTCTGTTGAATCCCTGTTTGGATATTTCACAGTTTGAAATTCCATAGGAGGCATCCTATTGCCTTACCCTTCCGGTGAGGTTGTTCATTCGTGGCAAAGAACCAGAGCGAAGGTGGGGATCATCACTGGTGTCCACCTCTCTATGGAGATCCCATTGATTCATTTACCTCGTGAAATCACTAAGCCAACTTTATTGTCAAGTTGCATTCAGTAAATCCGGATTCAGTGAGTAGGCTCGTCGAACTCGAAATGCAGGTAAACCACCCATGAATGCCGGTGGACATTAACCGGCTGTATGACAGGTAAACCCGAAGGGTTGTTCTAGTCCTTTTCAGGGGTGATGCCATGCCAACCATCTCCCCATTTAATGAACAAGAAAGATATCAAAGGTGGATTTCGGGAAGAAGGCAGTAAAAATTCAGAAAGAACTTGTCATTTTGTAATCAGAAACACCCTTCCCAGCAAAACCCTCCTGCTGCCAGTCAGCTCTCTTGATCACGGTCTGTGGACCATATTTCCTACGGTTTACTGGACGGAAGCTATCTTGGTGCACGGTTCAAGTACTAACTGAAAAACTGACCCAACATAATTGTTCAACCAAATTCTGAAGCCAGAATTGAGAATGTTTCCTTCTTCTTTTGTTTTTTCTTGGAGCGAAACTTGCCCGAACTTCTTCTCCATGGAAGTTGACATTGTCTCTAGCTTATATACCCTTCGATGAGCTGGACTTGGGTCAACTTGCAGTGTCTTGAGGGGTTGCAGAGATTGATCAGCAGCTCCGTTGGGGAGACCCCCTCCCCGTGTCCTTCCTCCCAGAAGAGTCTGTGACCCAGAGAGAGACCGTGGACGTGTAGAAGCTCGGAGACTTCAGATCATTGATGCATAGGGCAACTTCCTTCTTATCTCTGGCACTGAAAAAGGGGGGGGGGGGGGGGGGGGGAAGAAAGAAAGAATTTCAATTGCACATGTCTCATATGAGCAGCATGGGGAATCTTTATATCGCTTATAATAAAGACATATTTATTAAGTTGATGAAATATGTTCACTTCTCAGTAATGAAACATGGATTTATTTTTAAGCTCTTTTCAGACTCCTAGGAGCAGGTTCTTTCGTAATACCCTGATGGGTCGGGATTGAGTCCTAGAGACCTGGCTTGGCAATATTTGGCGAAGAACCCGTGCTGAGAGTTTGACTGCGGATTGGTCCCGTTATCGTATCACCCTTTCTATGGGCGTAGAGCAACTCTTCTAGGTGCGATTCGGTTTGGACCTTCTTAGCCAGATTCGGGATTTCATCAGGGTCTCCAATTAAAAGCCCAAGGGCATTGCATGCTGTGTGCGCTAAATCAGTCAGTTTCAAACAAGGTTGAGGCTTGAGATGGGGATCCGATTCTTCTTTCCATAGAAGGCAGAGTCCTCCTGCATTTTTTTTTTTTTACTGCGTCCACACAGAATTCATCCAAACTTGCACCGGCGTGCAATGGTTTCGCGCCTGTCTTCTTTGGACTCGGTCTCGGATAGGAAAACAATGTTGGGAATTGGTTTTTTTTTCCTTGGGAGAAGCTTTCAGGATACGGACTGTACCGTACAGTCCTCCGCCCCCGACAGTTCCATGATAATAATATACACTCATGACACGAGTCACAGAATAATTATACATTTTATAACTTTTGCATGTAAATGAAAGTGATGCCGTTTCTCTCACAATTTCGTTCGGATCTTCGTCGGGTGCCCGCCGTCAGATGGATCCACAGTTCGGTGAATGTCGAACCATTAAAATTCCCGCCCGCACGTGCAATCATTGAAGCAAAAGCATGTAATAGACCCTACGTTAACGGAGGAAAGCGGCATATGAAGATCAAAACGACGTAGCATCATATCTACTCCAAAATCCGCACCAAAATGCACGGGAGAAAAGGTCTCCACAAGGGGGGAAAGAAAAAGAAGAAGAAAAAACCTTTGGTTCTTATGGTAATTAACCTAGAGAACATAATAAGCTAACAAAATCATCTTCCATCCGATAATAGCTGCTGGGGGTTCTGGTTTTAGATGAATTTCTCTAACATCCGTGAGACGATGGGATCCGGGGGACGGAAAGCTTCCAACCGCAAAGGGAAGCTTCCCAGGATCTCATTCAAGGCTGCCTCTCCTCTATACGATTGGATCGCCTCCAGAGTGCAACCCAGCACATCTGCTGCAAGCCCGGCCTCCAACAGCTGGCCCCGCTTCTCTCCACCTTCGTGCAGCATTCGCCCCACCTCGCTCAGTGGGATCACGTTCTCCACTATCACCTTGCCGAAGATGCGCCCAAGGAATTCTGGTGCTTTTGGTGCATCATTTACTGCATCTTCCAGGGTGCTCAGGACGGACTCGAACCTGACCCAAAGTGACAAGAGATTATCATATTTACATGGAAAGCACAGAAAGTTGAAAAAACTAACAGATCGCCAAGTTTATCCAAACAGTTCAAGGAAAAAAAAAAAAAAAACAATTTTCAGGAAGCACTTTTCTTCATGGTTTTACGAAGATCTCCTTCCATCAATCCATCTTCATCTATTATCAAGTTTAAGGATACCTATATTTCAAATGAATTCAACAACTTCATTGATTTGTAAAAGCTGGTAAGGAATTTAGTAACCAAATACAAAGAAAGTCTGCAGAACAATCTTTTATCTTTCAAATCCTGCTGATGGCGTTTCTAACTCACCCTTTGATGAGCTGGCCTTCGTTCAGCATTCCAACTTGAGGCTTGGAGAGGTAGACAAGGAGCTCCGTTAGAAGATCCCTTTCCTTGTCCTTTCGCTCGAAAGAGTCTGTGACCCATAGAGAGACCATTGATGGATAAAAGCTCAGCGAGTTCAGTTCCCTAATGCACCGAACAACCTCTTTCTCATCCTTGGCGCTGAAAATGAGGAAAAAGAAATTCCAAGAGTTATGTCAGAATGAAGCAAAACAAATACAAAGTGTTATCAATTTGATGCACAATTAAATAGAAGAAAGAGTGAACCTGTCACAGTGAAAAAGTAGAAAACTCATGTATAATAAATCCAAAAGTTTGGAGCTATCTAGGAAATTACCACTCTAAACGACTTAATACTCGACAAAACCAAATAACATCAACAGGGCTGTCCATTTACACCATAAATCCGAACATGTTAGAGCCATCCAGAAATTGACTCTTAACTATTGAATACTAGGAGAAACCAACTCATATCAAGAGGCATCCAGTCATATATCACACAAAATCAGTCTGGCAGACCAATTATCTCAGAAATGTTCAATAGGTATATTAATATATAATTCTCCTACAAGCGAAAGTAGTAGGGCATGATGCAAGAACAGAATTTGAACCATTTTCTTCATAGGAGAATAATCATGATGCATGAAAGGGCAAAAAGAATCTGTCTTAGAAATAGGAGTCATCAGAGTACCTGCAGTATTCCCTAATAGCTAAAATGGACATATCTTGGAGCTTCTTTTCAGGCCACACTTTCTCTGAAGTATTCAATGTAAAAGCTTGATCACTCCCTTTGGAGTACGAAGGAGCAGAAGCTGGCCTATCAGAACTGTGACGTGGACTTCTAACATCCTCACCACCTTGCAGGTTCGGCTTATCCTGCATTACATGTCCTCTGTACCTATCTGCAGCAGATCTCATATTTGAATCTTCCCTTGAGCTGTAGCTGTTTGTCCTATCCACGGAATTGAAACCATTCAAACCAGCCAAGTTTCTCCGGGAGTCTACTGCACTGGAAGAGAGATCAGATAATGAAGTTCCCAAAACAGATGAGGACCCTCTAACAGATAATCCCCTTCCAAGCCCACCCTGAGGTCCCAAGGTAATTGCATCATCACCCCCGGACTTTTGAGACAAGGGAACAGACAAGGTCCTTGGCTCATAAGGCTGTCTTTCCTCAAAACGAACATCCTGACCTCCATAGCCACGAGTCTGTGAAGGCAGATTGCGGAAACCACCCACTTGTACATTAGGAGAAGATGATGGATTAACTCTAGGTGAAGATTCCATCTGCTGACCCCTTCTCAAGGAATGGATTCCAGGAGAACGGGCAACCCTACCACCCAGTGAATGTCGTTCTTGTGCTGCATCTCGATGCACTTCCTCAATTTTCTTGGGGCCCTCAACTTTCCTTCTTTGCTGCCATTTGTTCTTTCTCAAGTCAATCGCATCTTTTAACATGAACCTAACTCTTGAAGAAAGAGAAGAGCTGTCTGACAACAGATTCATCCTCTCAAAATATGTATCCATATGACTCTTCGCTTTTGGATGGTCAATCATCTCTCCAATTGTGCTCATTAGTTTGCACAAAGCCTCAAGGTCTTCCTCGTCAGGAGTCTCAGACTGACCCCAACAGCTTCTTCATGCACTCATGCATTATTTTCTCAGTCAGCATTCTTTTCTTGTACAGCTCACCAATCAATCTTATGTTTCCCAGCATTCTTCTCCGTGCCTTCATCCGCTTCTCCTCTCTTTCCCCTTGAGACTGTTTGACCTCACCTTCTTCCTCCAATTTATTTGCTTCCTCTTGCTCCCTCTCACCTCTCTCAAATTCTTCCTGACACTTGTTTAAGAGCAGTCTCTTGAAAGTTATCCTCTCATCACCTTCATTAAAATCAGGCAAGGATTGAGAAAGATGAGAACACAAGCTTGCATACATCTCACAAAATGTAGGCTCCATTAAGGCCTTGTCAAATATCTGTGAAATAAGGCCTTTAAGCGTGATAGCATTGTCAATTTTAACTGATATGACTTTCTCAAAGAGCTTCTCAAAGTTCTGAGGAGTCAGCTTGTTCAAAATTGCTTTCAACTGTCTCTGTTTGGATTCTTCCTCGTGTGTGACTTTACCCACCTCATACTTCTTCTCTGCCCTGTGCATCATCTGCAATGGAGTCTGAGGAGAAGGAATTAAACCCTTCTGCTGGAAACCAGTAGCACGCTGCCACTTGTCAGAATCAGAACCGGTTCTATGCGTCCCTCCCTGAGATCCCGGTGGTTGCATCAACCCAGGTAGGATGCCACCAGCATAGTGGACGGGGCTCTGGGCACGGGGATTCCTCAGAACACCATAATTAGCTCCTTGCCCAGGTCGAACACCTACGTTACCACCAGACCCAAGAGCAAGACATAGATCTTGGCCAGAAGCAAAAGCCCCTGGCACTTTGATCCATCTATCATCTTCACGAACACCACTGCCACGACGATCCATTCTAGGACCTGCACTTGATCTCCCTGGACTTGGGTGGTGGTCTCGTCCAACAGATCGAGATCCATTCACACCAGTAGTAATGGCCTCTGCTATATCAGGAGTGAGATCAAAATGCTCAGGAATGGAAGTGTACTGATTTGCAAATTTCAGGAGGAAATCTCTAGAATACTTCTTGACTATACAGCCATCACCTTCTCGATGGTCAACAGCTTTTCCATTAGCAGTAGATTCCACAACATCTTCCCAATCATCTGGCTCAGCTTTAATTTCATCCCCATCTTCATCTGGAACAGCTGTTTTTGGACGGGTATCAGCAAGTTCCAAATTTGAACTAGCCCTTGGTGAAGCAGTGTGGACACTTTTGGAGGACATTGTGATCTCTTTCTTTTCCTCAGGACCTTTATAAGCCACATAAAGGTCTGACGTAGGACCAGCAGCGTCTGCTTTTTCAAGGAACTCTTTTCTATTCTTCTTTCCCTTCATACTCTTAGAATTATTCAGCTCTGGAACTGCCTTATGACTGGAACCTAGGATCTGCATGGATCCACCCTTAATAGCAGATTTTTCCTTAGCATCAATATCAGTTCTAGCTTTTTCCTGAGGTTTTGGAGAAGAATTATCAGCAGAATCAGCAACCTCTATATAGATGATTTTCCCAACCCCACTTTCAGGTGTGCATGAACTAGAAACATTGTCTCCATGAGAACCTGGAGATAGGTCAACAGTGCCCCGAACAGGCTTTGAAGCTGTACCTTCCACAATAGGAAAAGTAGAAATTGCTGAATCATCAACCTTTCCAATGACTTCATGCTGACCCAGAGTGCTCTTGACACTATCTTCAACGTTACGTATGGATTCACTCTCTTTAAGGTCAGAAGATTTAAAAACAACTGGCTCTGAACCATTCCTGGAGTCACCAAAAGAACCTTTAGTTCTGTCAGCATATTCTCTGCTCCCTTGATCTTCTCCTTTGATAGTCTTGTCATCTAAACCAGCATCTTTCTTAGAGCCAGAGCCAGCCATTTCAATAGTTTTTGTATCATCAGATTTTTCAGGTGGAAAGGCACCTCCATCATTACCCATGCTCTCACCCCTTTCTTTAGAACAACTAGCAGCACCACCACCTCTGCTTGACTCACTTCTAGAACTCCAATACAAATCGGTTAGGCCCTGATGCAGATAGATTATTCTCTTGATCACCCATGCCCTCATTAATAACATTTGCATGTAATGAAGTACGCAAATGCAAGCTTCGCATAGGGGGAGCATCGTCCTCCACCTGTTTTAAATCAGACTTGGTTATAAAATATATAGCGATGATATTTTGACTGTCCACTATATATAACAGCTGAACAGAGGAAAACATAAAATAACACAATAAAGGGTTGACATTACCTGAGGCAATGGATGAATGCCTTCTATCTCGCCCTGCTTGTCAGCATTGTTGTTAGAGTTTGACCCAATATAATTTTCACAATTTCCAACTTCAGCATTAACAACAGTTGATCTAGAAACCTCATCGTGGGGAGGGTAATCGGAATAAGAAGTGCTAGGTTCGGAATTTTTAAAAGAAACAGCTGAAGTCTCCGTTGAGTTATGTTGAGACATTGCAGATGATAAATCAGACAGTGGTTCTCTAACAGTTTCAGGGTTTCGGGGAGACCCAGGGCCAACCCCAGATTCCTTCCGGGAGGATTCACTAGATGGTCCTGAAACTTTAGGTGGTTCAATCTTCACACCTGCAGTTGAAGTACGTGGCAAAGATACAATAGCAGCATTCTTATGAATAGAACCATCTGCTTGTTTGACTGGTTCCCATCTCATAGAAGAAGAAGAAGAAGAACTGATTCCATCACGTGGATTTTGTGTGAACTCTTGGTGAGCCTGCTCAGCAGTTCCCAGCTTTGACACCCCAGCCCGAGTAGAAGTCAATGGGTTATTGACCTGGGGATTCAAGAATGAAGCATTTTGAGGACCCTGACTGACAGGGTAATTATATCTTAGTGCCTGAGAAGCTGGAGTTATTTGAGCACCCGGTACAGGAAGAGAACCAGGGCCAGGGAAGAACATGGTGCCTGGATTGTAAGTATGGTAATAATTGTATTGATGACCAGGTGAATATGATGTTACAAGTTGAGATTGAGGAGGCATATTGGGAGTCGGTCTGCTTGATGCCCAGCATCTAAAACAGCATCAGATGGTTTGTCAAGCTTCACCTCTTGGTGAGTGTCTGGATGAGTTATTTTACCGGTGTTCTGCGAGGAAACAGCAAGCTGTCCTTGCTGCTGCGTGTACTGTCCAGTGCCCGCTCCTAAATTTGCCATTTGCGGAGGTGGCTGAGGGAAACTCAAACCCTGGCTCTGATGGAGAGCTTTCCAAGAGGTGGCAATTGATGGGGTTGGAGACCTGGAACAAACATTTGCTGCTGAACTTGGGGTGGTGCACTTGCCATTGGTAGTGCCATAGGAACTTGCATCTGCATTTGAATTGATGTTGGAGGCATGCCATGTGATTGAATTTGTGGATTGGGGGCAGTGAATTGTGGGCTGGTGATATGTCATTGGCATGGATATTCCTGGAAACTTGATTAACGTGAGCTTCTGTGCTGGGTAAGAGTAACAGGTTGGCCAGTTGTATCCTTTTTTGGCTTTGGGAACATCAGCAGCACATTGAATGGTTTTGTAGGACCATATCTTCCCAGGTAAATGTGGCCTGGCAGCAGGAGGAATAGGTATTGGATGACAGATTTGACAGAATCATGGTGTGCCTGCAAGTATATAAACCATAAGCTTGATTGACAAGTGGAGAAGAGAAGGAAAAAAAGGAGCAATATGCAAACCCTAACTTTTCAGTGCGCACACAACTGTAACAAGATGAGAAACATATCAATCAATTTTGAATCTTTCTTTTTCTATTGATTCTTTTCCAATCAAGGTATATGGACCATGGAGCAATTGTAGGCTCAAAAGGCTATGCATGCAATAAGCACATTACTATCTTTCTCTTACATGCTATTCTGGGAACAGGCATGTGAAAATTCCACGATTGTACTGTTCATCTACACGAAGAATTTAAAACATTGATATGATAGGGAAACACACCTTATCTCGGCTTTTTGCTCATCAATATTTGGGGGAGGCAGAGCTTAATTCTTGCAGGAACCTGAAGAACGTTGGAATATTTTCAAATGAAGTACAATCAAAATTCACTATAACAAGGAAAACGAAAAAGGTGAGAATAATTGTTTTTAACCTGCATCCCATTCACCAAACCAGGACTTAGAGAACCAAACTGGAAAGCAAATGCTTTGGATGCATCTCCTGAAGCTGAGCCATCATCAAAAAGATTGAAAATTAGCAGAATAATTTAGTGATATATAGGAACTAAACACATAAAGCTTAGGAAAACAAAGTAGATTTGATAGTTTGGATAACAAATAGAAAACTGCCACTTGAGATCCACAGTTATACCTTTTACAGGGGTTGAGGGAGCCGTGGTGTCAGAATTCATGGAGGTAGGCTGAGAAGTTGGAGTTTCCGGAACAGTTTGGATGCCTCTAGGTGGGGCTGGAGTCGTTTCAGCAGGTTTGGAAGTTGCGCTAGGCACATCTGTTGGACCCATTGAGGGTGACACAACATGGAAAAGATCATATCAATCAACAAAGACTCAAAGTTTTTCAATTTGCATATAAGATAGCCCTATTTATTTGTATTAGAATTGAAAAGGAAAGGCCCAGGGCAAAGCAAGCTAATCGAGAATTAATCCAAGTCCCCCCACGCTTCCATAACCAAAATAAGTGATCTTTAAATTGGAATCCAATGAATTATGAAGCAAACACAATATTAATGAGAAGCTTCGAATCTCCCAAGAGGTTTATGATCGTACCACGTGTTGAAGAATGAGCAGAGGCGTTATGCAGATTATGCAACGGAGCAGAAGGAGAATTACTGGACACCAAATGAGGATTTGGCGATGGAAAGTTACCCGAGTTGCACACCTTGTGCATTACCAGGCTTCCCTGAGCTAAAGCAGCAGTAGCGTATAAGTATTTATTAACAACAAATACGACAAGCCCTCAATTCTGAGACTAAGAAACGGTTGAAATTCCAATTCAGGCGAAATTAAACGAACCAAAGGAATGAAGAACCCTAGCTGTACCTTCGGCTGGCGGCGCCAGAGGAGAGGGAAGGAGAAGGGGCGGGCGCACCGCCTTAGGTAAGCACCTGAGGAGGCGCGCGGGTGATTAAAGCTCGCGGATCGCCCGGATTTACGGTACTGTGCTGAATCGCTCTTGTCGAACCTTGATTGATTGTAGGACATATATCCTTGCCCTGATTTCCCCTCGGCGGTGTTTAGTTCCCCTTTCCCTGCAAACAAAACCCGAATCAACAGCGCAACCTCTGTGAGGATACCTACCGCGAGAGATGCGACTCACGTAAAGATACCTACAGCGCGAGGAGCAGCAGTAAGGACGACGGAGATTAGGGTTCTGTTATGGTGGTCTCATCGGGAGAGAAGAGAGAGAGAGAAGAGGAGAGAGAGAGAGGAGAGAAGAAGGGGCAGGAAGAGAGAAAGCAAGCAAAGAATCTCTCTGACGATATTGAGTGAGCAGTGTGTAAACTGAAGGGCAGTTTGAGAGAGAGAGAGATATATATATATAATAGTATATCTGATCGCGCAAGCCAGTAACTCTCTCGCAAGTTTTGTCTCCTTTACCTTGCATCTTAAAAAAGGGATTTTACAATAAATTTAAATTAATTAAAACCTATTAATTTTCCAAATACCATTATAATATATTGTATAAAAAATCTCTTCAGAAAACTAAATATATATTTTTTTTTCACATTCATCCTCACATTAATTATAGTTTCCAAGTAATCCTTCAGATCACATTCAATCTACTCATAGTGTTTCAATTAGGAGAGAGCGGGACGGTGAGGACTAATGTTTCACTTCACTGATATACGTAGTGCTGCATATAGCAGCAGCAGTGTAATGAATATGCATTAGTTACAGCCTAAACATTTAAGACAGACAAGAGAGACAATCCAGCTGTGTCCGACGTTGATTAATTGTGCTTCTTCCTCAGGCTACTTCCCGATATAGTTCTATCGCCCTTCATGAAAACCATCTCCTTAAGCAAGGGTCTCGGCCTTTTTAGCCATGATTTTCAAAGACCACCTGGTAGCTGACATTATAGAGAGGCCCGGCCCATCATCGAAGTTCAGATGCTTTTAGATTTGGAATGAGAGCTCGTGAGATCTTTCATGATCTTACCGGAGGTGAAATTTGGATGAGAGGACTGTTTTCCTGTGTCACTGATAAAATGGCAAACCAGATCAACAGACAAAGCAGGCCCTGTGGTAGGGAAGCCATGGGGAGTAAGTACATCAAAGCTTCTGGAAAAAATGACGCTGTGTGTCAGAGTCTCATGGAATCAAATGTTTACAGGAGCTTCCACTTCCATGCTTCTTGTCCTGCTTCCTCTTTTGCCTCTCTCCTCGGGTCTTCTTATTTGGGCATATATCCGGATGAACCCTGGATCCCCAACGTGCTCCTCAGAGATTCAGAGATTTCTTGGGCTAAACTGCTTCAAGGTTTCAGTCCAAAGCAAAAGTTTAGGATTGAGTTAACTAATGGTTCTAGTGAAACCGGGAATCCAAAAAAGAGAAACCTTCGGCACCCTTCTCCCAGTAAACTTTTCACAGCACATAACCCGGTAATCTCATTTCTGGATTAAAAAGTTAGAAGAAGCAAATTTAGCCAGTATGGCCTCCCAGAATATCCTTTGCATGGTATAGTAATTTGATTAGCATAATGCAAAGACTCTGACCGCTGATTTGAGAAGGCAAACTTTTTGGAAAGTACTGAATACAACTTTCATCTGCGAGCAATTCAAGAAAGTGATGTTGCTGCCATTGAAATAAATAGTTACATCATTTTGAAGATTTTTCATTGCCCATGTTAATTGTTTCAGGCAATTAATTTTTCCTTTGCTCAGTTAAATAAACAAGCAAAATATTAATCCTCCAATAGATTTCAGTGAGAGCAAAGTACTAAACAGAAATATAACTAGAAGTGATGATCTGCTTTCCAAAATCATTTCCAATTTTCAGGCTCGAAACAAACATCAAGGAAAAATGTGAAATCCTCATCCAATCCACTAACACCATGAAAAATAAAACTAGTGAACAATCCACAAAAAGATAATGAAGGTTTTTATTGAAAGACGACTGAACAGCTCCATCTGAGGGGCAATCTTCCCCATTCATTTGAATCAATTCCTAACCAGCAAAAAATTGAACATCTCCATATGGACCTTCATAATAATTATCACTGGTCCCATAAATAAGGTAGAGGAATGTACCTCTACCATATTTCCGGATAAAGCAACTGGAGTGCTCCAAGGGAATTTGACCTGGTGGTCATCATGTCCAGTTGAAACCCAAAATTTTGTGAAGCCTAAGGTTGCATAAGTCCCATAGAGGAATGCAGTCCCAGAAGAAGCAATATGATAATCTCCATGATGAGGTTTGCAGCTGATTCATCGGCAAGATGGGTCTTCAGTTGACGACAACAACGAAACAGCATGCAGAATAGTCTGCTTGGTTTCATGAGAAAGTGGTTTAGTAAGATGATTCCATCATCCATTCTACATCTTTTGGTCTGGTTGCAAAGTACAAGGCTATGAGGGCGGCTTTGAGATGGTACAGATCCACGGGTGCAGGTTCATTAGCAGCTCAGATACTGATTCCCAGATGTCTGGAAGTTACATCAAGAATCATTTGTTAAGGAAAAGGCAAACAGGTGGAGAGAGTGACTAATGATTTCAAGCAGATGGAACGATTTAATGCAATGGCCAATCCAGTTACTCACTGGCATGTTCCTCATGGACTGCAAACTTTATAAATTCATAAGCTCCTGACATTTGATCATAATCCAATATATGAATTGCAGCCTAAGAAACAGTTTGAATCCTTTATCCAGAATATTATCCACCAAGGAGATGGGGCCTTTAAGGGACTGGATATGATGAGTAGTTAAAAATTTCTAGATAATAATACCAAGCAAAATCCACAATCATATTTAGAAATAAATTGATGGATAAATCAAAATCTTACATCAAGTTCTGCATCCACAATCAGAAGAATGACCTCCTGGAGGATCTTCTCCAACATGACCAGCAAATAATATGCTTCCTTCATTAGAGGTGGTGTTGCCTCCTCGGAAACTTCCAGTTTGTTATCAGCAACTGCACTGACAACAAAATGCAAAATACTTCTAGTCACAAGCCGGACACTTGAGATGTGAGTTTGGAAGGCCTTCTTCATGACTTCCAACAGTAAACCTAGAACCTGCACATCCATAATGGAATCAGTTTTTTATTCTAAAATGAAATATGTAAAAATAAAGAAAGCACTAGAAGTAAAAAATGATAATAAGTAGAAAACCATTTTGATGCATCTGCATACTTCAGATAGATGAAAGAACATTCATAGGTTTATGCTTCACATTAATAGGTTGATACACATCTGCAAATGAATCAGCCTATACATATTCTGTATAACAAAGTATCTACATGTAATTCACTTAATATACCTACTTCCAGTGCCTGTGTGAAAAACTTCACATTTCAAATATATGATGAGAGAAACTAAAATATTTGTGACCATGATTATGAGACTGCAATAACATGGCATCTCTCATAATAAAGAACCTGACAGGCTTAACCAGTTTCTGATTGATGGTCTACCTATAATTCTCAAAATCATTAAAAAAGGAAAATTCTTTTCCTTGTCAACAATAATACTATGTTTAACACACCTGTTCAGCAGCACCCAAAAGTTACTTCTTCTCGCCAGATACCAGGATAAGCTATAGTCAAGAATAGAACTGAGTGGAGGAGGGCTTATCTGACCTAATAAAAGTTTGATCACTGCACTAGTCATAGAGCGAACTTTATTATCTTGATCATTTGCCAAAGACAGCACCAGACTGATAAATATCATCTTTGACTGCTGGTCTAAAATACATTTGAGGAACTTAACAACAACTGCATGAAGCATCTCAAGCACAGCCCCTCTGCCTGTTGAGTGCTCATATCTTTAATTGAAGAGAAAGAACAAAGGAAATTAAGAGCAAAACAGTTAAAGTTTCTCACACTACATCAAAAAGCAATTATCATTTTCCTTCTTTTTTGATAACCCCCTAGAAGCAATTTTCAGTCACCAATGTCACAGTCAAAATGGTTACTATAAATCTGTACATATGGTGATGTAAGATAAACCATCAGATTGATTCCATGGTGGGCATGAAGTGCCCAACCATATCCATCTGCTTGGGTTGGTATCTAATCTGATCAAAAAGGTCCATGAGCTTCGGGTGGGAAGTCATCTCCTCAAGGATCTTATCTTGAGAAACAACCCCCAGCTTCTTCCCACTGTTATCTCCATCTGAAGTGCTAGCAGAGAATACTAACTCAGAGAGCCGATCCTTCTGGACTTGCTTTTGGTACTTCTCCCACTCTGAGGTGCCCTTCATGATGAGATGATATGTGTAAACCACTCGCTCCTGTCCAAGCCTGTAGGCCCGACTAATAGCTTGTCTTTCCACAGCAGGATTCCACACTACATCAAGAAGAATGACCCTAGAAGCCCCAACCAGATTGATCCCCTCTGAACAAGCCTTGGTGGAGGCCAGAAGGACCCTCGCATCACTTTTGCGATCATTAAAGAGGTTAATCAAGGATTGCCTCTGGTTCATGCGAAGATCCCCAACCATGATGAGCACCTCCATCCCCTCAGTCCAGTTAAAAGCCTTGCCCAGCTGCCGGGCAATGAAATGTAGAGGCTTAATGTATTGGCTGAACACAAGGACTTTCTCATCCATCTTGAGGCAGAGCTGAAGTAACTCCTTTAGGAACCGCGTCTTAGCTCCCTTGCCTGGATTGAGCTCGTGTACCTTTAGCATCTCCTCTTTCAAGATAAATGACTTCTCCCCAGGGGAGAACTCAATGCTTAGTGCAAGAGAAGGGTGAACAGAGATCAGAGCCTGCTTGTGTTCAAAGCCAAAAACATTAATTTCCTTCCTTTTCCTCCCAACAACCTCAGAGTCATTTTCGACCCTATGAAAGGTCCTCAGTACCTCCATCTGCAGATCACTTGGGTTGAGGACCACAACACAGTCCCTTAGTCCAGGAAGACTCTCCTGCAGTATACTCCCCTTGTGGAGGTGAACAAAAGGGGCCATTACTGCCTTGATCTTGTCAATCGCCTCTGCTGGGTTTCCATCAATCTGAGCAGTAGGCCCCCTCTGACAGAATTTCTTGAGGGTTCGAGGGATTGACTCAGCAATCTTTGGCCTAACAAGATGCAACGTGTTGAGAAGCTCTTCAAAGTTGTTCTGGAATGGGGTCCCTGACAGAATCACCCGCTTCTTCGTTTCAAGCTTGATCATCAGATTCCAAACTTGGCTGTCTCGATTCCGAGGAATGTGCCCTTCATCAAGAATGACCAACCCTGGTTGTCTGATAAGGATCTCCCTCATATGCTCCCTCTCCTTGGATGACTGTGGGCTTTCCCCAGTAAGTTTCACAAACAAATCATAACTCAGAACAAGAATGCTCTTCGTCTTGCACCATGAATACAGCTTGACCATTCTAATACAGTTGGTATTCCGAGACAGTCTGTGGGAGTCGAGCATCTTGAGAGCCACAGGGTCCTCTTTCCCCGAGAGCTCTGTGTTCAGGTTATGGAATAGAACCCCAATTCCCCATTTCCTGAACTCGCCCTCCCATGTTAGGAGCAAACCTGCAGGAGCAACAATAACAGGGCAAGAATCGGGGTAGAGCTCAAGGTATGACTGCAAGAAAACAAGGGTCAGGCGAGTTTTCCCAGTTCCAGGAGCATGGGAGATGATGCAGCCCCCAATATCCTCCTGCTTCTGCAGGCAGGTGTTTCTCAAATCGTCAAGAGAGATGGACCCCCCAAGATTCCTCCACAAGAACTCAAAGCCTTCTTGCTGGTGGGGATACATTCTATTCCTTGATTCAGGGATCAGGTCCCACACAGTCCCACTAAGACTGGGACTGAAACAATCAACATGGCAGCTCCTAGAGGGTTGGATCTCAAGGCCATCAAGGTTGGCAGAATCTTGATACCTGTGGTAACTCTTGTACGGCATTTGAAACTTCTCCTGAAAGATAGATCAACAGGAACAACACTAAGGCTGTCAACTGGGAGTCCTTTTAAAGAAAACAGGCTCCACAAATGACTACAAGGAACCAAGCAACTTACGAATGATGGGCAGTAGTCTACAATCTCAAACTCAATATGGGAACAGTAGCGGCATCTCATTCCAAGTTCATCGTCAAGGAAGAGGTCATGCTTCCCCTGGCGACAGAGGGCAGCCTGACAAGTGCTGAGCTCTGAGCTATCTATATCTTGATCCTCATTCTGCAGGATATCAGGAACAATAGAAGCATCAAAGGGGATATCCAACAGAAGCATCAAAGAAGATGTAGTGGAACTTGAAACTCAAGCAATGACAATGAATTCTTTCCATCCCCTCAACAAATTCTATCAGAAAAGACTGCCATGGAAAGTCCAATTTCCAATTAAGTTGTCCATTTGAATCTCTTCCAATCCCATTGATGCAAATAACAGCCAATTAAAGAGCTCATGCCCTGCCTAATTAGCTACACAAATCTTGAATAGAGAAAATCAGTAAATTAATACATAAAACTCACACGGGAAGAAAAGGAACCAATCTGATTAGCCTGAAGCCCAAGGTTCATCATGCGCCACAACTCATCCATCTCATCCTCAGACTTTGATTTCTCCACAGGTTTCTCTTCATCAAACCACGGGAAATTCAGAGGAAGCAGCTCCTTCACCTGATTTTGTTCTTGGACCTTGTCTTGAACACCATCCTTCATCAATATCGATTCAGCCAGAATTTCGAAAAAGTCTAACTTTCTGGTACTCTTGCTTCCAGCCCTCTCCACCATCCCTGTATTGCTGGCGTGATCACTGCTACATGAATTTGAATTTTCACCGTTCCCATCATCTGAGTTTTTTAGTTTGCGGATATTAGCAGCTGTCGTTTGCTTTCCTTTGTGCTCCACGCTGCTCTTGAGCATGGTCAAGTCCCTTTCTACACCATTCTTCATCCTATCAAAACCTTGCAAGTTCTCACTTTGCTGTTTCCTCTTGCCTCCTTTCCTGTTCATGTTTGGCGCCTTCTTCCTCAGGGGACTACATGGTTTATATTTCTTGTTCGATCCCCCCCCACTGACCAAAGAAGAAGCCTGCCCCACAGTCTCTCTCCTGCTCTCTCTTGGACCCACCTTGGATCGTGTCCTGCTAGCAACTCCACCAGGAATCCCCAACCAAGACATACCAGCATTGTCATCAGTGTCATCATCACTAGATCCAATGTCAATTATCCTCACATCAGAGACGTCCTGCTCCACCTTATGGCTTAAAAACAAGCCATCAGACCGTAGCCCTGTAGTCTCCTCCTCCTCCTCCTCCTTGATCTCTACCGATCTCCGATTCCCACTTGAGCTAAAGTCCTCGTCATCACTTTCATCAGCCTCACTCTCACTAGAGGATTCAAACTCTTCAAAACCCGAATCAGTGTCAGGAAGCCTCTCCTCGCCATCTTCTAAGAGTCCATCCTCATCGCTGCAGGAGCTCGAACCGATACTAATCACGGAATCATCGTCCCCAACACACCCTTTCGGCGTCTCACTATCACATTGAGCCCTAACACGGTTACTACTTCCACCTCTACTGCCCTGCACTAAGCCATTGTCGCTCTCATCCAGACTGCACTCCATGTCAACGAAGGAGTCGCTAGCACTCTCTTCTATCAAAACAACCTCATCGTCACCGTCATCTCCCGGGCTTCGAGCCATATGACGAGACTCTCCTCTGTTTCCAGGACCAGCTACTCTGGAGCAGTTTCTCGATTTCTTGCTCGCGAAGGGTTCTTTTACCTTGGACTTCGACGGAAAGGCGCCTCCTTTCTTCTTCTCCACGCCTCCCAAGTACGAGGACGACGCGACTCCGCCCCTCCGCGATCGGGTTCTTCCCGCCACCGCAGACCCGAACTCCATGTTAGAGAGATCCGAGTAGGGAAAGCTCTAAAACAACAACAGACGAAGAGGAACAAACATCAGCAAGCTCTAGAACACCCCCCCTTTCTTTTTCCAAGCAACGGCGAATGGGAAAGAAAGAAGACCAGCAGGCGGAAGAGACAGGTGATCAAGAAACGTGGTGGGATGTGAAAGTAAACAGAAAGAACAGAGAGAGAGAGAGAGAGAGCGTGAGACCAGAAAAGACGGAAAAGCAGAGGGGACAGAGAGAGAGAGAGAGGAGAGGATGGGGAAAGAGTGGGGGGGGGGGGAATACGTACGGACAGGGGAGGCTATTTTTGCATGGAGGGAAAGGGTGGAACTCTCCTCAGTAACGCAAGAACTGCTCTTTTTGGGAATGTTCCCCGTGGGGCTGGCGCTAAAAGCCAATTGTGGTACAGTCCGGCGGCCTAATCTCTCCATCCATTCCTCCCCTCTGTCCCCTCCCCCCCCCCTGTCTCCGCTCAGAAAATCAGAGCACCGTGCCCAAGTGAGCTCGTATGCCATTAAGATCTCGATAATATCAATTTGGGGGGAACAGAATGATCCGCATGAATTTTCTCAGTCTTCTTCTGGACCGAAGAATTTTCGTCTGGCTGACTACGTTCAGATTATCATCATTCAGATGTGGCTCCGTAGAGTGCGGACAATCTTTGTCCCGCCCGAGACCCCAACCATGCCACCCGGCGAATATCCCTCGCCTGCCGTGGTTGAGCATCTATCTATCTATCATACATGATGACTGATTCCAAGCAGAAGAGCAATCCCCTGATGACCTCGCACATTCCCACATCGATCGATGCTACCCATCACCTCCGAAGAACTGCAACGACCACGGAGATGATGAAACCGACGGATCCGTTAGATTACTGCTATTCTAGAGTACGCATCTATCTTTAAAACGGCCGTCGTGCTTGACGATGATGAACGGTTTACGTGGGCACGGCTCATCGTATAACACCAAGATATGCCGCTCAGTGGACTAACATGTTAAACCTAAGTTTTGACGTAGATGTTAGGATCATTACATTAATGCCGACTGAGGTTCACCATTAACGTGAAGCCCGAATTTGTAACGTCCCAATTGCAGAAAACTAATTAATGCGCGGAGGGTCCGATTGCCGCCGGGATGAGACGTTTAATTAGGATGCCCACATCAACTTGGAGATTCCCATGTGCTCGTCATGCGTTGAAATTGATTTCGCAGATGCAATTAATTGATCCGGCCTGGAGCGTTTCGGCCTGGATTGGCACAGAGAAGATTCCATTTACATTAACAAAGACAGTATAGAGTTAAACTATAGAAGAATTTACCCTTTATACGTTAAATGGGTGGACGCGAAGAATGAAATCGTTCAGTGCACCGAACCCATTTTTATCGAGCTTTGCACGTCTCTCTAGTTTTCCCCAATATTAGAATCTTAAAGATTGGGCGCACAGTGAACTCTAGACCTAAAGGCCTCCTAACTGTTTGCGATTTGAAGAGGGAAATATCCCAACTATCTCGTATATCATCGGGCCGGATCTGTCGGGCCAGCCCGGCTGTCTAAGAAGGGGCCACCCATGAGGCCCAATTGTAAGAAAATCCAAATCGTCTCGTCATCCCACACGGTGTGATCGGGATCGAGTCCGCAACCATCGAGTCACCTAAGAAACCGTGAGGGGACGAGCCTCTATGACCGGAGCATTGATAGGACACCTTCTACCTCGGCTCCCCAGTACAGCCGAGTCGGCTTGACGGTGAACCGAAGTCGTTGGAAGTCCGTCTTATGCTGGATGACCTGTGACCGACTATCAGGTGCTATCCGAGGACGTCAAAAGCCGGGCCTACTTAGAGGGCTCGTGCTGGTCGAATCTCTCTGAGGTGTTAGTTATGGACCAATTTGCCTCTAATGGGTCGGCACTTGCAAGAACTCTCAGCCATAGAAAAATGAATTGGCACACACACGCACACACGCATACACATTATTATATATTACATATATAGTATTATATCATATGGGTATAGATCGGGCCTTCAGGACAGGCTCCGGCCAGTCGCTTGTGGCTCGGGATGGCACAGAGGCGGAAGCTAGAAATTGAATTATTGCACTGAAAAGACACCGGCGGCTAGCGGAGCAACGGAAAACAAAGGGTAAGGAAGGGAAAACGGATTCCGGGAAACGTGAAAAGGGGGGAAATGAATCCGAAGACAAAAATTTGTTTTGTGGGAAAACCCCCTTCTTTCTGTGCATTCTTGTCTTCTTCCTTTACATATAGGAATCAGAAAACATCCCCGGCGGCCCCCTCTCGTGATCGTTGTGAAGAAGAAGGTGGAAAGACGGAGACCCCTCCTTTATCAGGCAACTGCAGCTGCGTCCGATTTCGTCGAGGACGGAGACGAGGTGGAAGACGATGACGCCATCTTCTGGCTGCGGTTGTTGCTGCTCTTCACCCACTTACTCCTCTCTTTGGCCTCGTCCATCTCTATATGCTCCTGTCTGCACTCTTTGCTGCAGAACGGCGTGTCTCCTCTGCAGAAACACCGGATCCGGGAGACCCAAATTCAGCATCTAATTCATTTCTTCTTTAAAAAGAACAATTTCACCTCGACTGAAGCTAACTTGGAAATAAACCAATCAATCTCAATTCAAGGGATGTGCTCTGTTTCTCTTATATTAATGGATAGCGTAGACTGCCACCACAGTTCGACTAATCGAGCTCGGGACGAAACTAGTTGCATTGGAGCTCTTGAGTTGAATGAGATGGTTTACCGGTACATGAAGATGTCAGAGTTGAACCCGAGGGGCTTGCTGCAGAGGGAGCACGACCGAAGGAAGTGGTGCTCGTAGAGGTGTTCTTCGTACCCCGTGGAAGCCAAGCTCCCCATTTGTCGATATCAAAACCTACACACACACACACACACACACACACAGGTGGCTATGGAGCTCTGTGCTTTTCCTTTGTTTCCTGCTTGGTTGCAGAGGGACGGAGGAGAGAGCGGAGAAGAAAGAAAGAAAGAGGAGAAGGAGATAGCGGCATATAAAGAGAGAGTGTGGGGGGCGGGGGGGGGGGGGGGCACAGCCTCAGGTCCGGATCAGCTACTCCGCGGACCACCGTAAGGAAGCGACGTCGTGTCCTCGACAACCTCAGACAAATTTGCCGCAAACAAGTGGTCTTAGAGGCATGAATTCAGTTGTGTCCAGAGGCAGTTTTCCTTCCGTTGTTACATTCTCCAGTTTAATCAGGTTTGTTGTGTAATTGTCGGTTGCGCTGCGTGGCGGTGTGGTTCAGTTCTACTGAATTATTATTGGTCGAGGGGTCACGCCCTCCGGTGGATGGAGAAGCACTGGAACATATTCAGCCGGTCATTAATCAAAACCGGGGGGCCGGTTGTCCCGACCATAGTTTTAAAAACCGGACCGGGCCGACCGGTTCGACCGGTTCAACCGGGAACCGGCCACTCACCCGGTCCGGTTCCTTCAAAAAATCCAATTGCACATTAAAAGAGAAAAAATCTGATTGAACCGGCTGGTTTTCGGTCCGACCGGTGAACCCAATTGAACCCATGAGAAAACCGGCCAACTTAAAATTAAAAAAAACACAAAAACCTATTGTAATGTACCTATTTTATTTTACTAAACTTATATTTACATTTTATATTAGACTTTTGTTTAATATAATGGTTATATTAATGATTTTTGTTATAAATTATATTCAAATTATGATATTATGTAAATTTATTAGTAATATTATATTATTAATATTATTTATTAAACATGCGGTTTAACCCATTGAACCACCGGTCCGACCCATGAACCCATGCCTACACCGGTTCCCGGCCCGGTCCGGTTTTAAAAACTATGGTCCCGACTCTCAGTAGGATCCAAATTCTATCGGCCCCTCCTGGCTGATGCTTCGCGTTTCTTCGGCTGGTTCCCCAGAAGTTGTTTTTAGTCTTTATGTTACAGGCCCTTGTAATTCCCATTATTTCTAGATAGTCCCCCGAAGTTTGTTTTATTTGCACCGAGGCGATGTTACGCCCCCAAAAAATGGCAAGCGTCATAGACAGAGGGAGGGGCATTCCAGTAAACTCGTGCCTCGTTCGGGGGGATCCGAATTCTTCTTTCAGGGCTCGTCGGGAGGACCAGACGCGAAAACAGGAAGGAAAAAAAAAAAAGGTGGGGCGGCGCATCCGCAAGCAAACAAAGGGGACTGGAGTGGGAGCTGACGAGGACGGGGACCCACAGCCGGATGAGAAGCCGTGGATGGGATTGTGGGGGCGGGCCCCGACTCGACTCATGGCCGCGTCGGCTAATTTCCCGATATAGGTCCGAGCAGACGTTAGTGCTGACGGTCGAATCCGGGTACCTCATGCTTAATCATAGAACACCCACGAGATGTTGTGCATTTGTGCATCCAAATATTGCGAGAGAAGTTGTGATGTAAAAGCCAGGGATTTGCTCGGATAATGTATTGTTGAACTTTAGTGAGTGGGCACCATCAATCGACTATCAAGCAATATGTAGATGATAAAGTGTAATCACACGATTCAATTGACCGTTTGGTGATGTTTTTTCCATCCAACTTCAATTTTTTATTTTATTTTATTTTGGTATCTGATAATAAAATTTTTTAAGGTCTTGAAAGGATTTTGTGTTCGATGGTCTAAAACCCAATATTTACACTATCATATGATAGTATCGTGGGCATGAGATGCCTCAAACCCACGGCAATCCTTTTATTATTATTATTATTATTATTATTATTGATAATTTTCCCCTCCTTTTTCTTATTATTGTTTCTTTTTCCCATCTCTGTTGTTTGTCCCTTCTAATAATTTCCGCTGTCTCTTAGTTGAAATTATGGTAGATTATTATTATTTTTTGGGAGAGAATTAGTTTTAAATTAAGAAAATCAATTGGTTAATTATAAAACCCCACTGCCAAACTGTGTCTGGTCATAATAAATTATTATGTAAGTGTTGAGCATACTTTGAAGGCGGGCTGACGAGAGCAAGGTGATGTAACGTGCCCGACGTCATAAGGTGGGCGATAGATAGAAGGTTCCATCGGTTGAGGGATGCAGGGAATGATGTAGCTCAAGCTCATGTGAGCTGGCGGCCGACCATGTTAATGACGTGTTGAATGAACTTAAAAATTTTGTGCATTATTGGCACGATCCCTTCACCATCATCAGCCCTCTAATTCTTTATTTCATCCTTGTCTTTGTCCCCCGCGTTTTTGGTTGGGGGGGAGTTAAAATCATGTGATCAGCGACTGATTGGAAGAAGTACGTTTAATTTGGAGACGTTCAGTGATTAATCTAACTTTGGTTGCAGCAAGAGGCTCTCTCTGTGAAGTTAAACAGTGGCTGTAGCTTCCAGGGAGCAGCATATCTTTAGGAAAAGCCTAGTCCATGTTTAGGACAGCATGGAAAGCAGGGATTCTAGTTGAAGGAAATCATTAGATCGCGTTCACATCTGACATTCCTACTCACCAAAATCCGATGAAAAGAGCATGGATATTGCTCATCAAGACAACTTGTTCTCTGGTTAATGGGTAAGACATGATGATGATGGAAGAGTCGAAAGATACTCAGACACGAACCGGGCATGAAGAAGGGTTTAGCCAGAGAGGGCTGAGTTGAGAGCGCTGTGGACATCCACCCCAATCTGGGCCTCGGCCTTCTCGAGATCAGTTGAGGCAGAGCTCAACTTCTGCATGAACTCCGCGAGGCCCTTCTGCACCAGGCCGGCGTCAATCTGATCGAGAGGCACAGCCTCGATGGCAATAATATCTGCATAGGAATTTGCATGAATGAATGCAAAGCCACAACTTATGAAATACTTTGTCACGTCATTCCCTCCATGAACCGAGAGGACCCCGGGCTTAAGCTCCGTGACTGTAGATAAATGCCCAGGAAGGACACCCATCTGCCCAGTCGTGGCTGGTAGTATGACCATGTCAACCTGTAGTCAGAATTCAAGAGGGGTTAAACTGCAGAAATGCAAGAAAAGATAAATGATGAGAATGAGATATTTAGAAGAGCCTATCGAGAACTGAAGATTAAATAAATCAGAGCAACAATGCTTTATATTTGAAAATATTGCAGCGCAGCAGTGAAGGCAGAGGTTCAAACCCATGAACAAACTTCCCTACACAAACCCTAGCCATCATCTCATCCTTCTACAAACCTTTGCGAATTTGAACATCCTATAACTGAGATAGGAAGAGGGCCCACAGCAGAATGGATCAAACAGAGAGAAAAGCAGAAAATGCAACAAGATCTGAAACAAGAAAGCCCATTCCTTTTGGTTCCTCTCACTTCATAGTTAAGATTTAGAAATAGTGGTTTAAAATGCGCATGAACATGTGTTCAGATAGTAGTATTATGCAAGTTAACCCAACATATCAGTTCTAGGCAACATTTTTCGGATCAGTAGATACAGACTACCAAAGGTCTTTCAAATGATTGGAATCCTTTTGCTAACAACATCCTTAACAAAGGACCTAAACAATCCTTCAAAACAGTACCCATTGCAAAAGAATGCCTACTGGAGACTGTATCATTGGCTTTGATTAAAACGGGGGCAAAAGTTTGGCTAACCTATTTAGTTACAGAAAATATATCAACAGTATTTCATGAATCACTCACAAAATTTGATAATGCCACACATTATATGAGGCTTTGAAATTTCCATTATTGATCAGATTTTCAAGGACTATGATCTTTTACACATCCCAATTGTCATATAATAAGGCAATTGATGACCCTCGTCAGGCAAAAGCCCCCAGACCTTCATGACAATGCTTCCTCCTGATACATAATTCATATAAAGCCCAAAATCTATAGAGAAATCTCATAAAAGTTACTAAAATTTTATGATCCATCCACTCGGTATTTGGATGATTGATTTCTAGGAATTTTCCATAGAAGTAAAGTGTTCCTTTGGCAGCTTATCCTTCTCAAACTTCTCCTCACAACAAAATAGCTTAAAGTAGCAACACAATGACTGTTCAAAGGAGAGGGTTGAGAGAAGCCCAACTGTCGTCTGGTTATTTGGAAAAAAAAAGTGGTATTATCAAGATCAAAAGATAACAATTTGAAAAGGGTAGCGGGTGTTAGATCATTATAGATTAGCATCACCCACAACCTCTGCTTGAAACCATTTCATTGAAAATACTAATCATCAAAAAGGACAGTAAGTATGAGTTATCTGCCCCATTGTGACAACTGCCAACGAAGATTGAGGAGCTATCATTAACCACACAGTTCTCTTCTAAGTGAAGAAATGCCAACTAGAGCGACCATAAACCATCCAGCTATCAACTTTGCATACAATGCTTAATGGCCCAGAATAGAAAACTGTCTGTAATAAATGCTTCCATAGCCAACGAGCACAACAAACTACAGCTGATCAACTTTTCTTACAAAAGCGCATGCTCAGTTCATATGCCACTTGATCTCATAGCTATAAGTTTACCCTATTAAGCTCGGTGGAGAAGAGTTTTATGGGCAGTTAAAGCATTGAACACTAAAGGTTTTTCTCGTGAAAATCTCTGGGCTAGGAAATTGTTCATAATATTCCAGTACTATGCTCTTCCATTCACTTTATTAAAAAGCAATTCACTGTAATAGTTAATCTACATTCAGATGCAAAAAACCACTGCAGCAGTTAATCTTCCACTAGAAACCATCCACTAAAAGGACAATGTTTCTGCTTGTAATTCACGACCTCACTCCTTAAGACTCTGAATTGAAACAAAAATAAAGCTATATGTCAGTACTAACAATTAAGAAATGCATCGGATGAACGAAAATTAAGAATAATAAATAATGAATCGAAGCAAACACAGTCACTTCCAGAGAATAAAGGTACGAATCGATCGCAAGATCCACACTCGAACAGTCCAGCCAGTCTCCAGGCAGACTTCCCTATTCACTCGGAAGTGATTACTAGAGCGTCGCACGAGCAACCATTACAACAAGCAAGAACCGTATTGTGCACAAATGTGAGGTAGAAACCAACTTCCTTCTGCGAGAGCTCAGAGGCATAAGGAAGGACGAAATTGACGGTGAGCTTGGCAGGGATCGAGGACGGAGTAGGTGGCCGGGGCTGCATGAAGGAAAGCGGTGTCTTGGGAGGCTCGATGTTGGGGACGACCTTCCTCCAGGCCTCGACGAATGCCGAGTCCGCCGAGGGAGCCGCGGGCAGAACGGTGGAGAGTGACCGAGCTGAGGCCCCAGAGATGGCCAGGACAGGCCGGCGGAGGAAGCTACTGGCGACGCGACGGATCATGGTGGAGGAGGGTTCGGGGATCGCTCGGCTCTCGCAGGGTCGGAGAGAATGGCGGAGGGGAATGCCGGGCTGGAGGAGCTGTGTTACGCAGAGAAGTGGATCAGCAGTGAAGACGGAGACCCTCTCCCCAAGCCTGTACTTAAAGGTCCGCTCAAATCCCCAGGGAGTGGGTTTTCTATTTCGGGTAATTTATTAAATTAAATATGAAATATTAAAAGAATTAAGCATCCAGCAATTTAATCCGCCTTATTTAATTAACTTAACCCCATATAAAATATAAAATACTTATAATTATAAATTTTCATATGAAATCAATGCATACATATATATTTTTATGAATTTAATATTTATCTTTATTTTTTTATTACATTAAAAACTTATATATCTAAAATAAAATAATAAAAATTAAAAATTAATAAAAAAATATGATGAATTTTATAATAAAAATCACACTCAAAATATTTTAATTATTACATACGAAATTTTATTTCTCATATTTATTACTTTTTAAATGGATAATAAAAAAGAAAAAAGGTTTTGGCATCTAAAATCGTTCTCTCCATATACGCTGTCGGAGGGAGCTTCACCGGTCATGTAGCATCCATCCCTTGGTCAAACCCCAGATTCCCTCTGGGTGGATCCACCAGATGGTCCTGAAACTTTAGGTGGTTCAAACATCACATCCGCCCTGGGGGATTCGAGAATGACGCATTTTGAGGAGCCGGACCGACAGGATAACTTGATCTTAGCGCCGGCGAAGCACCGTTACTGTCTTTCTCTCTCTTACATGCTTTCTGGGCAGCAGGCATGAGAAAATTCCACGATTGTACTGTTCATCCAAACAAAGAATTCAAAATAGGTAACGTTCTTTAAATTGGAATCCGATGAATTGTGAAGCAAGAAACAATATTGATGAGAAGCTTCGAATCCCCCAGGAATGTGCAGAGGCGATGTGCAAGATTATGCAACGGAGCAGAGGGAGCACTATTCGACGCCAAATAAGGAATTGCCGATGGAAAGCTCACCCGAGGTCGCCGCACACTTTGTGCGTCACCAGGCTTCCTGAAGCTAGGGCAAGCCAGTAGCGTATAAGCTTTTATTATAACAAAGACGACAAAAGCCCCCAATTCTGAGACCAAGAACGAATGAAAATTCCCGTTCGGGCCAAATTAAACGAAGCGAGGGAATGAAGAACCCTAGCTCTACTTTCATCGTAAGACTCTGAACCCTCTTGAAAGTTCTATCCTCCTTTACTCTGCAACTTAAGAGATGGGTTTCGCATTAAATTTCAAATTAATTAAAACCCATTAATTCGGAGTGGAGCTCATGAGATCCGTTACGATTTCCACCAGAGTTGAAATTCGGATGAGGGGACAGTTTTCCTCTGTTGCTGATAAAATTGACGAATCGGATCAACGAACAATGCGGGACTAGTGGTTGGGAAGCCATGAAGATTGGTTGATTCAATCACAGTACTGATTCTATCCTTACATGTCTTGCATGTCCAATAGACGAATAGATAAGAGAGAGGATCTCAGTAAGCGTAATGCAACTACCCTGCACAGTTTTCCCGACGAGCCCGGAGGCAGAGAATTGGTGTTCAATCTGCTCTCTCTCCCTCTCTCTCTCTCTCTCTCTCATCACGTCTTCCTGTTGGAAGCCTACCTCATAAACCTCTGCATCTTCATGGACATGATCTTGCGTCTCTTGTTTGCACGGTTCTTGGCGGCGATCCTCAGCTTCCTCTTGGCGTCCCTCGCAGGGTCCACGACCGCCACAAGCTTCTCGTCCCGCTTCCTCTTTTCCCTCCTCTGCTTGAGGTCCTTCCTTATTTGGGCGTATACCCGGACAAAGTTCTCGATCCCCAAAGTGCTCCTCAGAGATTCAGAGATTTCTTGGGCTAACTGCTTTGAGGTTTCTGGTGCAAAGCAGAGAAGTTTAGGATCGAGTCAATAACTAATGGCTTCTAGTGAAACCGGGAATCCAAAAGAGAACCCTCCGGCACCCTTCTCTGGATAAGCTTTTCACAGCACGTAACTGATGATCTCACTACTGGATTCGAAAGTTAGAAGCAAATTTACCTGGTATGGCCTTCCCAGAATATCCTTCACAGACTTTGTAGAGTGGTGTGAGTAATTGATTGGCATAATGCAAAGACTCCTGACCGCCCATTTGAGAAGCAAACTTTTGGAAAGTATTAAATGCGACTTTCATCTGCAAGCAATGCATGAAAGTGATGTTGGCTGCCATTGAAATAAATAGTTACATCATCATGAAAGATTTTTCATGCCCTTGTCGATGCTTCAGGCCAATTAATTTTTCCCTTTGCTCAGTAAAATAAACAAGCAAAATATTAATCCACCAATAGATTTTATTGAGAGCAAAGTACTAAACAGAACTATAACTACAAGTGATGATCTGTTTTCCAAAATCATTTCTAATTTTCAGGCTTGAAACAATCATCATGGAAAAAAGTGAAATCCTCATCCATCCACCAACACCATGAACAAAATAAAACTAGATGAACACTCCACAAAAGGATAATGACGGTTTTTATTGAAAAGACGAACCTGAACAGGCTCCATCTGAAGGGCGATCTTCCCCATTGTTTTGATCAAATTCCTAACAGGCAAAAATCGGACATCTCCATATGGACCTTCGTTGGAATGATCACTGGTCCCAGAAATAAGGTAGAGGAATGTAGCTCTACCATTTTTCGGATCAAGCAACTGGAATGCTCTGAGGAATTTGACCTGGTCATCATGTCCAGTTGAAACCCAAAATTTTTGTGAAGCCTCAGGTTGCGTAAGTCCCATAGAGGAATGTAGTCCGCAGAAAGCAAATACAAGATTCTCCATGATGAGGTTTGCAGCTGAGTCATCAGCAAGATCGGTTTTCACTTGATGACACAAGGAAACAGCAATGAAGAATAGTCTGCTTGGTCTCATTAGAAAGTGGTCTAGTAAGAGAATTCCATTATCCATTCTACATCTTTCAGTTATGGTTGCAAAGTAGAAGGCTATGAGGCGGTTTGAGATGGCGCAGATCCACGGGTGCGGGTGCATTAGCAGCTCAGACACTGATTCCCAGATGTCCTGGAAGTAACCATCAAGAATCATTGTGAGGAAAAGGCAGACAGGTGGAGAGGGTAACTTTACTGATTTCAAGCAGATGGAATGATTTAATGCAATGTCCAATCCAGTTATTCACTGGCATTTTCCTCATGGACTGCAAACTTCATAAGTTCATAAGCTCCTGACTTTTAATCATAATTCAACATATGAATTGCAGCCTAAGAAACAGTATGAATCCTTTGTCCAGAATACTATCCACCAAGGAGAGGTGCCTTAAAGCGACTGGATATGATGAGCAGTTTGTTTACACAAAAATTTCTAGACAATAATACCAAGCAAAACCCACGAGCATGTTTATAAATAAATTGATGGATAAATCAAAATCTTACATCAAATTCAGCATCCACAATCAGATGCACGAATTGCTGGAGGATCTTCTCCAACATGACCAGTGAATAATATGCTTCCTTCCACAGAGGTGGTGTTGCCTCTGCGGAAACTTCCAGTTTGTGATCAGCAACTGCAGCAACAGCAGAATGCAAGATACTTCTAGTCACAGACAGGATACTAGAGATGTGAGTTTGGAAGGCCTTCTTCATGACTTCCACCAGTAAACCTAGAACCTGCACATCCATGCTGCAATCAGTTTTTTATTCTAAAATGAAATTTAGAACAAATAAAAATGCAGAGCAATGAAACAAGCAACTACTCTAGAAGGAAAAAATGACAATAAGTAGAAAACCATTTTGATGCATATGCATACTTCAGACAGATGAAAGAACATTCATAGGTTTATGCTTTACATTAATAGGCTGATACAAATCTGCAAAATGAATCAGCTTATACATATACTATATATAAAAATTTCTACGTATATCTCACTTAATATACCTACTCCCAGTGCCCGTGTGTGAAAAACTTGACCTTTCAAATATATGATGGGAGAAACCTGAAAATATTGTGACCACTATATGAGACTGCAATAACATGGCATTTCTCATAAGAAAGAACCTGACAGGTTACCTACTTTCTGATTGATGGTCTGCCTATAATTCCGAAAATCATTAAAAAAAGAAAAAATAAAAATTCTTTTCCTTGTCAATAACAATACTATACTTAACACACCTGGGCTGCAGCACCCAAAAGTTGCTTCTTCTCACCCAGATACCAGGATAAGCTGTAGTCAAGAATGGAATTGAGTGGAGGAGGGCTTATTCGACCTACTAAAAGCTTGATCACTGCACCAGTCATAGCACGAACTTTATTATCTTGATCATTTGCCAAACAAAGCACCAGGTCGATAAATATTGTCTTTGACTGCTCGTCCAAAACATGTTTGGGAAACTTAACAATAACTGCATGAAGCATCTCAAGCACAGCCTCTCTTCCTGATGAGTGCTCATACCTGTAACCAAAGAGAAGAGAAAGGAAATTAAGAGAGGAACCAGTTCAGATAAAAAGATTGCATTAAAGAAACATGTTATGTGGCAGTTTTCTAGGATAAAATCAGGTGGGGCCAGCACATTATTTGGTTGACTGCTGGTGCAATCACAAACAATTTTCCTTGAGAATTTTTCTAAAGTTTATGTGGCAGATCCATCAACTACTACTTTAGAGTTTCAACATCTAAAATAACTCATAGATGCAAAACTTGCTGTTTTAAAACATATGAAAATGGACAATCTCTTTTATTTATTGAAGTTGCAACACTATCTCATTGAAATGGCTATACATATAATTTCCAAATTGCAATATCTTGACAACTAAAGTTCCATATATTTGCAAAGTTCTTTTTCCTATCATGGAGTTTCAAATGGAAAAATATGTTCAGTAAATAAAAGGTGGCACAGCCTGGAAACAGAAATCATTATTTAACTGATTCATAAGCATTCAGATCTAAGATTTCCTGGACTAAACAAGCACTTGGTTCCCTGTTCAAAAAACAGTTTTGTCAGTCTGTTTGATACTTACCTCAGATTAGACAGCAAAAAATCCAGATGTTGCTGCAGCCGTTTCTCTGAGAGAGGATAATCAAGTAAGAATTGCAGCAAAATTTGACTGCACTTCTTACGGATAGACTCTAACTGACTTGTAACCATCAACTCTCCCACATGTGCCACAACATCATATATCTCATGAACAACTAATTTTTTATGAATGATTGCTTTAAGAAGAGAGAATGCAACAGGAGAAAGGTCTCTCTCAAGCTCAATAAATATTGGGAAACGAATCAGCTCATGCAGCTGGTCAGAAGAGAGGCTTATGCTTGTACTCTGCAGAAGGACAGTCAACAACTTTAAGCATGCCTCCATTAAAGGGTTATTGCTGTTCACAGTGCAGTTTGCAATATCTAATAGGACTGCTTTGATTCTATCAGCTTGAGGCTCCAGGGACAGCAATGGCAACCTGATCAGAGGGATCAAACATCGTAGAGAAGCAGATAATACATCTTCGTACTTAGAACCCAGGCAACGGCACAGGAGTATGACAAAAGGATCCAACATAGAAAGAAGTTGCTCATCGTTTCTGTCAAATTTACATTTCTTTAGACGGGTCTGAAACAGCTTCAGAGCAAAAACAGTGACCAAATGTGAATTCGGTGAGTCACTAGCAATTATTCGGGTTGATGTAATTCCTTTGCCCTCGCTGCCATTTTCATGAGTTTGACCAATTTCTCTGTTTATACCATCTTCTATGAGGCTGTAAATGAAAATGAATAGGTCAGTCTGATGAGCAGAAGGGTTGCATTCAATTCCAACTGCTATGTGGTTCAACATGCTCTCCAGCTTCGCCTTCACTTTTGGTGTCAAATGCTTCTGCAAGTGTGTTGTGATGGGAGAGAGAAGCTTCAGTGCATGGCTTCTGAAAATAATGTTCTGGGCAATCATTTTTAAGGTCTCAAATGAAACCTGCTTTTTGGTCTCCTTCATTTTTGATGCAATCTTACCAACCTCCTTTTGCTCCGAGACATCTCCCAGGATGTCATTTCCCACAACTGAGAGAAGGTCTTCTAGACAAAAGTCCAATTTCCCCTTACCAGGGTCCAAAAGGATCTTCGATAGTATGAAGTTCAATGTGTACCCTAACACATGGACCTCAAATCCTCGTTTAAGAGTTGCTTGGAGAACCTTTAGAATGAAATGCAAGTACTCAACTCCAAGCTCTTTCAAACAAGCTGCTAAAGCTGACCTTGCTTCATCACGTGTACTCTCAAGACGACTCTTCAGGAAGTTTGAGATTCTGTGGACAATACTAGGAAGTTGTGATTCCATTATTTCTTCTGGTAGTAACTTCAATAGCTTGAGCGCTGCGAGATTAATGCTCAAATTAACCTTATCAGCATCCAAGTTGAGCAGCTTCTGCATCTTAGGGAGCACAGATTTTTGAAGGGATGCCTGTATCTCTCTGAATGTAATAAAACTACATTTCCTCAATGTATAAAATGCAGAGTCACCGTCAAAATAACCCGAGGCATTGCCTAACGAGATATCAGGTCCTTGATCTGAACAAGTTTTAGCAAAGTGAAAGTGGTCCAATATTAAGCAGATTAGTCGAAGAACCACCTTTTGCTTCACTGGGTCAGTGGAAATCTCACGGAAGCATCTAATGAGGAAGGCATGGTATGATTTCCACTCCATTTTTGAGGCAATAGAAGCAAGGGCCTCCATGCAAGAATTTTTGATATGTTCTATCTTCCCGTCTTGAGCATCAAACAACATATTGAAGAACAATGGGACAAAGATACATTTCAAGATATCCTGAACATTGACAAAACACTCTTAGTATGGGCATGATATTAGTACTTTGGATGGCTGTTAGCTGCACAAATGAACTAGGTAAATATATACCTCAGATATGTTGCACATGCTCATAACATTCTTAAAGCGAATTAACGCTCGAGCCCTTCGGTGTTTCTGCAGAAAATAAACTGCAACTGTAAGAAAATGGCAAAATCACAAAAAAAGGATGTTTTGAACACAAAACAGAACAAGGAAATCCTAGACAGTGTCACAAAGCTGCCTTCCTTAGGCAAAAAACTTGGCAAAACCATACATGTAACTAACTGTATTACATCTTCTAAATGTGCTCCTGCTGTTGAACAGAAGATCCATCTAGTTAGGGAGCAGCATTCTTTTATGGTATGTTAGCATCGTATACTTAGAACAAGTTTCAAAAGTACAATCTTTTGTTATTTTAGACAAAACTTCCAGAAAATTACCACAGTTTCTGGTACAATGTTATTCATCAAATGTGCCAATCAGTTATTTTTAGAACTAATTGATATACAACAAATGTACCATAAAATATATTCTGTAATAGATGCATCTATGCTAGATAAGCAACAGCTCCTCTCAATTATATGGGACAAACAAGCTTCAGTATCATCCACAAATCCGAATAAGAATAGCAACTAACAATTGAAACCAACAACACACCTGCAGGTGAATGAGGTTGTTAAAGAAGTCCACTTCAGCATCTTCACTGCATAGGGGTTTCAAGGAATTCAGGTTTGCCACCTCAGGGAGCTTCAAGATCATGTTTTGGAGCAAATCAATCCATTCCTGAATGCATTCAGAGTATCATGACAGGTACAGCAGTACAAGACCGAACAAGACCAAACCAAACCAGTATAGGTCATACATAGAAGAGGCCATTTTGGGCTAAGGTTGCTGCACAGGTTATATTTTAGGACAAAGAAGATAAATTCAGAGAAAGAACAGTTTGCTATCAAAGTTCCAAGTTTTAAAAACATGACATACTAGAAGAGACTTTAAATGTTGGTTTCACAGATAAACAGGTGACAGCAATATGCCCGTGAAGCTTCTTTCTACAGTTAGTCTCCTGGTATCAACCTGATATCTATCTAATGAATATACAACATGCATCCAATAGAGACAGCAAAAGCTCCATTATTTATACTTTAGGTCTAGAGATTTCTACTGTCAAATATGTCACCCAAAAAGCAGGTTGATGACAGACCATAAATCTCTTAGATTCCTCAGATTTTCTTACTGATTTTCCAATGTTGTATCATGATTCTCAACAATACCTTTTTGATTGGTGCTCCGCTCTTCATTGAATCCCCAATGTGCTTTATAAGAATCTTTTCCACAACCCGATGAACAGATGACTTAGTCCAGGAATGGTTCTCAACAACTTCCATGGCTTCAGGCTTTTCTTGGTTATCCTTCTCCTTACAGTTGACAATTTGCGCACAGAAATCAACAAATGCAAGTAATGCTCTGTATGCGCTATGCCTTATAATCAGTTCACTGGACGACAAATCGTGTATACACTGTGACAAAATA
Source organism: Sonneratia alba (assembly GCA_900174645.1). NCBI lineage: Eukaryota > Viridiplantae > Streptophyta > Magnoliopsida > Myrtales > Lythraceae > Sonneratia > Sonneratia alba. The sequence goes on from FWPY01000047.1 coordinate 370,840, forward strand.
AGTAATGCATGATCCTCTCTCACAGAATAGAAGAAATCGGTTGTGACCCTTTCATAAGCACTGACTATAGTATCATAATCAAGATCTGCTTCCATGTCATGAGTAGCATTTAGTTCACGGACAAGTTTCCCCTGCATTTTCAAGATAAATACATATGTACAGGTAAAATCTCCGGGTTATAAAAATGAACTGAACATAATGCAGGTAAAGTGAATAAAGCTTATTACAGTGATGAGCATGGAAGGGTCATTCTCAGCAAGAGCAATGAGAAGATCACATATAGACATCCGCCTCTCCTTTTCTACGTAAGTTAGAAGAGGAGATATTGCATTTAGAATCTTTGTACTAGTCTCACTCTGTAATACAGGTATAATGTCTCTGACTACCAGAAGAACATCCATGTAGAGATCTGCAAGGAGGAAACTGGGTGTTCAAACATAGAACTGAACTGTGTTTTCACTGTTATTATTAACTGAAATTCAATGGCTTATACCTGAGTTTTCAGCCTTCTTTGATAAGAACAAGAGTAAAATTTCAAGGAACTTTCTTGTCAGCAGCGGATCCTGCAAATATTTTGGTAGTATCTTGAAAATTTTAACTAGAGACTCCCCTGGGTGTTTGACCAATTTCCTGTGCAAGAGCACATCCAGATAAACCACCAATGCAACATAAAGCCCAGACCTTCAACAAAATGTCCAGACTCATCTGGGTGGTTCACCACCCACAGAAAGTTGAATAACATAAAATTCAAACAATAAAAAATGTTAAAATGTAATGTCTGTACCTCTTGAGAACATTATTTCCCATGAAAAGAGAATGTAAACTATTGATAAGTGTCTCAAGGTTTGAAAGCAAAAATCTCCGTAGGCTGTCATCAACTTCAGCTGTGTCACTGTCAAGGTTTAAGAGATTCTCAATGAACTTCAGGACACCAAACACAACAGGTTCAGACACAGTATTGATGGTCAACATTGAGAATATATCTGGGACTAGATTAATTTCCCGATAAAGAAGTGGAACAAGTCTGTGACTTCTGCTCATTGTGAGGAAAGAAGAAAATAGTGAACTTGGCTTCTCACTGCTTGATCCCTCTTGCTTGAATTTGTCGATAAGTGGTTTAACCGAGGTGAAGAACAAGTCCCAGAAATCATAACCAAAATCATGCTCTTCATGTTTACTGAGAACACCAGAAACAATCTTCAAACACAATGACCTAACATCCTTCAGCTGCTTCAATGATGCACTCATCTACAAAAGCAGAGATGTTTCTCCATGAGAGTCAACAAGAGTATGACAGGTTATCAGACAAAACTATCGCTTATAAAAATTTTCTTTATTGACTACTCCAAAAAAAAAAAAAACTATTGCTTCTAAAACTATTGGATACTGTGACTTGACAGGACAAACTCATTAATGAGCATAACAGGTGGTTAACCTGCAAACTAGAACCTACAGGCCATAAAGTTCCACCTTATATTTTTTTTCAGCAAAAGTATGAAGCTCTAATTGTCCGCATAAAAATATCCATGGCCATATGGGCTGGATTTTCCTAATTTTTTTAATGCTATTAGCAACAACCAGCCATCCATTAAGCACAAGTTGGAAGGCTGAGTAATATCAGATATACAAGATTTTTCTTATTATTTTCAGAAATTCTGAATCAGTTCCACAAATTGCTTCATGAGTAATACATACTCTTCAGAACTGGTCATGGAACATTTGGGTTAAGGTGGGTTCATTTTAAGACATTTTTAAACAAGAAGCAAGCCACCTTAAGGGAAGAAATACCCTTTGGTCCTCAACCTACGGTGCTTTTTTCATTTTTGTCCTAGCAATAAACTTATCCCAATTCACAACCTTAAAATTACATGAAATTTTTGTTAAGGTTCAGATTAAAGGAAAAGAAAAGAATAAGGACAGCCAAAATGTTTAGGACCAAATTTCATTTTTTGAGCCATAAAAAAAATTGTTAAATAGAAGCAAGATCATGTTGCCTTAGAATGCAAAACTTCTGACACAATTTGTGTACTACGTCAACAAGGTCATGACTAGCACTTAAAATATGCACCTACATGGAGTGATCCCCAAGCATTTCTTCAGTCCCTATGGAAGAATAGGAGTTTTTTTTTTTTTGAATAGGGAAGAAATGGTGATTAAAACAAGTTACATACAAAATAATGCATACATTCTTGCAAAATAAAGAGTTACCACGGTATAATTTCCAGCTTCACTATCCTCACCCATAATCTGCTTAAAGCTAGCTGACTTATCCTCAGATGATGATTGAATAACTTTTGTTCCATTAAGACCAGAAGTGCAGCAAGCCAATATCCTGATGACAATTCCCATCAGTAAATTAAGGAATGGTCCAAGATGAAACTCATCAAATGTTCCAAGAATATCCTCAACCACATGCAGAAAACCATATATCTTCTTCCAAGGGACAATTGCCATATTATCAATGGTGAAGTACTTCAAGAAGTCAAGCGTCACAAAATCATCCATTGAAATGCCTCCAGGGGACCAGTACTGACTGCTAATCTCATTGGATTCATGTGAAACAACTTGCAGTGGCTTTATCAACAATACAAAGAAGAGAGGAAGCTCAGTAGTGTCAAGATGAGCTACAAAACTGAGAACTGCCTTCCGATGATGCACGCCAGCATGCTAAAAATGACAAAAACAGCAAACACAAAAAGAAAGAGTTAGAGGAGGACCGGCAGAGAAGAGGATGTGAAAGAGTAACATATTATTATAGAAACTGTTAATTGTAACATAGACCAGACTTAGACAACTGGTTCATACTATCATAAACAAGCAGTCCTAAATTCATTAATGACAATATATATTTTATGCTTGAGATGTTACATGTTTTTTCAGTTAACATTGCTATTTCAAATGCAGTTTCAAACAATACCCATACCTAACCAATTGATGATCTGTCTCCTTCTAATGGCTGAATTATAGCCTTCAAATTTACACAATATTCTAGAAATTCCTGTTATTGTGGGAAAATGCTCTAAACTGTTTCCAGGAGATTCATTTGGAAATACCATCCATGAAAGATTCTTCGTAATTGCATTTGCTGTTCCTAAAACCTTATCACATCAATATGAAGATGTTTGAAATGCATTACATAAATATAAACAAAAATGCAGGTACCTTTCTTGAAGCAAGTGTCTTCAGTTTTCTTACTTTAGGTGCCAAGACACGCACAACTAAAGGAACTATACAGGCTCTATGACCAGCCTCAATTAGATTGGACTCACAAGATAGACTCCATGTAGTAAGTTCTTCTCTTAAGTTTTTTGAACAGATCAAATTCTTTAAGTTCTTCTCATAAGGCAGCAAAAAATCATCCTTCCACAACAGCAAACAGTCAAGAACCTTTGTCTGAGTTTCATGATCATTTTCATCAAGAAGCCTGGCAAAAAATAATACAGAATTACAGCCAGCAGATCTGTCAAAAAGGCAGAGAAGTTCTGCTAGTCTCCAAAAAGAAGCAGTCTAGATCGTTAAGTACATTCCAAAAGTTACGAACCTGATTTGCAGGACATCTTTGAGGAATTGACTAAGATAAAGGGATTTAGGGTCCCGCATAGACTTCAACAAGTTCAACCACTCCTTCAGAATGCCCTTCCACGTTTTACCCTTACATGCACCCGAGTCAAACAAACCCACGCTACACACATTGAATATAAATTATAACAGCCTGAATAATCGTAAAGACATTGACAAAGTTCACAAAGTCATAGGGTGAGGAAGAACCTTGAAAGCTCATCGATTTTGTAACCCAAAAACTTCAAAAACAGAGGAACAAGCTGTCTGGAACGGGCTTCACAGATTGAAGGAATCTTTTGCAATGTCTGGATCAATAATGACAACAATGAATCTTGCGGTGTGCTCTCCGATGCAGGATTGACAAATGAATTGAAGAGTTTCATCAGCTCTATGAAATTTTGAGTTCACGTCAGGAAACATATGAACCGCACCATAAAGGGAAACATAATCATAAAAGACATTGTTTTGCACCATGACAAATTTGAAGATATGATGATAGAAACAATTAGAAAGGGTGGAGCTTTTACCACTTGACTTCTCAGATGAATTGTCAATCACCTCCTTAGGGAGATTATTTGAAGACAGGAAAGAGGTCTGCCAATCTTCAAAGTACCGTATAAATTTATCCCATAAAGTACCAACATGCTTGCTAATTAGAACAGAAAGGCACTCAGATGTTGGGCCCCACAGATAACTAAATCTGTTCTGGAATATACCAATCATTGCATACAAAAGCACTGTCATATATGTTTCCGATATCCTTCCTGCAGATATATCCATCTGTATCTTAGAGATCAAAAGGATAACTCTTCTACTGGTTGTGATTGAAAGTGGAGTCTGCTCTATGGTTAGGAGGATTGGAAGAACCTGCTCATCAAACAAATATAGTTATGAAAAATGGTGATGAAAATATTTAACCTGCAGATGACTCTATAACAACACCACAACACAACGCCCGCACCCCCCCTCCCCCAAAAAAAAAACCCACAATCAGAGAGAGAGAGAGAGAGAAGGAAAAAATTATTGCAGATAGTGGGGCATACATCAGAAGGTTGATTTACGGCTGAAATTTCACTCCCATGCTGCTTGAAGTGGCACAGTATTCTTAAATTTGCAATTCGAACTCCCTTGTCTGTGTGGCACAAATTTTCAGTGAACTTGCTGGTTCCATGGAAAACATTTTCTGCCTCAAGTATAAAATGATGCATGTCCCCCGGTGACCCAGTCTGTGGAGTGGACCTATAAGTTTTTGGCAACAGCAACAGCATCCACAGAGAGAATTGTCAGCACCCAGAGGACAGGAGGAGGAGGAGGCCAAACTAGGAAAAAGATAGTTGAGATACTGAATCTTACCCAATAACTGAATCTAGACAATCAGCAAAAGAGAACAACACCTGTTGACATGAATAATGTCTCTTTGCTAATTGAATGACCTTATCTGCATCTTCCAGAGCAAATCCTGAACCACAACAAAGTTTGTTGTAGGAACTTAGGGCACTGCCAATTAGGCTTTGCCAAGTGTTTCTTGAGAAACCTAGGACATTACCTGGAAAATTAAAAAAATTGATGGGAAATTATTATCCAAAACAAAACATAGAAACACTATAATAGTCTAGGATGGAAAATTATTCCCTGTGTTCTCTGTGTGCTTGTGTTGGGGGCAGGGGGTGTGGTCAGTGTGGGAATGAACAATAGAAAATGGAGCTTTGAATTAAATTTATCAGAAACTAGGGAAGGAAAGATGAAGGATGACAGCCCCTAGATTTTCTTACATTCGCATCAATATCTGGGTATGAATTGCAATTATGGTTTAGCAAGTGAAGAGTTACCATACCATCCTTGGCCATTAGAAGCTGATCAAATGTGTTGATTAGAGCCATCAATGAAGCAAGATTCTCTCCATCATCAAATACATGAGGAAAGCAACATATTGCTCCCCACAGCAGGGCCAAGTTAGTCTCGTTAACTTCCTTATTCAAGTTAGTGCCATGCTGCAACCCACTCCAGTGACTGATAAGCTTCCTGATAGAAGAACAGATTCTTGAAACTCCTCCTTCAGGTATGTCTTCAAGTAAGTTGAACTTTGGCATCTCAGCCTCCATTTTCTTGCAGAAGCATGTCAGAAGATTGATTACCTCCTCTAAGGAGGACTCAATTAAATTATCAAGTACTCTGAAAATCAACAAGCAATCCAAAAGTTAAAGCACAGAAACCGTAAGCAATGGAAAAAAGTATTAAGTACAAAAATAAGAGATAGGTATTACTTAATAATATGAGCCTTGAATACTTGCAGTACGTGAAGATCTTCTGATAGCAATTCCCAGATAAAATTCAACAAACTGAAATGCAAAACAAAATGTGTTAAAAATGTATAAGGAATGAGCAAGGATATGAGTTACATAAAAAAAACATACCTTGAGTTCTGGAGCTCGAATACTGGAGCCCATTTCTGAGAGCATGATGTTATAGCATCCAAATTACCAGAACTACTTAAAACGGCAAGAATTCTAAGCATTAACTGAAGAACATTATCCACTGACTTGGAGGATCCATCTTCTGAACTGGGAGAGACAAATGACATGACAAGCTTTGATGCAAGATCAAGTAATGGTCCATTATCTACAAAAGTGCCAAGCACAAAAACTTGCTCAAATTTATAAAGATGTGGTGAGCAACTTACTGCAAAAACAATATTAGATCTATAAAAGAGCATGTGTAACCACCTGAAACCTTGTGTATACCATTGACCTGTAGGGTAGAGATCAGCAAAGTCAACAATCTACTGAGGTGTGATGGGCTTTGGTCGGTTGTACTGTTATCAATTTCATCATATAGGCAATTTCTGATTAACTTCAACTCCTCGGCCTCCAATTCATCACATAATCTCTCAAAAGCAGAAGATATAACTTCAATTATAGCATCTGCACCTGAAAAGAGAATAACGAGAGAAAGGAATAAATAGGAGCTAGATCAGAAATATTTTAGACAACAAATCAATTTAACACTATCCAGGGACAAGTTAACTCAACCTATGCACGAAGAAATTAGGGATCTAATAGACTAGGCACCAGAATTTAGGACTTGGTCAAAGAAACAATACACCTATGAGTATCTATCAGTGTTAAAGTCAGATTGTAAGCCCCCAAAAATTTGTCTGATGGGCACAATTTCTTAGTATCAGCTACTTCTCAGAAAAACGGCACAACTAGGCTCTTTCCCTCCTGCCAAAATCATTTGAAAAGAGCTTATTTGATGTTTGTATGTAGTTTGATTGGAATAGAACTCCACAGCCCATCCAAACATTTTAATGAAACAGCATTTTAAGATTGGAACATGAGTAACAATCATCATTCCATACATCATTTTGGAGGACAGCAGAACTACTCCACAATGCCTAAGGCTGCTGCTGCTGCACCCTTGCCAGCAAAAATGAATCAGCCTAGACTTGCAGGAGCAAGAAAATTCCAATCCGGTTTTGCCAAAGCAGCAGCTCAGGTTATAACATGCTCTTGGGAAAGCTGATGCCAAAGACTATTCAAACAGGAAAATTTATTTTTACTGCACAGAAAAATTAAATGCTCCCAAGAAAAACCCTTTTCTGATAAAGTTTTCACCTCAAATTTGATAACCAGAAGAATTGAAGCCTTTATTGCACTCCGATACCATTGTAACTCATACTTGCCAGATGGTTGTAATGTTACTATAACAGAAAAGGAAAAGGGCCAGCAAAATAACAGAATACTATTTATTGATTTTATGATCTACTGCTAAGCACGTGCCTTGCTCAAAGTTATCACCAATTCTGAAGATTGATTTGTCCATCAACAATCGCAATACTCGTTCTGCCCTTGAGTGGAACTTTAAAGAAGTCCCCCTCATAGCATGACATAACAGGGCACTGACCCCAGCTTTTCTAGTGCATGAAGGCTTCTTCAGGACTTCCAGCATCACCTTTCTTACACCTGCTTCAGTAAGTTCAAGCCATCAACATAGAATGTAAATGAAAGTCAATACAACATTGCTCCCGTCTGGAGAAAATTCAACAAAGTAAACACCAGCTATGAGGGTAAAAAGCATCTATTGTTATTTCCCACTGGATCACAAATAACAGGAAAAAAAATCATAATATGGCAAAGCAAGAGTGAACATTATTTGCTCCATTGCCCACGTAACATAACACTTAGTTAAAGCTCCGGGGCTCAACTTCTCAGTGTATCAAGGTCTAACACGATCATAGATGAAAAGCAATATCAGTTTTTTTCTCAGATGTTTAACAGGAGGAAAATTCTAACCAGCATCAAAACTACAGCTACAGAAATAGAACCGATCAGATGATGAATATAAAAGATCAAACCTGGATTTTGCCATATTTTCTCAGTTAATTATCTTATTCATAATTTCCAACAAATACAGTCATCTTACCATACCTTTGATAAGTTGTTCAACGGGAGCATTCCTCAGCAAGAATGACATTGCTTCAGCAATAAACTCTTGGACATAATCTTTGGGGTAGTATCTCAATTTTATGGTAACCCTTCAAGATAAGATAGGAAGAAGTCATCAAGAAGGAATTTCTTTAGCTAATCATCAGTTACTTGGCATAGTTTAAACATTCGTAAGACAGGAACCAATATTTATTTATTTTTTTTGAGTAGTCAAGAAATTAACTTCATAGTACTTCCTTTTCTTTGAGTGCTCCGGAGTTGGTATCCGGGGATTAGGAGCCAACATTTAATAAAGCATCGAGAAAAAGAAAGCAGGAGTTTGAAAGCTAAGCAAAAAACAATCTACTTCAACCAATCTCTGACAATCTGCTATCTCCATTGCAGCAAGCACGACACCTCAAAAACATTGAATTGCATTACCAACATCCCAGAGGGTCTTGCAGTGAAAACTAAATTCAGCATTACATAGTCACTGAGGTGAAATTTAGCAAGAGTTCTGAGAAACCAACTAAAGAATTTTTCAACAAAGTATCATAAAATATGTTTGAAATAATATATTACAGACCTCAATACTCTCAAATGTTTGTACAAACAGATGACATTCTGCTTTCACCATATACAGAGGACCCATTAATTGTCACTTACCTGAGAACATGCCTTATATCCCGTATCAGATATTTCTGTAGATACATCATAATGTATGACCATGATGAAAAAATCTGCAGAAGAAAATAAATTACTAGCGATCAGTATCTGCAAATAACAAAATAATGTGATTGCATGTGTATAAAGACTTAAACCTGCTCAATAATCTCTGCTTCTCTATCAGCACCACTTTTGAGAAGAGAAACTAATGAATCCACAACCCTTGGTAGGAAACTAGCATAAACCAGGAAGACATTAGCAATAATCAGACCCCTTATAAGTGTGTGTGAAAGAACAAATATTCAGAGAACTCTAAAAGGTCATGACAGTGAAGAAAAACATGTGCCTTCCAAATCTTAAGAAGGTTCATCAATTGCTGTAACATCATGAGTTGAGAGGCAAAAATCTAGAAAGTTTCCAAAACCAATGTAATAATGCCTAAGGAGTATCAGCTGAGAGCATGGTTCGGGATTAGCAGCCCCAAGGAGAAGAAGCACTTCATTACGATGATTCCTATTTCAATTTTTTGGACCACTAGGAAGGAGAGAAATAGAAGGGCCTTTGAAGAGATTGAATCAAAAGATAATAGTATTCTTGAGGGATGGGCTAGGGAGTCGTACTTTTGGCACACTTATTTGTATAGATGGGGAAATCAGTGTTTAGTGAACATAACATGATTGATTTTATGTCATGTTCATAATACTTAGCACAGGCCCTTACTTCTTTATATGTTATTTGCACCATCTTGGTGAAAATTAATATAAATTCCTTATTTTTCAAAAGAAAATGTAATAATGGCTATAATCTTTCTATCATACAATTCAGTTGATACATACAGCAATATATAATTAACAGAAAACATTTATGAAAATAATAATATAGTCAAATGAAAGGGGGCAAAAAATCCACTTGGTCAGAACAACATCCACTCTATTCATGCAAGGAACCATCTGCAATGATTCCATGGCTCTCTGACCTAAGAGACAATGGGTATATCATGTGTCAATTTTGATACTAATAAATTATACCATGTGCAACTTGATAAAAAATGCTCAGTGCTTCTGATGATGAGTTTTATTGTTATTAAATGTGTTGAAAAGTCATAACTAACACTTCTTTTAGAAAGTTGCAATTTCTCATTTCTTTTATGAGTGTAAAACCAACACTTATGCTTCTTTTCTAGTATCGAGCATAAAACTGCAAAACAAGAGTACCTAGAGCAGAAGTGGAAAAAGAATAGCTACAACGGCAACTTCTTCACATGAAGCAAGAACTTACGGGATAAAATCTTCTAGAAGGTCTCTAGATAAGGCAGCAATCAACCTGTGACCAAAGGAAATCAAGATGTTACTTTCCTAAAAAAATGAAAAAGTACAATGAGTCAACTTTCGAGAAAAATAGCTTATATCAAAGTGAAATATCCTCAGCACTTTCTGAGTTAAGAATGATTAGCAAAATATCTATTGCAATCTCTACAGGCGCTGGGACCACTATAACATGTTGTTGCTTTAATAGTGCATGAATAATTTAGAACTCTCACCAATATATAGAGATTCTTCAGTAAGGTTCAGTTCTTCCTCTATAATTAATATACTGATCGATGCATGAGATTTAAAAGGAACTAAATTCAAGCGTTTAAAAAGAGTTATAGTTCATAGGATTCCTTAAAGAAGTCTTTGGAAAAGTGCTTTCTTTCCTCCTTATATATTGTTTTATGCAACATGAAGAGGTTGAGTTGCTATTATAATGACAGTGAAGCACCTGGAGTGAAAAACTACCACAAGATTACCAGTCATATAGTCAAAAGCTAGTATTCGGCAGACAAGGTACTGTCATACAGTTTCTTTAATCTTCTAAGAAGACTACAGTGATGTATCATTAGGTGGTATAAATCCATTATAGAGGATCATATACAAGCACATTAGAACTTCTAAACATGACAAGTAAAAATGAAACCAAAAAAATGGAAATTATACAGAATATTTGCACTACATGAAGTCCCAACAAAAATTATCATCATACTTGCAAAGAAATTAACATCCAAAATTACAGAAGAATCCATGTTAGAGACTGCCATACCGAAGACTAGCCTCAAGTGAGAGTCTTGCTTTCATTTGCAATCTTAAGACAAGCTTTGAGAAAATTATCTCCTTGTGAAGCAGCACCAGTGGCAATGTCTGAACTAAGGGCATTATCTCCTCGTAGTATGAAATAAAATCCTCTGCAGTATTTAATTCCTAAAATACAGATAATCAAAACGGAAGATCAGAAAGTGTAGATCTGTCATGACATCCATAATAACCATAATAATCCTAAAAGTCTAGCCTGCCGATCATAGCATTTGCATGCCTTGATGTGGAAACATATCCTTCAAGATGTCGGCTAAGCCAAAAGAAAAAAATTTTAGGGCCTCACTTGCAACCAACTGATTAGACCATAAAAACTTTCTGGAAATTTTTTTTTCAACTTTAAATGAGATCCTCAAATTTTCAAATGCAATGATTTACAGCATTTAAACTCCAGAGCACTTCCAGATGTCTAGGCAAACTACCCATTGCAACTTTCCAGGTATTCAATAGTTGAAAAAATAGACATAAGCTTATGACAAAGAAGAGGCATACGAGAAGAGAACAAATTAATGTACACCTATGTAAACACAGGAACACCGAAATATCATCCCAAGATCCACTCAAAGAATTATTAGAACATGCATTCTACTAATAATAGTAAATTTACTATTACTTGTTAACCACAAGTCAACAGAGTACTGTCCTTCCACTTTTGCCATTACATGTGACTTATTAATAGATAATGTAAGATGAATAACCAGACAATCATGCCACATATACAGATATAGGTTAACGTGACATCCGCATACCCTCCATTCAACAAGGCAGTCCTTGAAGAAGCAGGACCCCTCAGAAGGTTCTGACTTAACATGGTCGAGACTCCTGTAAACATCAATTTCAATCTCTTCCAGTCTCTGGGAGAACTTCTTAAACTGCAAGTAACAACAACTTCCAAAGTCAACGAACAAGTTCCGAGATATTACAAACAAATAGAAACGGAGTAGACCAAAATCTTAAAACCGATGAGAAAGCAAGGTTGGAACTTTAGCTGCAAGAAACAACTAAAAACAATGTAAACTGCCCCCTTTTTGAACAAAACAAATCACATGCGGTGAGAAAGAAGAAATTGACCGAATGGGGCGGGTCGCAGTTATGCTCTACGTTTCAAAATTTCCCAATTGGTAAGGGTTAAAGGTGCACATGAGTGATGTAAGTCAGCAACTTGATCACAGCTTAGGGTTAAACGCAGAGCATACCACGAAGCGCCTCCGGCCGGCGGCTTTGTTGAGTGACTTGACGGCATTAGCATCGGAAACCGTCGCCATCGCCACAGGTAACAAAAACTCTGGGCCCTTGGGTTCAAATCCTAGTCGCCGAATAATTTAAGATTACAAATTCAGTGTCAAGCTGAACGATTCACCCCCAGTCGTATCAGTTCAGCGGCGCAGCTGAAGGAGAAGAATTCAGTGTCTCACATGGGAAGGAAAACGGCAGAAAGAGCGAGGGTTTAAGCAGGGTTCCGAACAAACAGAACCTATATTATATTGTTGTAAATATATAAGGACCAATAGAAGGTCGACACCTCAGCAGATCCACCAGATTCTCTCCGTCTCCACCGCCTCTTTTCCTTCCCCGACTATCGCCGCGGCGTCCGAACCAACTGACAGCAGTCAATTCCTTAGGTCTCACATAAATCTTCAAAAATAACTTCACAAGCATAAATAAGAAAAAGAATGGCCTGTCAAATTTATTTTATTTTTAATTTCAGTTCATGTAATTTTTTTTACAAAATCCAACTAGTATCCAACTCAAGTCGGGTCGACCAACTCAGAATAAGATTATCAAAATATAAATCCTTTTAATTACAACACTTGCCTTCAAAACATTAATTAAGTGAAAATATATCGAAATATTTCAATTAATTTATATTAGTTTAGTTTATGTATTTATTAAATCGTGTAAATTACTATTATTTCATCACATGATTTATTGCGGTTATTTTTCCTGGATTCTCTATTATCTCATAGTTTATTTCAAATTCTTTGCCCGGTATATCATATATTCCATATATCACCGATAAAATATGATATATTCTAAATCTGGGTATAATTTGCACGCATAATCTTTGGTTGTAAACTACTTTTGCTGTTAACCCAAAGATAAAAGAAAGATAAAGCAATATTCATTGTAGATAAGCATATATTTGATGTGATTAGCTAGGAAAGAACATAGTAGCAGGTAAGAAATCTACACCAGAGTGACATGAATTCGATTTCGGTCGGTATTTCTTCAACCAGTAGTTCAAATGTCCAGTGGAGCACAATCACAGCAACTTTGGGTACATCAATGACATGAACGCTTGAGCATTTTCTCTACCTTTTACCTCTCCCGCTGACATGAATAGGTATCACTAGAACTGCTTGAGAAGCAAAATCCAAAAGCAAGTCGTTGCCATGACAACATTCACAAACTTGCCAAACTTCTTCGTCGCAGCAGTATTGCACGGTAAGCTGCTCCCACTGAAGCACCCTTTCTTCTGCTTGATCCCCATCCCGTGATCCTCAAGGACAAATGTTGAATTCACTCGGTCATTGCTGAACAGAATGCACCAGTTAGATGGCCCCTTGTGGGAACCACGGACCACACCTACTCCAACCTCACTATGAGACCTGTTCCTCAAAAGAGAGAGAGTTCGGTTGTCTCTGATCAGAACCTGGGAGAATGCCTGTAGCGGGCTAAGGTGCTTTGAATGGCATCCCACAATATGCCCTGTAAGGGACCCGTAAGTGGGAAGTTCGATGCCACAATTGGGTGCGAATATTTCAGTGAAATTGTCCTCCGATGGGCTGCAGTGTAGAGTGTTATCACTTGTGCAGTTGCTCTTGCAGAACTCAGCATATTGCAAGGCCATACACCCAATCCCAGGACTGCGGTTTAAGGAGGGGAGTTTCAGGGATGTTCGGTTATTGTTGATGATGTCCACAAGAATGTCTGCTGGATTTTCTGAGACAAATCAAATATAAAGGAGAATTCTCAGTTGAATTTAGCAGCATAACTAACCATGTTAAAAGACTGCACAACGAATGGTTTAAGTGAACATCAAGCAAAGACACCTATATTGCTCAAAACAATATTGCTATCACAATAACATTTGCAAAAATAATCTAACTACCAAGCCCTAGTCATAACTTTAACAGGAAAAACTGCTTAAAGCTGGCACCACACAGATGTAAGGATATGTCTCGTGCAGCCAGAAGTGACATTGGATAAACCATGAGGCCAAACTGAAGAATTACCCATTGATTGCTCTAATGTTCCAACTTCCGCAAAAAGAACAGTTAGAGCAAGATCGTTTCCACAAACATGTCTTTTTTCCTTTTTTTTGGGTATAGTTCGACAACCATGTCTATAAAAGCAGGTAAGCAGTTAATTTAAGGCTCAACAGTGATATCATTTTGCTGCTTGGAGCTCAAGTATGATAAAGAAGCTCAAAGCCAGCTGGTCTTCACCCTAAATATATACACATGTTTTATGTTTGTGTCTCATATGTCTGGATTTCTTATTATCTGAGACATTATCCAAGTTCTCTTCCCCGATGAAGAATAACAGCACATTGATATGTCAGGTTAGGAGCACTCCAGCAATTGCTCAACCACTGAAAACATCGTCTACTGTATGTCTACCTAAAGAATTTTACTCTGTCTAGAAGTCCAGTGAACATTTTACAAAATTAAAACTAATGCAATGTCTTAAATTAAAAGTAGCAGTCAGTATTGCTCTTCAAATCATGTCACAACTTGACATAAAAACCTTCATAATATTCCACAGAAACATCGTCCTTCAACGCATTTTTACTATGACTATTTCCTGTCAAAGCAACACCCAGCAAAATCTTTTACTTTTCAAAATATTTGTACTTCACACCATAGTATGGGCACAGACTTTCTAATGGGTTAGCTCAAACCTATGTCAAGACAGTAAAGAAGCACTCATTTGTTTGCGTTGAGGAGGCAAAATTAGTGAATCAACTCAAAGACAGTCCATCACTACAAGAGGCAGCTTATAATGAGGTAACGCTGCCACCAATCAGGAAACATGCCTGTTTTGGACTATCTTATCATGCTCAGTAAACTCCTTTGAGGTTCATGCCTGAGCTGACTTTGATATGATGACTGACTACTGAGAGAATACCTCGACTAACTTAAAAGTTAGACCAACTCGTCAAAAACAGAAGAATATAAATCTCCAACAAGAATTGCTGAGTTGATGAAATCCGCCTCTTAGTAGCCAAAGTCCAATAGTAGCTGAAAGCACCCTTTGTAAGCACTGGCTTTTCAGAGCCGATAGATATGGCTGAACACTATCCTGGAAGCGATGCATCAGCTTCACCCGACCCAACCAGTGGCATAATACAGTATAGACCAATAATGCATGAAAACTAATCCAAAGCTCAATGAACAAACTCAAATGGGTTAATGTAGTTTTGCTTCACTTGGGAAGTACTACCTAGAACTTCTACTCTTAAAGCTATAACAGCTATTTAATGCAAGCTTGAGGAATAGGACGGTCAGACTATTACTCCATTGCCCACCACAAGCTTCTCCTTTGAGCAAACTCCGAAACAGCAGCAGAGAGCTCACCGTGGCTCTTGGAGCAAACAGGTGCTGAAGCAAGAAGGAGATGGAAGCAGACAATCCAACCAGGGGCAGAGGAGATGAGCCTCTTCACCATCATCACCAGCAATGCGGATCGCCCAGCGACCTCTCTTCCAGGAAAAGGGCTCGGAAAGGCAGGGCCTGGCTGGCTAAAGTGTCTCCAAAGTCTTCTCTTTTGGGAAAATTGACTCAGGGTGATGGGGGTAACAGAAGAAAGGGAAAGGTTTTCGGGATTTGGGAAGGCTTGGAAGTTTTGCCGGGTAAAGTTGCACGATGAGGAGAGAGTGGTGGTCCCCACTAGCCGTTTGCTTGCGTGCACCACGCCTTGTTTTTTTTATGGTTTTTTTTCTTGGGTGGAATTTTCTACCCTCAGATATTTAAAAAGGAAAAAAGTCTCAGGTGATCGGGCCCCTTATATGGGCTTTATGCTTGAAAGCCCATGGAAGCACTTCATGGGCCTCGATCCGGCCCGATTTAACCAATTGACCTGGAAAACCCTAAGCATGACTGCTGTCGTGGATTCAATCCAGGCCGTCCATCTTTGTTCATCTCTAGGGCTTGCGAAGCTCTTTGTTGCTAGTTGCTACTACCAATTAGTACCGCCGGCCAGTCTCCTCGCCGCAGCTCTCGAGTCCTCAGGCTCGACTCGCTGCAATGGTAAGTTTCGGCCGTACCGTTGTTAGAAGTCAATGTGCGGTCTTTTTTTCTTGTTGTACTGCATCTCCAATCTCTAACTTTGGATCCGATGTTACTCTAGAGCTGTGGTCGATCATTTGTTGGTGGAAAGTCCGAGTGTAGTTGTCATTTTAGGGGAATTTTGTTTTTGGGCCTGCGTGGATTTTCTTATTGCTTAATTTCCTCTATGGTCCCATGGCAGGCGTTTGTGAAGGCTCAGAAGACGAAGGCCTATTTCAAAAGGTTTCAAGTGAAGTTCAAGAGAAGGAGAGGTATATGTCGTACAAACTTCTGATTTATGATGATTGATCTCTTTATATTTCGTGAATGTGATTTCGTGGCTCAAAGTAGTGGACTCTGAGTTTATCTGCAGAGGGGAAGACCGATTACAGGGCTAGAATTCGCCTGATCAATCAGGACAAGAACAAGTATAAAACCCCGAAACATCGCTTTGTGGTTCGATTCGTATCCTAAAAGATTCATCTGTGGTTTTGTGAATGAAATATGAGTTTGCATTGTGCACCTTAACCTTTTTTTAGACCAACAAGGATATTGTTGCGCAAATAATATCTGCTACTATTGCTGGTGATGTCGTGCTTGCTGCAGCCTATGCCCATGAGCTCCCACGATATGGGCTTGAAGTTGGTCTCACTAACTATGCTGCTGGTAATGCCACATCTCTGGTCTTTTCTATCATTTTGACATGACTACTCCTACCTACTTGTACATTGGCTTCTCTATATAGTAACATAAGATGCTTGTTCCAGCATATTGCACTGGCCTTCTGTTGGCTCGCCGGGTTTTGAAAATGCTTGAGATGGATGGTGAATATGAAGGCAATGTGGAGGTGCAATTGCTGAGAACTTTCATATTTCTCAGATGATGAGTTTGCTTGTCCGCTCTCCTATATTTTCTAATTGTGGTTGTCAGGCAACTGGTGAGGATTTCTCTGTTGAACCTGCTGGGGAAAGGAGGCCATTCCGTTCCCTCCTTGATGTTGGCCTTGTGAGAACCACCACTGGCAATCGTGTCTTTGGCACACTCAAGGTAATATGTACTATGTGAATCTGCTTGCATTACTGTCTGCATCTCTCTTTGTTGTTTACATAGTATCATGCTTAACTCCGTGCTTTCATGGTTGTTTTATTGGTCTCTTGACGGTTTTGACAGCTTATATTCTTATAAGGCTGAACATGTTTCTTTACCTGTCAGGGGGCTTTAGATGGTGGTTTGGATATTCCACACAGTGACAAAAGGTTTGCTGGGTTCTCAAAGGACAGCAAGCAACTTGATGTAGATGTTCACCGCAAGTACATCTACAGTGGTCATGTTGCAGCATACATGAGTGTGAGAGATACTTTTCATCTGTACTACTGTTTCACTGTATTAATAAGCTGAAGGAGTATTATCCAATTCAACTTGGTTGGTTTGCCTTTGATCTGTAGACTTTGATGGATGAAGAGCCTGAGAAGTATCATTCTCACTTCAGTGAATATATTAAGAGGGGAATTGAGCCCGGTAACATTGAGTCTATGTACAAGAAAGTTCACGCTGCTATTCGGGCAGACCCATCTTTGAAGAAATCTGAGAAGAAGCAACCTATGGAACACAAGAGGTATGTAAAATGCATATTTTGATTCGACAGTCTTGGGAGTTGGGATATCCTATGTGGTTACTCTTTTTCACCTCTTTTCTGATCTTTTTTGTGGTCACATCTTATTTTATCCAGTATGTAAACTAGGTGCCCTGAAATGTCATTGTTGGTTTGAATGTTGTCGTACAATCATATTCAGATTTGTGGCTATGGGTGTATGTATCATTAGTATCCTACACAACATGACAGGGCCTTTTCCATCATCAACTCATCAACAAAAAGTATGGTAGGCTCTATATGATGCCCTTATCTTCGTACTCAGTAGAAAATTGTCTCCCTCTGTTGGTGGTTGGTAAAGATTATCCCTTTTATAACTTTCATTTAAGATTCTTTGTCTGTATTTCCAACTCTTCTTCTCATTGACGTACTGTTGTTCATATGAATGGCATGTGCCCTTATGACATTATTACTGCTCGGGTAGGTTATTTTTCCTTTCTTTTTCTTTCCCCTCTCCATGAATGCTGAGATTTTTTTACCCTTGCTTTGAACAGATACAACTTGAAGAAGCTTACCTATGAGGAGAGGAAGGCTAGTTTGATCGAGCGGCTCAATGCCCTCAACTCAGCTGCCGGAGCTGATGACGATGAAGATGATGAGTAGGAGAAAATTTTCGAAAGGAATATCAGCTAAAATGAAGATTATTTGTCGTCACTTTTGTGCTCGTTAGAACCGGGAAGCCACTATTTAGAGTTTCTTCTTCCACAAGTTCTAATTGATAGCTTTCCCCCCCCCCCCCTTTTTAGCTATTCGGACTGAATCTACAACCTCTGACACACACTTAGAATCCTCTTTTTTAGTATTTCAATTTTCAAATCCCATAATTTGTATGAAATTTCACATTTTTTGGAAAAAAGGGAATTTATATACTTCTCATGCATGCGCAAGTCCACTGAAGAAGCGGTCTCCCTCTCTGTCGCTTATTTTGGGAAAATGAACTTACGAGCAACCAAGAGTGGGGCTTGTTTTGGGTGGGTGAGCGACAAAAGCAATAACCAAATTTGATTACTCTCTCTCTCTCTCTCTCTCTCGTTGAGGAGTAGCAGCAGTAATGCGATTAGTGGCAATTGCAGTGGTCCTGCTCCTGCTCCATCCACCGCCTCCACCATGGCCCTCAGCTCAACCCGCCCCAAACACGTATAGGATTCCTCCAGCTCTCCCCATCCTTTCCCCCGCGCAAGTAAATTGGAATTGGCAAGTTCTGTGGCTTCACTCATGGCTTCCGGACCACATGGCCCACTCACTGATCGAGGAACGTCGGATGACTCCGACTTGGGAGATTGATAGACCGAACCGGGTCTTACGATTATTAGTTAGATCCATTTCATAGACATTTTCATGAGAAACAATACTGGAAAGAAATATAGTGAGTGGCCATTTTCTTCTTATAAACCGTGTGGATCAAATGTGATACAAATTGATCGGACATCTTACATTGAATCAATTCCACCCGTCAATCTATGTGGAATCCTCTGTCTGATGCTGATAGAATGATTTACCGGTGTGTGTTATCATGGCTCCCATAACTTCGGTAAGACTGAACATTATCCAAAGTAAATTTTCATTACCATGAGGTGAAATTCGGGACATGTCATTCTGAGGTGGTAGGGACAAAACAGCACTTTCGCTTGTGAAAAAGGAAAAATCTGTTTGCCGTCGTCGCCAGTGTTGCAACGGTAGCAGCGGACTTCCCCCGTGATCGGCGAGCTTGCGGGACCGGTTCCCGGAGAATGATGCCGCCGTTGATAGTTTTGGCTTCCCGGGGATCCTAACCTCTCAGGAGAGGCCGATCTCCGGCTGCATGCCTCCCTGCTGGTTCCACTGCCCGCTTGGACTCTCTCTCACCAGAAGACTCAAGCAGAAGGCCAGTCCCGATTCCCCAACCGCTTTTCATGTATCCTGCCCGTTCGCGCCGCGCTGCTGCGGGTGTCACCGCCACGACGGGCGTCCTCCGCCATCCTTGCTGCGATGACTCCGACGAATATCCTCCGTTGAAATGATCCTCCCACTCGATTCCTCTGTCGGGAGACATCCCGCGATTGGGTATCCGGCCTGGCCCCCGGCAGGCCTGAGCACAGGCGTCCCCCCTTGGCGGTTGCTTCTGGCGGCGCCGTGGGAGGAATGAGAGCCAGGACGGAGATGAGTGGGACGAAGACTGTGCCTGGCAAGAATCACGGGGCGAGGAGGTCCTCGGGTCCGGATTCGAGCAACCGATGCGTCCGAATTTATCTTATTGGATCTGGATCTAAACATATTCACAATCAGAGACAGCTTGCTCTGTTTCTTCGAGGCGGGGAAACTGCATGTCACGCCGAAAGTTGGGAGGACCTGCGGAGTACTGAAGAACCGGCTGTGGGAACTGTCCGATTTCCGGCGAGCGACGTAGGGGAAGAAGGCCGGCTGCCGAGGTTGAGTCTCGGGCCCCCGGCGATCATCAGGGGACCGGGAGTGCACCGCTGTGGCGAGGGGCCGCTCGTCGACGAGCCGCAAGAGTCGCTCCCGGAGACAGGAAGCGCAGACGCCCTCACCGCTGCTCGGGTCAGCAGGATGCTTTTTACACCTCATCTACTCGCACTTCTTTGGCTCGGAATCTCAATCGGGTGCGTACTGGTGACAGGTTCAGGACTCCCTACTGTTTGCGCGGTGGCTGGCGCTGCGGCCGCGGCAGGGTACCGGCGTCGGTCCAATGAGTTCCACGAGAAGGCTCTTGCTGTCAACTGTGTAGTAGGTTGGACACGGAGCTATTTAAAAGACATTGGGCAGTAGCCTTCAAAATACGCGAATGCTATAGTAATACTATATATACATATATATAAATGTATATATATTTATAAGCCCTGAGTATGAATTTTATCTTTCAGGTTACTGCTCATATAGAACCGGAAGAACTTCATGAGAGATGTGACCTGAGATAAAAATTCCAAGCAGTTTATGTTCGTCCCAGTTTGAATTAACTGTTCAATTTGGTATTTGTGAAATGTGAATTTGATTGTTGACTCTTCCCCTTCTTGTTTTTCTGGGAGCCCCGAATGGGACAAGAAGGCGTTTTCAGAATTGAGGCGCACGAGGAATCTTCGAATGACCGGGCACCTTCCGATGACAGACGGTATCTTCGAATGACAACATTCCTAGTCCTACCGTCAGTGTGAAGAGAATATTCTTCTCCTCTCGTCGTCTCTTCCTCTGCATTTTGTTCAGATTGCCGGCAATGGAACAATATCGGGAGATTCCGTTGCCTTCTTGAGCCATTCCTTTTTTTTTTAACCTTAAATTCAGCTTCGCAGCACAGACATCCCTAAGAATCCGTTTCGACTCTCCCGGCTGTGGCTGTTGGCCGCGGACCTCCTTCCCAGCTCAGGCAGTTTCCTTTCTCCGACAGTGAATTCCCCGTTTCATCTCCGATTCACGTTCCATCCGGTGCTCAGCACTCCTGACTCGACAAGCTTTCCTCCGATGTGATTTTCTTTATTTGCAGTGAAGAAAACCCGAGAGTCCATCATCATCAAGTCTCATCATGCCTACCAACACCAGGAAAACCCGCAGAAGAAGTACCAAGGCAGATAAACGGATCTCAGGATCCATCGAATCCATAACCATGATCCGGAATTGAATGCGTGCGCTGCCAGGACTCATCTAAGTGGACCGAGAATTACTGGAAACCCAATGACTAGATCTCAACCTAAGTCTACAATGTGTGTTCAAAAGATAAATTTTGCACAATTAGCAGGTATATATGTATAGATATGGAAGACTAAAAATGGACATTGATAGCCATTGGAGCATCTAGTACCTAAATGGTGAAGGGGGTTACAGACTTGAACTGGACCATTAGCTGTGTGGAAGTCTGACTTGTCCAAAAATGTGGGAATTCAGCCAGTCGGGGACCGCCGACGGGTCCCCACCTTTAATGTCCATGGTGAACAGATAGATGGGTTGCTAGCGCTACTGAAGACCTTTCCCCGTTCAATCGTGGACCACTCCTCCGTTTCTCAGTCCACTGCTTCTGCTAGTTGCTCTTCCTCCACTCTCCCGCCTATCGCGGCAATCTGATCCTTCGATCGTACTGTCTGTCTCCTCGGCTCACTTGCTCCGCTGCCCGTCCATCCTTGTGATCCGATACCTGAGCTGAATAATGTCCAACTTCTCCGGTCAGATCAGGGCGTCCTCGTCCCTGATGAGGCGTCTCAGGCAGCGTCTCGGCGATCCGGCGCGCCTGCTCCAGTCGCGCTGCTTCACTACTACCGAAGGCAATCGCCCCACTATTGTCCACAAGCGAAGTCTTGATATTCTCCACGATCCCTGGTTCAATAAGGTAATTATTCACTGATTCTGGAGAATCACTGGGTGTTAAGCCTCGAGCTTTCCTGGAAATAGAATCAGGCTGATTGATATTATCCCCAGTTTCTTTATTCTGTTCTGATTCTAATAAGTGCAATGCTAAAGATGGGACGGGATTATGAAAAGCAATTGGTTATATCATCCCTGTTTCCAGCTGTAATTAGCTATTAAGTCTTTGGTATATTCCGCACAAGTGCTAACTAAGGGATGCTTTGCTAGTTTGGTGTTTTATAATTTTGTTGGTCTACTTCTTCTGGGATTGTATTGTTTCATGTCAGCTTTTCAGCTTCGTATATCAATAACTGCATAACAGAACAGGAATGCTAGGTGAGTTACTGAAGGAGTTCTCACTCTTGAGTAAAGACTTTGTGCCCATTGGATAGAACTTAGTTCATGAAGTACTTAAAATTTATTCTAGGTATAAGTTTCTTTGGCGGAAAGAATAAGTTAGAGTAGGGAAGCAAAAAAGATAACTTGGTTCAAGTTCTGCCTACTTACCCACTTAGAAATCCTTAACTTAATTTGCAAAAAATAGATCATGCCACATTCCCTCTCTTTCATTCACTTTTCTTTATAACAAACTTGTATCTTTAAATCACTCGATCCATTTAATTTATCAAGGATAACCCACTGTAGCTTTCCATTCATGCAATGATGTTGACAGTTTGAGTGATGGTCATAGATGAACTTTGTTTTCTGGCCCTGCTGATGAGATTTTCACAATTAATTTCATGATTCTAAGTGCCAAGAGTTTAATTATTTTATGTTAGTTAGATATTCATGTTTGTAAAATGTGTTAATCAGGAAAATTGTGTGGTCTAGTTATTCATTAATTGCTCTTGTAAAGCAAAAAGTGACCCTTTTTGCACTTCGCAGGGAACAGCATTTTCTATGACTGAAAGGGATCGCCTTGATCTCCGAGGGCTTCTTCCTCCTAATGTTATGTCCACCAAACAACAAATAGAGCGCTTCAGTAAGTTCTATAACTCAAATTCATGCTATGCCAAATTGATGCTGCAAGTAAATCGTTTCCATCATTTTATCTTCACTGGCATATCATGAGAATATGTGCCCTTATTTTTTTCTCACTTCAATAATTTCATGCTTCTAAGTAGAGAAGCAAGTAGGAAGCTGTAAGTTCTTGGAGACAGGTTTCCTTTACTTATCATAATGTAAACACACAAATGGTGCTGATATTAGTTTAAGATATTCTAACCTCTAATGCCCAAGGAATTCAAGTCATACAGCTTGTGTGATGGTTCAATATATGGATCTCCAGTTTTATGCCAAAATAGTTAATGTTGAATTAGCCTTTTAACTTGTGGCTAATACATAATAGTTACTTACGGCAAAAAATGGGCATCACTATATTTTATGTCTTGTCAAAAAAATTAAGTTGCAACATGACCTTTTTGAACTTTTGAATCAACAGTGGCGGACTTGAAGAGGCTTGAACAGCAAGCAAGAGATGGGCCATCTGATCCATATGCTCTGGCTAAGTGGCGGATTCTCAACAGACTGCATGATAGAAATGAAACCATGTATTACAAAGTAAGTCCGTTGCACTTTGTTACCGTGTCAAAGTACCTAACTTGCCAGAAGGCAATGTTTTATGTCCATTCTTTTTTATTATGGTTTCTAGGAAATTTAAATTCGTCATTAGCAGCCAATAAATATGATCATAAACAATTTAGATACGGATAAAACGGTTAACATTTTTGCTTAAACTACCAAATGACCATTGTGACTGGGTTATGTTGATGAAACTTGACCATTCAGTGAGTATCAGCCCTAAGGTATATTTCCATGCACCAATAAACAATGTTTTTACTTTTGTTACCACTTGAAATCACTAAAATATCTGTGCGATGTTTACTAGGTATGCCCGTCCTCTTTCTTGTTTTCCCTTCCAAAAGTATACATATGTTGAGATAAAGGTTAATCACTTAAAGTAAAAAATGGTATTTTTAGTTAAAACAGAAAAGGGAATACGAGACATTCATTTGACTAGAACATCCTTTAAATCGTGATTTTCTATCTTGGACAGGTTTTGATTGCCAACATCAAAGAATATGCTCCTATTGTATATACTCCGACTGTGGGTCTTGTGTGCCAGAACTATGGCGGTTTGTTCAGAAGGCCAAGGGGGATGTACTTTAGTGCTGCAGATCGTGGTGAAATGATGTCTATGGTCTACAACTGGCCAGCTGAGCAGGTCCTGCACTCACATTGTGATAATAATTTTCAATTTTTGATGTATTTCATATGACACTGTATGCCAATTAGATGTTTATAACTGCTTTTTTGCCATTATAATGCTTTAAATTTTCTGCTACATTATGTTGATCTGGACATATAGGGATATGCAGGCCTAAATCTTGAAATGAAATTGTCAAGGAGAAGTGCTTTTATATATTCTCTTCTATATTGAGTTGACTCAGTTGGGCATTTTAAAAGGTCCTTTGATGCAGGTTGATATGATTGTTGTCACGGATGGAAGCAGAATATTGGGGCTTGGAGATCTTGGAGTACAGGGGATCGGTATTGCAATTGGGAAGCTAGATTTGTATGTCGCTGCTGCTGGAATTAATCCACAAAGGGTATTGACTTTGCTTTGAGATTGCTTAACTGTGGAACTACCTTCCCCACAGCGCGCCCCACCCCGCCACCCCCCCATTTTACTGACAAACTAATGTGATTGCCTCAATTGCCTGTCACCAACAGATTTGTTAAATTCAAGTTGTCTGATGTTTGAAAGGTCAAGTAACTTTTCAAAAACATGTTGCTTGATGGATCGGTGGGAGCTATATATATTATTGGTGTACGCTAATTTTGACATGCATATGGACTCACAGATTAGTGAACATGATCAATTTTATGTCATGTCCATGAATTTTTGTGCAGTGCCAACCTTTTTCTATATGATGTTTCGCACCTACTTGATGCTTTATTAATGAAATTCTTTATTTACTGCTCAAGAAAATGTAAAAAGGGTTGGATTAACATTCTTGCTTCTATGGCCACTCTAAGCCTTTAAGGTCAACCCCATTGGTCCAATAATATCTGGAAACTATATGAAATCTGGTGAAGTCAGATTTTCATGATGATTGATTCATCATAATCATTGAATGTAAAATAATTTTTAGTATTTTCTCTATTCACCAATACGCTTGTTCTCTCTATGATGATACATCATAGTGTGAATAATTAATGGAAACTGCATATTAAACAAATACACTAGTGCTGATTCTGTTACATGTAAGTGCATGTTAGAGATATCATCATTTCCATGGATAGTCCAATATCCTTAGCTTGTTACGTGATAAATTATATAATAATAGCAATGCAGTGTGGACATACCAGAAATTTTATCTTCTTGTTAAAGATTCTCAAGCACACTACCTCTCGTCGTTGTGTCTGCAGGTGCTCCCTGTAATGATTGACGTTGGTACTAACAATGAAAAGCTTTTGAAAGACCCTCTTTGTAAGTTCTATGTTGAAGAGTAGGAAGACAGTAAATGTGTGGTCCAAAAATGAATTGAGACAAATAGGATTTTAAATCTTAAATTTATTTTGTCGCAAAATGCTAATAACTAATGCAAATAAGATTTGTTGTTTGATAGATGCAATAAGGATTTAAATATCACTATAAAGGGAAAGAGAAGAACCAATAGGCTTGGCTAAAGGGTGCACATATTAGACCCCAGAACTTGTTTTGATTGGTGAATAATTAATTCTGTGAAATGCTCAATTGAAGTATTGGATCCGTTATTGATTCTCATTGTTCGCTCTAGATTTGGGATTGCAACAACATCGCCTTGATGGGGATGAGTATCTTGCTGTTGTTGATGAATTCATGGAGGCAGTGTTTACTCGTTGGCCCAATGTGATTGTGCAGGTATTACATTCACCAGGTTTATCTTTAAACTATCATATTACTTTTTGAAGCATTAAGAAACTTAATTTCTGCAGTTTGAAGACTTCCAAAGCAAGTGGGCCTTCAAGTTACTGCAGCGCTACAGAAACACCTACAGAATGTTTAATGATGATGTCCAGGTGACAAGACTACTTACCCTTAAATCTTAAAGATTGTTTAGAATGATAAACAGAAAAGAATGTTAGAAGAGCAGAGTCTGCTCGATTACTCCTCCTTTTTCTTCTGTTTGGATGCCATGTTTTTTTCATTGGTATTTGAGTGGCCTGAGAATGAAAATCAATGGACATACTTGGATTCCTGAGCTTTAACATGATATTTTCTTTCTCCTTCGTGCTGCTCTATATATTTTCCAGTATGGATCTTCTCTGAAGGAATGAACTCTTTTCAGTATGACAAGAAGCATCTTATCAATTATTTGGACTAGGTATTAGCACTATCAGGAGTGTCCACTTTTGCTATATGCATCCATTAAGCTGTCTCTCAACCCCACAGTTCCTCGCTCTCTCTATGCTGCTGTTATCAGAACCTTGTGTAAAGATATTTTGTAATAGCAACTCCCATCACCAGTGCCCCCAAAAGAATAAAATCTGTACTATGATGAATAAGGCAACACTGAAACTACTATAATGATGACCTTTTTTCACTGATCAAGATTCTTTATAACATATAAGTCCGAAATGTCTTGTTTTGGGACTAAGCCTTGAGTTTTGGCTAGTAATCTTTGTATACAAGCATTTTCAGCTCATTCTCAAATAGTAATGGGCATGCTTCACAAAACATAATAGACAATCAAATCTGAGATGCTTGCAGATGTGAATTCATTTCTGTGCCTCTTATTTATAATTTAGTGTACTTGCAACATTTGTCAGACTGTCTGAGTTATTCTTGGGATCCTGCATCATCTATAATTTATTGCCTATTATTGGTTTGTGCTCTTAGCCTTTTCCAATTTTTTTGGACAGGGAACTGCTGGAGTCGCAATTGGTGGCCTCTTAGGAGCTGTACGAGCCCAAGGGAGATCAATGATTGACTTCCCCAAACAGAAGATTGTTGTTGCTGGTGCAGGAAGGTAGCTATTTATCCTTGGAGTAACAAGAAATGGATTTCTCTTTTTCCAATATATCTAAAGACGGAAAATTGTTATATGATATTTTACTGACAGTAGTGTCAGTGTGCCAGTCTCTTATTTTTGTCATAATGTCTGGAAGAGTGATGTTTCCCACTACATACCAGGTCTGGAAAAATTACTGGAATTTTTAAGTGGTAATCTGAATATCTTCTGAGATGATGAAAAAGGAAAATAACTTCAACTGAATTAAGTGAAAAATGAAATCTATTATGCAATGTCTTTCCTTTGCAGTAATCATGCGCAACTATTATGTGTTACCTCCTTTATGAATAAATTAGTATAGCCCATCCAAAAATGATTGCAGCTAATTGAACCAAAAAGTGTAATGGTTACCAGCTTACAGGTCATCTATAAAAAAAAAAGTACCCTACAGGTCGTGTTTACAGAAAAATTTCAAGCCTAGCAACAAAGAAAAAGTTACAGAGCAATTTTAGTGAGAATATTGGTTTAATTAGGTTGATAGTGTCCTGTCTATAATAGAATTCAGGCATAATACAGGCTAGGTTGTATATAATAAATCTTCTCTCTTATTAGAGCCGTCTAAGTTTACTAGCATAAATGTGGTCAGTGAAGGTCCTGTTATTAATTGCAGTCTCTTCTATTCTGTTCAGATGTTCTGTAAATTTTGGACTTACGTGGTGCTACTGCATTCTGATTCTACTTTCACCAGAATCCATTTAATTTATTTGACTTCTTCATCTTTTTTGTGTTACTTATAATGGATCCATCAACAAAAGTTGTGCCCTCACTTGTTTTGCTCTCATAAGTGTGTTGTCTTTTTTTTTTTAAATTTACTTAATAATGTTAAGTTCCTTTTTCACATGGTTGATAGTATAAGTCTTCCCTAAAAGATTCTATACACTGAGTAATCTAAAGGTGCCTTTTATCTAATTTTGGTGGGAGGTGATCTGAGTCTTACAGAAGATGTACAACCTGATTAGAGCATCTAAGCTGTAACTTTCATGAAAAACAGAACGTTGTCATATATCTCGTTCTCTGTCATGTAAGTACTAGCTTTGGCATGGTTACTAAATCTAAGAATTGTTTTCAGTGCTGGAATAGGCGTCCTGAATGCTGCGAGGAAAACTATGGCAAGAATGTTAGGGGATACTGAAACTGCCTTTGATAGTGCACGGAGTCAATTTTGGGTGGTCGATGCCAAGGTTAGTTGTTGCATCAATGATTCAGTGAATTTTCAGATGCAAGGGAAAACACAATCTCAGTATGGTGAACAAGCAGTGGAAATTCTGTCGTTCATGTTGGTTTGTAAAAATAATTGCTAATTTGAGATGCTACACTTGGCTCATTAGATGAACAAGCATTTAATTCTAAACAATAATCATATGCTTCAGGAAAATGCAAGCCAGTCTGTAATATTTATAGAATCATTTTTTTACATCTGACAAAAGAATTTGGAAGTTTCTGTTGAAAGATAGGCTTAACTATCTCATCCGGAAGAAATTCCATTTTTCTTCTTCAATACATCCTGGGATGAATTCAAGCAGAAGACAATAGAGTTTTCCTTTGAAAACTCCATAATGCATTATTTGGCACTCACTATGACACCTTTCCAGTACTTCAGATTTAAAAATTTCCTCCCGGCAAATGGTCAGGGGTTTTGAGAAATTCATTGCCAAGAATGCTTCTTCTTCTTCTTCTTCTTTTTTAAATGATCAATGAATAGATGCAGACGCGTCATGACAGCACATTAATGGTGGATACACCCTCAGTCGTCCAACATAATCATTTGTTATTTGCTCTTTTGTTGTACACATAGGGCCTAATCACAGAGGAACGTGAAAGTATTGATCCAGATGCTCAGCCATTTGCAAGGAAAGTTAAAGAAGTTAATCGCCAGGGACTAAGGGAGGGTGCAAGTCTAGTGGAAGTGGTTCGTTTGTTTATGCTTTTGATAAACTTGATACTTATTTAGATTAGTTGTTAATCAACAATGAAATTTTTTTGGGGATCATCAAACTATTATTTCCAAATTTTGTTATTTTCTAGGCTTGTAAAATGTTATCTTCTGTAGTGCAGTGTATTAACCAGTGATTCTAAATAATATTACACAGTTCTAGAGTGCTGCTGACTATTAATCTTATGTACTGATTTACACATATGCATCCCTACAAACTTGTTGAAACCTTGTCCATATTAGGTGCGTGAAGTGAAGCCTGATGTGCTTCTTGGATTGTCTGCAGTTGGGGGATTGTTTTCAAAAGAGGTATTGAATGCTTTTTACGTCAGATTGCTCTGTCATTGCTCTTTAATTAAATTACAGCAAACCTTTATTTACTAATATTGGGGCTACTTACAGATAAATGTTTGATGAACAGAAGTCTCTAGAATGTTGTTGACCTCTGATTTTAGAGAATTTGAAGTTTACGCATTAGAAAAAAGTTCATAAATTGGAGAAATCATAAAATTTCTATATGCTCTGTTGGCTGCATCCTTGGTTTCTGAGTACTCAATTGGTTGTAGGAATTTTTTGAATTATTTACCCAAAAAAATTGGCTGTAGGAATTTGGGAATGAGTACCTTCCATTGTTCCATTGCTTGGAAGCTGCATCAAATATAACCTGATAGTGAATTCTCACTATTGAGCGTTGGTTTATATGAAGTATGCTATCTTGACTTATTTGCCCATTGCTCATTTTTCAATTAGTCATGGCAATCTATTGCCCCAGCCACATGATTCTCATTGTTGGTAGACCTCCACTTCTATCATGTATGTAGTAAACAACCTGATGTTGCTTTGTAGAAATTCTGGTTTATTAGGTCCATTCAGATAATTCACTTTCATCTTTCATGTGGTTAATCCTGGTTTCAATGAGGCAAAAATTACTTATCAAGTTGTAGTCAATCAACAGACAGTGGTTTTACTTTGTGCTCATCAGATTACTCAGTTGTAGATTTTACCAAGAAATTTTTTGAAGAAAAGCACAGCTATGATGCTTCATAAATCTTATTGAATAAATATGACGAATATACATTCCTTTAGGTACTAGAGGCCATGAAAAGTTCAACTTCTACTAGACCAGCTATTTTTGCAATGTCAAATCCCACCAAAAATGGTATGCTAGTTTTTTCTGCTTTCCCCTAATTTTCTAGTTTATATTATAGAAGAATATTGGTTGTAACTTCTTTCTGCTTCATACTCTCTCTCTTACAGCGGAATGTACTCCTGAAGAAGCATTTTCCATTGTTGGTGAAAATATTATCTTTGCAAGTGGAAGCCCATTTAAAGATGTGGATCTTGGTATGTATGAATTGAAAGAAATAAATTTTGTTTCAAAATAATTTATTTAACCTTGTTTTGATTCTGATAATCCTTTATGTGACCATTGTTTTTAGAAGTATAGTCCTTTATATCACTTTCTTGCCGTTAAAGTAGCTATTCCTGCTTCTCTTGTTTTCCCTATTTGACTATTAGTGCTTGCTCTCTAATTAGGCTTCCCCTTTCCCCATTGGTTCAGGTTGTGATTGCTTAAATTAAGTGATTAAATGCTCAAAATATTGCAACTCTAATTTGTAACTTATTATCCTAAAAATCTTCAGAAATGGCTGAGTAATAACTAATGACTATATGTTATATCAAGCAGGCGTCTTAGTGGTTCATGTTAGATTGATTGTGTACATGCAAGCAATAAGATTCAGACGCCTGACCTTTCCCTTGTCCATTTTAACTTTAGTAAATGCCATAAATTCTTCTTTTATTAACTTGTTTCCCTTGTTCCAATCTTTCTGAGGTTACTGTATGAAGTTGGTCTTCTCATCACTTTTTTTTTTGGGAAAATTCAATAAAGAAATTTTGCTAACTATACACCAATAAGTTGCTAAAGAACATTTGTAGAAAAGGTTGAAGCTATACAAAAGCATGAGCATGACCAAAATCACTCATGCACTTGTATTAATATATTTGTTTATTGATTAGTAGCTGATATTACCTATTAAACTTACAAGTTCCTACAATTACTGCATATAGCTATTTTGTTGCAATGCTTGATGTCAGAACAATTAAGACAAAAAATATTTAGAATTGCTTGCCTGCTTCTGTAAACTAGCTAGACAATGTTGGCCCTACCTCTTCTATGGCATCCTTTACGCTTACATATATCACTCAGGCAGCTGACTTCTTTGGTGCCAAAAGATTATTTTACTTATGCAGGATTTGGTGTGAATATTTTATGCAGTTGCAACAATTTCCCAAGTATTGATTGAATGTCATAAAACAGAATATTTTTTTAACAGGGAATGGTCACATTGGGCACTGCAACCAGGGAAACAATATGTATCTCTTCCCAGGGTTAGTTTTTCTTCTATGTTACTTTCAGTAGTGAATATTCCATCTTCAGTTACCTCCTGTACCACTATTGTTTAATGAAATTCCTCTTTTGCTGCAGGATTGGACTGGGTACTCTTTTATCCGGTTCCAGGATCATATCTGATGGGATGCTCCAGGCAGCTGCTGAATGGTACATTTCATTGTTCACTTTGAACTTCATATATTTGTTGGACCATGTTATAAACAAACCCAGGAAGACATTCAAATAGATACTGCAGATTCGAAAATATACATGCTAACAGGAGATAGCTTTCAGTTGTGGCTTCTCATCAAAGCTTCAGAGATCCTATATGTGGCTCTAGATGGAACATTTTTGTCTGTTGGATGATTTCATTTACACTGTTGATTGGAAAAAGTATCAGAAAAAGCAGAATATCCTTTAAATATGGCTTTTTTGCCAGTGCTTCGAGGTAGTTATTCCTGGCTCTAGATGGAATGTTTTCGTCTTTAGAATGATTTTGCCTATTGCTGTTGTAGCTTAGCTGCTTATATGACTGAAGAGGAGGTCCTCAAAGGGGTAATATATCCTTCAATTTCTAGGTAATATTACCATGCGTTAATCCCTGGTATCTCATCTTGTTAATTGCCGTTTTCAGACCTTATGGCATTTTCAGCCAAAGTTCTTAGTGCATTTTGCATCTTTTAATTTGTAGCATCCGAGACATAACGAAAGAGGTAGCTGCAGCTGTCGTAAATGAAGCGATAGAAGAGGATCTAGCTGAAGGTTACCGTGAGATGGATGCTCGAGAACTTCGAAGGCTTAATCAGGCATGTCGTAACATTGGCTGTAGATTTGATTGCTGATTATTAAAATACTTTTTTTTATTTGATTCTTTTCTTGATTTCATTTTTTTATAAATTCCAAGTTATAGTCAATTGTTGACATGCCGAAACTTGGGTTAGGTCATCATCAGTAGTAATCTCAAAGCTCTTTTTTGAGGCAACTCAATCTTGTTTAATTAATTATGTAATCAATATGATTTGTCTGATTCTAGAAATTCTAGAACCAAAAGAATCCTTTTAAACATGGCATTTCGTCTGTGTATATATCCTTTACTTACGCATTATGTCTTTTCTTTTCCAAGTAATCACCACTCCTATGTATCTGCGAGATTTCACCATTATATTCTCGTAACAGGAATGGATAGACGCATTCACAGGACCAATCAGTGTCTGGGAAATCCAAATATTCCATCTGTTTGAAAGTTCATGCAATATTACTGTTAAACAAATGTTTCTAGCAGCATGAGCTACACTCACCAGTGGCATATGATGTTCCTCTTTCCCCAGAGAACTCGGGTATATATTTCATTGAGATGAGCCTAACTAGTGCAAAATTTATTTAATTTGCAGGAGGAAATTGTGGAGTATGTGAAAAACAATATGTGGAAGCCAGGGTACCCAACCTTGGTTTACAAGAATGATTGATTACTCACCTCCAGAACATCACCCATGCCAAAATCAAGGTATACAACTCGGGACCAGAACTCTTAATAACCCATTGCATTGTCATTGCTGTTATGTGCATTGACAGACATATCAAGTGCAATCTGTTTCTTGAGCGGGCATTACAGTCGTGTTCCCTGCACCTATTGTCTGTTCTGGTGGATGTTTCTATGATCTTTGTGTTCTTAATTGAATCATCCTGGCAGAATGAAATATTGAAGCCTTCTTGAGTTTGGGCGAGAGGACTTAAGATTAGTGTAGTCGTTTACTTGCCATTGTGCAGCTGTATTTCCTGTATTACAAATTCAGCATTGTGGCGACTGAAGTATTTCACATCTATCATATATTAAGAACTACCCATCATCTCTTAATTTGTGCACACACACCCATATAAGCGGAGAACTTCATTTGCTTTTCATTGTGACATACATTAAATGAATGAAAAATCACAAAAATTATAGGGTTCAATATTATCATAACAACTCTTAGTCACTCCTGATGGTCCATCTATTCCCATTTGATTGTTTGAATCCTTTCTCACCATTGACACAAGCTCCTCTCTGCATAGCAAATTCGAGAAACAACCGTCTGTCAAGTTGTTCTCCTAACCTCCGTAAGGAAACCCTGTCTACAAGCATAGAACCACCTTTTCATCCATTGACAACTACCAATGGACTTCCACTGTTAAACCTCCTAAAATCCTCGCTATAAATTCCCTAACTTATCGTGCTCAACTTCATGTAGACCTTTCATTTACTCTTTTATTTTGATCTTTTGCACCTTTGCATTGATTGGTTGAGACTTGGACCTGAAGGTCCTCCCCCCTCCACTAAGCCTTTTGGTACCTTCAACTCGGTAGATAATGCAGCTGTAATTTCACAGTAAGTTTTTTATTTCTAAAATCCCTCACAAGAAACCTTGAAAAACAACCACCTCACTCTTTTGTGTGGTTTGCGAACGATAGCGACTAGGTCTTCACGTGCCCAAATGACTGATGCATAAGTAAATAGAGAAACTCGCAGATAGTATAAAGTTTTAAGGTAAACTATCATCAATTGCTAGTTGACAGCTTCCATTTAACCGAGATCTTCCAGAGCTTTTCATGGCTATTGGAGTCTTAGGAACTCTAACTATCCCATCACCGTCTACAACGATTTCATCAGCACCCTCCTCGTCATCATGGACTACCCAGAGAGCTCACAGTTCTTTCTCATCTGTGTCTCTGACAACTTGTGCTTCATCATCGTCTTTGTCACTGAAATATCCATCATCGTAGAACAGATGTTAGAAATTCTCGTTTGTCTTTCTCACTGTCATTATTACTTGCATCGTGCTGGCGATCACTCGTGAATTCGGCACAGTAAAGCCTATGCCCTCCATCCCCGTCTCATCCGAAACACTCAGTTCATATTGGATTCCTTCGGCACTCTGCCTTCCGCATGTTCAACATACATGACGATAATTTTGCACCTCATAAGTAGACTGGAGGTATCTTATCTAACTATTTGATGGAGGGGCATTACCATTATTACCCTACGGCAAATCGTTCTCATTAAAGATACCTCAACCACACGAGGAAATAGTACATACCAGGGTAGAGATATATAAGTTCAGAGAGTCTGAGAAACCGACTAGTGTCGCAAAGGGGGATTCCCAGAGGATGCCCATAAGGTCAATTCCAGCAAAAGCAATCCCGGAACTGTTAAACTAAAAAAGCAGCGCCGATCATCTCTTCTTAAAGCCATATTTCTTGCGTTCATAGAAAAGATCCGTCTTTGCACTTCCCAGGTTAACAATCTTTGGGCAACCGTCCCGGTCCTTCTCCTGCTGTGTACACTCCTTGCAGTAGTAAGCATCAGAGATCCCCACCCCTCCGCAGATAACGCATCGACCCTGAAATGACCCATAATTGCATTCGTCGCAGACCCGAACGAGGGTGCAGGGACGAACGTAGGAGTCGCATATCACGCACTTCCCATCGCACTTCTCACACAGCCGTCCAATGGCGATCCCCGGCTGTTTCCTGCACATGATCAAATCGGGATGGTGCTTGGCCATGGTTCTAGGTCACCTAGTTTAGAACTGGGTCTTAAGGCTGCGAATGAAAGGATCGGCAGAGACATAAGAAGGGTCACAGTAACGAACAATACAGTAGCTGCAGCAGTCAGACTCAGACAACAGAGCAGCAAGGAGACGCAAAATAGGAGACTTACAGGCAAGGAGACGCAAAATAGGAGACTTACAGGCAAGGAGACGCCCGGTGGCGGCGGCAGCGCCCCCAGAGAAGACGCCCGGGGGTGTATCGAATCTCCTAGAAATCGTCGTCGGAGTTGTTGGATAAGAGAAGTACGGGGAGAGCGAAGCTTGAAACCGCCGGAGAAAGGTGAAATCGCTCGCACCTGCAGAGTGGAGAAGGAGAGGAGACGCACAGAGACCGGAGCGCTTCAGCTGTGAAACGCGTATTAGGAATTCAGGGTTTGCTCGGAAAGAGAAGCCGTTGGTCTGCAGAGGTCGATACAAGCCGCTGACCGGCTGAGGTTCCTTTTGCCTATTTTTAGTCGGGCGGATCGGGTTCAGCCGGGTTCTTCCGGTCGGGCCCCGAAATTTTCGGATCGGTTCCCCAATAGCCGTGAACCATCACTAGCATAGTATTTCTCGCGATTATATTAGTGATTTTTTATTAGATTTTTAAATAAATAATTAAAAGATTGAATTTTAGTTGGTGGAGATATTTTTAAGAATTTTGATTCGATAATAAATTAATTTTAAAATATATTTCAATCAATTTGAGAATAATGAATGATAAAAAAAAAAAAGAAGAAAAAGGCTTAACTAGCAACAGAACCTTTTGGCGAGGGAACATTAGAACGACAGATCAAAATATGGGATAACGAATTTCACGAAACACTAAGAGCAGTGGTGTCCGATTACAAAGAATAGATATCGGAAACGGAAAAATAGGAAACAAAAAAATTACAGAGATCCTTAACTTGATGCTTTTTCTCGGTGTTTGTGTTCGCTGTCAACGCGGACATTGAATGACACATAGGTACAGCATATTGTCGGTGTTTTTCTGTCGATTGGTTACACTAAGAACCTATGATTAACACATATCTCTCTTGTATGAAGAGTTGCAAAAGTTTACTTAAAGCGTACTAAATAAATTTTGACTTAGGCGAGACTCCCCAATACATACAACGATGAGACGGTCAACGTTCTGGTCATTCACCGCTGTCCTCCTCCCGCTTCTTCTGGCACCGGCGGAGGCGGTTTCTTCTTATTCTTCTTCTTCAGGTGGTTCCACGGCGTCCCTGTACGCCGACTTCCTCCACTGCCTCGAGCACCGGACGCAATCCTCCACCTCCTCCGAGCTCTCCGGGACACTCTACTCCCGGTCCAACTCTTCGTATGCGGCCGCTCTCCAGTCCTACGTTCGCAACCGCCGCTTCAACACCTCTTCCGCCCCGAAGCCCCAGCTCATCCTCGCCCCTTCACAGCAGCTCCACGTCTCAGCTGCTGTCCTCTGCTCCCGCGACCTCGGCCTCCACCTCAGAACTCGCAGCGGCGGCCATGACTTCGAGGGCGTCTCCTATGTCTCGCAGTCCGACCCGTCGGCTCCCTTCATCGTCCTCGACACGTTCAATTTCCGGTCCATCGAAGTGGACGTTGCGGGGGACTCGGCGTGGGTTGGATCGGGTGCGACTCTGGGGGAGCTTTACTATCGTATATGGGAGAGAAGCAGAGCACACGGCTTCCCCGCTGGGATATGCCCCACGGTCGGCGTAGGCGGGCATTTTAGCGGTGGAGGTTACGGGAATATGCTGCGGAAGTTTGGGCTGTCGGTGGACAACATAATTGATGCGAAGATTGTGGATGTTGAGGGGAGGGTTCTTGACAGGGCTTCCATGGGGGAAGACCTATTCTGGGCTATCCGTGGGGGAGGCGGGGCGAGCTTCGGAGTGATTTTGGCCTACAAGATTAAGCTAGTTCCCGTTCCGGAGACAGTCACTGTCTTCCGGGTGGAGAAGACCCTCGAAGAGAATGCGACGGAGTTGGTCTACCGGTGGCAGTACGTTGCCCCTGCGACTGATAATGGTCTCTTT
This sequence comes from Sonneratia alba, assembly GCA_900174645.1. Taxonomy (NCBI): domain Eukaryota; kingdom Viridiplantae; phylum Streptophyta; class Magnoliopsida; order Myrtales; family Lythraceae; genus Sonneratia; species Sonneratia alba. The sequence continues at coordinate 407,839 of FWPY01000047.1, forward strand.
ATGAGGCTCCTGTTACAGCCCGTCACCTCTAGGACCCGGAAGGGAGAGAAAACCATCAAGGCATCTGTATTGGCCTTGTTTCTTGGGAACGCAGATCAGCTCGTCTTGATCCTGGGTAGAGAATTGCCAGAGCTCAGCTTGAGGAAGGAGGACTGTAAGGAAATAAGCTGGATCGATTCAGTTATCTGGTGGGGCTTCAAGAATAGGACCGCACCAGAAGCCCTGCTCGACCGAACCCCGGAGTCGGTGAGTTTCTTGAAGAGGAAATCGGATTACGTGCAGGTGCCAATCCCAAGGGATGGACTCGAGTCTCTATGGAAAAAGATGGTGGAATTGGGAAATGTCGGGCTGGTATTCAATCCATATGGAGGAGTGATGGGAGAGGTTGCTTCCTCGGAGACCCCTTTTCCTCATCGGGCTGGTAACTTGTATAAGATACAGTATTCAATCAGCTGGAGCGAGGAAGGTCCAGAAGCGGAGAATAACTGCCTCACCCAGATCAGGAGTCTTTACAGCTTCATGACTCCTTTCGTGTCGAAGGACCCGAGGAGAGCTTACCTGAACTACAGGGACCTTGATATCGGAATTGCTCAAAATAGCAGGAATATCTACAGTGCCGGAAGTGTCTACGGGGTCAAGTACTTTGCGGGTAACTTTGAGAGGCTGGTCGCTGTGAAGACTGCAGTGGACCAACAGAATTTCTTCCGGAACGAGCAAAGCATCCCTCCTCTTCCAAGCAAGCCAAGTAAGTGACAGGAATTCATGAATCATGTTCTGTCCCTCCCTCTCTCAAATGGGAAGATGTTCTACTTGACTAAGGAATATGGTGCTTGTATGTATTAATGATGTTCTTCAAATGTTTGATGCTGATTTATCTGAAGGTATTATCGACATAATTGGAGTGGTACCGTGCTTTCTTATATTATGCCTGCTTTGATTTCATCGAGAAGTGGAATGGTTTGGTTGGAATTGACTGAATAAAATGGAGATCAGAACCAAGAAATCACTGGGAGTGCAATTTAAAATGTTAAGATTATATTTCTTTACATGAAAGCTCCAGAACTCGGATAAGTTATACTGGAATGCAAATGTGAGACTGACAAAAGAATCCATAACCACACAGGTTAGTGAACATACTGCTAAACCATCAATTCCTAGTGCTTTTGCTTACTGACATCAACTATAATTCCATGTCCATGGGCGATGTTAGTTGAAGTTTTCACGCGTTTAGTTGATTAATAATCTTAGCCAACTATGCAGAACCAAGAACCTGAGCCTCGACAATGAAGTTTCTGAACCCCAAATAACTCGTACGCCTACCCAGGACTGCATCAGAGCAGTTATTATCTGTAGTTCCATGTTAGTGAGCAGAAAATATAGAGAAAACTGGCCTCCTTGATTCCACTTATACAAAAATGAGTGGCAACATCCATGCAAGTGCGCACACAAACACACGCCCAGTGCTCCAGAACTTCGGTGATCTTTAGGTTTCTTTCTTCAGATAGCTATTTTAACTTTCCATTCATGAACTCAAAGCATTGTTAACTTATTACTGTTGCTCACAGGAGCAGGATCCCCATCAAGCACGGCCCAGTACTTGAAGCCGCCAATATCTATGACGAACCTGATAGGGGTTGGCATCTTGGTGTCCTTACTCATTTTCGAGATCTTCTATCTGTAAGTAGAGTGTTTTTTTGGGGTAAAATTGGTGAATCTAGCTTACCACTGCCATGGACAATATGTTTGATCGGAATGACCTACCTTTCAAGTAAATAGATCTGCAGAGCCAGCTTGTGAGTTTTATGCCAATGCATGGTGCATTTACATTCACTCGAGTTTACCTCTGGATGTATTCAGGCCTGTCGACTGATCATCAATCGGGGGCTGCAGATATAGCCACCAAGTATACCATTTTTTTCTGCAACTAAATCACTCTGTGTCAAAGCAGATACCCTTTCCTTATCCATGAACAGCTTCGATCTGCATGTTCCGGCTCTTCGGCTTGAGGGGCAAACATTAATTTGAACATTGTAATTTACGAATCCATTCACGGTTTTGGGTTCGGCTTTCTCATCACTTACACTTATCTTTAAAATCTGTTGTCCATTACGATCCAAGGGAATCTTAAGGCAACAAATTTCTCCTTGACAATTTGAGCGAGAGCGAAGATGAGCAGTGCTCTTAACAGAAAATGAAGCTCCACGGCCGTGTGGATAGCTATTTCAAATCGAAGTTGCAGAAATTTGAGGAAGAATAAATTTCCAAGAATAAGGATGGATATTGCAGCCGAGGAGGAAGACGAATTCATTTGTTTCTCCTAATTGATGTCAAAGCTAACGGCATGCCTTTCACGTGGCAATTCTGCGTTAGTTTGATGGACTGACGACGAATTACAGATTGATAATTCTTATAGTTCAGGATTATGTAAAAAAAATTCGTCCTAAAAAAATAATAACAATGGCCATAATTTTTATATTTTTTTATATCGGTGGGTCTGATACTGTAACAATCGACTAATCTACCAAACGGTGTATTATACAACATACGACCCATTAAGAGTTTCAAACTCGAAATCTGACATACTACATATTATTAGTTTATCATACTTGCTTGGTTTACTAACCCAAAAAATAAATTTAAAAAATTGGCACTTGAGAATTGGAATAAGGGCAACGAGCAGTTCTAATATTAGAAATTAAACTGAGAATCTATTGATTTTTCACGGTAGATATCAATGCTCAGCTTCTTAATTACATGTTTTTAGTGTTAATTAAATGCTAAACACAGAACACTTTTAATTAATGTCATTAACACTATCAACCTAAATTTGTTGAGAATGTCCCATATATCTCCTCTTAAATAAGGTTTTTGACACATATATTATGAATAGATAGAATTTATATTGAGAAAATTTTACTCTTTAGTGAGCCAACTTAACTCGAATTTAAATTAATTCAAGTTAAGATCCAATATACTTTTGAATACCATATAATTTACAACAACAACAAAAAAAGTTGACATTTTGGTGTTTATATTAAAATTATTCGTACGGCAAGCGAAACAATTTTCATTATTAGGATCAAATGTTTTGACTGGACAGTGATTACCTACCTTGTCTCTTCTTCTCTTCTTCTACTGGATATTGATGTGTCTTCCGCTTGATTGCTATATTGTACAGCGTCGGATACATTAATTAAATTTAAAATACTGATTCTCTAGAGTTTTAAACTTTTAATATGCATGTTATTAGTTTACTAACAGATTGTCGCTTTCTCGAGCTTACGGGATTATCTCGTCAAATGCACATTTTATTATCTTTTTTTTTATTTTAATTTTTGGTATCACCCTTGAAGATTGCAATATTTTTAGAAATTCAATGCGTAGTTATCGATCAGCTGATCAATTTTGATTTGCTTCATCGGTTCTACAAACTTTTAGATTTATTGAAAGGTAAATTAAATGTAGTTTCCACGGCGTTGTTCGAACTCAAAACACAACTGAGATCATAGTACTTCGATAAATTTAGGGTTTCACTATCAGAAAAACGGAAACCCGATGTCTTTTCTGGGTCTCTTGCGAGCTCTTTCAATATCTTGTGCATTTTTTTGTTTTTGGTTAGTACATAATTACTCGTGTCTTCTTCTTCGAAAACATGTGTCACTAATGTTGGACCGCCTTGTCCTTTCTGGTTCAACCGGATTCGAGATACTAAATTAGTTAGAATGTAGTAAGATTCTAGATAACTTTTCTCTAATATAGAATAACACCTAAATTTCAAATATGAATTTATTAGGATACATTAAACTTGTGAATATAACGTAGATGTAAAGAAAATGTATAAATAACTCATTAAGGAAGCCAAGATTCCAATAGAGACCGTAGGTGTGCCATGGCATGTGAAATCCTCAAGTGTATCCTATGGAACCGTGGCCAAAAATGCTTGCTTTTGAAAATTATTTCTCCGGTCTAAATTATAGGGTATCCGTATGGCTGATGGGTCATGGATTCATTCATATTAGTTTACTAAGGAATAAAGATTTACTATCATAAATTATTTTTGTTAATAAGAATCGAATTTCATATTATATTTAAGGGAAAGAGTTATTTTAACCAATTTATAATGGTTTAATAGATGTATTTGATGTAAAATCTTCTGATGAATCAATTGTTTTCCATTAGTAAGGCATGACGATTTTGGCAATGAATATACTCCACGCAGTAAATATGCAAAAAGGGGCACAAGATTATGTGTCTAAGTCACACGTTTTTGGGCCAAACACTGTGTACGAAGTAGGGTTTGACTGGTTTCCTCTCTTCCGGTTTTCCATTTTAGCGACCAGAGATGTCGATCGAGAAATCTGCCAATTATCGTGTTAGGGTTCCTGAGCCTACGCTTGTTCGGCATTGACGCCGTCGGTGATTACGGGGGAGGCACTGACCAAGTCATTGTTGTTCTCCGAGGCCCAGAGGTCTGGGAAGTTGCCTTCCAATCAGCGGGTTACATGGCGTGGAGACTCCGGCCTCGAGGACGGCCAGGATGCCGGCGTAAGCGTATTACTTTCTCCCATATTATTACCTCGTAACTTTATTTTATTTTATTTCTCTAGTTTATCTCCCCTTTATTGAAATTACAATATTTCACATTTAAAAAATATTCGATAAATCATCAAATTGAGATTATTTAATATTAATTTTTTAAAATAAGATATCTCATTCGAATAATAAAAATAATTTATATTAGTAAGATTTTACTATTTATTGGACGACTTGTCTTGAATATTGATTCTTTAATAAATTTAATCAATACTTTGTTTTCATGAAATTTAATACATCAAAATATAATCATAGTGAAAATAACAATAGTAATTAATAATAATGATGATAATAATAATAACAATAATAGAAGTAATAATAATAATAATTTAAAATTTAAAATTTTTTAAAATTATAGAACTTTTGCGGTAATTTTTCCATAAATTAACACGGGATGAAAACTTTTTTATGTACGGCAATTATAGAAGATATTTCTATCCGTACTAGAATTGCGGCAATTTGAATCCACCGATGCTCCTGCATGGAACTTTGAGAATTTTTTTCGCCCATCTTTGCATAATTAATGCCGTAAGTAACGAATCTGTCTCTGTACACAGATCGATCTCGCTGGAGGGTACTACGACGCCGGGGACAACGTCAAGTTCGGGTTGGCAGTGGCCTGCCTACTCCATATTAACGCTTCTCTCGTGGGGCGTGATGGAGTTCGAGGGCAAGCTGAGTGACAAGGGCGAGCTGGGCAACGCCCTCGCCGCCGTCCGGTGGGTCACTGACTACCTCGTCAGGGCCCATCCCGAGCCGGAAGTTCTCTGTGGCGAGTTCGGCTATGGCAACTCCGACCATGCCTGCTGGCAGCATCGGGAGGACATGACCGCCCCTCGCATTGCCTACAAGATCTCCAACCAGAGCCCCAGCGCCGATCTTGCCGGCAAAAGCGCCGTTGCGCCCATTGCCTTTCAATCGACTGACCCATCTTACTCCAACAAGCTCCTCACCCATGCCAGACAGGTAACCATGTCCGCTCCTGCAGGCATAAGATCGGTTGTTATAAAGATAAGATTATTCGAATTCATCAGTATATACTTCAGGTTCGTAGAATGAACACTGAAACCTAACTCAGTTTCGTGTTTCTACTACATAATCGGGACAGCTCTTCGACTGCGCGAGAAACCACCCGGGGCAGTATCATTCCAGCATTTCCATTGCCTCATCATTCTACTCCAGCAGCGGATATATATATATACACAAGATGTAACTTTTTCGATAGTTATGTTTGGAATTTGAATGCCCGCCATTAATATTAGTATAAATCTATGCTGGAACATCGACAGGATGAGTCGCTCTGGGCCGCAGCATGGCTTCACAGGGCAACAAACGAGCAACTATACCTAGATGTCCTCGGGCAAGCAGGTCAAAGAGGCGGTGCTCGGACCGAATTCTCCTGCAATGACAAGTGCCTCGGGGCCCAGCTACTTGTTGCCAAGGTTCAATCCAGCTGGTATTCGATTCTCACAACACGAAGACAATTTTTTTTTTCATTTTTTTGTGAGCCTACTGCGATGTTTTCTTCGACTGCTGGTGCTGGAAGGAAAAGTGGAGAGCGCGGGATTATGGGGGCAGTACAGATTTGATGCTGAGGCGTTCCTCTGCAACTGCGCCCAAAAGGACACCGGCAACTTCGGGAAGACGCCCGGAGGGATGCTGTGGTTCCTCCCTTGGGCCAACCTCCGGTACGTTGGCGCCTCCTCCCTTGCCGCCGTCTCGTATGCCTCTTACCTCACGGCCAACAAAGCCACTATCCAGTGCCCTGGATGCAGTGTCTCAGCTTCTGATCTTTACGCCCTCGGCCGATCCCAGCTACCCGATAGGCTATAGCTAACCTTATACTGTACATCTACATCTATGCATTGAATAGTCTATATAAATCATGGAGTTCATATACATATATATATATATATTATTTTAAAACTATTCGATTTACTTCTGACCTTGAAGAAAAAAGTTTAGAAATTATTTAATGTAACGTAATATTTAACATATTAATATTATGTCAATATTTAACCTTCTATTACAATTTAATTTACGAAAATAAAGTTTTAAAATAAAAAATCACATCAAAAGTTTTTGGATATAATTTCAGAAAATAAGATAGTTTGTAACTCCGGTATATTTTTCTCATTTACTTGTATGTGTATCGCCTTCTAATTTGAGCCTTTTGTTGAAAATCGATAACAGGTCGAAGGGAACGAGTTACACGGTGGGGCTCGGGTCGAACTGCCCGACCCAGCCCCACCACAGAGCGGCTTCGATCATGTCCATCAAGAAGGAACCGACGCCGGTGACGTGCCGGGCCGGGATGGACGACTAGTTCAAGAGGAGCTCGCCCGACCCAAACGTCTTGGAAGGGGCGATCGTCGGGGGCCCAGATGAGCACGATGGCTACACCGATTCGCAGTCAAACTACCAGCAGGCTGAGCCCGCCACCACGACCGAGGCCCGCCACCCTATGTTGGGCTTTTAGCGAGCCTCGCTTGTTGAAAAACAATGGCTAGTTGTGGCTGTGAATGACATGGATTAGAAACACATATATTCCATTTACCTAACCAAAGAAATGTGGAGATTACTAATAAATAAATAGATAAGATAACCAAGAATGGTATCACATCAGGAAAAAAGGTCAACATGTCACACACATCGAATCATATGCCACATTCCCTGCCATATAACTCATCAATCCTAACGGTATCGGCCCATAATCAACCATTTATAGGAAAATGTTACATAAGAAATCAATGTATTCATGAGCTATACTTTTGACGTGATTTTAGTTTTAATATCGAAGTACATCAACGGTAGAAGACCTTGCAACCCTCTAGTGATTTTCCCACACCTTGCCATCCAAATTGGACCTAGCAGGGGGGATGATAGCATCGCAGATGGCGGGGCTTGTCAGCTATGGTGCAAAAAGGGGAAGTATGAGGATGAGGAAAGTGTCGGTGTCGCTTAGTATTGGTCTCATCGGTGCAACATCTAGTGGACTGCAAGAAGCCGGAGTCCTTTGTCAGAAAATCGGGTTCCTAGTGAATGCATCGGCACAAGTGTGATATTTAAATTATCAAAACCATACCGAGAAATATAGGTTTAGATCCAACGACATTCTCTATCATAGCCGTGACTGATGTGATCGTGGATGTAGTGGAATTCCTGTCGCTGCCAAACCTCTCCATCACCATCTTGTCCCCCATAACCAGGAGCTCCATTGTCTCCACTCATTTTCACTATATAATTAATTACCAATTTCTCTTGACCAAGAAAAGAACCCGAAGGGGGTTTCTTATATTAATCATCATTATGCACGAGGCTCTGTCATCTGTCCTCCATCAGGGGTATGTGTCAATTGAATCTGCGTCATATTTACCCCCACCAATAACGTGGCTCCCTGAGTAGTTAGTTGATTTCAAATCGATAAAGTAAAAGCAAACATGGAAAAAGATTGAGCATTAGTGTATGAGCATAGATCAGAAGGATAGATCGAGCGCATAGTGAATTCTCAGCACCACCGAGGTAACCGTCCGATCGACTCAGCCCGCAGCTGCCGGTCCAGGGCCGATTCCCTCCACGACTTTGTTGACTCATCTCCTCGGCAGTAAAATTTATAATTGTCTATATGACTTAGAGGATATCATGCAATAAACCATATTATTGAATTCATTGTGAGTTTATAAGAGATCGATCCATTTTCATTTAAAAGCCTATACTAATAAATGGTTGTACCAAATCTTCTTATAAGTTCACAATTTTCTTCTTATTTGATTGATATGATATTGTATAATTTAACACCCATCCTCACGTGACAATGTAATCCACTTTGTCACATACCATTAAATACCTGTCATCAATAACTGTTTATGAGTTGGGTGTTTTTCTTCCGGTCTCAAATAAGGAGACAATTGGCTACGAGCAGAACAATTTGATTCCATACTTGAGCTTGATATTAACCGACAATGAGCTAGACTTCTAGACTCTAGTTGGATGATATGCGAGCTCAATGACTCTAATACTATATTGAATTTGTTGTGAATTAATAAAAGATTGAGCCCCATTTTTACTTAAAAGCATAAATTAATAGGTGATGGTACTCAATATTTTTATTAGTTAACAGTTTTTTCTTGATTTGATTAATGATTGATTATATATTTCAACACTTATATTTATTATTTGCTCCTTGGAAACCACTGATCTACTGCGAATAGTGTTAACATTTTGGACACGAACTATTTTACAGGTGGTAAATCGTGCTAGCCTAGTCTTATTAAGCTGGCATAAAATGATAAGGTCATGGCACAATAAGGGTAGGCCCAAGTACGACCCCTTAAGATACTGGGTTGAGCCAGCACGTCATGATAAGACCAGGCTGGCTTGGCCCACCTTGACGGCACGATAAGTTCCCTTGCATTTTTTTTCTACCCCAGTCAAATCTCCCTTGTCATCAAGGGTTCAACTAAATAAACTAATCCATGAGCAGAGTTGAACAAAATTAAGCCTCAGCTAAATCTACAATGTATCAAAATAGCTCAAAGAACAAAACAATAAAACAAGAACATTGCTTAAATTTTATCCAAGATTCCAAGTCTCAGCTAACTCCGTGAGAACAGAACAAAAACAAGAATAAAATAGTTACTAAGTCATTCATTCAACTACATGTAAGTCTTAGTTAAATCCAAATTAAAATACAAATGCCTACACAAAAACCCAAGAAACAACTAACAAGGAAAAAGAAACAAAGTTTTTCTTGCATGAACAAAACAAACAACTAATGTAAAGTTGCGGTCTTTGTTGGAACTTGGAAGCAATCACCTGGAGCCAATCACGTACATTGTGTTTTTTCAAATAATTCTTTGGTACTTGTGTAGTCAAACACAAACATAGAGGGCAACATAAAACACAAATAACATAACAAAACTAACCGACTATATATCTGTTGAAAAGTTAGCAAATTTGCACCGATACTTTTCCTAGTAGAATATAAAGTAGTCATTGATAGAAACTACGTAAATAACTCATTATATTGACTGAAAGGAACATATACTTTTACCTAATCCTTGTTATTGGACTTTTTGTGCCTCATCAATATTGAATATCTCATTGGCTTTTTCTAAAAATATATGTAAAATTTTGAAAAGGATCAACAAAGATGGCACTATTTTTTTTAGCATAAAATTGATTTAAGGGGATAAGAAAGAAAATAGCAAAAATATGGTATATCCAATAAGAATATTTGATATCCTTATCATCATAACTTAAGGTTAAATCATTATGAAAGTACTAAATTTTCATAAATTTCATTTAGATTTAAAACATCCTCCATATATTTTTGAAGCACCTCCATATCTTCTAAAATATCTATAATAAAATGAAATAAACCAAAATGAGCAATGATATCAACTATTTATTATAAACTATATTAAAAGTTCGTAAATTTAAGACATTTCATTGTTCTTCAGATACCCAATCTCTTAAGCAAAGCAAGGCCTTACATTATTAGTTCTAATGGAACTACGGAAATGAGTAATGACGTAATTGCTACAACTAAAGGTGGATTAAGGAGCAACCATGGTTAGAGGAACACATAAAGTATCACGAGATATAGATGGAATGACAGAATAATGGTTTACTTATTTTAACCAATATCGCAAAACATTCAATTCATTCGTTTTGTTTTTGCACTTCTCCTCCAAATACTCCACCAACTCTAACTTTTCCATTTCAATTTGAATGTTTTGTTTATGAGTCCTACATAAAGTATACAATGAAATATCAAAAAATGATAATCAAGAAATAATATACTAATAATTAAATAATAATATATAAAAGATTGATTATTCATACCATAAAAAATTATTGATATTCAATCCCGGATTGAGTTTAAGATCTAACATTGATGTGCTATTGAATATTTGAGGACAAACTTGAAGTAAAAGGGAAATATCGAGAGTATTCATGAAATATATCAAACAACTTTTTACGAAATCCATCAAGGTGGACTTGTGCATCATCATGTCCATAGAGTCTATAATGAGCCCATCCCACAAAATTTAACTTGGTATGGGGATCTAGAACAACTGCCATGGCTAACATTTTATTAAATCTGTACTAATATTTCTTAAATTTTCAAATCATTTGAGTGGTCATTCTCTTCAAATAATCATTATTAGAAACATACTCATATTTCAATTATAATAAATCACCACAATGTAATGAAAGAATAAATTTGAAGTGGAATATTTTTTTCCGAAAAATAAGCAGGTCAAATCATAATAAAGAACTAAGAACTTATATAATTTTTCAATCCTCTCCTACTCAAACAATGTAGGGCAGTGTGTATAATTAGTATCACTTATTTCCAAATGTTCAAATCCAATTCTCATAAATAAAATGAAGGGTTATAGCAAGATAATCATCATTATTTATTACAATCCACAAGTCTGATGTTAGGCTAGCTCTACTAGAATTCCTTGCTAGCAAGCTCTTAATCTTTTTCTTCTCTAACTTGTAGAGTTTCAACATATCAGCTTTGTAGTATTCCTAAAATTATGTTGTATACTTGGACTACCAGGACGAATATATTCAAAACAAGCTCTAATACCCGAATATTCAACAAATTTGAAGAGCAAATTACGCATAGCCATGGTAGCAACAAGTAATTCTTGAAATTTATCGTGATCAAATGATGTATCAATCAAGTATATGGTGTCATGAGAAGAGGATAATAACATCCGACCTATGTCTCGTGTATATTTTCTCAAATATTTCTCCATGTGATATAGCAAACGCCCTATCCTACCTCTAGTAGCACAGGTAAGCTCTTTTTGACAACACTTGTATCAACACTTTTGTATGTCATCTGTACACAGAGGAAGTTTTTCAAAATGATTCTAACATTTTGACATTTCCTTTTCTAGTCCTTAACTTTCATTTGATAGAATTAGTTGGATTTATTGCTATTGATGTTGGCATCGGTCCTATGGGCATTGGAGTATGAGCACTTTCTGCACATGCAATTTCATCCACTTCTTGTTCCATGTCGTTCATAGCATCATCATCTACAGAAAATGTGATATGAAATCCTTTTTCTCTTCTTGCCATTTTTGACTCTGTGGCATATAAGAAAAATAAATCAATCAAATTAGGCAAAAATAAGTAGCGTCCAACAACCCAACAACCCAACAACTAACATAATACAATCAATACAACCTGACACAATCTAATCCCAATCAATCAAGCAAAACGTGGATTTTTGACAATAAAAAATAGAAATAAGACCGTACCAAGTCAACAACCTAATCCTAACAACATAGTATAGAGCAGCACTTAAAGACTTAAAGTTCGGAATGAAATATGGAGTAGCATACGATACCTTTGGTCCTTTAGCACAGTAGTAACGGAGGAGCGACCAAGCTAAGCCTTGCATTTTCTAGGGTTGGCTGACCGAGCAGGGGAGCACGACACTCTGAAGGACTAGTAGGCAAGCTAGGGCAGACGGACTGAGCCAGGCCTTGCGGTTTGCACTATCAATGGTGAAGGACCGATAGCAAATAGAGCAAGGTGAACGTTTGACGGCGGTCTGATGAGGCAGACTGGCAGAGACCTGCGATGACAATCGAGGATTCGAGGTTAGAGTTTGGGAAAAATTAGAATTGGGACTGGGAGAGACAGAGAGGGAGCGATGATGAACGGCTGCGGGGGGAGTAACAAAGAGAGGCAAAGTGGCAGACCATACAGAAACCACTTCCCCTCTTTGCCTCAACGCATGGAGTCAGAAACCCTAAATCTAGCCAGCTACCATTAGAGTTGCTTTAGAGGTCTACCCATCTATTCATCATCGAGGCTTCTGTTCGTGCCCCCAGTTATGCCTGAAGTTGAGGGAACGAGAGTTACATTTGGCAAAAAGGGGTCCACCTTGGATCTTTCATTGGTGTTCACGGTAGCAAATGGGCTTGCGAAAGGGGGAGTGGGTGGGGTGAGCAAATGTCAACTATCGAGTAGTGGTAAACTGATATTGATAGAATAAAATTTTATATTTATTTCCTTATCGGGCTCACGTGCTCGCATAACCTGAGATCATTTGGCCAATCATGTATGTAGTCCGATAAATTTCCAGCACAATAAACTCCGGCCCAAGCATGGCCTATGCCAAGCAAATGTGCTGTGCCAGATAAGATCTAGACTGTTTCAGTGAGGTGACCAAAGGCAGGTGCTGTATCAGTCCTTACGTGGCGCTTTTGTCTTCACTTGACAGCTTATTTTTCGAAGACAAGAACAAGACGTCGTCGTCTTCATGTCCCAATTGACCTTTCAGGCGCTGTCTTTTTGGTTTCTTGCGCACCTCTCCCGTTAGTCATAACCACCATTCCCGACTAGACTTTCGTAGTACATCTGAATGAGCAATAATCAATAAAAAAATATTATTAATTTATAATATATGAAATTAGAGTGAGATAATTGATCTTATTTAAATTAATTTTAACTGGTTATTATTCATTAAATATGAGCTCATCATTCAGCTTGTTTCTATATTTATTTTCACAAACGTGATACTAAGTTCAATATGGAAAATCCTATTCACGGAAACTAAATCCTAAATCACATTTGCTTCAAAACTCCTTCTCGGCTGACAGTTGGAATTAATTATTTTATCTAAATTGAGAATGACTTCTTAAGACTAATTATAATTACCACGTCAATTCGCAAATGGTGTTCTCACTTGACAAGTTACTTTAGCCCATATATGCTTGATTTGACTACTAAGTAAGCAACATGTAATGAGACAAAATAGCACAAATGTCCACTCAACCTGCACTGAAGATTGAATATTTAAAGCCTTACCACGATCGAGATGGGTGAGAGCTCCCAGAGCGATTACAATATATTAATGCAATATGATACATTACACGAACACCTACGGCCCTCCACTTCCTAGCAAACATGGGCGCCGTTCAGCTGCAGCAGCAGCTGCAGCTTCTTCAATTAGGAGATAAAAAATCATTTGACAGAAGACTTGTATAGCTGTCTATGATAGCATTGTATTATATTATTAATGGTTGATGACGATCTGCTTGCCAGCAGCCAGCTATCCTATACATCAGGTAAGAAGCCACTAAATATGGCTGAATATTTGTTAAGTCTGTGACTGAGGAGTTATGGAGTTCATAATTAATACCTTGCCTCGGTATTTATATTTACCATAGAGAAATTCAGGTTTGGGGCAGAATGGTGTCAGCCTTTCAGTCTAGTAGGCATATTCTCTCTGCACAATGATTAATTTATAAATAAATTAGCATCTCCCACAAAATATATGTGTATATATATTAAGTAAGTATCACTTACGTATTATAATAATTAATAATTAATTATAATTGAATTAATGGGCAAAAATATATTTCTGTTTTGATTTTATGTATTCTTATCTAATCAATTTTCAACTCTACATCATCAATCTCTCTCTCTCTCTCTCTCTGTATATAATGCTCGGGCAAATGTTGAATGGAAAGTCCGGTCCTCATCTGAAGGGTGGTAATTAAACATTCAGACAGAACGGCTTACTACTTATGCTCAGAGCTAGCTGCTAGAGCATGCAAGTGTGATAAACCATCCCAGTAATTAATGCTGTGGGCTCTAGTAAACGGTATACATTACATTGCGTTTTTCATCTCATCACATACCTATGTGTGTGTGTGTATATATATTACGAGCCCAAATTAATTTCCCAACATGATCAACCCTAAGGTCAATTTGGAGAGTCGTAAACGTCCAAGAACTATATTACTGCAGTAAAGTTGCATCCAATTGATTTTTAGAAAAAGGGATTTGAGACAGTTGGAATATTTGTAAAAACCACACTTGTTCATGTACGTTGATATAATCTAGTATTGGGGGCCTAGCTTGAGGGCAAAGATTATCAGGACATAACAAAATCTATGATAACTAGTCAGGTTAAGAAGCGGTCACAACGTAATGAGCTCAGAGTAATTTGTAACATGGGAACATCCGCCTGGGAGGAATCGTACGTAAGTTTTGAATGCAACTGTTACATATAATTTTATCTTTACAAAGATGCTTTTTAAAAGAGAGATGCCGTTGAAGATGTGGTAAAAAAATATTTTATCTTATGTTTGGATAGCACACAGATTATATCGAGCACTGTAGGCCGACGCAATCGCCACATGATCAGCACACCTCATACACGAGCAAGAGCAAGAGGTTTGCTGGACATAGAATGGGGGTTGACGAGTAGTTGAACAACTGCATGCATTAGATGATAGATACTTAGATACTGGTAGAAAAACATAAACATCAAATGGTATATATATATATATGTATATATATGCTTGGATACCACACAGATTATATCGAGTGCTGTAGGCCGGCGCAATCGCCGCATGATCAGAACACTTCATACACGGAGCAAGAGCAAGAGGTTTGCTGAACATATCATGGGGGTTGACGAGTCGTTGAGCTGCATGCATTAAATGATACTTACTACTGGTAGAGAAACGTACACATCAGGTGGACCCAGCTGTGAAAGCAAGACATGACCATATCGAAAGATGTTTTCAAGGAGAGTTGTCCATGTCTTGGACAGTAGTGATGCGCACATCGACTGAAACCGACCACGAAGATGATATTCCAAATATATATACAAATAGAAGGAAGAAGAAGAAGAAGGAGGAGGAGGAGGAGGAGGAGGAGGACAAGCATTAGATCTTCCATCAGAGCGATTCATTAATATCCATATGCTACGTTCTTTCTCTTATAAATGAGACTCAAACCTAGAGGCCATAGATACCATTCAGCGAATGATCTTTCTGATATCCATCACTATTTTGTTCTCCCGTTATGTGCAGTGGTTTTAACTAATATTTCAAGTTTGAGCCAACCAGTCTTCCAAGAGGTACAGATCTTTTGATTCATTCTTAACATTTGAGTAAATAATCAACATATTTAAGAAAAACACTCGTCGAATTGTATCAACCCACCATCCGATTGATGCAACCCATCAGATGCATGTGGAGCCCAACTTAATGTTGAGGGCACGTGAGACACGTGTCGGAAGATTGTGGCCTTTCACCCCTCTTGCAAACGGTCCATCTCCGTGATAACCGAGGTCAGTGGATTTTGGGTGCCCAATATAGAAACTTCACGCCTTCGGCATCGTGGTGACATGTTGTTCTCTAGGGTTTGGAAGAGCCAAGGAACAGTGTAAGACAGAGTGAGATATCAGATTTGGTGACGTTCATATATATGTTATCGTGAATGTCATGGAAGATGCCAGGATCCTGTACTTGCGCATATGGTGACTAAAGAGCATCGGTGAAGCCCGCCCGTCTCGAAGTATTCGTATATGCTCAATATTTTATGTTAGTTTCTCTAGCATAATAATCACATAATATCATGGTCACATGTCCAGTGCGATTCCTCTTACTAATCTGTACGTGTTCTTTTGGATAAATTGGAACATAGCCCATTACACCTCGAACATAGTCCATTACAACTCAATGAGGATTAACATGTAGATTTGTTTAATTACTAGGAAATTTGCTCGTTTAAAAATAAATCCCTCCAAATAATATAATACACTTTATACATGCCCACATTACTTTACCCAAGTATATATATATATATATATTGGTGGCTAATTAAATTTAGCATGCGCACATTTTTTGTTGCATTATTGGGTAATATAAATGGGACTTAGTCTTATGCATTATGGAGAGAAACTTCACATAACGCGACAAGGCCGGAGTCGAATTCAAGCACGACTCTGTATTTTTATCACAGGGAAACTGCCTTACATGTACATGCGCAATAAAATGGCTTTAAATGTCAATCTCATGACAATTTCCTAGCGCCCATCTCGCAGTCAGATCAAACTAATACCCATAGAGTAATTTAATATATATATATATATCTTATCATTGAGTCAGAGAGGCAAACTCAGAACTCTCCACGAAATAGCTGGATGCTACTTAATTAAGGAAAAAGAAGCTCTAAAGAGGAATTAGTAATTAAAGTGTGAAGGTTTCCTAGGCCCTTCGGATGATGGAGACACCAAGACATGCGTCTTAGCTTTTTGTGTCGAGCTTGGTGTGCACGCAAAGAAATTAATTATCCCTAAGCTAGACATAATCTTAATTTTCAATATGATTTTTTTCCCCTTATAATGAAACATGTCTATTCCCATACGGATATCGCAACTGTATTAGACCTATAAAAATTTGACACAATTCAGATAGGCACGAAAAAACCTGTGCGTAGGCCAGGGGCTTTTGGGCTGCCCGAAAAATAATCATGCCAACTCAAAGCATGAAATAGTGTTCTACAGTAAGAAAACAATTATGATAAAAATTTAAAAAATAATAAAAATAATTATACTTTAATAGTTATTTCAATTTCAATATTTTTTTCAAATTAATATTAAATTAAATTAATCAATAAATTATATGATATAATTTTTTTGGAAATGTAAAATATTTAAAATTATTTTAAAAATAATTATTTTGTTTAATTTCCGCAGGGTGGAGAGGTTCAAAGCACAAAATATTCATGTTAAGCTGGGAATTTCGGGTCAATTAAAATAGTGGGTTGTCCCAACACAGCTGAATTGAAAGGTCGAATCTACATAAATATTTCTACATCTATATATATATATATATGTAAAACATTGTATGGAAGGGATCACATCAGGAATATGCTATATATTTGATGAGATCCTCATCCGGCAGGAGCAATTTTTCATGCATGGACCAACGGCACATATCCGCAGGAAGCGGTCTGGAAAATTTATTCAGTACATAAAATCAGATGAGATTTATAGATATATTTACAATTTCTTTTCAAGTTCATAGATAAGGATATCCCCCATGCCATTTCTTAAGATCCGTCACTACGAGCCGTTGTTCGAGACGGTTCGACACCTCTTCCTCATAAGTAGGATCATCGGCTCGAGTCTTGTGAATGGAATACATTTACGTTGGGAGGGTTTTACACCATTAGTGGCCCGATCTGGCTCGAGTTGGACAAGTCACGGGGCCAAAGGAGTTCTGCGGACCATTTGGTTTATACTCTAAAAAAGAAAAAGAAGATTCCAATCTATGCGCCGTGGTAATGCCTGCAGCTCATATGAAGCCTAAAGATCTTCTGCAAATGGTCTGGCGGCCAACTTAGCATAAACATTGACCGGAGGTCATCAAGATGCCAATTAAATGATTTTTCAGAAGACCTTGAGAGAGGATTTCGCTTTGACTGGAGTTCTTATTTTACTTTAGGTAGTATTAAAAACTAAATGCAAGACTTCACTGAAATCGTCTCATATTTTAAAATTCTATAATTTCAAAATTTTTAATCAATCACGGAACCGATCATAAGCACATCGCATTACTGTATGAGTGATCCCTCCCCCGATCAACCCCAAATTTCTATGATTTTGATTAATTTCGGAATCGATCCTTACAAGACCCATATCAAATCCTCACAGGCTCTCTCTCTCTCTCTCTGTCACGTGCATATTATATATATATATATACACAGAGCACTTCCCCGGCACATATTAGTGGTCTTAGTCGGACTGTCTCCTTAAAGTGGGAGAGAGCTTGTTTTATGGATCTCTAAACCCTAATAATTCAGAGCGCATTAAGTCCGTTCTTTTCTTCACCCCCACTTTCTTTGCACCCTTTTTGAGCTGGTTGCACCCCAACATGTGCGTGGCATGTCAGCATCTTGAATTTTAATTTAAAAATATATCATCCAACAAGATATTATTAATTATACATCTCTACTATTTAATAAGTTAACCCGATTAAGTGATCTAATATGGTTAATAGACAATATGTAAAGTGTAAAAACCAATATACATAAACTATAAAGCAATTTCTGATTTTTATGATGTGTGAAATTAGAAATTAATAAACTGAAGGTATTTGTGTGCAATTTACGATTGTGATCCTTGGGATGTACGATAAAATTGGCTCTTTTGATATCTCATTAATCAATAAGAGATAGAGTGAATCTTACGTCCTCTAAAAATTTTCCGTAAGTTCTAGAAGATTCGTACTTAATCGATCACACAAGTTCCAACTATAGATTCAGATACGCTTCCATTAATTTACACAATTTCTCATTGACCTCAATACATAGATCTTGGAATTATTAGGTTTTAAAATTCCCAACAGGGGAAGCTGATTTTGCCATCGATTTTACTGCTAGGAGATGGAAATTATCGGGGAAATTTTGAAATAAAAATGAGAAAAGTAGGACAAAGATATGATCAAAGTAGGCAATGTGATGAGTGATAAGTCAAAATCATGCAATCTATCCAATCGAGTTACTCGTAGAGCCGCATTAAGTATTGGCATCCTATGATCTATACGGTTAGAGAATCAAACAATGTAAAAAACAGAAAATTTGAAAATGCCCAAAATGATGATATCAAATAAACATCAAAGAATTCTAGAGGTATCAGCTAATATATGTGATAGATGCCATATTTTAATTTCCTATTATATATATAGACATGCATGGTATCTCTTGTAATTGCCACATGGACCATCCCCTCATGACAGGGGGGTCGAGCTAATGTTTTTAAGCAGAATAGTCGCTTAACAAGCAGGTTGGGAATCTCTCGGAGTCTCACCCGATTTGATTCCCTCAAGATTCTTTGATTCTGTTTTCCTCGGATCTGCTTGGTATGATGTTCCACGACGGGATGCGCAAAGCTAACCTGGCGTCATGCTGCACCATCCTAGCTAGAACTTCAGAGGATGCACCCTTTTATTACTTCTCCTGTAAAAAATCCAGAATGAAGTCAAATGTTTCAAAGCAAATCTTTGGGTGTTGCCTGCTTGATTCGGGAGACCGGGGGGCCGAAGTGCAGTCCTTGTACGATCAAATCAAGGGGTTGAGACAATTTTTTTATGGAAAACTGATACGGTTAGGTCCTTGTGTCTTCTTGCACTTGCGGGAGTATCTCCTCGCGATTATGATCATCTAAGAATTTCATGCATACAGTAACATGTATAGAGAACTGACTGATGCGTTAGCAGAAATAGGATCACCCCTCAAGATTCCAGGGATAATATGAGGTGCTGCAGCTGCTAAGTTTTAACTTTTTTTTTAACTCCTCCGTCCTCCACTTTGCAAATTTACCCTGAACAGGACAAATGCCAATAATAAGTTCATCAAAAGAGCCAAAGTTGGACGGTCCTCAATAAACCCATCACATGCTCTCTCTCTCTCTCTCTCTCTCTCTCTATATAATATTATATATATATATCGCAAAACACACATGCTACACTTCATGTGCATATTAACTACAAAGATATACTAGTTAGGAGGAAATGCCCATTAAACTCATGTCCCCTTCCGTTCCCATGAAGTGGGTTAGATTGGGGATTCAATGAGTTGGATCGTATATTTAATAAATAATATTATAAATAAATTAAGTATAATATTGAATTAAATTTTGACAACGATTTAAATAAAAATTGATGATATCGTCATTATATTAATCTGAAGTTTCAACATAAAATATTAATATAAATATAATAAAATAAATAAGTGCATTATAATAGATTTTTTTTTTTTACATTTTCAGTCGATCGATTTTTCTACTAGTTCAATTAAGTTATCGGTCTAATTCGAGAACCGGTCGATTCAATTGGAAAAATCTGATTGCATTTTATTTAATTGCAATTTAGTTAGGTGTTATTCTGGAAATCGGATTAGTGTGAGTGATCCGTTTAGCTCAGTCGGTCTGGTCCGGTTTTTAAAACATGGTTTCATCTCTAATAACCTTTGGTCTCTCTCGGCTCTTCGTCTCTCTCTATACTCTCTCTCCGCCAAGTCACGATCTCCACATCTTCGTCATATATATTCAAGAGCACATGCTTCCCCAGTCTTCTCCCATATATAGACCTGAACCTTGCGCTCTACATATTTTGTGAGGCCCTGACTTCTCGGGGTTCATCGATATCGAAGGAGCACTCTGCCAGCCTCAGGAATCGGATGAGGTCGCCCAGTGCGAGGGATGCTCCACTTAAAGCAGTAAGCTCTTCTATCTCACAGCTCTGCATCTCCGGTGTCTGCCCTCATATGTCGTATTACGCCTNACTTTGTAATCCGGTTCGCATAATCGTTCTTAGTAGTTGGGATGTAAAATATGAGGTCGGTGTCTTTGATTGATAGGGAACTTATTTAGATACCGTACACTGGACGTCAGAGACCGGTTGCAACTCTTACTTTGAATCGGCTCAGAAAATCGTTGAACCAGATTTCTGGACATGTCAAAACATGATTTCACACATAAAATAACGAGCTACGAGATATTGATTCCAAGTCAACTATTAAAAATTTAAAAAAAATAATATTATTTTAAAATAATTTTTATACTAAAAAAGATAATAAAAAAACTACGCCACCGGATATATCACCAGGACCACAACTTGGGTACAGGATTTCCATCACACATTGATTTCGGCAATCCTAACCACATAATTTGTATTAGAACCTGTAAGAATCCATAACAGGGGATCGGGCCCGTATAAGACTAACAAACTAACAGTGAATAGATTCGTTTAAAATCGGATCAACACAAGTAAATCAAGAAAGCACGATAAATTGAACCGGCCCGCCGGATGACAACTAATTCAACAACACTTAATTTACTAGAAACTATAACATTGCTGATCTAAGTTGGCACACTTAATACCTGAACAAATAATTGTAAGATGTTGGTAGTTTCTTCTTAAGGCATTTGATTTACTGAAAATACCCTGTCCGCTTTATACTTGGAAATATAAATATGACTATGACAACTACGCACATGGACACAGGGGAAATCATTCTGCACATTCTTAAGCAGCCGAGAAGAATCTTCTAAGGAATCAAACCTTGTGTAATAGGGACTAGCCAACTAATCCAGAGACAGTAAGCGAAAAGTTACGAAAGAAAATGTCGATTTGAGAGAGTGATAATGATGAGCACGGACCTTGTATTTGATTTTTCGACTAGGGTGGGCTCGATGTTGACTGATACACCATCGTCTACAATAAGATAAAAAAAAAACATAACAAAACACCATACAAGATCTCCCCAAAATACCATAGCTTAGTAAAGCAGAACTAACAAACCTTTGTCAAACTGTGAGATGGAAAGGAGAATTGTTAGATAGAAAAGATCAAAAAAGAAAATAAAAAAAAAATGCTCCAGAAGAAACGAACTAAAACCCATCGAAAATTAAGGATTAGAGTGCATAAGAGAATAATGTTTAGCAAATTAGAAGGATAATATCAGGAGAACACAGCATGAAGATCTCATGGTACACGGTGAAGAAAGAATATTTCTTTAATCCAACCATGGGACTGCAGAAGAAGATTTCATCGTCGTTATAGTTACCTTAATACCTAGGACGGAAAACGAAATAGTAAACAACACACAGAGGCAGATTCCATAGGAAGGGAAGAGTTAATTTTCCTCTTTCTCAATAACTGCAGAATTTAGAAAATATGTGCATAAAAATCAAAACGACAATAACTACTGACGTAACGGCAAATTTTCACAAGTTTTATTTGTAAGAGCTAGGACTGAATGATTAATCTATTCATAATTGAACATGTCTTGTCGGCAGAGCCAGCGGAATCCACATGGATGGCATTAAATTGCCACTGGAATAGTTAAAACATAAAAATCTAACAATAATCATGTGCCACATTTAGGGATACTGCCAAGGACATGGCACACTAACAAGTTGTTGAAGATTCGAACCAGGAAATAGCGAGCAAGATTCTTCAAAGACGGATGTCAGAAGGGCCATCCATGGAATCTGCAGGCAAAAAAAACGAATCTCCTTCCTGCTTGACGGTGAGCCGATATATTATCAGCATTGCCTGTACAAGCTTGCTATCCTTGGAATATCTCCCTACATTCACATTGCAAAGGATAAACAAAGCTCCGGATACTTCCTCTGCAAATGGAGAAAACAAAAACCCACGGGACCAAGAGAACCCTACGAAGGGATACAACTAACCACCTGGTATCGAAATTCAGGCTGATCTTTAACTAAAGGTCTAGCATTGTTGCTCCACCAATGGTGCTAAGGGAATTCACATTACTGGTGCTGTCTGATGCTTGAACTTGCACAATGAAAGAGAACTATAAATGCAGTGCGTTGATTCTTGCTTCTTCAGCACAACAGCAGTTCTTTTCGATGACCAATAGAAGCATAATGCACCAATTGTTTGTGGTGAACCCAACCCTGATAAGCAGCTTTCTTTGGCCCTCTTACTAGGTTCAGCAAAAAAAGGAAAGCGCTAAATGGAAGTAATTCTCCTATTTGATTGTGTTAATGTTGGGCCATCGGGTCGGTTTTGCCAATATAATCTTATATCTAGCTGTTGTTACTCCCACGGCGTCCTTTGACACTCCAGATACAGTAATTGACAGCCCACGAAATGACTATATAATGTGAGGGAATTCTCGCATAAGTTTCGTTGGCCTTGCTGGTTCGACATTGCTAAATTCAGGCACTCTCGATCTAGGGAAAAGGTCGGCCTAACACTGCTCCCTTGGTTCCAAGATATGCCAAAAATGGCATATTCATCTGTACCGCATTCTTGTGAGAAAAAATCGACAAGCATTCAGAAGTATTTCAAGAGGTATGGAAATCCATATTAACGCCGAAAGAGCAAATCTTGTCCAACCTTCGATTCACCTTCTTCTAGACGCTCATCCCAACTGTTAATTGACATCGTAGGGATCAAGAAAGCCACCTCGGACAGGATGCAGTTTAGCCAGATGTGCGATCACGAAGGATTCTGGTGAGCATTTAGATTCCCAATTCCATATTCGAGGAAATGACATTATAAAGATAAGTGCCATCAAGGAAAGGGAAATGTGAGTAAACAGTTAATCTGCGGCTTCACTAGATTTACCTACACCACTGGCAATCTTTTCTGTTCATTCAGGAAGAAAAGCAAAATAATCAAACGCGTCATTAACAGTTCATGTGAGTATGCTGAGAAGCATCTTATATCTTCGTTAGGCCCATTACCTGATCGAATGATTTCGTCATCTCTTGCATGATACGGAATAGAAGGAATCAAAGACACTCCAATGCAATTGGATATCTTCTGGCACTGGAGATTTTATACCTGGAGGTCCAAAAACTAGACGTTATGACCAAATTGCTCAGAGTCAAATGGACTATTTGTTGTGCTCCCAAAAACTCGGCATATCGATGTTAGCTCCCTACATAAATTTCATAGTATATTACAAGAAGGGGCTGGTTAATCTAATCAAAGCCAACTCCGACCGAGCAGCGTTCACCAACGAGTGCGAGAGCATTATCATTCAACATATATGAGTGTTGGATATACAGAGGATACAACTGACTAATTATTGTAGTACGCCTTGAAGCATAGTATGGATGTGACCAATACGATCTCCTTGGGCAATCTATGTTCTTCATACAAACTTGAGGTCTTGGGGTCACAGTCGCTTGCACTAGGACTGCAACATTAACTGGTATAAATGGCCTGGCCAACAATTCCCCCATTACAAGGGACCAGAAAAAGATTACCAGAGACCAAGGATAAATGGAGCTAAAGACAGCAGGGGATTGAAGTTTCGACATCAAGGAAATTCTCCGTAATTAGACAACCGAATAAAACTCCAAGCATGGAGACGACCAGTTTCTTTCACAGGTAGACGAAGCTTACGCCAGATAGAAGTATTGAGTGGATAAAAGGGCAAAATCACCTGAGGCTCTCTTAGTCTCACAGGCTTACACTCTTCTGGGGGCTCCACCAACTATTACATTTCTTATCAGTGACCTTAATGTTAGCGTGTATGTTGATGGACATTCAAGCCTACCACAAGCTGGGATAGAGAGTCCTAGACCTGCATTACCACTAATATATCGCCATTGATTTGCAAAGACCCCCAATATCTTAGTCTACAACCGATCAATGACTCAATGGTTATTAGACAACAAAGGCACAGGTCTCAGCGGCACAAATAGAGATAGCTTCTTACCTCAAAGAAGATGAAATTTCCAAAACGGGGATGCAATCGAGTAAATCTCTACAAAAACCTCCTCAAAGCATCATTGATATATTGAAATCACGTTTGATGGGAAATTTCAGCTGGGACACCGAATCCCTTTTCATCCCATCCTTTCTCAATGGTTCACATACAATTAAAAGGTCAGAAAAGGAATGAAGGTGGCAATATGTGGGACTGTTGGATCAGGGAAGTCGAGCTTGCTCTCATGCATTCTTGGAGAGATACGGAAACTATCAGGTCACGTGAAGATCAGTGGCACGAAAGCTTATGTCCCTCAATCACCTTGGATACTTTCAGGGAATATCAAGGATAATATTCTCTTTGGGAACCAGTATGATCACGAAAAGTATGATAGGACAGTCAAAGCCTGTGCTTTAATCAAGGATTTTGAGCTGTTCTCAGCAGGTGACTTAACAGAGATCGGAGAAAGAGGGATAAATATGAGTGGAGGTCAGAAGCAGAGGATACAAATTGCCCGTGCAGTTTATCAGGATGCAGATATTTATCTGCTTGATGATCCATTCAGTGCAGTGGATGCTCATACAGGAACTCAACTCTTCAAGGTCAGCATCTGCACCTCCTGATAAGTTGATCTTATAATTATGGGAAGCCTGAGGATGTGTTCTCTTTTGTAGGACTGTTTGATGGGAATTCTCAAAGACAAGACTGTTCTTTTTGTCACTCACCAAGTAGAATTTCTCCCAGCAGCAGACCTTATTCTGGTAAGTCACCACCTCTAGCAATATGTCTGCTTCCATTTTCATGCCCGGCCCTGAAATTGGCATAAAAAGGAGCAGAGAACGCATAGATCGTTAACCCCATCATATTATGTTCTAAATGCTTCAT
The DNA here is from genome assembly GCA_900174645.1 of Sonneratia alba. NCBI lineage: Eukaryota > Viridiplantae > Streptophyta > Magnoliopsida > Myrtales > Lythraceae > Sonneratia > Sonneratia alba. The sequence goes on from FWPY01000047.1 coordinate 433,351, forward strand.
GACGTAATCAAAACATCTTTCGATGATTCTTTCTTCACTAGGTAATGCGGGAAGGAAGAATTGCGCAAGCTGGAACATTTGAAGAGCTAATGCGACAAAATACTGGATTTGAAATGCTAGTGGGTGCTCATAGTGAAGCTCTAGAGTCAATTCTTACCATCGGAAACTCGAACAGACCATCTCATGACCCACAACCTGAAGGAGACTACCCTGAAGAACTCACTTCGAATGCTGAACTGGCATACGCAAGACAAGACTCAGAGCACAGTCTATTTGAAGATAACTCAGACAAGAAAGGGAAGCTGGTTCAAGATGAAGAGCGAGAGAAAGGAGGTATCGGAAAAGAAGTATACTGGGCTTACATCACCGCAGTTAAACGTGGGGCGCTTGTTCCATTCATAATCTTGGCCCAGTCATCATTCCAGATATTACAGATTGCGAGTAATTACTGGATGGCTTGGACTTCTCCTCCAACCAGTGAAACAGAACCAAGATTGGGCATGAAAATTGTCTTGTTCGTTTATGTTCTTCTCTCTGTCGGAAGTTCAATATGCGTGCTCCTTCGAGCATCTCTAAATGCCATAGCAGGACTCTGGACATCTCAGAAGCTCTTCATAAACATGCTTCACAGTGTGATGCGTGCCCCGATGTCATTCTTCGATTCAACCCCAACAGGAAGGATCTTAAACCGGGTGAGTACCATATCGTTTTGATCAAGGTCCAAGTGTAGTATAACTTTATGTTTAGGAAGTATATCTGTTTGAACAGGTAATATTCCGTTGTACATATTTAAGCGGGGTAACTAATAACATGAAGTTCTAACTATTCTGGAGAAGTATTAATTAATTACTTGCAGCAGCGTATCAATCGCAGTTTTTTACTGATTAAATTGTTTGACAATCTCCGGAAATATTATGTACAGGCATCCACAGACCAGAGTGTTCTAGACCTAGAATTGGCTGGAAAATTAGGGTGGTGTGCATTCTCTATCATTCAAATTCTGGGAACCATTGCAGTCATGTCACAAGTAGCGTGGGAAGTGTTTGTCATCTTCATTCCGGTCACAGCTATATGCATATGGTACCAGGTAAGTGACTAACTTGCCCATCAAATGGAATACTGACAATCTCTCAATTGTGGCATTTGAACAGCTAAAGTGCCCCTATGATGAACCATCTTTGTCAGCAGTGGCCGGTGTTCTGTATCGTTTACTCTAATTCTATTGATGACTAATTAGGCTTGAAATAAACTGAGTCCTAATGAGAAACCTCATTAGGAGAAAAACTAGAGAGAATTTCAGAAAAGAAACATGAAATTCTTAGCGGAAACAAGTCACAAATATCAGCAATTGGTAACATGTTGTTGCAATGACAAATTCTCTTGCTATCGGTATGTAGTATCTCTGAAACTTCCATTCATTAGATGTACCTTTTTAAGGCTTTCCATGTGGTTGTTTCAGAGATACTACATACCGACAGCAAGAGAACTGGCACGCTTGTCAGGGATTCAAAGAGCTCCTATTCTCCATCACTTTGTGGAATCTCTAGCAGGGGCTGCAACAATTCGTGCCTTTGATCAAGAAGGCCGTTTTAGCAACGGGAACCTGGAACTTGTCGATGAACATTCAAGACCATGGTTTCATAATGTATCAGCAATGGAATGGCTATCCTTCCGACTCAATCTTCTATCGAATTTTGTTTTTGCTTGCTCACTGGTTTTACTTGTGACCCTCCCTGAAGGAATCATCAATCCAAGTAAGTATTGGATTGCAAAATTCTCAGTATTCTTGGCACCTTGACATCAGAAATAATAATATGGATTTTATTTTCTACACTCTAATCAGTGTATGCATTTTTTGAGAGGGCTAACTGAAGAAGTAATACCACCAAACAAACATGTGTTGCTACAAGATTATTACCTAACTATTCTACTATCGTAACATAGCAAACTTCTTTGTGTTGCTCTCAGATAGAACAACATTCTCAAAATATATGAAGAGTTCTTTCCATTTTACAGGTATTGCAGGCTTGGCAGTAACATATGGTATGAACTTGAATGTTCTGCAAGCTTCAGTTATATGGCATATATGCAATGCAGAGAACAAAATGATCTCGGTTGAGAGAATACTCCAGTACTCAAAGCTAAAAAGTGAAGCAGCTCTCTTGATAGAGGATAGTAGACTCCCAAGCAACTGGCCAGAGCATGGAACAATCAGCTTCAAGAATTTGCAGGTCCATGCTTAATGAATATCTAAGATTAAAAAATTCTGTAGGAGTCACAGATTCTCCTCATGTGTCCAGTGATCCTTGCACAGGGATATGATTGAAGTTTGCACTCATTGTGCATAATTGATCTAAAGCTTCTTTAACTCGTGCTTAAGCTAAAAACTTCAATTTATTTGGTTTGCAGATTCGTTATGCTGAGCATCTCCCATCTGTTCTCAAGAACATAAACTGCACGTTCCCAGGAAAGCGAAAAATTGGTGTCGTAGGGAGGACAGGAAGCGGAAAATCAACTCTTATACAAGCTCTTTTCAGGATTGTTGAACCTAGAGAAGGAAGCATTGTGATTGATGGTGTGGACACATGTAAAATAGGCCTCCATGATGTAAGGTCAAAACTTAGCATCATTCCGCAAGACCCCACAATGTTTGAAGGAACCATTAGAGGGAACCTGGATCCGCTGGAGCAATACACTGATCAAGAAGTGTGGGAGGTGATAATTTTTTTCTGGCACATAACTGAGCTCACTGTTAAATGCAATGCATCAATTTTCTGCACTTTTCCAGCTTACATCAGTTTGCAATAATTACACATGCTATACCAATATTTACTTAATCAAGTTGATGGAAATTATTAACTGGAGTAATCATAGTAGCATTTGCCAACTTTACAGGCTCTAGATAAATCTCAACTAGGTGATTTGGTGAGGGCAAAGGAAGAAAAGCTAGACTCCACAGGTATGTGTCATGTGCTTAACTGCTTTTTTCACATTTGGAATTGAAACTCAGGATTACATGTCCATAATAGTGGTTGAGAATGGAGAAAACTGGAGTGTGGGACAAAGACAGTTATTCTGTCTTGGAAGAGCATTGCTGAAGAAGAGCAGTATCCTTGTACTAGATGAAGCAACAGCCTCAGTTGATTCTGCTACTGATGCAGTTATCCAGAAGATCATCAGTCAAGAGTTCAAAGATAGAACAGTTGTGACAATAGCTCACAGGATACACACAGTTATAGACAGTGATCTTGTTTTAGTCCTTAGCGATGGTAAGCATTCATTGCTGCTACTGATGAAAAGAGAATTTACTCTGTCTTCCATGTGATCACAATCATATACATATTTCCTGTGAGGTGCTAAGAGTTCTATATGTTTTCAACAGGGAGAGTAGCAGAATTTGACTCACCTTCGAAGCTGCTTGAGAGGGAAGATTCCTTTTTCTCCAAGCTCATTAGAGAGTACTCCATGAGGTCAAAGAGCTTCAGCAGCTTAGCAAATCAGTACATCTAAAGGAAGAAGTCATCAAGGTTGCACTTGCCCAACATATTTGCAGTTCTCATAGAGCTCCTGATATAACGCAGAATCCCAATATGCCAATATGGGCCCATGCAATTCGAGATCAACAATTGGTGGAATAAATATAAAGCTCATAGCAGGAAATCATTCTTTTGCTCAAAATAAGCTCTTTTACTTCACCTCCATATAGAAAAGAAACATTATGAAGATGAACTCCAAATTTTTGTGGTGTTTTGAATTTATTGTTTAGAGGAACATCATAAGTTCCAAGAAACTGAATAAAAAATTTTCAGCTAGTTCAAAAATAAATAGTAGTAAATGATCTTAGGTCTATGAAATTCACAACCTACAGCCGTCAATACTCAATTTCACACTACATACTATAATAAACGTAATAGGAAGAAAAGAGGACATTGTGCAAATCACCACACTAATTGAGCAGTGGTGTTTGTCTATTAACAATATTACACGAGTACAAAAATGGTTGCATTAGGATAAATATGGTTATAAACTAGTTATGGAACGCATTCCAATTGATATGGAAACTACTGATAAGGAAGTGCAACTTGTTGGGATTCTGTTCTATCCATTACTCCCTTGCAAGCGAAATAGGAGATCTCGAACATTGAGCTTGGACCGTAAGAGAAGGAAATGAGAAGTAGATAAGCCCTTAGTGAACACATCGGCGAGCTAGTCATCAATGTTGATGAAGCAAACCACAAGCTACTAACAAGAAATCTGTTCACGTACAAAATGGTAATCGATCTCTATATGTTTTGTATAGGCATAAAAATTGGGTTGCCTGTGAGATAGATGGTTGAGAGGTTATCATACCAAAGAATAGGTGGACTATGTATATGGATATCAAACTCCAGAAGTAAAGATTGATAACAAATCAATTCCATACTAGTATTTCCCAAGCTCTTATATTCAGATTCAATGTTGGATCTCGCAATTGTGCATTGTTTCTTTGAGCTCCTAGATATCACATTAGAGCCAAAAAAAAGATTGCAAAACCACCTATAGAGTAGTGATCATCAAGGTTGCCTGGCTAGTTAGCATCAGAGAACCACCCGCGAAGAGCAAAGTTGGAGTTCTTCATAATTGAGAGGCCACGGGTAATGGTGCCCTTTAGAAAGCATAAAATATGCTTGATGGTCGCCCAATGTGAATTGATGCATAGACTAACACACATGCTGCACAGCATACATTATGTCTAGCCAAGTGAGAGTAAGATACTGTAGAGAGCCAACAGCCTGATGATAGGCTGACTAGTCCTGAATAGGGTCACTGTCATTAGTAGATAACCACACTCTAAAACTCACCAAGGAGGGAGATGGTTTACAATCTAGCATACCAACTTGATCAAGCATTGCATGGATGTATTTAAACTGTTAAAATAAGACTAGTATCCATATTATATACCTTAATTCCAAGGAAGAAATGTGGAGGACCAAGGTCCTTCATGGAGAACTCTCGGCTAAGAGAATCTAAGAGAGCAGCGAAAGGTGCATTCAGTGAGCTTCTAAGAATGATGTCATTGACATAGATTGGGAGAAATATCACATAATCAGGTGTGCATAAGATGAACATAGATGTATCTGCCTTGGACCTAATGAAACCAAGCCGCAGGAGAAAATAACTAAGTCGTAAAAGCCATACTTGAGGAGCTTGCTTTAGTCTATACAAGGATCAACGAAGGTGACGAACATGGTTTGGAAGTATCGAATCAACAAATCCAAGAGGTTGAAGCATGTAGACCTCCTCATTGAGATATCCATCGTAGGCATTCTTAACATTGTGTTGACGAATAGGCCAATGCAAATAGGTAGCAATAGAGAGAATGGCTTGAATAGTAACAAGCTTAATGATCAGGCTAAATGTCTCATCAAAGTCAACACCTTCTTATTGAGCATAACCACACGCTACTAGCTGGGCCTTGAAATAATCAATAGATTCGTCAGCATGGTATTTCACTTTATATTCCCATTTGCAGCCAATGACGTTTTGATCAGGGGGAGGCAAAATAATATCCTAGGTTTGATTCTCAAGTAGGTCTTAGAAGTCATCATTCATTGCAGCAAGCCAATGGGGATCCTTGCAGGTAAAGGAAAAGGACTTGGGTTCCTAGAGATCCATCAATATAGTAAAAGCAGGGGGATGCTAAGCTACAGAGAACCATCACAATAGTAGGGTGCTATCCTGTGCCCATGTAACCATGTGATAGGTTCAAGGAGGAGCAACAATAGACCTATCAAGTGAAGACCCAGCTTGAGGAGCATTAGTAGCCACATCAGACACTGGACTTGCCTTGGATGACTCATGCGGAGGACCGGTTACAAATGGTGATGGACTAGGAGTGGAGAGTGAAGGTCTAGGAATGGTAGGAGGAGAGATTGGAGGGCTAGGTTGTCAAGGAAGGCACTCGTCAGTAGTGGCTGACTGCACATCAAGGGAGCTCCTAAAAGAAGTGACATCAGTAGTCTTGGACACAATAGGAAAGGAAACTTCATTGGAAATGACGGTCTGTGCAATGAAGATGCGACCGGTGTCGGGATCAAAAACACTTGTAACTGTGGAAGTTAGATGGATAGCTAAGAAATATGCACGGACAAGAATGAAAATCAAGCTCGTGATTGGTGTAAGGAGGAAGATAGGGGTAATAGTGATGACCAAACACATGCAAGAAATAATAATCCAGAGCGGAATTATGAATAATCTGATAAGGAGAGACAAATTGTGAGGAATGAGTAGGTAGGCGATTTATTAGAAAGACAATTGTTTCAAAAGCAAAATCCCAAAATTTATTCAGCAGATGAGAATGAAGTAGAAGTGTAAGCCCAATGTCAACCATGTGTCAATGTTTGCGCTCAGTAGAACCATTTTGTTGAGGAGTGTGAGGGGTGTGAGGGCATGAAATTCAATAAACAATGCCATCATCTTGAAGCTCATTTTGGAAGTCATGGGAAAGGATTTCCTTGGCCCCATCTGATTGAAGCGCTTTAAACTTCGCATGTGAAGAAGTTTTCTAACTACAGTCGGAATGCTCAAAAAAATATCGAAAATGTAAGAACGAGATTTCATCACAAAAAACCATGAGAACTTATTGAAGCCATCAAGAAAATGAATATAATAAGAATGTCTCGCAAAAGATAGAACAAATGCTATACCCCAAATATCTGTATGAATGGGGTATAAAGGTGATACACTCTGGTGCATAGTGGATGGAAAAGGAAATTGTGAAAATTTGCCAAGTTGACAAGAAGCACAAATGCGAAATTCATTATCATTATTTTTGGAACCGAGGAAAAGAGACAAAGCTTTCTTAACAATGGGAAAAACAGGATGTCCCAGACATTGATGCCTCAAGGTACCGGAGGCAGAGATGGTGAGAAAGGCACATGACGGAGTAGAACTACGGATGCCAGACTTCGGATGGTAGAGCCATGCTTAAGTGGTCCCGAAGTAGCTCCTAATGAGTGTGGAGATCCTTCACAGTGAAATAAGAGGGTAAAGTTCGAAGACAAAGAATTACCTTTGGTAAATTGGGGAACCGAAATCAGATTTCGAGAAATTTGAGGTGTGCATAGACACCATTCTTTAAAGTAAAGTCAAAGTTTGAATAATAGAAGAAATAGTCAATAGAATAGGTATACCTGAGACATCGTAGATCATTAACTGATATGGACCACAATCATCGGCTTGTATGGTGAGTTTGGAGAAGTTGGCGGTGACATGGTGAGTGGCCCCGAAATCCACGTACCAATCCAAAGACCCACTGCTAGAGTTATGTCCATGAATAAGGTCAAATCGTGGAGTTGAAAACCTTGCGGAAGAAAAGGACAGTAAGCAGCCACATGTCAATTCTGGGCGCAGAACTGGCAAACAAGAGTGGGCCCTTCAAACGAGGTTCAATTCGGCCCAAGTGAGGAAAGTGGAGGCCTGCGAGGGTTGGGCTTCGCTGGGCCGCTAAGGTGAAGTGGGCCAGCTGAGGGTCCGAATCCTCCAGTGGAGGAGCGTAGGTGACTCGAGTAGGCTTAACCTGACTCGCGTCCCCTCGTTCTCCCTCGATCAGAGCCACCCCCCTGCATGGAAAAATTAGGGTTGGAAAGGAACGAAGGGGAGTGCCGACCCCCTCCCTCATCCCGAAGATTGGCCACAGCCGCCATAGACACTTGCGGTAGGATATCATAGATTCCTTTGCTGAAATCCTACAAGTTGCTGGGCTGTGCCAATGGATCGATTTCGGCCCCACCACTCACCGTGTCCATGAAAGACGGTGTTGTGTTGTGTGTTGGGTATAGCCCACCATCTTGGCGGACTGAAAATCCTGGCCCGAATCCAAGAAAAATAATTTAATATTTAAAAATAAATATTATATAATATAATTGAATTAACTCAAATATTATATTAATTTAAAGAAATTATTAAAATAATTATTTGCATATAATTTTTTATTACAATTTTTTTTGGGTATCAACCCGATGTCTTTGGCTGCCCAAAAACCCGACACCGGCGTGATTTTTTTTGCACCGTACCCGGCCAAGCTAATTTTTGATAGGTCTATCTAATTTGATGGGGATGGTTGGGAGGCTACATGATGGCAAGGCGAGCAGAGTAGAGGGGGAGAAGTAGTTGTTATTGTTGCCGGTGCCTGCCATGGCTGTGTTGAGACGAAGGGAGGGAGGGCCGTGGTGCTGTCCGAGAGTTTGCCCTTTATGGATCTGATACCATAAATGCAATAAGAAGAAAGAGAAGGATATTGAGCAAATCATCACACTGACTGAGTAGTGGTGTGGGTCTATTGGTAATATTACACATTAGTACAAATATAGTTATATTAGAATAAATGTGGTTACGGACTAGTTATGGAATGTATTACACTAAATACGGAAACTAATGATATGGAAATGCTAGCTGCCGGGATTCTCTTCTGTCCATTATGTACGATTTGCCATATAAATCTGTTCAAATCCTCCGCGTGGAATACCATTTTATGGTCGAGGGAAACGCCACTTAGCGACCAAATCACTTCTACATAAATCACAGGGGACATAGTGGTTGAAAAAGGAAGAGGACAGGGTGCAATGGACCGTGCTCTGTTGAACTGTAGAGTGCTGGAGAATCCAGGAGTGAGTCTTTCTTCGAACGTGAATATCCACGATGGAAAACCTCAATTATGCGAGAGATGAATGACCATTTGAGAAGATTTTAACGGTTGAAGGGCAAAGAAATTGAGAGAAGGGGTTGGGAGAATCACAGCTTCATTTGGACTAAAGCTTGTTGATTCCTTTCTATTTATACATTCATTGGAATAGGTAATGACAAAACCATTAAACATTCGCCAATTGCCCACTGCCCACTGTTTTTCCGTAGGGCGTCAGTGAAACTGATGAACGATGAGGGAGGAAGACGATAGTTACTACTGATACTGGTGTCCTTTCATATATATATATATAAAGTTAAGAAGCTGGACAACAATAGCAGTGATTCACCAAGTGTTACATAACTATTTGCTTGTGTAAGTTCCAAACTCGAGCCTAAAACATCGAAAGCTGACTGCAAACTTAGTTCTTTTGAGATCTGACAGATATCGATGTTTCTCCAACAAACTTCCATTACTCAAGAAATTTGGTGATCTTTTCCCTGTGACACCACTAAATCCATCCTGAGCATGAGTGAGAAGTTTACTTGGCGGCAAAGAAAATAGGAAGCCGGCATGCTACTTCTCTGATAATGACTTCAGTTTGTTCCGTTTACCAGTGGGCGATTCACTGGTCTTTGTTTATCCTTTTTTCTTGACGAAGTTGAATAATTGTCACATATATGATATATTAGTATGGAAATTATAATATATCCCAGAATGGTAGCTTGCATTTACTAATTAGACCATATAAAGTTAATAAGGTCCACCGTGTCTACGTGCGCCTATTTGCATACAGTACAGCATCTAGAGGAGTGTATTAGTTCTTCCACTACGCATCTTCTCCATCTCTGTGCATCCTCCCTGCGTACCGATCAACCAGATCCCTCGATTATCACCTCCATACATCTGAGACGGGACATGGGTCCTTGGTGAACTAGTCATACACACCATCTATAGTTGAGCCTCGAAAGCCTGAGCAGCCTAGGAAGCATCATGGTTCTGCAGCAGACGTTCAATCTTGCGGCTGCAGGTAAGCCCTTGCAAGGCTCCTAAATCTCTCTTGGGGTGAAAATACCTCCTCTGCTCTCCGTTTCCCATGGTCTACTTTATGAATTCACATGTACCGAGCTAGCTTATGAGGATCTGTAGATAAAGATTACGAGAAGTCGAGAGTTGCGAGATATAGATATATCTACGGAGACTTTTACTGAATGATGGTTGAAACAGGTCGCTTGAGATTTAGTCAAAGATAATAATACTTTGCTCACATGATGCTTTGAGAGAACGAAATTTTTCGTTAGTAGGATGGGAATTTGCCAACTGCAACAGTAAACGGAGCGCAACTGGATGATTCAAAACTTCCCGGCAAAATCCTGTCCAATCCAAAACCTTAAATAAGGCATATGTCATGCGAAGATAATATTGCTAGTGCAGATGCGGAAAAATACAAATTCTATAGCGTGAGTACGAGTCCGGACGTGATTTGATTTCCATGGCTCATCCTAAAACATGTAATAGTTGAGAAGTTAATGAAGTAAATGTTTTTTCTTTTAATCTATACACTAATCCTTTTGCTGCTGAAACAGAGTGGCAAGTCCTTCCACAAGCTTGGCGGAGATGGCTACCACTAAACTCATCTTGCTTGGAGGAGAATATTGCCATCGTCATGGGGCTATGCTTCCTTGCATTTATGCTCCTTCATTTGGCATACAATCTCTTGATCTCTATTTCCAGACACAGGGCAAAGACAAGAGCAAAACAGTCTTTGGAGAGCAATAAGATGGATGTCGCACTTGGGATTTCATACAAATGCAGTGCAGCTTGCACGAGCATGGTAACGGGAACTCATTTGCTCCTTATTTGGATGTCGTTGGATGGGAAATCTAGCAGATGTGAATCCTTTCGCGAGGCGTTTCTCTCAGAGGTCATGCAAGCCGCGCTTGGGATAATTGCTCTTTTCATGCTCTACAAGACCATGAAAAAGCAGCATCTGAAGTTCCCGTGCATGTTAAGGTCATGGTGGATATGCAGCTTCTTCTTAAGCGTTCTCAGTGTGGCCCTTGATATCGATTATGCAATCAAGAAAACCAAGCAACACGTTCCAGTGAGGGTTTTCGCAGATCTTCTTAGCCTTTTAGGATCTAGTTGTCTATTTGGAATATCATTATATGGGAAGACAGGCATGGTTCTATCAGATTCTAATGGCACGATGACCGAGCCACTTCTGCAAGATGATTTTGATCCACGAGATTCAGAACTCGGAAGAGCACCCCTTTATGAGAAGGCAAATCTCCTCCAAGTCATTAGTTTCTCATGGCTCAATCCACTCTTCGCTCTTGGGAATAAAAAGCCCCTTGAGAGCCATCAAGTGCCTGATATCAGTGCCAAGGAATCTGCTCGGTACATCTCCTTGTCATTTGAGGAGTGCCTCAGAGCCGCTGATCCATCATTCTACAAGGCAATTTTCCTATTCATCAAGAGGAAGGCCATGATAAACATCCTCTTTGCTATAATAAGCACCGGAGCATCCTTTCTAGGTCCATATCTTATCAATGATTTTGTCAGTTTCTTGTCTGACAAGGAAGCTCAGAACCGTGGACGTGGTTATCTCCTTATGCTTGGTTTCCTTGGGGCCAACTTGATCCAAACAATAGCAGAGACGCAATCGAGTTTTGGGATTGTCCAACTTGAAGTACGAATGAGAGCTGCTCTAATCTCTTGTATATATAACAAGGGGTTGGTTTTATCAAGCCAATCTCGTCAGACTCGCACAATGGGGGAGCTCATCAACTACGTGAGTGTCGATGCAGAAAAGCTAGTGGGCCTCGTCTGGTACTTAAACAGAATATGGATGTTACCCATAGAAATATCATTAGCCGTCTACATTATGCGTGAAAATGTTGGAATTCCTGGGTCAGTGGCAGCATTGATTGCCACCTTCAGCGTAATGGCTTGGAACATGCCAATCACGAAATTCCAAGAAAAATTCCAAGATAAAGTCATGGAAGCAAAGGATTTGAGGATGAAGTCGACATCCGAAGTTCTTCGGAACATAAAGACAATAAAATTCCATGGATGGGACGATCTTTACCAGAGGAAACTCAAGGGCTTGCGATCTACAGAGTACGAGTGGCTATGGAGATCCCGGAAGCTCTCAGCATTCGCAAGTTTCCTATTCTGGAGCTCAACCATGTTCATCTCCACTATAACATTTGGTGCTTGCTTAATTTTCGGAGTTCAGCTCACCACAGGACGAGTTCTATCAGCACTAGCAACTTTGCGTATGTTACAGAATCCAATATTCAGTCTTCCCGATTTCCTGACTTTCATGGCTCAGGCCAAAGTTTCAGCTGACAGGCTTTCGTCATTCCTCCAAGATGATGAGATACAGCGGGAAGCTATTGAAATTATACCAAGAGATCAAGCTACCTATGACGTTGAAATCAATGGAGGAAGATTTGGCTGGAACCAAGAAACGTCTTGTCCTACTCTGGATGCAATTGAGTTGAAAGTGAAGAAAGGGATGAAAGTGGCGATATGTGGGGTGGTGGGTTCAGGGAAATCAAGCTTGCTTGCCAGCATTCTCGGAGAGATGCAGAAACTGTTCGGTCATGTGATGATAGGAGGGAAGAAAGCTTACGTCCCTCAGACCCCGTGGATTCTGTCTGGGACCATCAAGAAGAATATTATCTTTGGAAATTCATACAACAGGGAGATGTACGATAAGACGGTGAAGGCATGTGCTTTAATGAAGGATCTCGAGCTGCTTCCAGCTGGTGATCAGACAGAGATTGGGGAAAGAGGGATAAATTTGAGTGGAGGACAGAAACAAAGGATACAGCTTGCTCGAGCAGTCTATCAGGATGCGGATATCTATCTGCTTGATGATCCTTTCAGTGCGGTAGACGCCCACACTGGCTCTCAACTCTTCCAGGTAATAATTGTTCAAGCAAATTTCACATTAGGATGACAATCAACTTTCAGGGATAAAAAGACAAAGAAAATTTTGTAAACCTTTCGAATTTTCTTGTAGGAATGCCTGATGGGAGTTCTCAAGGAGAAAACTGTTCTTTTCGTCACCCACCAAGTCGAGTTTCTTCCAGCTGCAGATCTTGTAATAGTAAGAACCATAACCTTCATTACCTTGAGAAATGCTGTACTTACCGGAAAACTCACCTGCCAGAACATTGAGTTAACATTTCCATTACATTTTTTTTCATGGCTCGAGTTAAAATGAAGAATCTGTCTAAAATATACGATCTGACCTTCATAGGTTATGAGAGATGGGAGAATTGAACAATTGGGAACGTTCGAAGAGATCATGAAGGAAGACTCCGGATTTGAAGTCCTTGTAGGTGCTCACAGCCTGGCCATAAAATCCCTCTGCACTGTTGATAGTTCGAATAGTGCATCTCAGGACCCGGCAGATCGAAAATCCTATGAGAAACTTCTTTTGAACGAAGACATTTCCTCTGAGAAAGATGAACCCGAGATTGAAGAGATCTCGGAGGATAAAGGAAAGCTGGTGCTGGACGAAGAGAGAGAATATGGAAGGGTTGGCTTCAAGGTTTACTGGTCATACATCACATTAGTTAACTATGGGATTTTGGTTCCATTCATACTCTTGGCCCAATCTTTGCAGAAAACACTGCTGATTGGCAGCGATTATTGGATCGTATGGGCTTCTTCAGCGACAAGTGGGACTGTGCCAAGGCTGAGCACTGTGTTTGTGATCTCCGGTTACATAATCCTTGGTTTGGGTTGTTCGGTATGTGCTCTAGTCCGAGCAATACTAGTTGGGCTTGCAGCACTTTGGACAGCTCAGGGGCTCTTCAAAAACATGCTGCACAGTATCATGAGGGCACCAATGTCGTTCTTTGATTCCACTCCGACAGCTCGGATCGTAAACCGCGTGAGTAAACAATCCTTCAGATTTACCATTACATTCGTCAATCCTCACATTGCTTAATTCATTACATTCCAGAAGTGGCCAGTGAAGAACTTGACCGACAAACAAGATATCTTCTTACACTAGTTTCGTTGAGGGTCAATCTAAAGTAAGCTCATATCATACTCTTATGGCAGGCAACAACAGATCAGACTGTGCTGGATCAAGAAATTGCTGGTCTACTAGCATGGTTTACATACTTTATAATTAACATTTTGGGGACGATAGCAGTGATGTCCCAGGCAGCATGGCCAGTGATCATCCTCTTTATTCCAATAACAGCAATATGCATATGGTACCAGGTAGTTTCTTGATCTGTCCATCGAGTTCTAGGGCACATTTTTTTTTAAAAAAAATGTCAATGAAAAGATTATTTTTAAAAAAAACGGTGCTCCATCAACTAATAAGTTACGCAAAATTTTCAGCAAAAACATGTTTTAGCGATCAGCTTTTGAAGAGAGTTAACTTTTCAGATAGAAAATTACCCAATCTTTAGATGAATATTAATGCCATATTTATAGCGCACTTACGAGAATGTTTCCTGTGATCTTTTTAGCAATACTACATTTCAACAGGGAGAGAACTGTCGCGAATATGTGGGACACAGAGAGCCCCGATACTTCATCACTTTCAAGAGTCATTGGCTGGGTCTGCCACCATCCGTGCTTTTGATCAAGAACAGCGTTTCATCGACGAAAATCTCGATCTTATTGACAATTACTCAGGGTCGCGGTTCTATTCTGCATCAGCAATGAGCTGGTTCTCCTTCCGACTCGACCTCCTGTCCAACTCCCTGTTTGCCGTTTCATTGCTCCTACTTGTAAATCTTCCTGAAGGAGCTGTCGATCCAAGTAAGCATCTGAATAATCATGGATCTCTTGGTAAGGCTGGTAGGTCCGGCAGGTTTAAGAGAAGTTGCTTCCCATTTGCAGGCATTGCAGGACTAGCGGTATCTTACGGGATGAACTTGAACTATGCACTAGGTGCGGTGCTGTGGTACGCAACGCAAATAGAAAACAAAATTATCTCAGTAGAGAGAGTGCTCCAGTACTCGAGTCTACCAAGCGAAGCGGCTCTCCTGATAGAAGAGACTAGGCCATCGAGCAGCTGGCCCGAATCAGGGACAGTCTGCTTCAAGAACCTAGAAGTACGTGTATCACATACAGTTTCACACAAGAATGCACGATATAGAGGCCGCAAAACTTAATCTTGTGCCATTTAGATTGGTTATGCAGAGCATCTCCCACCTGTTCTAAAAGACATCAACTGCACATTTCCTGGAAAGAAGAGGATCGGGATCGTGGGAAGGACTGGGAGTGGCAAATCCACACTCATGCAGGCCGTCTTCCGGATCGTTGAGCCCCGAAAAGGAACCATCTTAATCGACGAGGTGGACATACGTACGATAGGCCTCCATGATCTCAGGTCTAGGCTCAGCATCATACCACAAGAGCCGACCCTCTTTGAAGGGACAATCAGAGGAAACCTCGACCCACTAGAGCAGTACTTAGATAATGAAATATGGGAGGTAATGGTTCTCTCTCTGTTTATCTTGGCGGATGCGATAGACGAAATCTCAGTCCCAAGATTCTCAAAATTTCGCAGGCTCTAGACAAGTGTCAACTGGGTGAACTTGTGCGGGCAAAGGAGGAGCAGCTTGATTCACCAGGTCTCTCGGTTATAAGTGTTCTTATTCTTCCTTCTCGGTTTGCTTTTCCGCGTCACGGCTAGTTTGCTCACGAACAATCTGCCAATGACAGTGGCAGAGAACGGAGAAAATTGGAGCGTCGGGCAGAGGCAACTGCTGTGCCTTGGAAGAGCATTGCTCAAGAGAAGTGGAATCCTCGTGCTTGACGAAGCGACGGCTTCAATTGATTCCGCAACCGATAGAGTGGTCCAAGAGGTCATACGCCGGGAATTCGTGGACTGCACCGTCATCACAATTGCTCACAGGATAAACACGGTTATCGACAACGATCTCATACTGGTTCTCACCGATGGTAAGCAGACAACCGAAAAGAATCGATCGTCAGTCTAGTTCCTGCAACTCGAGATGGATACTTAACAGCGCCGGTCATTTTTACAGGAAGAGTAGTGGAATACGATTCACCTTCGGAGCTGCTGGAGAGAGACGACTCTTTGTTCCTGAAGCTGATAAGAGAGTACTCGATGCGATCACAGCAGTTCAACAGCTTGGCACATCGCCAAGGCTAAAATCGGTTTTGCCTTAGTTCACAGACAGTAGTTGAAGGGTGTCTTGGAAAAATAGACCAAAGAGTGCTTAATCTCTTCCATCAATTCTCAATAGCACTGCAGCGATCTCGCACATAGCTTGCTACAAAAACTGACTGCGCATAACTCCTCCCACGGCCTCAGATTTTACTCTATGAATCGAATCGAACTGAACTCTAGACCAGATCCTGACAAGAGTACACGTCGAAACTACCAAACCAAGCGCCTGCAAATCAAAATCATTCCGCCTTCGTTACATGCGGTGAGCAGAATATCACTTGCTGCGGTCACGAGATCGCCAAAGTTCATGACTGTGAAATAAGGTAATCGAATCTTCTCCATGTTATGCATGCGGGCCCCACTCGAGAAAGGAGAATTGACCCACATGGAAAACTTTTTCTTTCCACATAGTCAAAGCGTAAGGCCAATCTGAGCATATGGTCACAGCAGTTACAGGGCACCCGAAAATCTTTAACACATTACTCTTTAAGAACCAGAGGAACAATACGATCTGATGTTGACAACAACAGCCTCAAAACTCTTAGCAGAAGAAACTATATAAGAGCAGGCACGTTTTCTACATCACAATGCATGGCTCGTGTAAACGTGTGTCCAGAATATCTATACTAAGTGGCAATTACGGAAGCTTTTGAGACCCCACCACTGAAATGTATTTGATCAGTCAATGCCCAGGCTTGAGTAGGGTTCATAGCCACCCTGATAATCAAAGGAAAACAAAGAAGATGCAGATAAATCTAGTCTTAGCATCGCAGCTATCACATCTATAGTTGCTAAGTGATAAATCTACCAAAATATTTGAATGCAGTTTGATGTCCACATTATGCTTCTCTTTTCCCTGAGATAAGACGAACTTTGATAGCACAAGTACTGATTAAAGAGCAACTCAAGATCTGTTCAGTCCAACTGACTGATCAGGCAACCAAGTGGAAACACATTCCTATAGTGGAAAATCTACATCAACTCCCTATCTATTAAAATTTCACAATGTCCAGTGGTATCTTGAATGTGTGTGTTAAGATATTATCCATTCGATGATGATTCAAACAGGGGTGTTGATGTTAGAAAATTAGATATAAGGTTAAATTAAGGAAAAAGAAAAGGCTCAGATGTTTAGCCATGTATTTTATGCTTTTCGGACAAGATCCCCTACAAACTGCCTGTTCCATGTCATCTTGGACCCAGGAATCAAGAGGAACGTCACTCAAGAAAAGAAAAAAGGGTGCAAAGAGAGTGACAGAGAAGCACATCTCTAGGCCGAAAACAAAATCAACTAATTTGAATTGAGGTGAAAGCAGAAATACTTATTACTGTGGTGCTCCTAATATAATTTAATATCAGATTTTCACTGAAAGATGCTACTCACGGAACAATCATCATGAACACGCCAAATGGTCTCCCCTAGAAGGTTGGCCACAGACAAGACTGTTAGCTGGGGGAAGTAGTTCTGCTCTGACACCGGAATTGTGTTGGTTATAATAACTTCTTGGAACAAGCCACTAGACAACCTCTCAATTGCTGGAGGGCTGCAATAACAAGATGAAAGGAAAAGGCAAAATAATTTATAAAAACCATTGTCACGGGAAGTTCACTGTAACCTGGATTACTCATTGATGCATAAGAAAGTTTTGCAAGTTAGAGATATGATCCAAATTATAATTGGACAGTAATAAAAATAATTAATTAATTAATGCAAAAAACTGAGAATTAGTCTCTAATCCTATGACAATCAGGATATGCTTGGTTCCCTTTTCTAAAAGACCACATAATGTATTGTTACGGGCATTTGACTGCCCTTGAAAAGTGTGCTTATTTAAGTCGAAGCATGAATTGTCTTTTTTATGTAAGAACTGAAGCAATAAGACTTCTGCATGAAAGCTTCACTGAAGAAAACAAACTAGAACTTCATCCCATGAATGGATGGAGCCTCAAGCTTCCAAAATTATATGTACTTGTTCAACGAGTAATCATACATAAGATAAGTTATTCATTAAAATGAAACATAAAAGAAGCTCCAACAGTGTTTCTTATGGAAAACACGAGCACAGTAATGTAGTTTGGCTAAAGCAACTTAATGAGAACCATACGTTTTTTATTTTTTTATTTTGGAAAAATAAAATGAGAGCCAAAAGTTATACCTGAAAACAGCATGTGTGCTGCATGCGTAAACCTCTCTAGCTCCCTCTTGATGTAACAAAGCAGCACCCTTTGCAATAGTCCCTAAGCAAATGTAACACAAGTTAGTTTTCCAGCTTTTGCATACTGCTTGAAACATTCATCTACATTTTAAAATTCAACAAAAGCCAAACCATCCACAGCAAATAGGTGGCAAATTACTTGCCATGAAAATGGATCCACAACTGTTCTGTAAATTATATAGACATTACCCAGATGTCTAAGCTTACCTGCAGTATCAATCATATCATCCACCATAACAGCCACTTTCCCCTTCACATCACCTATCAAATTCATTACCTACAGACAAAAAGTAATCCAACCAAGACTTGTCAGACAAAGGCAACATTTGATCTCGATAGGAAAGAACTGATATTCAGCTATATGACACTAGGATAACTTCAAACTAGGCTACCTGGACAATATGAATCTAAAATCACATCATATTTCAACACGAAAAAGTTACAAGCAATTAATGATTTCAAACATGCAAAGATGAATAAAACAGATTAGACTGGCTAAAAGCCCACTATTTCATCAGGCTTTCATATTGAGGCTGCTTAAATTGGCAAATAAAGACAGAGCCATACTGCTTCATAATTTTTTTGTAACTGAGAAATATGTAAATCGATTTTGAGCAGCTATTCCATATCACCGCAACCCAGTATATAGTGGTACAAGTACATTAATAAACTAGCATGAACAAAACTAATTTCAAGGCAACTGTCTTCATAATTGTTAAATTCATTGTGAGCCCATAAGGGATCAAGCCTGTTTCCACTTAAAAGCTCAAGCTGATAGGTGACGGTACCTAACCTTCTTATAAGCCTACAACATTTTCTTCATTTAATCGATGTGGGATCATATATCTCAACACCCGCTCTCATGTGGCAACGTGGTCTACTTTGCCATGTGCCATTAAACACCCGCCCTCAACAACTATCTACGAGCCAGGAACTCTTCTTCCAGTCTCGGACGAGGGGGACAACTGGCCACAAGTCGGGCAATTTTCTTCCGTACTCGGGCTTATATCAACTGACCACAAGCTAGGCTTTTGGACTCGGGTCAGGCGAGGTGCGAGCCCACGGCTCTGATACCATGTTAAATTCATTGTGAGCCCATAAAGGATTGGGCCCATTTCCACTTAAAAGCTCAAGCTGATAGGTGGCGGTACCTAACCTTCTTATAAGCCCACAATATTTTCTTCATTTAATCGATGTGGGATCATATATCTCAACAATAATTAAACTAAAATCAGGATTTCATGTAACTGACTATCATTTCCTCAGACAACCTTGCCGATTTGCCTTTCATTATCATGATATCCTGAAATAGCAGAAATCATTACCTCTGCTACATTGTGAGCATGGCGCCTCTTATCAACAATTGCTAGTGGTGCATCAGACAACTTTTTTGCAAAGGCACGTGCTCTTGCAACTCCACCAACATCAGGTGAGACCACAACCAAATCATCGGAGCATATGGTCTTACTTGCGAGGTAATCAAGAATCACAGGCTATATGGACACCACATAAATGAAGTTACTAGAGATATATCACTTAGAAAAGATAACTCCCTCAGAAAATGCATATATGATGGCACTCTATTTCTCCATTCCAGCCATTCCTCATTAATGCACAGCATCTAGCACTTGAATCTACTTCAAGTTGCTGATTGTCTTAATTAAGATAGACTAAAAATTACATCTGGAAAAAAGAGATAATAGAAAATGCTACCTGGCCATATACATGATCGACAGGAATATCAAAATATCCCATGGACTGCCCAGAGTGAAGATCACAAGCCAGAACACGATTTGCACCAGCTTCTGTTATCAAATTTGCAACAAGCTTTGCTGCAATGGATTCCCGCCCTTGACTCTTAAAACACATGAAACTCAATGAGATTCATACAAATTCCAAGTAGAACATATTGCACATAATTTTGTTTAGTGAAACATCAGTTAATGTGATTTGACTTGACTTCCATTTGCATTCATAAGCAGGATTGCTAGTGTACCATAGCTTCAGAGATGTCTTTTGGAAATGCCAAAAGCCACCAGATTATGCAAAGAATTACTGGCATGCTGTAGCCTAACTTGAAGTATGATTTTGTCCATCATGCTAAATAGAAAGAATGAAAAATCTCTAATGCAAGTAACTTTTAGCTCTCTAATTTTGACAAAATTTTCAGAAGTTCTCTAGCTGATCATTAATATATTAACCTTTCTATCAGCTCTGGCATATCCAAAGTATGGAATAACTGCAGTTATGTTCTTTGCCGATGCCCTTCGACATGCATCAATCATTATAAGAAGCTCCATGAGATTCTCATTTGCAGGAGGACATGTAGGCTGGATGAGGTAGACATCACAGCCTCTAACACTCTCTTGCAATTGTACATATATCTCACCATCAGCAAATCGTTTTATCTTAATCTTTCCAAGCTCCAGACCCATGTAACAAGCAATTTCCTGTTAAAATATCAACAATCATTGCAGAAGGCATGGCATGAACATATTTACTTGAGACAAAAATAAATAAATAAAAGAAAGATAATTGGTTTTATTGATACAAATTTTATTCTATTAATTCTAAATTACATTCATCAAACAACAAATTGCCAGAACACATTGTCAGCCCCACATTTTAAAAGCTTGCAATCAGCAGCTATTTACCATTTTTTCACGTCACAACCTCTTGCTGACTATTTCCTCATCACTAGGAAGAGTAACTCCAAAAGTATACACTGAAATGCTGGTTTTGAAAACTCTCACTCAATAAAAAATTATCTTCTCTCAAAACTTTTTGTTTCAAGAAATTGTTACCCATTTAATATGATATATGAGGATGGCAAGAGAGTTATAAAATACAAGTTTTCTCTTATCATTAGCTCTAAAGATATAGCACAAGTTACCTCATTATTTTTGGAACCACTAAGAATAGAGGAAAAAAATAATTAAGAAACCTTGGAGGCAATAAGCAGCCGAAGGCAGCTATCAAATCAACTTAATATCTCAAGATTAAATCAGCAGTTCCTCCAAATGGCATGATTTAGCTTTCAATTGGAATACATCACTAGCTTGTGCAAGGTCACCTGAGAAAGTGCAGGATTCGCGGTGCCTGAAAATAGCCGCAGCCTGGTGTCATGCTTATTAATTGGATTCTTCAGATTGGTCGAAGTCAAGAAACTGGGTATCGACTGCTCACTGTTAATGAGCGGAATGCATGGCTTCCCATTCTCATGCTTCAAAGGCTCCACCAAATTACACCTCTGCATAAGAACAAATCCAACAGAACAGAAACCGCCATTGTAACATTTATCCCTCAAAAAAAAAAATCATAACACCGCATCTACAGGAAATCTTATCCTCCTAGCAACCAACAAGGTTTAACTTTTTAAAAAAAAATATGGAATGAGGGTTGAAAAAAGTGTGAGGCACACCCAAGGCATAAAGATCCTACATTACCTTAGGTTTAAGGCTCAAAAAGCCATACACGTGACTAAAGCATGTGTATCTTCTTTAAAAAGATCTATATTCAGCACTCTTTCCTTTAGAGGGTCATGATGATTTGAGCAGATTATAATTCTTAATTCCTCTGCAAGTCCTGCTAATTGGGATCAAGAGCCATTACCCATATCTTACTCAGCTATATGGCTAGATAAGGGCCCTGTATCCACGGTTCAAAGTGAAATTCACCTTCTCTCATCAGCATAAGTAAGGCTAAAACGTGCTAAATTCTAGTTGAGACTTGAGATATAATAAAATCCACAAACATAATCAGTAATGGACTCTGTAATGTCCCCAGATCTTTCTTATGAACGAATATCAGAGAGACATTAACGTTGCAGAACAAAGAGCATGCCAAAGAACCGATATGGATTGGCAAAATAAAATTATACAAGAAGTGCAGCCTATTGCTTCCCCAAAAATTGAACTTTCATACAGCAGGAAAGCTATCCATGATCAAACAAATCCCCAAGTAGCAACCAGTTGCACGATTAAGCTCAGCAGAAAAGCCATGAAGTTTCCCAACTCTGAGCTGACACAAGGCGACAAAAGGAAGTCAAACCAATACGAGGAATAATAATGTTTTAGATTCTTACTGTGCCTTTGCGGAGACCCAGACGTGTCTGCCCGGCCGAGAAGAAATAAGGGGTGCGGAGAGAGACACGGTTGTCACAGAGCGAAGGTGGCGCGGAGATTGCAGAAGCCATTGATCCAACGGGTTGGAGGCTGATATGGAGAGAGCCGAGAGACAGAAATCTCAGAATGAGCAGAGAATCCCCGCGCTCCTGCTTCGCAGCTGGTCGACCACATCCTCCTGCAAGGTCGAGTGTGCCGCTTTTATATACAGGGACGGACAGGGAGGGAAGACAATTCTTCCTTCTCTACGGAGGGGGCCATAGCTGACTGCTACAGCGTGTGTGGCACCGAAAAATAATAAATTAATTAAAATATATCATATTTTTAATTATTAAACTTTTTTTTTTACCGAAGTATTATTTGCTGGACAATTTTTACTTATTTAAGAGATTTATTTGCATTTTTGTAGGAAGAAGATAGTTACTTACTTACCAAGAAAAAAGGGAAGAAATTACCTGATGCTTATCACCAACAGCTTATCAATGTCAGCCAGATGCCTCTTGACATTCAACTCCATGCCTTATTTGTGAAGGTTGATTAGATTTTTTTGATAAGAGCATAATCCTTATCTATTAAAAAATAAAATGTAAATAAATAAAATTAAGTATTTAACTTAGAATATTGAAATAACAAAAATGTTTTTTTGTGGTATCTATATCATAAAATAAGGAGACACATATTCAAGCATTCATTACTCTCCCAGTTGCAGGAAAGGAAATTGACCTTGACATCACAGAGCACAGCCTCAAGAGAGGCACCTTTGAGTGGTGGGGTGGTACTCAATTCCGGAAATCCCTGTCCCGAAAAGCAATATCCCCTGGCTTCTTTGTATACGGCATCTCTTGGTTGAACTTGCTGTGTCCACTCTTGGAGTAAGAGCTTCCATCTGCAGATCGATTCATCAAGAAGAAGGGCCGTATGCTTAAAGAAGAACGCTGATCAGATCACTCATCCTTTTGAGGATATGCTGATATCATAATCAACTTTGGAGGTTTACACATGTCCTTTCTTTCAAGGATCCCTACCTTACAGGTTCCTCAGTGCCTTGTTTGTTTTAGTTTCTGAGAAAAGAAGGCAACGAAACAGAGCATGCGTTGGCCATGAAGTCTGTTCATTTCATTTTCTTTTTATGGAAAAAAATCTGTCTGTTTCAGCATTTATATCCATAACTCCCATGAGAAACTCGGCTGTGGAAGAAATGCCCATCATACGCCATCTTACCCCAGTAGTTTAGGTGATAGAGGGAGAATAGTTTCCACGATGACTACTAAAAGGACATTGAGAAGTGATGGTTAGGGCAAATCCAGGAAATCAAATACCAGTTCTAATGTCTTCAGAAGTTCAAAATCTGCAAGAGTAACCACTACGCCAGCAAGATTATAAAATTTGCCTTCTCTCTCTCTCTCTCTCTCTCTCTCTCACAACTCACCTCGTTCTCTGCTCCCTCTTCATCCTTATATCTGGTTTTTAGTAAAATATAATGTCCAGCAGTAAGATCCACGCTTGCACAGGCTTTAGGCTTTCCCAAGAGGAGAAGAACAGACGAGAAACAAACATAAATAGAATCATTAAACGGTTCAAGACGTGCAATGGAAGATAATAATGGGTACCTGGACCTCATTTAGGGTCAGGTGTTAGTGGGGTGGGGTGGGTGGTCATGGGCAGGGGAAGGGAGACGGGAGGTTTAGGACTAAATGCAGCTCATGATGGTTCTTCTTCTCCACATAAATCGGCTGATTCGAAGAGGGAAGGAGAAGGAAGTCAAAAGGGAGTCCTCAGTGAGTGAGTGAGTGAGGGGGAAGGTCACATGCTCGTCAGGGAAAGGAATTGGTCGGTTGCCCTAGCAGAGACATTCTAAATCGAGAGGGAGAGAGACGAGACTGGTAGCGTGAGGGAACGGTAAAAGGAGTGGAGATTCTTTGAGCTTTTGACTTATATCCGTGTCTTCCTCATGAACTAGAGGATACGTTTTTAACATTGTAATCCATCACTACACAAACCTCCGATAATTCATGTGATAAGATGATGATCATACACCACTAGCTCGTTAATATGATTTCTGGTTCACAACCTCACACTACAACTAACCCCTTATGCATTAGGTACTGAATATTTAGTGCTAGAGAACCGAGGATGTAAGCAGAGTACTGTTATTGCACCCTTCGTTCAGGTACAAAAGCAAGTTTCACCAGAAAAATGAAAAAGTTCAAAAGCAAGCAAGAATGGGAAAAGAAAGTTGACATTATTCTACATGAACAAATCCAACAATCTTCATTTGACAGCCTTCCCAGCAGTCTCTGCTCTGAACTCTTGAGCTACCGACGACATGATAAGCTCAACTTTAGAATTTGAGTGACGAATTCGTCAACTTTCATCGCTCAAGTACTTCTTTCGGCACAATGATCCATACATAACCGGGTTCCTATTCAATGAGCCGATCCTTCCGAGCATATGATTGCTCTGTCCGTTGCTTGTCTTTAGATCTTTAGTTTTAGACCCTGTGATCGGCAGAGTCTTTGCTGACATTGTCTAGCTCCGTACCTTTCCTCTCGAACTCGATGTACTGATACCATTTCGCGCATAGGATGTACACGACTAGATCAGCTGTCGTGAGGATTGCAAGGAGGAAATAGAACCTATCGAGGTGTCCTCTGTTTAGGTTCCTTGGGATCCACCCCGGCATCTCATCTCCCGAGGAGAACTTCATCACGATGGTGACGAGGAGGCTGCTCACGTAGTTCCCAAGCGAGATCGAGGTCATGCAGAGTGCGCTCCCGAAGCTCTTCAGCCCGTCGGGAGCCTGCCCGTTGAAGAACTCCAGCTGGCCGACGTACATGAAAACCTCAGACGCCCCGACCAGCACGTACTGGGGAACCTGCCAGAAAATGCTGAGAGAGCTGGAGCCCTCGCAGCTCGGGCACTCCTTCGTGGCGTACTTCAGCCTGAAGCTCTCCACAGTCCCGGCCGAGACCATGGCCAAGATAGCGATCACAAGGCCGATCCCCATCCTCTGGAGCTCCGTGAGGCCCCTAGGCTTCGACCTCAGCCTCCCGACCAGCGGGTCAAGGACCCGTCGGTAGATGAAGATGAAGGCCGCCACGCTGAGGATGTCAAAGCTCGACATGCTCGCCGGGGGGATGTGGAAGCCGGAGATGGTGGACTGCATCGCAGCGCCTTGCTCGACGAAGAGGGACGCCATCTGGGTGAACACCACCGAGTATAGGATGGTGCAGAGCCAGATGGGGAGGAGCCTCAGGATGCACTTCACCTCCTCCACCTGGGTCACCGTGCATAGCCGCCAAGGATCAACTCGGATTTGGATATCGTTTTGCTTCCTGTTCCGGTCCGAGGACAAATCGCTCGCGGTGATTGCTGCTGCCTTGTCCAGGAAACTTCACGGAAAGAAAATGCACCAATTAGTTGTCACGCTGAAAAGGTTGTAAACTGAATATATACACAGCACCAGCAACACTTCTTCCGAACCGATGAACTCACTTGAATCCTTCAGTATGAAGAATCTTCCTGTCACCATTTGCCGAGCGTTCCCGATCGTCAACTTCGTAAAGGTCATCCTCGCCTTCGACATCGACCTTCCACTTCCTCGATGCAGCAATAACCACCTGACTGATTCGGGAGAGTGGGTTTCCCTTGGGCCTGAAGTGCCTGTACCGGCGGGTGCCGTAGAGGAACAGGAGGAGGGCCATCGCGGCCGAGGCGGTGGAGGCCCAGAAACCGAGAGCCCACTTGCCCTCGTCCTCGAAGTAGCCGAGGACGGTGTTGGAGAAGAGGGAGCCGAGGTTGAGGGCCAGATAGAAATAGCTGAAGAAGGCGATCTTGGAGTGCCCTTCCTCCTGGTCCTCCTCGTCGAACTGGTCCGCACCGAACGTGGCTATGTTGGGCTGGTAGCCTCCGTTCCCGAGGGCGACCATGTAGGTGGAGACGTAGAAGATGGCCATCTCGAACGCCGAGTGCGAACCGCAGGAGGTCCGCTCGTCGCCACAACCCCTCGGCTTCACCAGGAACAGGTACGACGAGAGGGATAGCAATCCTAGGCCCTGCCATCACGACGCACAATTGATCGATCGAGCGGAAAAATCGAATTAATCGTCAGTGGAGTGTTGATGGAATGAGGTGGACTTACGAGGACGAAGACGGACTGGAAGATTGCACACGTGTAGTACCTCCCCCAGTAGGAGTCGCTGAGGAAGGCACCCAGCAGGGAGAAGATGTACACAGTGCCGGTCCACTTGCTGACGTTGTTCGCTGCGCTGGCGTTGTCTTGTCCCATCACTCTCGTCAGGAACAGCACCAGGTTCACTCCGACCCCGAAGAACGCCAGCGTGGCCAGCCCTTGATTCACTGCATCCATTTATGAGTTCACTCGTATAATTACTGTCTTGGAGACTTTTTTTACCGTAAAGAATCATGGAAGCTAGCAAGAACATGGAATGACAACATTGACCATATCTCTCCTCGGAGCTACTGGGGCTGATGTGTCATCTTCTTGAGGTTATGTGTTTCAGTTACACTGCATGCTAATCCTGTCCTCGAATATATACGAGGTAGAGCGGAGTAGAGAGACACAAACATGAGAATTGAACGAAAATTTTTTGGTCTCTTATACCCTCTTCTCTAAGGTTAATAACTCCTTGTGAATAGAAAACCATAGCGTTTTCCTCTTCGCCTTCAATTTGTTAATGCATGGCGTTTAGATTCGGTGGAGAAGGACCACTCGAACGGTGAGGGGAGATGAATTATTTTATCCTGGCAGGGAGGGGATATGACTTTTCTGATGATAAACAGACAAAGCATACGTGTGTATATACTAGTCTTCTTTAGTTCAGCACCATGTCGGCTGACAGAACAATAATGTACGAGGACGTATACATATATAGCAATAATTGTAAGAGGGGTTACATGGGAAGATCAATAATTTGTGTAAGGTTTGAAATTGGACGCCATTGTCTACCAGTGGCTTGAAAGAGACCAGCTTTACTTCACCACACGAATCACACAGATAAAGGATCAATAAAACGAGAGAGCTGAAGACCATCTGATCAAGAAATCGTGATATCTTCTAGGTTTTTAAGAGTTAATTACCCAAGATGAGAACGCCCGAAACCCAGCCGCCCGTTTTCCCCCGTATCGCTGGACGGCCGTGCCGATCAACTGCTCCATCGCCTGCGATAAGCTCCTTCTCCTCGGCCTTTCCATCTACAGCAACACTTCTCTGTAAAAGAGAGACAAGACAATTATCGGTTATTCTCGGTCATGAAATTCTACCGAATAGGGACACGAGTAATCCATAAAACTGGTCCAAGAATGTTTTGTCCACAAATGTAGCTAGCTTTCGTAAAAAAAAAAAAAAAGAATTCTTCTTCTCATTACAAACACTGAATCAGTCTATTTGATCTCTTCCTTGAGAAGAGACTGAGACGAGGAGACTATGGCGGCCATGGCAGTCTCGAGAACACCTGCACGTCTCCGACACCAGTGGAGAGAGCTGGTGACAGGATGGGGAAGAGGAGAAATCACGTTTCTCCTTCTCCGCGACTTTAGAAAGAGAGCCACACGTGGCAGTAATTTTTTTTTTTTTAAAGGAAAGGAAGAAGGGACAACGGGGCACGCGGGGTGTGATAAATCCACGTCGTCGTAATTAAACATCACGTGTTGCTCGTCTTGCTCGCGGTATCCACCTGGATTCGTGGAACGTGACCTCAGCCTATAGTATTATCCACTGGCAAAAGGCCAAGATTTTATCTTCTAGAGAAAAGAAATTTTCCACCTCAATAGAAGCCCTCAAGGGGAAAGACATGAGTGTGTGTGTGTGTTTTTGTTTTCTCCAATGGGTAAATGAAATACATAATATTTGTTAAATGAGCAAGACATTTTCTTCCTCATCTACCATTTAGTATAATGGATATATAACATGATTTTAAATAAATATTTAACTCAAATTTACTCATCCTAGTACTAAAATCTAACTTTCAATATTTAATAAAAAGATTTAGACCACAGATTAAAATGGGCAACACACACACATATATATAAGATAGAAAATGTGAAAAAAAATTCATGTGTACACATATATGCACAAACTGCAAATCTTGGAGTTGGTCAAGTTCTTCCGTTCATGTCATCAACAAGGAAGTAGAGCAAAGGGTGCAAAGATAATCCAATATGCATGATGCATGCGTGTGTGTATCTGACACCACTGACCTCCATGGCAGCGCTTGAGCCCTCCATATTGCAGGAGCTTGTTTGAAGAAAGTCAAAGAACTGGACTTAGAAGGTGATGGTCGAAGAGATCTTCGGGGGAAGAAGCTGAGGCAGGACAAGCAAGAAGATGAAGTAAGTAGCAGGGAGTAATATAGATCGGTGGCTATGAGGTGAGGGATGCGCGGGACACTACATATATAGGCAAATGAGGAGATGAATTGACGGTCTAGATGTCGTAGGAGAAGGGAGGGAGGGCCCACCCGTCCAAGAAGGAGGAGGAGGAGGAACTGAAAATGACATTAATGGTGATGAAGCGGGTAGGCAATTGACCCACGAGACGCACGGCAAATTTGAGGAGTTGCTGCAAATAAACTCTATTTAAACATACAATGCCATTGGCATAATCAAAGTTTCAATTAGATGCTGAGCTTGCGTAGATCAAATTAATATAATAACAATCTTAGAAAATTGAAGGTATTCGACCATTTTCACTTATCAATAAAAATATATATATATTTATGGATATAGACTCATCTCTTATGGTAGCCATGGCTACATTAGTTTATAATTTTTTTATTGCACATTAATGTAATTAGAAATGTGTGTGATTATTGGACATGCAGTTACATGTTATGTGTCTTAGGATGAAATAACATATTATTCCGACACGTTCTGACTTGTTATATATATATATTTATGCTTTATCTCATGTAATAAATGAAAATTTTCTCTTATATCTCATTCTCTCTCTCTTTTTTTACTAAAAACCATATGAATCAAGATTTTAGATATACATGATATAATGAACTTATTTTAACAAAATTTATTGAAAAAAATTTCACACGATAATTCAAAATTCTTATAGTGGGTTGTCAATATTCATTATCATTTTTGTAAATAACAATTTATTAAAGTTTTTAAATGACATGTCACTAAATTATTCCAATGTGATATACATGGTATAGATGACGTGGCGTACCCACTGCACACGCGAGATGTTCTCATGAGACTAGTAGAATATTGAGCAGTGGTGCATCACAATTGACTACGGATCATGAATACAACGGGCAGAATATACTTGCAAGAATGGGTCCTTTCCGGATATCGTTCTAAATGACTCGCCTAGATTATATATAATATAACAACTATGAAAAGAATACACAATGGACCGTGAAGAATATCCCACAAATTATGCCATACCGAGTGAAATATATCTCCAGTAAGCTCAATCCATCGTGCTATCGTCACACAGCCCCCAGCTTGTAGACTATTGAAGTCTTTATATATATATATATATTGTGAGTGGATGATAGGCAATCTATTAAGCTTTAAGCAATTAAAGACGTAAAAGCAATTAAGATAATTAAGATGTGGGATCAAAGGGAAATTAAAAAAAAAAAAAAAAGAGGAAAGAGAAGGCGGGCTGCGTGTTGGAGACAGCTATGCAGCAGAAGGATGAGATGAGCAGCAGCCACCAACACAGCTCAATGAAGACTAATTTAACTTTCATACCAGTAGGGTTTGTCCCTTTTCAGTGTGAGGCTGTCTTTGATTTTGACACGTTTGGAACAAATGGGTCCTTTCTATATCTTCGATGATGATGATGAGGATGATGGTGATGGTGGCGGTGGCTGACACTTCACAGGACGGAGAAATTAAAGTCCATTTTATCGACCTAGTAAGTCGTGTTGCACATGGATCGAATATTATTACTCTCTGATGACGGATAACATGGACGACGAGCCTCGGCTATTCGGATCGGATATCTACTCTACTCGGCTGATCGAGTTGTCATTTCAGGTTTCGATCGGACTAGACCCATCCCACAATTCTCTTTATCAGAGAAATGGAGATGCAAGCGGCCCATCTGCCTTTTGTATCCTCAATTAGTTAACTATTATTTTTAAAATTAGAACAGATTTTTAACCAGTAAAATCAAAAATTTATGGGTTGGATTGAAGATTTAGTGATTAAATTATATATTTAATAAATGATATTATTAATAAATTTATATAATATTATAATTTAAATATAATTTATAATAAAAATTATTAATATAATTATCATATTAACTAAAAATTTAATATAAAATATAAATTTAAGTTTAGTAAAATAAAATAGGTATATTATAATATATTTTTATTTTTTTAATTTTAAGTTAATCAGTTTTTTCACCGATTCAATTGGGTTCGTTGGTCGGACAGAAAACTGGCTGGTTCAATCGAAATTGAATTTATTGAAAGTGCAATTGAGTTTTTTTTTTTATAGAAATCGGACCGGATAAGTGGTCGGTTCTCAATTGAACCAGTCGAACCGGTCGGTCCGGTCTAATTTTTAAAACTATGCCATTAGTGAAGTAATACAATTGCCTCATTGAAACAAGAAAAAAAGCCATTTAATTTGAGAACAAGACTAGGAAGTTTTTAGCTTTTGATTATTTATGATTTTATTATTTTTATCCTAAATTTTTATTTCTTTTGTCATTCTTATTTTTAACTTCTCAATTTTTACTGCTTTAATCTCATCGTTTAGTTTTCTGTTAGTGTTGTTGGTATTACATTTTAAAAATTAAAAAATATCCCCAAAAAACTTAATTGAGTATAAAGAATTTTGAATCAAACTAAAAATCAAGAAATTTCTTAAGGAA
This sequence comes from Sonneratia alba, assembly GCA_900174645.1. Taxonomy (NCBI): domain Eukaryota; kingdom Viridiplantae; phylum Streptophyta; class Magnoliopsida; order Myrtales; family Lythraceae; genus Sonneratia; species Sonneratia alba. The sequence goes on from FWPY01000047.1 coordinate 464,399, forward strand.
CGAAAAGTATAGTTGAAAGGATTATCGGAAACTAATGAGGCAAATGTTCGACAGAACGCCATTCGACTCTGGAACGAAAACTCACGGACGGGAACTTCTCTTTCTTTCTCTCTTTCTTTTGTTTTATGTTTTTATTTTTTGATTTTATGCTTTTTTTCATTGTTTTTATTTTTATTTTGGTCACAATATGTATTCATTGAGGTTTTTTAAAATACCGCACAGAATGAAAAATCCCACGACCAGACTAAATTGACAAAAAAACATGATGACAAAAATTGTAAAAAATAAAGATTTCTTCACTTGATATCTTTGAAGGTTCAAGTTTTATGGAGGTAAAAGAAAAAAAAAAGAAAGGGAAAAATATTATGCGACAAGGACGCAGCAATATTACAAGTTGCTATAATGAAAAGCCCAGAGCGAGGAGTTTTTCTGTCTGCAATCCATGGAAGCAATCTGATGAAAAGCAACATCGGTGAACAGGGCAGGGCACCTAGACAGACAGGGAAGGACCTGGATTTCCCCCGTGCGTCTTTCAACCTTGTCGATCGTTCTGTCCTTCCCACGGCGTCTCTGTCTCTTAAATCTCGCACTGCGACTAGCTCCCTCCAGTACCGGTTCCCCCCTTTTCTCCACCTCCCCACTAATTTCGAGCAGCCTGATCGAGTAACAACGTCTCGCATTCGGGAATTACGAGACGGAATCTGCAGTGAACCGATTTAATCGGATGGCCAGAGACGTAGATCCGATTCCCGTTCGGACTAGCTGGGAGGTGGCTTTTGGCCTTCAACTGAGATGGGGGGCGAAAGAAAGAAAAAAAAAACACACACACACACAGAGGGAAGAAGAACATATGATTAGCAGCCGAAGTGCCTGCGTTCTCCGTTGTCTGCGTGCGTGCACGGTTGGTCAACTCCAAGTCACTGCCACGTCAGTGATGGGAACGAACAGTCCACTCAGCTTTTTCCAACTGTTGCGCACGGGCTAATTGGAAAGCCATAAAGTCACTTTAGTAGAGCTCAAGACATAGTCGTGAGTCGATTAATGGAGTTATTAATGAAAGAAAAAAAGAAATATTATTTTCATATATATATGTATACAGGATTGCTAATTACATGAGGGAACTTTTGTGGATCACTCTTTGAAATATGTATATATATATAGATATATATAGTTCGTCGGGGTGAATGCATGCATCACCTAACACATGCTGACCATTGGATCGACTTCCCCTTCCGGCGGTTGGCAGTTCGGTCAGTTTGAAAATCTTGGCTTAGACATACTTTTTTTTCTCCTTCCATCTTCTTCTAATTAAATAAAAGTAATTTTTAAAAGATAAATTTTAAATAATTTAATATTTTAAAATAAATTTTTATATAATATAATTAATCAATTAATTTAAATATTATATTAATTTTAAAATATTAAAATACAGTTAATTATTTTAAAAAAAAAATCATTCATAATTTTTTTATTATAAATACTTCTTCGCACTTTTTGAAGCAGCACAATTTATTTTTATACGATCTAAAAATCTCAAATTGAACGTGATTTTTTCATAATGTATTCAAGTCGTGCCATTTTTGAGAGGTCCAGTGGTGGGCACGACCACTCGAGCTGTTTAGCCAACTGAGAGTTATCTTTTTAGAGGTTTTTTTTTTTATATTGGTGACGTCTGGTACCGTAACAACCGACTAATTTACCGAACAATATATTATACAACCTAAAACTTACCAATTAAACTCCAAATATTAACTCTCAAGAAATTCAAATACCAAACTCAACCTATTATATGTTATCATCTTATTCACATACTCTAACTTAGGCTTAAATGAGCCCTTTTTTTTTTCCCTCTCTCTGTCTCTCTCACTTCTGAATGACAAGTTAGACATTTTTAATATTTTCGGTAAGGCAAAAGGGTCCAACATCTTGAGCTGGATGTAACTTCCTAGCGCTATCGGTCCCATGCATGTTGGTGAAAAGGAAAGGTGAAAAGTCACACTCTGCCCCCCCTTTTTTTTTCTGGTCATTTTAAATGCTTGGAAGTGACTGTGAAAGGCACCCGGGGCAATGACATCGACCTGCAAATTGGGATCAAGCTAGCAGACTCTCGCACAATTTGATGATTCTCGAGCAAACCGGGCACAAGTGGGCGATTATATTACTCCCTCTTCGTACAAAATCATATCGAGATAATGGAATCGGGCGTCATGGATAGCGACGCTGCTTAATTCGGTGGACCCTTTGGCTGACGAAATTGCAAGTCGGTAGGTCGGACTCTCTCGTTAGTCAAACTCTTGCGTGCCTTCTTCTTCTTTTTCTCTCTCTTTTTTTTTCCCCACGTAGTTGAGAGTATCTACCAAACGTGAAAAGCGACGGCACGTATTCAAATCGCTTACGGCTCATCGATTACTAGCTGCTTATCGCTTATCGATCCATTTCAAATTGGGGGCCGAGCAATAAGCGAGGGCGGATATCCACTGTTGCCAGACTGGGATCAACATCGCTTATCATAAGTCAGTCGATGGGCTGCCCAAATTTGACCACCTCTCGAACCGAATCTTTCCCATTCATTCATGTGCGTCCCCCCGAATTTCACTTGTTTTTTTTTTTCAGAGAGACCCTCGTGTTAGCAGTTCGGATGCTGCGATAAACGAGAGCATCAATCTATATATGTTGGTTAGTTTTCACATTTCGATCCTCCAATTCCATATCCTGTTTAGGGATATTTCGTGGCGATCGAAATTGCGTTAAGACTTGAGCACCCTCAAAGCTGGCAAATTAACTTACTTTTTGTTTGATTATGATGATTGCTAGGAGATTTGATTGGGGAAAAAAAGATCATGAAATGCGCCACACGTAACATATTTGCCTGCCTATTGGACCCGTAAAACATGAATCCTTTGAAACCGGCTGCTCATCGTAACCTCGGTTTCGGGGATACTTCACAGAGCTGTGCCAGCTTTGTGTGCGTGCGTGTGAGATTTTTTTGGGAAATTATTTAGAAAATTATAAAAATTTTAACGTTCATTTATTTATACATAACGTTTAACGTTTCGTTCATAAGATAACATAAATATTGATGAAATTATTTTTTTCGTTAACCATTGATTGACGATGATTAGACATATATTTTATATGTAACACTCATTATAAGATAACATGTATCGAAAGCGCCCAACACATAGATATATCACTTAGTGACTAACAAAAAAAATTAATGTGATTAGTACTCATAATATTTTATATAAAAAAAGTAAACATCATCCATATTTAGATAAATATTAAAAGCTATATATATATATGATAAAAAAATATCAATTTTTGGATAATTTTTCTTTCTTTTCACCTTGAGATTAGTGGTATTGGATTAATGTTTTCAGTATGTTGTAATAAAATAGTAAATTAGACTTGGCTAATGATTCAATTTGACAAGCCGTCATCTATCAAATATCAAGCTGGAGGCCATGACAGATAGAGAGAGAGAGAGAGAGATTTTCAGTACTATACTCACATAATTATATTATCAAGAAAAACCATATTATATTAATAATTATAAGCAACAAGTCAGCAAAATATACTTATACTAATTCGAGTTCAATTAGTGGTTCTATTTTTAAAATTATAAATAAGTGATATAATAATTAAATTTTAGATTAGAAGTTGACAAGAATTTTTTTAAAAATTTAGTATGACCGTAAACTAATCTCGAAATATATTTCATCTTATCTGAGCTAATTTGTGCTGCAATTCAAAAAAGAAATATACTAACACTCAATCAATGTCCGTTCATTTTATTTATTACATTTTTTATTAATATTTTATCATAATCTATAATAAATAACATTATCCAGTGATATTGGGATGGGACTGTGGGTTCTGTTCCTGTCCCTCGTAACTTTGCCTTCCATCTCGAAAATAGCAGACCGATTGCCAAGCTCACGATACATCATATGATGCATAAAAAATGAAAGCTTAATTCTACGAGAATTTATTAGTAAATAAAGTATTTCCTTAGTTAAAATTTTGGATAAAAATTGAATAGTTGAGAATTTTTCATGTTCTACGTATGACCGAAATAAAAAAAGAAAAAAAAACGAGTTATGGGCTTGACTACTCTCACCTGTAGCTATGTCAATCGTTCAGTTTTTGCATTATTAAAGCGAAGAAAAAAGGGGGAAGATTTTGATTTTACCAGTCTAAGAAGGCTATGAATTATAGAAAGATGCCGCAGCAGCGCTCTTGGGTCTGGAGGAAAGTACTTAAGCCTTAGGGATCATCGATCTTGCTGGACTGACTATTTGTCACCCATGCAGTAGTTAGTCGGGGATGGAGACAAAATTCACTTTTGGCGTGACGACAGACAATTGGCCGAAGAGGGGTCCTTCGATGAACTTATGCTCCAGGGTCCTTCCCCACGGTCGACTATTCTCTATCCTTAGTTAGAGGTGGAGCCTGCATGGGTTTGGCCGCGAGGCCCCAGATGCTGAGGCTGTGCAAACACGCCTCCTTGCAGACTCGAGATACAGAAAAAAAGGTGTCCGATAGACCTCTTTGGGAAGGGCACTCCGCCCGAGGGGCCTCCACTATTTGGAACTCCCACTACTCGAGACAATTCTCTGGTCTTCGGGCCGTGTTGCCGGAGCTTCCTTCACATCGCGGCTAGCCATCCTCAGTGAGCTTGCGACGAAAGACTGCAGGTCGATTGGGAAAAGACACTAGTCAGTAAGCTCCTGTGCGAATTCTGGCAAGGATCTGGAGACGGGAAACACGAGACCAACTATTCTTTAGTTGCAGGGAAACGTGCGTGATCTGGGCCAATATTCAAAACCTATTAATGGCACAACGAAGCGTGGGCAACTGGGGTCAGGTGCTAACTTATGCCCGCTCAACACGGAGGGGGAAGAAACTCTCGACTCCATCATTCAGAGACTTGCTTCCACTGTTTGTATTTACTGCATATGGGGAGAGCGCAACCCCAGGATCTCTCCTAAACAATATGCTACCTTCCCATCTCATCCAGGAGCGGATTATATACTTTGTTGATTAGATGATATAGAGTTGTCTCTCTGCCTAGAGTTGAGCATAAATTACCGCATAGCTCTTTGGCGGGAGCACTTGACGCTAGTAGTCTGACGTTAATTTATAATCTTGCTCCCTTTTGTATGTTAGATTGATCATGAATGAAGTTCTTCAAATTATTGGGGAAAAAATGTGGTTCTAGAGGTGTTTGTGGATGTTCTTGATTCCCCATTAGCTCGATCACCACTGTAGTAGCTTGTTTTCTCTACGTGATACATGAAATCTCGAGGGGATGGGCGATTCCAATGCATCATATTAGTCATCAATATGGAATTAAAAAAAAAGGCTTTTGAATCGACGAAATAAAATGACAAAAGAAATTCTTCGACATGATTGCATTTTCATCAAATGACCACAGCTTTCGGTCATAATAAGATTACTAATTGTCAAATGACATTCAAGTCAATAGAATAGGTGGCTCATGCTTTCCAATTTGGATGAGCCCTCTCGCGTGGGGGTGTGATCTTGTCCCCATCTGAAACTCTCGCCGAGCAGATAACAAGCTGATGCATGCACATCACAGTCAAAAAGTTCCATGCTTGGTCGTGTTTTCCGGACGACCAATTTGGGAACATCACAACTTTCTATCGTGGAATTATTTGAATAAATTGACGTTGAGATCAACAACATAGTAGCTGACGAAAGTAACCCTTGAAATAGTAATTCGCATTACGTGAGAGTTAAATCTTGAATGTTTTTACACACTGCAGCATTACCGGAGAACCGACGAATGCCAACGTCTGATGGTCTGTCAAGCTGAATTACGATGGCTAGGGAAACTCTGTATTTGGGTGCATTTAGTGAGGTTGCATATCATCAGTAAGATTCCCATCATTTGATAAGAGTTGTTGAGTAGGCAAATGTCATGTGTGCAACCGGGTACATACGATCAATTTGTATCAGGTGGTGGTGTTTATGGTTTAATAATCGAAAGATAAGCCATTCAAAATAATTGCAAATATTAATAAACCCTAAAAATGGAATATGAACCCTAAAAAGACAATATACACACACACACACATATATATCTTGAAAAAGATCTTCAAAAACCTTCAAATTTCTTCTTTTCGATTTTAACATTTTACATGGGTCATGTAACAACTGGCTACTAGAAGATGATGACGTGGTGTAGTTATAATGCTCTTGTTCAAAATTAGATGTCATATGGTTTCATGGAGATTTGATTAAAAAACGAGCATGTTGATTGGACCCGTAAAATGGAGGAATCTTTGAAAGCAAGCGAGCTGTTCATCACAGATCCTTAATTTGCTTGCTTCTCCTGGGTGTGTGTTCCATGAAGCTATATGTCAGCTCCCTAATTCAGATCTCCCCTTTTGACTTTATTGCATTAGAATTCTTCTGGCATTTGCTCGAGAATGGTCCGTGGATTAGTCGATGCATTTTCATGGTGAATCGGGAAGTCCCAATTTCCTCTCATGCTTTCCAATAATTCACCATTGCTCTCGTAATTAGCCTTCTACCTTCAAACACATCAATCCCTCGATGCTCACGAAATCGTGTCATGTCATGATGACAAAAGTTGGTATTTTCTCTTGATGATGATGGCTTGCTATTATGACCAATAAAAAAAAAAGGGATTATATCGATTAAAAGTTCTGACAAGATGCTGGGTGACCAGAATTCATCTCCAATTACGACATATTTGTTGTTAGTACTGACTATCCAGCGAAGGCAAACTACTCCCACTTAGCTAAGTATCTCATCAACCGCTTAATCATGCCTTTGAAACGCTGGAGAAAAGTGTGGAAAATTGTCTTGACCGGCTTAAGATGCTTTCTATACTTTCCTTTCATCGTCAGAAGGAAAAAAAAGAGAGAGAGAGAGAGAAAAATTTTACTAATTAAATGTAAAGTTAGAAATTACAGAAACATTCTCATGCAAAACATGGCTGTTAAAGGTGCTCATATGGTCATGGATGTTGTTGATTCACGATTAGACCATCCACCATGATGACTTTCAGACACGGTGCTATGAGCTGCTCCTGAGTGGAACGTTTGTTCAAAATCAATGTACATCATAATCAGTAATTCTGTTCGAAAAAAGGTTGTCCTGTTCCAGCCGGTCAGTGCTGCAATGGTCGATTACAGCCGAATCGGGTCTCACAGAGTCTCCCGCTTTGCAAGAAACCGTGCCTTTTACACTAACGACGATAGCTTTAGTCCTTTGTCCTGTCGAACGGGCAGTTCTATCCTCTGCTAATAAGGAATGGTTTAGACTGTCGCTTCACCTGTGGTTGTCAACCTGTTGAGGATAATCCGTCTCAATGAAGGGAGCTCAACTGCTCTCTCCCATTATCTCAGGTTCTTTTCTTGGTATCAGATATTTGTAGCTCAAATAGCTGAAGAAGTTGGGTCCTTTTTTCCTGATTATGCTAGAAAAATGGGTCATTATTGGCATAAACAAGTCAAAAAAATAAATAAATAGACAGTTACAATGTTACTCTCCATGACAGGTTTCTTTTAATTCTACAAGGGTTATGAGACAAATCGGTAAGATCTTATGGCAGCTTAAGCCTTCAATGAACTCTTGTAAAGCTTGGAGTAAGAGCTATAGATGGCCTAATCTGTTACTGTTAGGTTACCCTCCTTAAATTTGAAGTCTAATTTTCAGCTCTTCAATCAGAGGATAATTTTCTTTGTCATGTTAGACAGATCTATACACCACGAAAAACTACAACTTTCTTTTATATAGGATTGACTATATATATCAGGACTGATTAACTCCAGAAATGTGAAACAGTACCTCTGCGGGGACATAATGAGTTGCAAGTTGGAAGGCCACATGCAATGCAAGCATTTCGGCACCATCTAATCTCAGTACCAGTAAGACCGACATGTTCCCCTGACAGAGCTTGTCCATAATAACACAATTCACATAATTAGGAAAGTTAGGGATAAAACAAATTGTGGAATCTCTCGAAGATCAGAAGGTAACCAAAAAGAAGAAGCAGGTTGGACAAATTGCAGTCAAACTGAAAGGAAGTAGTAATAATGAATGCTGACCAAATATACTCAGCCAAAAAGAATGCTGACTAAATATCTTTTCCAGCAGCTGATAGCAATTAGGAATTAGCTGCTTTTGTGGGCTTATTGCATGCAGAAAACTTTCATTGTAAGTATCATATTTACAAGAAGTTCCAAGACCTCGAGATTTAATCTCAGCAACCTGAGCTTTGCTCAAATTGGCTCATCCATACATCAAATTAATTCATTGCTGAAGGAAATAGGCAATATTTACGAGTATGTGATCAATAAAGAGATTTATGGTACTTAAAAGAACATAGGATTGTTATTCTATTATCATCTTCTTGTAATCTGCAGAGGAAGCACCGATCTGGTAGCAGTCATTGGATGAAAAATCGCCTCAAGTTCTCCAATTATACATGAACTGATCAAGACCAGACAACATCAGGAAAAGGTCACCTAACTAAAATGCTGAGAGTGCTTCAGACGGTTTATGTAGTAAACTACATCTCATAGAAAGCATTCATGCACTTTGAACGAGTGAAATTGCACAATTGGTTAACTGAAAAGGACCATTTACCTTGTCGAGTGAATCTAATCAATATGTACATTTACCATTAAATTGAGTAATAAATTTTAAGAATGTCTATGTCCTAATCAAATTGAACTCGTAAACTCTTCAGGTAACAATAGCATTATAGACATGCCGTTTACTGGGAGAATCTTTCACATTACTGAAGAATCCAGGGAGCCTGGACAGAAAGTAAGAGCCACCTATCTCCTGAAAGAGTCCAAGGGCAGTTAATTATGGCATAGCAAATACCTTCAATGGAGTAAATACAAATATAAATATAAAATAAGAAGAGTTAGATAATAGTTCTGCTACTACAGCATCAGAGATAAAAGAAAAAAGATGTAGATATGTATATGTTTATATCATGAGAAGAAAGAAGCAGATCAACTAATAATTTTAATGAGTAAATATCGGTAGACATATGGACAAGAGCTAGTTTTAGTTTTCTGACTATGATCCTAAAGTACCACAAGCTTAACAACAGTACGAAAATAATTATAACAGTTAAGAACTATCAACATGAATAGGTGGTAATAACCTTGACTACAGAGACCGCAAAACATTCACCTGCAAGGCTATTTCAATGTTGCATTTTCCTTAGTGAAAAGACAGAGAACTACAATAACCAACTGTTACATTCCTTGAGTTATTGCAGCTACTGAGACTCGTGGCCTTTGTATCTCTGTTTCCAAGCCAAGAGCTCAAAAACCAGACAATGCACGCACATACATGAAGAGGATCAACAGTTTCTGCAGGAAACTTACTTGGAAGGCTTTTCAACACTTTGCTTCGTATGATTCTGTAGTTTCAGAATGGCTTTGGAGACAAACTGATGGAGGTATCCATTAAATTAGTCTGTTTGCTTAAAGAGCTACTCCCTAGGTTTGAAGCACATGCTTGTAACGATGATAACCAGTTCAAAGCTATGATTTCTTCTCCCAGCAAAGTCATTGCTTAAGTGTCCAATTTTTACTGCTGTATCTTTTCTTCCTGTACTGGCAGAAAAGTTCCCTTCCAATTTTACCATTCCCCTCTCTTTGAAGAGTTATCTTCGTTATAGTGACAATCCTCATCAGAAGGCTGCATTTTATGTATACAAGGCTTGCCGAGGTTAATGCAGGAGGTAGTGCAGCTGCTGTACAACAACATGGAAAGGTTAGGTGTTGCCTGTTCCATTCCTTCTGAATTTTGTTGTGCAAGTTTTTCGAACAGACAAGGGTTTTTTTGGGACGGGTAGGAGGTATGATAAGTCACTGTTAACTGTGTGGCACAAAATTGTCAGCTAGGCTTCAAGACCTGGTTATGTATCTCCATTGCGGCAGAGGACCTGAGCTCCACTAAAACATAGCCTGTGTAGAGGATGACTTTCTTCTGACAAATGCTCAGGTTTACGGATCACTTGCATCATTCATATTCTCTGACAACATGTTTCACGGTTTGGAATCTGTTCATAGGGATAGCGTATGCAAGCATCATAATAGCAATAGGATAGGAAATACTCCAATCTGGGAATAGTTCGAGATAGCATCCACCATGCTTTTAGAGTCGTTCTAGGCTCAAGCTCGGTCTTGTGGATTGGATTACCAGTGAATGTCACAAAAGGATTGCCGCAACATGACAACCAGCCCAGCATGAAGAAATTGTTTTCCCAAGGGCACAGCTCAAACCACTTAACTTTTGCATTAGACTGGTATTCATGATGTGTCATAAATTACTGACATTACATGCCGCTTTCAGATTTAGCAGAAGAATGAATGGAAGGAATAAATATGTGTCTATATATATATATATATAAGCACTGTTCTAGCGACAGAATAGGGGTTCGTAAGTATTATGTAATGACCCAATAAAACTAGGGCAGTTACAGACGTTCTCATTTTAATGGAAACTGAAGAATAATATTGCTGGTTTGTTACTATGACCATCACACAAGCACCAAGACATTCCTGACGTGCTCGACAAAGAATGTGTGTTGGACAGCTATAGGAGGGAGCACGCTAGAAACAGAATTCAAGAGAGAATTATTTGAAGCAGTCACTGTGCCAACAGTTGGAGAAAGTCGGACACCTTGTTTGTATAATAATCCGGCTGAACCTTATTCGACAGGTCGTGCAGAGTTGATAAACTTGTTACACCTACAATGGATTTAGACAGAACTATCACTTTCAAAAGGCAAAAGGAGAGGCTAGTTGTGCATCGCAGTGGCATAATCAGGTGAGACTAAGGGGCTTATCTCTTGTACCTGAAAGCACAAGGAGAGTTTTACAGCCTGCATTTTTCCCGAATAAGATATCAGTATCCAGTCTGTCTCCCACCATACACATCCTGGAGCAACTTATGTTAAACCTGTAAAGAGATAGCAACACATCATGTTGGCTTTAAATTCATAATTACTACTAAGCCGGTGAAATGTATATAGAAATGTGACAGCATGGATAGATTTGGCAAAACAAAAATGGTGTAGTTCTCTAAAGCAAAAGTTGAAAGTTTGCATTGATGTGGAGTCCCAAAACCATAGGGTTTTATATTACCTTGCCATGAATCTCCCATATGCCGAAAATAATTATGTAAGTTACATAAATCCGATATATTATTAATATTGTCTTTTAATGGGTTGGGATTGATTGTTTTCTACGTCAAAATCTCACATGCCGTCCAAGTCCCATGGAGTTTCAGCTACCAAATCCATCCCACATCCTAACAAAGAAATCATTACAAACCTGCGACTGATAAAACATCTACTAACGCACTGCACTGTCATCTCTTATTTTAAACATCATTTCTACTAAGGAACTAAGCACATAACAGGAAATTATTTCTTTTTGAAGTGCACATATTTGATTGAATAGCAAAAATGAGAAAAAATTAATAAGCTTATGGAAGCTACCTTTATAGTCATACCAACTATGTGGCAGCCAGAGGCAAATTTTGATTTATAATAGACACCGACTATATACCATTTTATAATTTAACTACGTTAATATGCTATGTGATGTACGTGAGGTAAGACAGATTTCAATGAATACATGACCTCAACAGCATCTTACTTTTGTAGCAAAAAGTCCATCATAAAGGTTGACGGCTTCCCAACAACAATAGGCTCCTTTTTAGTCGAACCAGCAATAGCAGCAACCATACACCCCGCACCTGAAATCCAGGGCAAAAGAAATAAATTGAGACACCATATCATACACATGCAGAAAGCCTTCATAAGAGAAAAGTAAGACGTGAGGAAAGAACCAGGCCATTCTTGTAGATTGGTCATATGTCCAACTGCATCACAATTTGTGGCAATAAAAAGACATTGTGGGTTCTCGCGGATGCATAGAGTTCCATACCTGGTACACATCAAGTTCAATGTACATCATGAAAATGTAAACACAATGTTCAACATCTCTCTCTCTCTCTCGTTAATGATTTCTTTAACCCTAAAACACATGTGCAATAATTGCAAATCATTAATTTTAAAATGCAAACAATGCAATGCCAGATCAAATTAGCAGTTGTACAATTGAAATTTTCCATTGCATTGCAAAACCTGACAATTTAAACATGAAACGAACATACTAAAGGTATGTGGACTTTCTTACTGAAGCTTGTAGTAGTTGATGTACGGGTCTAGCCCAACCACGACTGCTCCAACCTGAGAATTACAATGTAGTGTCAGCAAAGCCACTTAGTAAAGTGCCCAAATAGCTGACGCAATAAATGTAAATATTACAGTTTGATCGTGCTCAAATAGACGATTTGATTGCAGGTCAACGGTCTTTTTGCCATCTTCCTACAAATAAATTGTAATCAGTATCCTTAGATGGTATGAAATTATGCATACATATCCTACCAACATAAGCATGGAATAGCTTGTTCTAGTGAAGATGCTAACCAATACCCGTAATAATCAAATGCTAACATCAGAGTATGACCACAATACTAGTAAGTTCTTTCATAAATAGTTGATATAACATGTTCAATTCTTCTTCAAGCATGGAATACACAACAACAATAATATGAGCCAGTTCTCACTAGAAAATTAGTGAAACAAGCAATTCGTAGAACTTATAAGCCACTTGACAAGTATAATGCAACACAACTATTCAATGACAGCCCAAAGAATGGACACCTATCTTAGAAAAGCTGAGCAAAGAGAAGATAAGTTGATTACACAAGACATAAACTACAAGAATAAAGCCCTCTCGGGAATCAGTTCTTACAGGGCCACCAAGACCAGTATATCCTGCAAGTTTTAGCTCTTCTAGTATCCCTTCCCCTCCTATCACGTAAACCTGAGGAGTATATAGAACAGTATATCAGAGTAAAAGAATTATTTATACACATAAATTCACATCTCCACTAGGTAAAACACAGAGAAGAGATCCCCATTTGAGTGAAAATAACTGACAACTAAGAAATGAGAATGTACAAAGAAGTAAACCTGAATTGTTTTGTCCAGCCTAATCATAAGTAAGATGTGACAAGACAGTTTCCAATTTTCAAATAAACTTACCGTCAGCAAAGAGCATACTCAAAAACTCTAAAAAAAAATTAACGCATAGCATCAAATTTTTTACCAAAAAAAAAAGTGGCCAGGCACTGAACCTCCATTAATTGGTATGAAGTTTGTAATAGAGTATTATTAACTACTCATTCTATAGCCCCAACATCAATGAACCATGTCAGCAAACTGTTCATCTTCCAGACTAAACATGAGTCAGCTGAGCAAATGTGCAATACAGAATAGAAATATCTCAAACTGGTCAAGAGCCATAGAATGGAATGCAACATGCATTAAATGTTCCAGGGTGTAAACAGGAAATTAGCGTAGCAATGCACCAATGCACTGGCAGAGAACCTACCTTCTTATCTTGTGGGAACTTATTGACTTTCAAATACATGGCAGCAGCAAAAGAGGAGGAGAAGATCTCGTCCTACACAAGATTTCAAGAAATTAGAGAGACAGAAACAATTTAAATCGAAACGGGATTTTAGAGTTTGGCTGTTACAAAACACACCTCACTAACTTCAATTCCTAAAGATTGGAACTTCTTCGAATACTGTCTTCTCGACTTTCTTGAATTATTAGTAATGAAAACCAGCCTCTTCCCCTGAAATATACAACACAGAAAGATTTAATCTTTACACCAGAGAAACTAGAAAACTTTGAAGATTCTCAACAAAGTGAAAAGACTAATCCAAGGTTCCAAGAACGTGTAGTCCATGTATTTCCCCCTATTTTTCAACTGATAGTTCAGAACTAACTGAAAACTCAACCAAGAAGTTAGTAATCTACAGCGTAGTAACAGCAAATGTACCCGAAGAATCAAAGCAGATAAGAGGCATTCACCTTGGAGCGAAGAAAGTCAAGGGTCTGGGAAACCCCCTCGATGAGAGCATCTCCTTTCCAAATCACACCTAAAACAAGTGGAACCTCAATTATTCTTGCAAAGAAAAGAAAAACAAGAAAAGATCAATAATCCATATCGGATTCAAGTCGGATCTATTTCAAGCATTGTATTGTAAAGCTACCGTCACAGTCAAAGAGGAAGGCATCCACAGAGTCGAAGAGACCCCTGACGTTGTTAAGGGAGAGGAGCTCGGCCGCTTCTCCGGGGAGTGGCGGTGTCGCCATTGAGATCTCTACCGCCGCAGCGGAAGATGGCATGAGCTGACCCCGTCAGGATGATGATTGAAGAAGCAGAAGAAGAAGAGGAACCGGATGGCGAGGGAAAAGCAAAAGAGGGGAATTTGATTCGGGCGCCGCCCCGTCTGGTGGGGCCTGCCGCTGGCTGATGCCCAGTTAGAAAAAGGGAAAGAGACAAATGGAGAAGCAGCGGACCAATGGCAAAATTGGGAACGCCACTTCGAGCAGATATTGCGTAAGTGTTGCTCGGCCATGTGGCTGAGTAAGGCCAACAGAATTTTGACACGTGTAAAGGTTGGAAAGATCAAGACGCACTCGGCCTTTAACGGAGACCAACGGACGCCCGCCTTAAACGTTAATAGATTCAAAAATTAGAGAGCAAAACAGCCCAGCCCTCTTCTTCAGCTTCTCTGCTCGTATTTTTCATCGTGCTTCTATCCTCCGACACTCCATAGCTTCTATGCTCGTAAGATTTCAATGGAGAAAGGTAACATACCATTTCTCTTCCTCCATGGCTTCTCTTTCTGGTCGGTGTCGTTTTTTTTCTTCGTAGCATCATTGACTCATATATTGTTCTTTGAGAGATTTGGACTTGTTCCCTTCGATCCCCGCCCACCCGCACGCCTAAACCCCAGGAGCAGGACAAATGCTTACGAGGTCACAAAAAATCGACCACTCATAGTCACTGAAATAAGTAAGGAGCTATAAGCCCGACTTCGATGGGGGACAGAGCTTGAAGGAGCGAGACCAAAAAAGGCTGACCTTGGTAAATCAGTAACAATGCCGGATCTAAAGTGGAATGATTCTGAGGAATGATGGAGAGAAGTGACACCGAGAGCTCTGCATCTGATGAAAGGCGTGGAGTGGGAGAAGCAAAAGGGAAGCGAAGAGCGGCAACTCGTCCGTTAGAAACCTCCGTTAATCTTCCGTCTCTTTTCTGGGGTTTTGGCTTGTCTGAAAATTTTAGCCCTCTCTGCCACGTGTCTTGCTACAGTTGGATGTTACTCAGTCATATATGGTTGTGTGAGACTAGCTAATATTTACTCCGTCACCTCGGTCTGTCTGAACATTTTTTTATTAAATTGCAGAAAACCCCTTGAACTTGGGAGAATTATAATTAAGTACTACTGCCCGTGGATTTTTGCCCATGGTGCTTTCTACGCTGCTGCTTCCTTCTTCGATCCATCTGCCTTGCTTTTCCCTTCCGTTCCAGGTAAATCTGCAAGAATCTTTCTTGCTTATTTACGTCCGAAAATTTGCCCATTCCGCCACCGAGCGCTACCCGGCCCATCTTCTCTTTTAGCGCAGCCCTCTCTCCACAGAGCCGAACGGAAGACACGTCGAGAGCGGAGAGGGCGAGTCCCAGAGAAGGTTGAAGACGAGAATAAGAGAGGGATAATCTTCCGTTAATCCAAAGAGGGTTGGAGTGCGGGAACTAGGTAATGGCAGTTGAACCATTTCTGGAGGCTTAGCGTGTCAAGGAGAAACCGATGAAATACTGAATTCAGGATTGGTGATAGTGGGTGGATGCTGAGCGTTTTTCTCTTCCCGGAGATTTGGCACTTTCCTCTCTGTCAATCTAGATATTCAGTTGTTCTGAGTTTGCCTTTCATTAATGTTCAATTCGTTCGGTGTTATCTACTGAGTTGTGCTACTTTCTGAAGAGACCGCTTGGCTGGTGAAGCTGTTTCTCCCAAGACTTTTAGCCTCAATGAAGTTTCTCGGATCATTATTTGTGCAGTTATGCAGTGACTTTAAAAGAGTCCAGTCAAGTTCATCTTCCTACCATTATTAATCTAGATAGGTTGCTGCCAGATTTTCAGTGGAATGTCAGTTATTGTTTAAAAAAATCTCTCTTTTCCTTTATCCACTAAGTAAAAAAAGAAAAAGGAGTGAATTTGAGCTTCCAATCGAATTTCAGACTTGATAGAAATCATAATTCCAATCCTATATTATTTTTCATGTAATGAGATTGTCTGTTGCCTCTTCTTCAGTCTATAATATTGAAAAGGATGCCATTGGGGAAGTACTACTGCGACTACTGTGACAAGGAGTTCCAGGATACCCCTTCTTCCAGAAAGCGCCATCTTCAGGGCACTCAGCATCTTCGTGCCAAAGCTCTTTGGTACGACACCATTCTCCGGTCAACCCCTTCAGGTCGGTCTCCCTCCGTCCCTCTCTCACTCTCTATCCTTCATCAAATAATATGATTCTCTGATTGTAGAATCGAGTCAGACCTACGGAGAGGGCTTCCTCAGAGGAGTCTGCAATCGCTTGCTTAAGACGGTTTCCTTCCACACTCAACTATTTCCACATTTGATTCTCTTTTCCTATAAGACAGAAATGTCGGGTTTTCAATCTAATTTATCTGTTTAATCCATTGATAGTAACAAAATAAGTAAAAATGCCAAAAGCAGGAATGAACTTCTGGCACTCAGCTCAACAGTTTGGAACCTTTTAATATGTAATAGTGTACACTTGAAATTAGTACTTTAGCTGAAATTTCAATTTGATGAGTCCTATCAAGAGCATTAATAGTTGTTGCCTAGTTTGTCGGCAGGTTGTTCATTCTTCGTTATAATTTTGCGTATGGCCACCACAACTTTTGGCTAATTATGCTTGAAATGCAATTGCTTTTCAGAGTCCTTTTTGAGTTCTTTACATTGGATTGTGAAGCAAATCAACAAAGTCCTGTTCAAGATGAATGTTTTCATTAAATAGTTTTCCTTATTGATGGATACTTAACTCTACAGGGATCTTGCCCATATGGGGATTCCTGCAAATATATCCACCCCAAGAACATACGCAGTACAAACGCTCAACTTCCATCAGGTAAAATGCGCGTCTATACTTCCCTCCTCATTATTTAATCATCCCATGCTTAACTTCCAACGATTGGCAGATATTAAGCAGCAGGCAGTTATGATTTCAGGGAATCAGCTTCCTGCTGGAGCGTATTTGCAAGGTGCGTTCATTCTTGCTGACATGGTTTAAGCTTTGGGGTTTTTTTTTTTTTTTAATTTGTGCTTGAAAACTATGCAGCGAGTATTGTCACCTCTGTTAATCATTGCTATGGTTATATGCGCATCTGTTAATTGACAAGGGATGACATCCTACACGCTATGGGCTTATAGTTAGAAATACATTCTTCTTGCTATTAAACTGTTTCCTTGGATTCTTATTTCGTATTTTTGTTATGATAAACAGGTGATGTACTCACAGATTCTGTGGGCATTGCTTGGGGCAACCTTCCACCATCACTTAAACCTCCTCCTGAGGGTGGATATCCACCTTTGCCCTTTCTGGACTGGGGTTGAGTCTATCTCATGTCTGACCCGCAAAACGTGATTTCTTCAAATCCTGCTGAATTATCCTCGAAATTGAACTGCACATAAATATATATGCATCTATGTGTAACAGCAAGGATGGAGTAGTGTAAAAGAAACGCTGTTAATTGGAATTTTTCATTGTCCTTTATTTGTTAACAAGCAGAGTTTTTTTTTCCTCCTCTTTGCTTTATCATTTGTCCTCATGATTGTCTAATTTTTCGGACGTCTTAGATTCAGTCATTTGTCTACGTTGGTTCTTGACAGCACCAACTGTGTCTGTTCTAGAATGCCGACTAGGATTTCTTGTCTTGGATTGGCTTTGCAGAGTTATCATTGGTTGGATGTCTCGATATGCCATTCACTATCACTATCACCTATCCGTCCTCTGCACATGGATCGAGACTGGAGGAGTACTAGCGTAAGAACTGCTTTCTTTCGGGATAGTTTCTAGCATAGAAACTATTAAATATGAGATTGTTACATGTACCTTCTTGTCCTGATGGTAACCGACCATGTGGCCGGCAGCAGCTAATGTTGCCATATTTTTTTCTCGAGTTCAAGAATGTGCTGTATGCTGATATGAGCCAAGCTAATCTTCTCAGTATCAGTGTGCTGGTACGGAAGCCGGTGATAGAGTGGCCTAGTGTTGAGTTTGAGCAAGGAGAGAGTGATTGTCAAGGAGCTCAGAGGTCACAGGTCAACTCTACTACTCAGGATGCTAAGGGAAAAGTGTGGCCGGTATCTAAGGGAGGAAGCATCTTCTAGCAATGACCGATCTTGTCATTTCCATGGTCCCATGATTGTTCCTCGCCATCGGGCCATGTTGGGTCTGCTCGGCCGATAACCCTGCCACCCCTAACCCCAGTGAACTCGGACAAGTTGACGTGTCGGATTTATTTAAGCAAATTATTCAATCATGGTCACAAGACCATGTCCTCATTCCTCCATCCCCAAAATTGAGGGGTCATCTTGAAGAGTCGATCCTGTCAAATTCGGCGGTCGATTGCGACCGCCTTGCGGGTTCAGCCAATGTCTTATCTTCCGCCCGACAGCTTTAACCTCTCTTTTTATTTATTTATTTTTCTTTTCTCTTTTTTGCTTTGCGTTTTTCCACGCTGTTAACTGACGGACACTTTCTGTGAACGGAAGTTGTTGGACTGCGGCTGCACCCTCATCTCCCCGGCGTAGGTAAAGCTCCACGCCCGCAGTGCTGTTCCGCGGTTTTGGAAAGCTTCTTCCGTTGCAGGTAAGCTGCAAGAACGTTTTCTTGATTCTCATTCTTCCGGAATCCTCCGAGATTCTCCGGGGCATTTTCCTGTCCAGTTTGGCTCCTGTCCAGGCTCAATTTTACATCAGTCTCTTGCCTAGAATTTATGCATGAAACTCGGCGTCTCAGAAACGAACGGATGAGATTCTGATATCAGGATTGGTGATAGTTTATGGATGCTGATCGATTGAGTTTATCGATGCTAAGCGTTCCTTTTATTGGTGTTACTTTCCTTCCTCTGCAGTTGTTCCGTTTCACCTTTTAAGTTTCAATTCGTTCACTGACTCTATTGAGTCTTGCTACTTTCTGAGTTGTGTTGGAAGCAGCGAGAAACTAGTAGCGTTGAAAAATGACTGTTGGACAGGTGAAGCCCTTCCCTCAACAAGATGAAAAATAAAATTTGTGCAGTAGTGCGGTTACTTTAAAGAAGTCCATAGTAATGGATTCAGCTTCCTGCCCATTTAAAGCTGAAAGCTCGATGGAGTTCTTTAGTCCATTTACTTGCTTTCTATGAGAGATTAATCTAGATAGGGAAGTTGCTACCAAATTTTCACTTTCAATTGTTGCAGCGGGGGAGGAAAAAATTGTATTGGGTTTCTTCTTATTTTTTTCCTAACACATGACCCGCCAATAATGTTTTTCCTTGTCAGTAGTAATGCAAAAACACCACTGCTTTACCACTGAAATAATGACATGATTTGTGGTGTTTTTTTGCCATGAACAGGGACATTCACATAAATGCTCCGCACATTGCCTGCCACACCTTCTACATTATGGAATCCTTCTCATAGCTGTAAGACTCCTTATCCTGGAATTTAAAAATTAAACAAGTTGCGCTGTGGATTTAAGTCCCCAGCTCAAACTTTTCCCAAGTCTTTCAAATTCTCTCCTTTTGTTACTTCCCATACTATCTTCCCTTTGACTGCCTGATATGGTTTTTCTTTTGCAGGTTCTTGCGTGGGTTCCATTAGGAATAAATCTCTTAGTTTCTCACTTCCAGGGCCATCTAATCATCGATTCAAGGTTCACAATCTTACTTCTCATATGCTTATTTGTTGTACGTGTTTCTGTAAAATAGTTTTTCCATCTTTACATATATCATGAACCTTAATTGCTGCCCTGAGCTTTGCTTCTTCTTCTTCTTGTAGTTTTTTTTTCCCCTGCTGTCAGTACTCATGACTTTTGAGACACATGGTGTAGTTCTTGGAATTGGTTGTAAAAGAAATTTTGCATTATACTGATTGACAGTCCTGAAGTGCTGTTTGTTTCACCTCCTGAAATGCCCCTGTTATCACTAGACCAATTATGGTGAATGGAAATGGAAATTTTTATTTTTATGCAACTTTTTTTTCCTGATAACGAGGAGATTTTATGCAACTTTAAAATTGTTTATTATTTGTATGACCGTTTATATATCTCCTGCAATTTTTGTTTAAACTGCATTTTTGGGAGTTATTTGCAGAACTGTTGGGGTTATGCAGTGAGAGGCACCATTATTTGCTCCCTCAATAGGCATGGACGATATTCATCATCAGCCAAGAAACAAATGCCCCAGAATGTGGATCTTCCACCAATACTACCAAAGAAAAAGAAGAAGCCTTATCCTATTCCATTGAAAAAGATTCAACAGGCTGCAAGAATGGACAAGAAGCTGGCTCAAATGGGCATAGAAAAGCCTCTAGAGCCTCCCAAAAATGGACTAATTGTACCTGAATTGGTTCCAGTAGCTCATGGGGTACTCGATGCATGGAAAGTTTTGATCAAAGGCCTTGCACAGCTTTTGTATGTCATCCCAGTTTATGGTTGCAGGTAATTGTGCAGATTAGATTACAAGTATGTCCCATCATAATTTGGTGAAGAAAGGTACACGCACGTTGCACAGTGCACCTTTGACCAAAATGATAAATTTACATCATCACCTAAATGAAAGATCTTCATACACCGCCTTTTGTGCATTCTTAAATTTAACTTATTAGGTGTGGAAAATTGGGTGTTTACAACTTTATGGTTCGACCATATAAAGCTTTGCTCATTTTTCTCCACTATTGATTCAACATGAGGTTTGTTTTACATGGATGGACTGAATAAGCTATCATGTAACCAGAAATCAACATTTGATGAACGTTAAGAGACCTAGCAAGGAGTTCTGTTCTTTTTTTTTTTGTAAAAATTAGTATGTAAACCCATGTGTGATTTCACTAGATTTCTGAGGCATTCGTGGTGGCTCTATTTATTTTGATGGTCGCTCCAGGTAAATGGCTTCTGCTTAGGTTTCTATTTATGCAGTGATATTAATGAATGTACTATTATACTTCTCCAACAGCGAGTGCTCAGAGGTTCATGTGGCTGAGACTGGCCATAAGATTCAGGACTGCCTCGGTAGAGCTAATGCAAGGAGGCGGAGCTTCCACTCATGGGTCAAGGGATCCATCAATGATGTTCTGATCCCAATTGAATCATATCATATGTATGATCCCTTTGGACGACGCATCAAGCACGAGACCCGTTTTGACTACGACCGCATTCCTGCAGTCATGGAACTCTGTATCCAGGCGGGTGTGGACATACCTGAATACCCCTCGCGGAGAAGGACCCAACCCATCAGGATGATTGGGAAGAGAGTGATAGACCGTGGCGGGTTCATGGAAGAGTGTAGGCCATGGAAATCAGCAATCGAAACCACACTGTTTGACCTTGATACATATGGGGCTTCTGGGCATGTTGCTCCTCCACCATCAGATGTCCTGAGAATTGCAGAGGAGACAGTTGATGCATATGAGACCGTCCAGTCAGGTGTGAGAAGATTAATGAGGAAGTACACAGTGAAAGCATGTGGGTACTGTTCAGAGGTCCATGTGGGGCCGTGGGGTCACAATGCAAAGCTCTGTGGGGAGTTCAAGCACCAGTGGAGAGATGGGAAGCACGGATGGCAGGATGCCACACCCGATGAGGTCTTCCCACCGAATTACGTGTGGCATGTGCGGGACCCCAAGGGGCCTCCCCTGAAGAGTGCCCTGAAGAGGTTCTATGGTAAAGTCCCAGCGGTGATTGAGGTTTGCATGCAGGCAGGGGCCAAAATACCAGATAAGTACAAGCCCATGATGAGGCTTGACATCGTAGTGCCAGAGGATGAGGAGGAGCGGTTAGTTGCTTGAGGAAGGAGGCTCACTTAGTTGCCTGAGGTAACAGATCTCTTGAATTTCTGGGGGTTTTTTTTTTTTATTTTGTAACAATGAGAAAAAGTAGGCATTGCCATATATCCAGGAGTGGATTATGTCTTGTCACGAGGAGTAAGCTCATGGTTTATTGTATGCAAAAATACCTGGTCCACGGATAGGTTTGCATTTGTGAGAGAGGGAAATGAATGGGGAAAGCAGGAAAATGTTGGGAATGCAATTTTTGTTCGTGGAGTTTAATGTGTATAGATGTGCCGCTTCCTTTTGCTTTACTATCTATTCCAAGTTGACACTCAGGTTTTTGTGATGTCTCAGTGCTCCTAATCGAAGATCGTGGGCATGAGGGCACTCATGGAAAGCTTTCTTGATTGTTGTTCAACGGTCTCCGCTGTGATTCAATTTACGAGACTACCTCAAGTTCGATGTAAAGCAAAGTCTGTAAGATTCTCTTATTGGCACAGGCTTTATAGGTCTGAATCATGCTAACCACTTGTAAAATCGGCTGCTACAAGAAGCAACAGATGAAACCTGGAACGGCATGATGGAAATTGTTGACGATATTGATGAGGAGAGGAGATGATTTCCTTGTATTAGAGAAAGGTGATGTTGCAGTGAATACAGGGATGGATTTAGGAGGGCGCGGGGCGACGATCATCCCCCTTAGACTCGGGAAAACCTATGTAACTACTTGAATTTGTCTTTATTTTACTAGATCATCCGCTGAATTTATCCACATGCTCTTATATTGAGTTTCGCTCCTTCAAGAAGCATTTCCGTTTTGCATCCGGCTTGGCCATAGGACCTCTCAAATGTGCTCCAAATTGCTGCAATGGACATTAACCAGACCGCATTCAAATCAAATAAGCTCGGTTCGGTGTTTTTCTCGAACTTTCTTGAAGGTGGATGGTCAACTTAACCAGGCAGAATCGTGCTTGGAAGTGAATGGACAAGGCTTAAGCCGTATTAGTATTGCACTCGAAGTGGACAAGGGTTAAATTTAACAGTGAAATCGAAGCAATGTCCCAGAGCTTTCAGTTCAGTCACGAACCAACACAGTTTCAATTCCGTTCGATTTCACAAATTAACCCTCAACGATGCCGCTTGAGTCGTTTTCACCTGGCTCAACCTGTGAGGCGTGACCCCCTGTCGCACGGTTGTTGTCGGGACTGTTGAGGGTTCCCACCCCAGTGAGCTTCCCTCCTCAGAAGGCCACAATTCAGGAGTTGCACCCTTTTGATCCTTGTACACTTGCACGATGATCACTCATAGAAGAAGGCAAGCAACTCCATAAATATGGATGGCAAACAAGACTTCGCTTCGTAAAGAACTTCGGAACATTGTGGAGCAGATTCACTCAACTCATTTCAATCGAGAATTCCCCAGGGGTCTAGAGGGAGCATCCATGTTGCAAGTGAGAAGAGGGAGAGTAAAATTGAAACTGCTCCGATTTCAATGCAAAGGTCAACAAGAAGGTCAGAGCGAAGCAACTATCTTCTTTACAACCACATCCTAGGGATAACAATGGACACACTGTTAACAGAAATCAACACTAGAGATGAAAAGAGGAGGGGAAAAGGAAAACGGTAAGCCTGATGACATTACAGTTAGAAGGTCTTTTTTTTTTTTTGGTTATGATACATGTGAATGCAGCGGGACCAGACTGCAGATCATGACGAGCGATGCCTCTGATGGTTGATTCGCTTCAGAATGCAGAGACGCAGCCGCTGGCTAAGGGCTTCTAGCTTCTCAAACTTATCACGCTTGGGCTTCTCAGGGTTTGTCTGTGCTTTCTGTTTCTTCTTTTTCTTCTTCTTTCCATCCTTTGGGCTCTTAGAAGATGCTTGTCGGAAATTCCGAAGTGGAGTTGCAAGGGCATCTAAAGCATTCTATGGGAAAACCAAAAGTGAAGTCAGTATTTATGAGGCTAATGCCCAGAGCTAAACCATCAACTAATTTGTTGTAACAAGAAAGGGACAGAGAGCGAATACCTGCTGGTTGCTATTAGAAGTAGGACAATCTGCAGAGGGCTCCCCGTCACTGCCCCCTAAAGAGGAGCATCTTCCCCAGCTCCCACGATTTGAGCTTGTGAAGGAACAGCATTCCTCATTCTGGTGGTCATTTCCCTTACCCTGCTAAGAGAAGGGCAAGATGAAATCAGGCATAATCCGGCTATTCTTAGCATGTAAATGCTCCAGCTCGAGTCAATGAACAGTGAACCCAGTATGGAAGTGGAGAGATTTGAGGATTATCAATAAGATATATACATCTTCAAGGGAAACAAAACGAAAAGTCAAAAGCCATTCGTCATTCGGATCAGTAGCAACAGACTTCTCTTGGAGCAATTTTCTTGATCCAAAAAATTTGTATTTCCCCCACATTAGATATACATAGACATATATCTATGTGCGTACATTATTAGAAGTGTAATTCCTCAACAGACCCACCTGCAAATGTAAGGGAAAATCACAGACAAGAGCGCCATCTTCAGGGAGGGCATCCTAGATTACTCCCAGAAATTAATATTAGTAGAGCCCATGAAGAGGCAAAACATAAAGAGTAAATAAGCTGATGGCACCCATAATGAGAATTTAAAAAAAAATGCAAACTCACATCTATCATGTCAACCGGTCCAATTTCAGAGAGAAGTTCATTAATGGGTTTTGCTGGTGCACTGCTTGGGGGGATTGATGATGAACTCGCTGATTCACTTGATGTGGAACGAAGACCAGCTATGATCTCGTACAAAAGATTCTAGCACAAATACAATACACAATTCTGTGTCAGTGCATGAGAATATGAGACATTGGGAGTGAACACAAGCAAATGATATGTTACATGAATTATTGCATCAATCAAGAACTGTATTGCAACAGGTTGCAATTCAGGAAGAATAATTTTTTTTTGAGCACAAGAACTGATATCCTGTTGGCAAATTCAATAATAGGTGTAATCCAACCAAGAAAGTCAAGAGGAACAGTGTCAATGCAAGAACAGTCTCCAAAAGCTCAAACGCCACATAGTTGAGTCTTGGAAATCTGCTGTTAAATACAAACACAACTGTTTTTGCCCACATTATAATAAAAGCCCAAAACAGCAATATAAATGATTCAGCAACAGCACATGCACATTATTCCTGTCAATCAGCTCACTTGTCATTCTGATAAGAACAGAAATTACGCTGCATCTTAGCCTAAGGGCTGAGAAAGGTATACCAGTTATCATTCTGATTATTGTCAAAGCATAAGATTTCTAGCATCTATGTTCTTTCACAGAAAAGAAGGCCTTTAAGATGAAGTATACACACATAGTTGTAGTATCCCAAGAAGATAAGTTACATAAATTAGATGTTCGATCTTTCAAAAAGATTGGTATTTTTATTTTCCTCTGATGTTTAAATTACCTCATTCATACCGGCACTGACATTCAGGTTACCCAAGTCATAATACTTCTCGGCCTTCTTCACATGTGGCTTCGAAACTTGCGGTGGTCGGAGAACATTGTAGAAGAAAATGGAAACTGAATCATAGTAAAACTGTGGTCTAGAGGAGTTGTGGTCACCATCAAATTTTATTATATTTTTATCACCCTGATTGACATACAGAAGATGACAAAACTCAAAATAAATTAGATGAAGAAAAGTTCAAAGTAATGTTGAATTTGAAAAAGAAGTACCACATATTCATTGAAGATGAGATCTGAATGATGAGCTTGAATAAATTTATCATCACTAGCATGTCCCAGTAAAGCAGGAATAAATGACTTAGGTGCAACCTGCCAGTGAACAAAAATCACAGACATTTCTGACCGTTCAGATACTTTGAAAATATAATATACGCTTAACAATGTTAGCTTAGGGCCAGGTTTCCATTTTTAAAAGTAAATAATTGCTGTTATTTGTCACAATTTCTTCTTAATCTCTCATAGGCTGAGTGGTGAAACCCTTTAGATCTTTGAAAATCAACAGCTCTGATTGATCTGCTCTGAATATGATTTTGAGACTGCACTGGGAAGAACTTCCCATGAGGTAGCTTTGATAATTTCTCATATACACAGCAGCTATTACACAAATTTCTATTTAAATATATAAACAACAAACCTGGCCAGTCTTTAAACGTTTCAAGTGTAAACAACAGTTAAAAGGAGATGCCAACCTGTAAACAGTTGAGATTCATGATATCAAACTTGGCCCTCTTTTGGATCACCCGTCGCATATACTGAAGGGCCACCTTTACCTACATAGTTTAAAATAATTTGATAGCTTAGGAATTCACTTCCGCAACAAAAGGTTAAGTCAAATACACTCAATTTTATGTGCACTATATGGCCCTCAAAAGAAAAGATGGATATATAAAGAAGATAATGGGATTGACCATTCAAAAAGAAAACAACAAAGATATTGGAATTGGAGACAATGCCATAGGTTTAGCAATATTCACTTGACTAAAAGCAAACCAATATTTCATGACCTATTTATTTGATAGATCATCATCCTTGTGAGAGAATCAAGATTCCACACAAACAGTAAGCATGGTTCCTGACTTCCTAAGCAGTGATTGTATAAAAATGAAACTTTTTTTCTTTTTATTGAATGTATTCATTTATATCAGAATGTAAATAGCTGGTAGAGATGGCAATTGGATCATACTGTAAACTTGGGAACTCGAATTTTATAAACATCTGCAAGTTCTATCATCAGATCAAACAAGTTCGAAAAGGCACTATCCAACACCATCCCAGCAATCGAAGGGTCCTCAGCTCCATAAAGAATGCTGCAATAGATACAGTGGAAGAAATTATATAGCGCGATTGAATCATATAAGGCTCATCTTCAAAATAAATCAAGATGGACCAAATAGATACCTTGTCACTGCACCCATTGAGCGTCCCCATAGACCTATTCTTGATATTTGTTTATTGCTTCTTAAATAAGATACCACAACCTTAAGGTCATCTTTCTGGCAAGCAATGTGAAGGAGGTTCAAAATCTTGACGATTCAAAAGACATCATCTGCTTTTGGAAAATGGATTCCTTTTCTTGCAGCTATGATGACATGATGGACATAATTGTACTGTCACCAATGGATTTATATGTACCTCATGCCAACCAAGGCTCACATATTCACCATCTGATAGGCCTGAGCCCGAAAAATCAAGGGTGAAGACAGTGATGTTTGATGGAAGAAGAATAACAGCAGCTTCATTTGCATCTGCCCTACACCCACTGCACCATTTCAATGGATGCAAACTCAGTAAGTTTGACATTGATAGTGATGTATATATCACTGGCCCAGTCCATTAACTGGATCAAATGGGCAGATCAATTTTCAACTGGTTTGCCTAATTCCAGTCCATTCCAGTCCATCAACTGGATGAAAGAACTTTGTTACTTTAACCTAGATCCACAAAATTTTGAACTCCCAAACGCTGCCATTTTCAGAAATCTTGTTAGACCATTATCAATAGAACATTCCAGTCCTTTCTGTTCTTCTGGTTGTAACCAGTTTTGATAATACCCTGGTTTTGAATGTTTGCAATATACAAAAACTTCCAATCCCAGAATGTCCAAGGCAGGTAAATGAATAGAAAGAGAAGAAGAACCCATACTTGTTCAAAATCCTTCCAACATTAAAGACCTAAGACCATTAGCAAATAGTTTCTCAGCTAGAGATGCCAAAATTTGAGTTGACAAATTGTTAATTTTTAGACCAAAAAAATGATATTTTTGTCCAACATAGAGCTCACTTGTATTCTTTGATGTACCTGTTACCATGGCAGTATATAACACAAGGAAGAGGTGTATCTTCAGGGAAAGTCGCGGGCACATAATGACTACACCTTAAAGTATGACCTCTTTGGTTTATAAGCTGCAAAGTTCGGGAACGAATAACATAGGAATCTCAGAAAGCATTATTGAAGCCAGATAAAAAATGTAAAAGTAATAATGTAACAGGGACAAATATCGAGAAGCCATTGGAATTGATGCCCATACTTGCCTCCAAGTCTTGTCTCTTGTATGATCTGCCTGCAATTGTGAAATCTTTTTCCCACAGGTACTGATCAGGGTTATAGTCAGCCCTGAATGTTGAACATTACAAGTGTAACTATATTATCAATTTCTAAATATTATAACTAATGAAGCTAGCTTTCATTAGTTATATTATCAGTTTTTTACTTTAAAAAAAATGAAGCTATCTTTCATGAAGGGGGAAGCTGAAACATGGACGCTTCCCTTATAAGCATGCATTTAATTGGACTGGTGGTAACCATAAGACAATGAGGACAAGATTCTTTAATGTGTTACCATAGCATTTTTATATGAATTAACATATTACCATAAAGATAACAAAAATCATGCCACACAAAAATGTTTGGACAACTAACATAATAAAGTAGAGGTTTTTAACAGTGTTGCTTATATTTAGGTGTAATACTCAAACTTTTAAACTCAGCATTAATCAATCAAATAATCATGCAACATAATGTCGAAAAGATCCTTTGGCATATAAAAAGCAATAACAGGGTTAAATTTCGAAGTAGAAGTAGAAATTGCATTCTTGAAAACTTAGAATCACTGCTGCTATGTAAATGAAAACTTAGGAAACCCTTCAAATAGAGGGTGTACAAAAATCAAATCACTGGAGAAGTAAATGTAATATGAGTGTATATGAGGATGCAGCGTGTATTTATTGTCCTATTGTATGAAACATTGGACTATCCTTCCCATGGTGAATAGGCATTTCTTTTGCTGCTCGAAAGATTCTATAATATCTTTGTATTCTTGTATAAATGCATATAGTACAAAAAATAATCCTCCCTTAGTCTTATCCTGGTATTTCAGCGAGAACCTGCAACCTCTGGTTGAACTAGGAAACATGTGGTATCTTGACCTTGATGGTAAAGACGGACTTTATCCTAACTCCTATTGGCAAGTATTTCTGTCCCTAAACTCAAGCCTTCGTACAGAAAACCACAGGCTGATACTCGGCTACCAAATGCACAATAGATGACAGATTCAGATACACAAATAGACAGCACGTAAATAACCTCAGGGCAAATTACCCAAAAGATGATAGACAAATAATCTCAGGGTAAGAAAAGAAGACATTTACCTGGGAGGCCTAATTACAAAATTGATGAACTGTTCAATCATAGTTTTCCGTATCCTCAAAGTGCACAACCAATAGACAGACACGAAGCTGTTCCTCCGAGAAGCTTTAGAAAGACTTGGAGAAAACCCTAGGCCCCACTAATGTTATCTTAGTTTAGCATTTTGAAGCTCAAAATCTCGCCAAAAATCTGTATTCTTTCAATGTCGCAGATGCAGCAATCTCCCAACAACGGCAAAAATCACCGAAGAGATTTATGAACCCACTTCCATTTCTGAACCAAGCACGAATCTAGTATCTCAGAAGCCATGACGATTCCGGAAACTCCTAACATGCAGATTCATGAAGCTTCAGAAACTCTAAAGCTGTAGATGCCCACCAGATTCATGCATCAATATTTACACCCAGCTCAATCTTCGCTCCCATTGTCAGATCTCAGACCGAAACAATCAAAAGATACAAAGAAACTTCAAACCCTCGATGAAAGTGCAGCAATTTCTAGCCTTCAACAACCTCAACAACAGAGAGCGAGCCCAGACAACACAAACCGCACTTAACCACAAAAGGAAAAAATATATATTTCTGGGTCTAACGCGTAAGAACGATTGAAGGAGACAGCTTTCCCGGTGAAAGAAACAGAAATTCCCTCGGACAGGTTCCCCCTTCTGCAATAGAGCGCTCTCTGTCCTCCTCTATCCTCCCATCAATCCCAAATACAGTAAGTAGCTGAGAGGGAGATAAAAGAGCCAAACTTCCCCCACACAAGAAATAGATCAATAAAAGACCAGGGCAAGCGATAGCATCAGCAGTCACCCTTTTTCTCTCCGGGGTCGTTCCTCTTGTTTCACGAAAAACCAAACCATTATTCTAATCCAGACCTCTATACATGTTCGTCTGCTTCTTCCTCGAAAGGAATTACGTTTTTCTTTTCTTTTTTTTTTTAATTTGGGATTTCATTGCCCAACAAGAAGAAGACTTCACATGACCCCCCCGATGACAGCTGTGCACAGAGGATGACGTGGAAATTGCAGCCCCTCGTCTACACACACGCGGCCAACCCACACCCCCCCGGGCCCACACACCCACCCACTCGCAGTTTGCTACTTTGTCTGTGATGGGTGGTGGCGGCGGCCTGTGGCTGCGCTTCTCCATGTTCGATCGATTTTTTTCAACCGGCTCTTGACTGTATGGGTAGTGACACTGAGACGTGTAATTGATCGATCCAACCAGTCAATGGATGCCAATTGGGCCGGACGGAGTACAATTCTTTTCTATTCATTCTTGTAGTTGATTTCATTTAATTTTTAAATTCAAGAAACTTCATAGTTGATATTTGATGAGGAATGAGATACATATTAGTAATGACCAAACAGTCTTTTACGATCCGAACAGATGTCTCGAACGAAATCTTCCTTGCTCTCTTATGATGGGTCGGTGACCCTTAATTAATCCACCTCCAACTTGCGGAAGACTCTCCTGGGCATCAGGCACAGCCTTAGTTAAATCGGTCCTAAACAGCCTCCCATTACACAACGAAGAGTGCCTTTAAGCTACCATCTAAAACTTGTCAACAAATTTTGGTGGGGAAAAAGTGATCATGCTGAAAGGTATTATGCCCCGATCAATTGGAGAAACATTTGTCAACCCGAATTTAAAGTTGGCTTAAGTTCCAGGAAAGTGGATGGATGACTTGAAACAGAACCATGCTCTCCAAGTTTGCTTGGAAACAACCACTAATTCTAGGAGTCTTAGTTGGTATTCTTCTCGGGAACAAATACAGAAACTCCATGGAACCAAAATATAGACAGGCCTAAAGCTGCTCTCTATTTTTTTTTTGTCAGCCTCAATCTAGCATGCTAAGAAACCATTGCAAAGTGTTGCTGCAAAACAAACAGGCTATGGAGCCTCAACCAAGGTCTGGCTTGATCCTTGGATTCAAGGACTTGAAAGCTTTAAGCCAGTTCCCAATCCAGAGATGACAGAACCAGACTTAACTTTAATGGCTTGAGATGGAATCTACCTTTGCTAAACCAATTGTTTGTTTCCAACACAGTTTCAGATATTCTGAAAATATCGGTTGGTAATCCACTGGCACTAACAAATTATGGGGAGCATTCCACCAAAAGTTTTTATCTGGCTGATTAGAGAGTTAGATTCCATACTACTGGCCATGAAGGATTTTCAAATAAAATGTGGAGGTGTAAAATCCATGACAGGTTAAAAATCCTATGGAGGAATGCATCAGGAGCTCTCCCATGGGCGTCCAATTCTAACAATTTATGCCCACTTTGTGAGTAAAGCCCTGATGACTTCCAACAACTATTTGGCAAATGTCCATGTGTCAGAATCCCATGGAGAGAATCTGAATGGAAAGTCATAGATTGTTCACCACCTCACTGGGATGGTGATGCAAAGCCCTTAACCATGTTTCTAATTCAGCCAACTGGTTCTTACTTATCTAGAGTTGACAATAGATTTTTCATCCTTTAGGGTGCTGTACTTTATTCATTGCTTTGGAAGCGAAGGAATATTATGTTACATGAAGAGCGCAAGAAAGAACTAAAAGAATTTATGAATGCAATGAACAAGTAATATCTTGAGTACAAGTGACTGATTGAGACCAATGTGCTGATTGATGAATCTGTTGATGTGCTTATGGAGAATAACTGTTGTGATCATCTAAAAAATTCTGATATTCCGTAACATCAGGGCTAAATGAGGAAAGATGCAGCTCTCCTCTTACTTTTGTTTAGGGTCCTTAGGTAGATCAGAGCAATGCATGGATGGAGGATGAAGAAGGAGCAGTTCACATCTACACGGACACTGCTTGGACTGCAACTGAGGCTAGCATTGCTGGGTGGCCTTTAGGGAGAATCCGAAAGTTCTCAGCTGGCACAAAAAGGAACATGCCGAATCTGATTGTCATGCGGAAGCCAAGGCCCTTTTACCAGCGGTACAAGTAGCGGTGAACACGAACTGGACCTCTGTCATCTTCCAGTCGGATTCTCGTGATCTTGTTCTGGTTGTAAATAGGAAAACTAATGCTATTTTGGGATTGCTCTCATGTATTAAAAGATTTTTGGATCCCTGCCCTGTTTTCTGTTATCATTTTTTGTATTTGGATTCCTAGGTTTTGCCAATGATCTTGCTTAGGATCTGGCAGAACTAGGGACATTTTTTGTAAATTCGCAACTCCATCCTTTTTAGGGAAGTAGCTCGATTACTTCTTAAGGTTTCTTCATGAATGAATTGCATATTTTACTGGAAAAAAAAAAGAGAGATCTCCTCCAACTTGCATCTCTCTTATTGTTTGTTACTCATTGTGCGTATTCAATCCTTTTGAGTAATGTGAATGGATAAAATTTACTGTGAAAAGAGTTCAACATCTTAGTAAGTCAACAAAACATCGAAATTGGATCAGTCAGCCCATAACATGCTTGCATTTTTATCAAGCACACGCCTAAGTAGGAGAAATTTTTGTATGAGGCTGTAGGGGCCGACCGTCTCAAGAAACTCTAAAGGGTTTATTGAATGTATATGTATCTTCTTTCTGTGCGAAAATCCAATATCTAATTGCGGGAGCCATTTCAATCATATTCACAGCTTAAAATCGACATCTCCACAAGTTCGCAGCTTAAGGAAACATACGGACAAAGTATCGCTGAATTGTCCTCTTACAACACATCCATGAGACCAAGACTACAAGCAATGTTTTTTGGGCACGTCTCATGACGAGTTCATGGAAGTTATATCCAGTGAAATATGACAGTTACATCCATCAGTTGCAGCGCCCCGGGGCGAATCCAATCCTCGAGCTCGTGACATCATAGAGAACCTCAAATGTCTGCTGCAGCAAGTTGCCTATGACCGCGATTCCACTGCCTCCCGAGGTCGAAGTGAAGGCTAGGCAAGTGGTGCCCGGCACGACGTCGAAGAGAGCGTTTTCAGGGTTGAGCATGAGCTCAGCCCCACCGTCAAACACCAGCTGTATTGGAGGCACCGATCCACTCTTGAGGCTCCCCTTGAAACAAGTGTCCAAAATGGAATAACCTGGGGCCGGGGCGAATTTCCGGGACATGATACTTGTGAAAGCCTGCTTCAGCGCAGAGTAGATGGGACCAGGCAACCGTGTGATGACTGTCCCCGAGTCGATGATCGTCTGAACCCTGTACTCTGCAGCACCCACCGGCAATGGCCTCCCTCCGACCTTGATGAGCGCTAAACCGAGATAGTACAGGCTGTGTTCTGGTGAGCCAGTTAGCAACGGAGTGAACTTATACGGCACTCTCCCAAGTGAAGAACCTCTCCCGATCGACAGGAAGCCCTTCCCGGAGCCTGTGGAAGTAGGGAGACAGTACGAGAATGCGCTCCCGAGCTTCGGAGAGAGCTGCCCGAGCATGGAGAGAGGCTGCCGAGCGAGTCCGAAGATGCCCGCGGCTCGCCCGAACAGGCCCTCGTTGTCCTGCCCACACCCGAAAATGAACCCTGGGAAAGACCCACCTGGGCCCACTGTCAGGGAGTCCCGAGCCAGGAACCCGACCGAGTAGGATTCATCGCCGTAGCTCGCTTCGTAAATGCACGAGCCCAACCGGGAGCAGTGCGGGTCGTTCAGGGTTGCTTCCTTGAGCAGGGAGCACTCAGCGGAGGCGCAGGTGGATCTTTTGTACGTCTTCGAGGCAGAAGGATCGAACACCGGGTCGACTTGGCCATGACAGTAGATGGAGCAGGGCTTGCACTGTAGCCACGCGAGCGAGCTCCCTGTGTCCATGATCATGGAGTAGAACCTTGGGGGTGTGCCAAGGCCAAGCTTGATGTAGTAGTTTCCTGACCCGATTGACAGCCCCGGGCTGGTGGGAACTGTCACCGATTCTGAGCCGAGGGCACCGAGCGACGCCAGCCTGGTTTTTGTCCTGGAGGACGTTCTGGACGATGCATTCTTCATGATTCCCTGGACCAGTGATTGGACACGATTTTCATCCTGCACGAGGATAACGGAAAGTTCGGTTGAGGATTCATTGCTGATAGAAGAGCCGGGTCCTCGGACGTGGTACAGGTCCAACCTCAGGGCAGCTCCTGCAGTACAATTAGTATCCAATTCAGTTCGATGCAGTGTAAACATTGATAATATCCATCGAACTCTCGACATTCAAGAGCCTACTAAAATGGAAACCCAGATCGGGTGACACCCACAGAGATCGTTTCCTGTTGACACAGATAATTTATGCTCCGGGTAAGAAAGAAAGTGCAACAAGAGGTAGACGCAAGACTGAGACCTGAAGAAGGACCCTCTTCTGCTAGAGAAATGGCCGTCTGTAGCAGAAGAATCGGATAGAGGAGACAGACCAGAGCAGAGGAACCCATCCTTGTGTTCGTCCAGTGGATTTTAGAGCACAAGGACTGGGGGACTAGGCTCCTCTTTATACAGAGATGGGGCACCCTTTACATGAAAACAGTAGAAACTCTCTTTGACGCCTGCATGGTGCAAATTAAACCCTGTCTAAGGGTCGGAAAATGTTGAATGTAATGGGAGAGAGCAACCCCAGTTAGGCTTAGTTAGCAAACGAATTAATGCATGCTATCATATTCTTCACGTCCAATCCATGTTGATGATGTCCATTCTGGGTCAGTAGCAGTTGCAACCTCTTCCTAGACTGAACAATTAATGAATGTTTTAAAGCCACTTAATCCCAAACGCATATTTAATTGCAGTGTATTAATTCTATTCATATAATATAAAATACTTGGAGGGATTACAAAAATATCACCAGTAATTAAACCGATAAATCTAATACTGTAGTTGTGAGTCCATGGACTTGGGAACAAAGGAGAGCACAACTAATTAAGTTAGGCCCATTTATATTTTCTTTTTCTTTTCTTTCAATCAACTTTTTTTTTCTTCTTCTCTCCATTCTTCAGGAGATATCGCAGAACACCAGCACGAGAGAGAGGGGGAGAAATTTGCAAGAAGAGAAGGTGAGATCGGAGAGGGAGTTGAAAAGGAGGAGTTAAATATAAAACGAACGATAGTAAGTTTAAAATAGTTAAATATTGATTTTGATTAATTTAAGTTATGATAATAATATACATATTAGGATTTATAGGTTAGTTGAATAGCATATGTACAAGTATGATTTTTGCTTAAATAGGTAGTAATGGATTTGTGGTAAATAAATAAAAGAAAATATGTATATATATATATATGTGTGTGTGTGTACACACACTTGATTAGGAGGAAGATGATTCGGGCAGTGGAAGACAGAAGGGAAAAGAAAGAAAGAAAGGAACGGGAAGAAGAAGGGAAGAGAAGAAAAAAAAGAAAAAGAAAAGGAAAAAGAATTGAAGGAACGGGGACAAAGAAGGAAAAAAGGAGCAAGAAAAGAAAAGAAAATACAATAATAATAAATAAAATAATATACATATATATATATATAACTAATGAGGTTGGGAACTATTTTATTCTTATATACATATATTTATGGAAGTTAGTCCAAGAGATGAGTTTATGTAGGATGCAAATACTTTATATAAATGATAATATTATTTATTTGATTAATGTATAAATTATTATATAATTTGTATTAATTTTACTATGAATCAAATTATAGATATCGAAGAAACCCGAGATACCCACCCCGAAGATCCTGCATAGTGATTAGTCAATTAAGGGGCTGTGAGTACATTTTTTTTATTGTGAAATGCGATATTTATGATAAGTAATTAGTAAATATAAATTATGAAATAATTATTTGTTATATCTAAATAATTGTCGTTTTTAATGAGTACGTATATTTAGATTAAGTAACGAAAAGAATAGAAAAAGGATAAGTAATAGTAGTAGTTGGACATGCATACATACATACATAATATGCATACTGTTTGTATTTGTGTATAACCATGGTGATCGTTAAGCTGACGGAATAGAAATGGGCTTTACTGATTTACCGTAGATTCCCGGCGGGATATAAGCACGAGACATGAGCGATACTAACTCTGTGACCTCAGCGGAATATGTGAGGTGACTCCATTTTCAGACCCGGTCCGAAAAACAAAGACCAGAGAGGAGAGGTAAGAAAAAGAGAGAGACTTGAGAGTGACGGGTCCACTCTTACGGCCGAAGGATAATAGGCGGCCCCCACCATTGTGTGCGAAGGGAAGGGCACGGGAAAGAGAACATTATGATATTGATTAAGGTGCAAGGTCACGTACCATTTGGGGAGAGAGGAGTATCGGTACTGCCATAACTCTATCGTAGAGGTAGTACGACCCCATAGTTATTATTTGACATGAATGTTTACATGCATTCATTATAAGGGTTGTATGGAGTTAGTTAGGTTGCTAATAACTATGTATCCTAATTATTTGACTAACTAGTATAATATATACACTTATGTAAGAACTTATACTTAAACTAAAGTTATTTCACTATGGAATTATGTATTCACAGAGTTGCAACTCATACTCCTCTGCAAATGTTTTTTTCAGATAGGGAAGACACTCAGCCAAGGAAACTGCCAAATTTGATTCGGGGATCAACTAGGGCGAATCATAGATAGGGTATGTGTAGAAATTGTGCTTAGTTTTGTATACGATGTTACGACCTGAAATATTTTGGAAAAACAACCATGGCTTGAGGTATGTGTTGTGTGTTGGTGAAAAAAAAATATCTGCTGAGTTGTGGACGGTCGTTATTAAGTATGTTGGTCAAATTATTTTATAAAATTTTGCCATAATTTCAGGTCGTGACAGTAGTGCGGGGTCCCAACAATGAATTCTCACTACATATTCGATTAGAAACCAATTTCGATTCACTGCATAACTACCTTCACACTCTATCCCGAATGGGAATCATACACGAAACCGAACTCTATTTCTTTTTCTCACTTATTCTCGTCAATTGCTCAGCCACTTTTTCAAGCAAATGAAGGCCGAAAGTCTTCTTTTATGTCAGCCAATTTTAACGGGAATCTTACCGATCGATTATGTTTAATTGGTGGAGCTCTATCTCCGTTCAAAATGCCATTAATTAAAATATCCATTACAGATAAATATCACGGATTAATGTATTCAATTCAAGGTCAGATTCGGGTTCGGTCAAATTCCAAGTTTGCAGATCTAATTTCTTACCGCTATAAGCCGTGCTTGATTTCATGGAGACCGATGCGAAGATAACAACAATACGAGCGAGCGATACGGTATGCTTTTTCATGAACCTCGGACCTAATATGGTAGATTATTACCGGTTTTGGATCGGATTTACCTAGTACTTTGTGCAGAGACACAGATAACGTGACATGATCTCTTTTAGAGAAAGTGCATGGTTTGTACAATTGAATACGCCGGATTTGATGGCACGACCTACAACTTCGATGACGAGTCCAGTCATTGAAGGAGCCGCTCGACTTTGACGTGTTCCACGACTGAATTCCGGCTGGATAGTGATCAGATCACAACTAAACGAAAAATGCTAATCTAGGTCACTTGAGGTCTAACCGATCGGGATTCGGGTGAGCCCGTAGAAATTAAAGCTCATCTATGAATTGGCAAGTAGAACTGAGGATGAAATGTCCCTGGATTTTATCGTGAGTCCAACCATACGCATAACGTCATCACTCACAATCCACCCCACTCTTCAATTATTGGTCAGGTGAAAAGGGGGCAGTTTCAATCATGGACCATATCCCATGTGCCCAGCGATTGAGAAATTGAGACCATTTGAAAGCGATTGATGCCACTTGCACCGATTGATTCCCTCCACAGTCCCGTCGGTCGAGGATACAGTTAATTCCCCCCACCCCCACACTCCGATGACCCAGGTGAGATCGCCGGCGGCCTTAACTTAAAGTGGGGGACGTTGATGGATCGCCGCCGGGCTGTCGCCTCCCCGCCTCCCCCCCTCCCCCCCTCCATCTTTTATCCTTCATATCGCAATTTTTCCTAAATACAACACGAGAAATGGGTAAACAGTTCAGGAGAGTAAGTAACGTCAATGGATACGGACTCTTGCGGGGTGTACGGATCAGTGCACGGACTGAATTCCAGCGAGGATACGCAATTTAGATTTTGGCCGCATTCAGGCGTTCGTCCTTGCAGCGTAACGCAGTGGGCCCCTTAATTCCGACCTTATCTTCGCCACGCCCCGAGTCAAGCGGGTCCCCGTTCCTTGGAGAGGAGAGCCAAGTAAGAGACGGGTTTTTACTGTGTCTTTCCCTCTACTAATGACAGATTTAATAAATTCAAAGTTTCGATTTTTGCTGTACATTCTTATTATTATGCACTTTTTACGTGTCCGGTTTTAGGCGTATTTGTCACATCGGTAACCAAAAAATTATGCAGAATTAATTCATTGTACAATATGTCAAACATGTTGGTAAGAGATGTTAAAAGTTATGTAATAATCTAAGGAAGACGAACAGAGACGTTAATTCCCGGGGCCCCTAACTCACGGAGCTGCAATAATGGAGATTCCATTGTCATTTCTCGGATGGACGACGGACCCATAAGAAAAGACTAATTATAGCTCAAAGAATAATCATATCACTTTTCCCATACCAACTTATTCTATGAAATTTGGAATTGAAAATTCATTTAAGAGGAAGATGAAGAACAAGTATTAAATTTTTGTGGTTGAATCATCAAGTACAACCTGTAGTCTATGCAAGAGGATACTTCGACCTTCTTTAGTTGCATATCCACGAGCGCCGAGAGTAACGCCAACTATGAAACGACATCAAGACCAATGACCCCTCTGAATTCCTGCTTTGCTTCATAAGAGATGCATCCCCTCTGACCGGTTGTGCATGTTCTTGATGTGTAGACCGATTTTCCTGGATAAGTGACATATAAGTTATATATATTGAAAATTTTATACCGCTAAGAAATGATATCATTACACTGTTAAATGAAGAGTGAATGCCGGATACTAAAAAAAAAAAAAGGCCCTAAAAGGGGCTTGGAGTCCGTCCTCAGGAGGAATGGATGGTTTTCGAAGGCATAACAGGAGCCCAGC
Organism: Sonneratia alba; assembly: GCA_900174645.1. NCBI lineage: Eukaryota > Viridiplantae > Streptophyta > Magnoliopsida > Myrtales > Lythraceae > Sonneratia > Sonneratia alba. The sequence continues at coordinate 503,558 of FWPY01000047.1, forward strand.
AGCAGCAGCAGTATCCGGGTGGAGCCGAAGAGTCTGGGAACGTCAGTGTCGGTCGGCAATGCTCTCAGCCCTGTCGCATTCCTGCCTTGTATTTACAACCTTGGAAGTATTCCTGGATGACCCACAAAAGCCCATCGAGAAGAAAAGACGAAGCTCCAATAATGCGTTAAATTTCAGGACGATGACACTCCATTACTCCAAGGAATTGGTTAGCCTCGGACGCTGGTCACGAGAGTGAAAGTTGACCTGTGCAGAACATAATGCACAATGTCATCCAGACGTCCTTTCTTTGCGATGTCTTCTTCTTTCCCTCTGAAATCAGCAACTCTGTGAAGGTCAAAGATAGAGAACGATAAACTTATTCGTGGACTGAAATTTAATTTCCAGTTCTTCTTCTCTCTTCTTATACTTCCTCTCTCGGACTTCCGTCTTACTTTTAAGTATGGAAGTGATTTTAGTACTAGCCTTGATTGGAGGGCACCGGCGGCAGCAACACGGACCTGTCGAAAGTGGCCGCTCGAAGTCTCAACCCCACAAGTAGTCCAAATACGAAAATTGACTCCCCCAAAGTCATCCAAAGGAGTCTTCGGCTTGTGTCCAAATACGAAAACTGATTTCCAAGGAACCATTTGCGTGGCCCCCTAAACATACGCGTCCAACTACAAAAACCAACTTCCTCGGAGTCGTTTGTAGGGCGCCTCGACACTGAGCATCCAAATACAAAAGTTCCCCCAAAGCTGTCCTACTGAGCCGCGTGCATCCCAAGGCTGTCCTCAGTTGCCCTACACAACAAGGCACTTGATCTTGCTAATTACCCCTAGCGTCACATCGAGCCCATCATCTCTCAAGCTGACCCTCAGGGCACGCTTCGCCAAAATGGCTTGTCTCTCGAGTTGCCATTCCTCAAGTTGACCCTCAAAACACTCACTGTGCACTCACAAAACATATATTCCTTAAAAAACGTCTAGAGAAATCGACCCTCTCTTGAATTGGCCTTGAAACCAGCAATCACACATGTTGGTCCCCGAACGATAGTTGACAATCAACTGTTATCCCCATGAGACAAGTGACTCAAACCTGATCTTGGTTTATCCTCCCGACCACCAGGTAACATCTCGTAAAAGTTACTGCTTCCAACCTTTTCCAAATGCAGAAATTTGACTCACTGGGTAACACGTGAACTTGGAACAACCGCCAAGTAGATTATTGCCATGTTATCCATTAGTCAAACGAGAAATTTGAAGACGCCACACCGCCTAGAACTCATTCAATGACTTGAAGAATTCTTACCCTCGGCAAACGATAACCCATTCTCTCTTCCAGCCAAAGACCGTGAAAGAAGAAAAATCAATTAACACAAGACGCGTCGAAGTCTTCCATGCCGACGAAGAGGCATTCATTGAGGACTTAGAGAAGCAGAGGGCCTCTTCGGACGTCGTCTGCCAGCATCGACGCGCCTGAATCCCATTCCGAGAGTACACAATATGACATCGACAGAGCTGGATTACAGCCATCGATGGCAGCCTCGCACAACTCAATGACTTCTTCCGAAGCTAAGTGAGAAGTGTTAATTGAAGGCCGACGTTTTCCCCACTCCTATGCAGAGCTGGTAAAAATAAGCACCGCCCAAAGTGACAGCACAAAAAATGTGTTTGGGCCGTTTGACATGGCACAAAAAATTATGTATACCCTAAAGTGCGGAAATAAATTTTATAAGAAATATTATGTGAAAATTTTTTAAAATTATTAATTATACATATAAAATTATATTTTAATAATTATTTAAATCAATATAAATGTTAGATTAATTGAGATAAAAAATTTGTTTTAAAATATAAATTATTTAAAATTATTTTTAAATAAGTAATTATTGATATAATTCATACCGAGTCTTAACCTCCCAAAACTCAAAAATTTTGTGCTTAGACTAGCACTTTTGAGTTGCATAAATTTTTGTGTTGTGTTGATATAGCTTCAAAAATTTCGTGTCTGCCCGAATTACCGACTCTACTTCTGTCTACCTTTTCACTAGGAAAAAGTACCAACTAGTTTACTATGCAATTCAAGTTTGTTCCATGTATATAGATACATATACATATTTCATTCAATTTTATAGAAGATAAATACAGAAAATGGTTTTTAGTTGGCTTACACATAAAAACAAATTAATATAATTATTATCATCAAAATTAATATAGTTAATTAGATTATCCGAATTTTGGAGCGTACTTTTTATTTTTTAACATTAAAATCATAAAAAAAGAAATTTCGATTTTTTTTGGAAATTTCATTTATTTTATAGAAAATAACGGATCGGCTCTACAAGTCTAGGGTTTGAAGATCGTCTGATCCTCTCTCTCCTGCCGTGTCCTGCTTTCTGCTTCTGTTCATCCTTTCACGGTCGGTTGCTAATTTGGTCCACAGCCTTGACCGCGTCCGATTCTTCTCTACTTCGGTCTTTTCACTCTCGACTGTCTCGGGGCAAACTCTTCCGTCCCTGCAGTATCTCCACTGTCGCCGCACCCGACTGCACTGGAAAAGGTAACTGTTTTTATTTTAGGGTTTTTACAATACGTATATGATGATTTCTGGCCTTGTTTGATGGTGGATATGACATGGGAACGTTTGCAAAGCAGCAGCAGTCTGCTTCTTTATTGTTGTTCTTTTGCATACTGAAGGATGCTATTGATTCTTTCGCAGCTTCCATCATGTCTTGGTGTACCATTGAGTCTGACCCTGGTAGGATTCTTAACGCTCTTGTCAATGTTATGCTTATGACTTGGGAGATAGTCTACTGCTTCAATTCCTGCAGTTGCGCATATGTGCTTTGTATTTTAATGAAATTCGGTGGATGGATTGCCAGATCCACTTCTTATATGCATGGAGTGGCTCTTTGACCCCTAATGTGACTGTTCCATAGTGTCTCCTATTCTGAGGCGTACATATTTGTTTTCTTGGAATGCAAAGGTTATATTCTGTGGTTAGGAGGCTATTTGTAGTAAGATCAACTGGCAGATTACGTATGTTTTTGTTTTACATCATGATACCAATAGAGCCAATTAACTTAGACCAGAGATTTAATGAAGAGATAAGGTTGGTGTGCACAGCACAAATATGTTCTTGAAAGGACAAGACTAAGTATGACACTTTCTATGAGATTAGGACCACCTGAGTCTAATCTAGCATGTTAGCTTCAACATGAGCAGTGAAAAGATTTGCGGCTACCATCTTAATGAAGATATGATGATCACTTTAGAACTACTCAGAATCTAGGTGCATCTCTGGCAACAATAGAAAAGAATTCAGTTATTAAGTACCCAGTTAGCTCTCAGGATCATGAATGCTTGTCCATGCAGATGACCCAACACACAACTTGCAAGGATTTGTAAGGTAGCAAATTGAATTAATTGATTTCCATTGGATTTCAACTTTCTTTTTCATGAACCTCGTCCTGCCTCTGGTTTTTGTCATGTAGATAGGCATAACCTTAAATTATGGGATGTCTATACCAGAGGCAAAGCCATACAAAATCAGGCCACATGTAAATGATATCATGAATAGGAAAAAACTAACCTGTCACCATCTGCATGGCTTGTTTAATATATGAGGATTCACTTCTTTTTGTTTGGAGAAATAAATATACTTGGTTTCAGTTAATCACAAAGACATTAGATTAACTCTAACATGCCTTTGGCCTTTGGAGATATTAAAACATATCCATCTCTTGGATGCATCTGACATTATTCTAGTAATGCAAAGAGATTTAGAGAATCATGTGGAAAGGAGATAATGCCATTAAAATTCTCCTGAGGGTAGAAATATATTGACGTGCCAGTCTGTTTATTATTCTAATTTGTTTTGACTCTTATGATTGTATTGTAAACCTACTATATGCTTTAGGTGTCTTCACTGAACTTATACAGCAGATGCAAGTAAAAGGAGTTCAGGTTAGAGGAACTTGTATTCGATGTTGCTTTACTTATCTCTTCATTCTAACTTTCTTATAAACAGTGAATTCCTGAGTAAAAATGTATTGCTGTTATTTTTTCTTTTTATGTCTTTTCGATTATTAATATTTTGATTTATCAGTTTTCACCATTTGTTATGTCAAACTGCATTGTCTTAACCTGCAACTGATTGAGGTATGTTAGTGACATGGCAGTTAACTCATTTTGATGAATGATGTGTGAGCTATCTAGGTATTGCCAACTGAAGATTGTGTATACTAAAGAAGTAAATGAGATAATGGATCTTAGAGTAACAGGGTAGTCTACATGATGTAAAAAGCAGTCTACTTTTAAGTTGTAGTCAAACAGGATTCTGGCAAATTGCATTAGATTCTTCTTTCAAAATGAGCTAAGTGGACCACCTTTAATAGTGAAATAGGCCTTATATTCTTTATCTTCATATTGTTTCGATGCCCCATATGAGCTAGAATGTTATTCCAAGTTATCTTTGGTTAGAAACACTTTTATCATATTTCTTCTATGCATTTCTAAGAGTGGCATTGTCTGTTTGTCAAAGAAAGTGCTGGCTATTCAAATGTTTATCCACATCTCGTGTTCTATTATTCATCTCTAGAAGAGACTCATTGGTCGTGATTATCTGTGTCTATACACAGGTAGAGGAGTTGTATTCCTTGGATCTCGACTCTTTGTACAATCTCAGGTTGTTATCTCCTTATGCAGCATATATTTTTTGCTTATGCACAAGGATGCGAACTCCCATCCCCCGAACCCAACCACCCCCCCCCCCCCCCCCACAAAAAAAAAAACTTCCCCATCAGAATAGGCTGCCCCCCTTTGCCCAAAATATAAAAATAAAATTGAATAGCCCCGGCCCCAATCTACTCATGAAAAAAATGAAGCTCTGGGATTTTAAAGTTATGAATATTCAGGCTACATTTTTTACATTAAGCATTTCAAGAGGAGTTCTGCGGCATCTATTTAATGATCTTTATCTATTATCTATTCTGGAATGCTGTAGGCCTGTGTATGGGTTGATTTTTCTTTTCAAATGGCGCCCTGGGGAAAAGGATGACCGCCTTGTTATTAAGGATACAGATCCAAATTTATTTTTTGCCAGCCAGGTCGGTGTTTAGTGGAAGATTCATTTGTTTTCAATTGTTCATTCTTCCTGTGAGCAGTTGTTTCAGCTATCAAGGTTTTTTTTTTCACTCATTCTGTTGATAAATTTGTTTTCTGATGGCTAATTAGGTCATAAATAATGCATGTGCAACTCAAGCAATTTTATCCATCCTGTTGAACTGCCCTGATATAGATATTGGCCCAGAATTGTCGAAGCTGAAGGAATTCACGAAGCACTTTCCACCTGAACTTAAAGGTCTAGCCATCAATAACAGTGAATCCATAAGGACAGCCCACAACAGCTTTGCAAGGCCCGAGCCATTTGTTCCTGAGGAGCAGAAAGTTGCCAGTAAAGATGATGATGTTTACCATTTCATTAGTTATCTACCTGTTAATGGAGTATTGTATGAGCTTGATGGGCTGAAGGAGGGGCCAATTAGCCTTGGGCAGTGCCAAGGTGGACCCTCAGACATGGACTGGCTGCAGATGGTCCAGCCCATAATACAGGAAAGGATAGAGCGATACTCTCGGAGTGAAATAAGATTTAATCTGATGGCTGTGATTAAGAATAGGAGAGAGATGTATGTGGCTGAACTCAAGGAGCTGCAGAAGAAGCGAGAAAGGATCTTGCAGCAGCTATCAGAAAGGCTTGTGGATAGCGGTAATTACGATGCACTGAACAAGTCACTCTCAGAAGTGAATGCTAACATCGAGAGTGTTACTGAGAAGATTTTAATGGAGGAGGAGAAGTTCAAAAAGTGGAGAACAGAGAACATTAGGAGGAAACATAACTATATACCTTTCCTGTTCAATTTCCTCAAGCTTCTTGCAGAAAAAAAGCAGTTGAAGCCGCTTATCGAGAAGGCCAAGCAGAAGGCAAACAGCTCGAGGTGAGACTGTATTTTCACTAACACTTGGATATGGTTAACATGTTAAGTGGAAACCTTCCCTTGGATGTTTCTTTGAGTTCAGTTCTGTTCCCCGCCCCACTTTTTTAACGAAGTTTCTATTAGTTAATATTAGCGGCTTGTCTTGGCTATTTCCTTTATGTAATGCATCCGTAAGCTTTTGGACCAGGATATTTATAATGTTCTCGGGATTGATTAAGTGCCAAGCATATATACGTTCGTTACCATATGAGATTTTCTTTTGTACACACCGTTGGAAGTATAGTTGCAAGTGAGATTTGCCCACTCAAGTTTCTTTGGTCTTGTCTTAATCTTGATCTCATTCTTCCTAATCAATTGTCTTTATCGACTGAGGGTGGAACTCTTGCATGTGTGATAAGGGAGTGAACTGAGGGAATATTTTACAATTGGAGCATAGCTAGCTTTATGTGCTTTATTGAGGCGAGGAAATGCAAGAACTGAATGGGGCATACATCAGTGAGGTTGTGACATCAGGTTTGTTGAGCCATGCATGGCAATTGTATGTATTCCAAAGTGTGTAGATGGCTTGTGGTCTTTTTGATCGTCAGCTGTGAAATTGGTTAGGGAAAATTCTGGATGATTCTGAAGGTGGAGAAAATTCATGTGATTAGTTAGAATGTCTTCTCCGTTGATTATAAACCGTTGACTATATGCTTGAATGATTCATCTACCGGGTCGCAAGATCTTTCATTGACCAAGCTAACATATCGAAGTAGTTCATAATTGTCCATTGGATTTAAAAAAAAAAAAAACAAACCTTGAAGCTTTCATTGTTGGGGTTAACAAATGGTAGTAGTTCATAAACGTACTTAGAATAAAAGGTAGTTGAAACTGGTTCCTTTGAGGTGTATCTTTTTCCATTAATAATATGTTGAATTAATTATTTTTCTTAAAATTAATTTAAAATTAAATTAATAGTTATCTTATTATCTTTTTAAATAGGTAATCTAAAAATCGAATTTTAAATTAGGAAAGTTGACGAGAATTTTCTTAGAAATTTCGGCTTGATTGTAAACTAATTTGAACATACGCTTCGATTTGTGGAGCAAAACAAAAAAAAGGAATTAATTATTTATTATATTTGGTCTAGTCAACTAGTTAATCAGACCAAATCGGCTTTCTGTGTGATTGATTAAGTATAATCAGAGGAAAAAACCGTTAAATTAGGATTCTCGAACTAAAACTCACAATCTTATTATTGATAAAACATATTGGTATTTTCAAGGATTCAATTAGGTTATGTTAATCTTAAGAAATGCGGAAAACTTTAATTCATCAAAGTCGACGCCTATATGATTCCGAATATTTCACGCTTCATCTAAGGATGCAATGACTCAGATATTTGGTTCTATGAATTTTTCCGTCAAGAAGGATGGTGGAGAACGAGATGCAGCTGTGGAGTCAACTCTCTATCACTGTGGCCTTGGTCGCAATTTGCACAGTTTTGACCCCAATTAAACGATAGCCAGAAGTGTCTCGACGGGGGGCAGAACTGTCTCATGCCAGCTTAGGTAGGGGTAAGAATACGGATGACAAACCTCGTAATAGTCTAATGATGAGGGGGGGAAACAAATTTACCCAAGAACCAATCGACATGCTTTCCCATTTTTACTCTGTACAGTGTACGACAGGATCACCGGCAGCAACACAAATCCAAACTCTGAGCCTGGTTACTGCCATTCCTCTTTTGAAAGAAGGCTAAGAATCTACAGAGGCAAAATCACGCAACATAAATAAGATAAACCTTAAAATTTGTTACCCAATGGAGAGGCCGAATGCAGCACTCTAAGAGAATCGGGAAAGGAACTCAGATGAGGAATTCAGATGAATGTTGCTTGGCACTTCTGTTGTTTCTTTCCAAGCATATAAAGCTAAAGCTCGTCCCACCGTGCTCATATCTGGTACTCCCAAGAAGCGAACTCAAATGTGTCACCTGATGCTTCTTCCCATCCAATCTCAGACCGGTAAATATCAGGCAGAGTGGGAGTGGCAAAAGATAGTACTATAGGAGATACCATTGAAAGAATAGTGTTTCACAAGGTGGTTATGACCCCAGTCTGATTTGTGCAGAGACAAGAGCAGTCAGGTCCGTTCATGTCCCTCTTAACAATCCTCTTGTCACGGTTAATCATCAGTTTGATTAGGGGCAGCTTCTGTGAAACTTGGCGCCATATCTCATTCACTGTACCATCTGGCTCACCATACTCAAAGTATCTCTTCACCTGTACCATATAAGAGTTGTGAGGTTCCAAAAATGAATGTCTTTCTTTGAAATAAGGCAAGCAAATGAATATCAAGTATCAAATCTTGCTCGAGTACTTGAGAAAATCTGCCATTTGGTGCTGCAGAATACGCTAGCTACCATAATAACGCAACTACAGATGCAAAAATATTGCAGCTCAGATTTCAAAATGAAATGAACTATTGCATGCATAAAATATGTAACTTCAATATAGCAAAAAATCCAGAACATTATGTCCTCCTGTTACAAGGCTTCATTACCTAACAAGGGAGTTAAAAGTTGATGACCACTACACTGGACTATATAGTCTTGCTCATGATGTACCCAATGGCAACAATAAATTATTTTACCATTGAAAATAAAGCTACATTTATGTTATATATCACTGTCACCCATACATTTAGCATTTATCAATTTACTGCGATAAAGAGATCAAATCCTACAAATCTAAAAGATAAAAGAAAGAAATAAATTATATCAAGAATTTCTTCAGGGGACATGTAAAAAAAATAGTTCAATGCTGCCCATCTTGGAAAAGAAAAGCCTATGGACAAAACAGGGGCCAAGGGGCTAGCTTCCCAGCAACTGACAATTCTACCAGACCAGCTTTCAGTAGTTGTGAACATCTCCTCACGAAATTACAACCCATGCCTCTTTGAGGTTCCCTATGAAATGAGGCATGGAAAGGAGCCACTACAAAGAAGTTAAGATTTTAGCGTCTCAATAAACACATTTGGAGATAAATTAGCATGGAATATCTAATGAAGTCTACTGGCAGTTATTTAGTATAATAGTTATCTGCTAGCTTATCCGATTCGCTCCTGCACATGTCTAAAAATGCTTAATAGATCAAAACTTGGAGTCATTTAAAAGTTTATCACGAGAAAAGAATGACTTTGAGAGAGACAGATACGGTGGAGGAACATCTTAAGGAGGTTTATCTATGAATTATATCCAAAATAACTCAATCCACTGGATGTACTTCTTTTCTACCCTTTATGCACAACAAATGGATGTAATTTTCAGTTAACTGGCCCTGCAGGGGTTTCTAGACAATTCTTTCTTGTCATCCTCTCCCTTTTCCCTCAATAATTAACCTCCAAGCAGTTCTCAGATAACCCAACTTTTAACATTTTAACTCTTAAACGTTTCATCAGACACCAAGTCTAACCAGGCAAAGTACTTCAAATTATCAGAAAAGCAGCAATTCGATGCCAGAACTGCTGCAACAGTTTCATCATATTTATCAGGACATGTCCCTACTCACATTAACAAAAAACTATTTAGTGGGAAAAACTTCAGAACTTGAATTTGAGAGATATATAGTCTCAGAGACAATTAAAATGGAAAATTACCTTTTTCAGTTCTTTCTGATACTCTAGGATCCTTTCCTCTGCAATTCCCCGGAGCAAGGAAACTAGAAACCCCGGCTTCAGCGCAGAGGCAGTGTCCACAAAAATCGCAATCTTCCTATAATCTATCACATCTTCAAAGGGCAGCTCAATACTATCACTTACAATCACAGGTACACACAAGCTAACGATAGCATCAAAAAGACGACAGGCAGATGGAGTATCCCCAGCAGGGTTGATGCAGAATTTAGATGTGTGCATCCCATGTGAAGCCGCTCTTCTGCTCTCTCGTGATTGGGCCCCATGTTTCATTATTACATCCTCCTCATTCTCAAGTATTTGGAATAACACATCACGAATCCTTCCCCCCTGTGAACATGTAACAGCTCAGAAGGCCAGCAACAAACTAATGATGAAGAAGAGAAGATATTATTGATAGCAATGCAGTCTCATTCCCTGTTTGTCATATACTGGGTGGGACAGATCACGAAAAATAAGATCGGGCATTTCTTCTGATAAGGATGTTTGAGAAGACAACCTACTCCTTATGGCGAGTTATTTCCTCCAGCTCATTCAGATCAGATAAATCTTCTCTCAGACGGACTCACAAACTGAACAGAGATAACACATAATTTGACTACACAAGCTCAAGCAGAAGCACCTATTTCACTGGATGGTGTCATACACATGTAAACAAAGGCAACAAATTCAGCAACCAATTCCAATTTTGAAGTAGAAAATCTAGTAGTTCTTGCAGAGAAATCAAAGCAAATAACGCGAACAAGCAGAAAGTTACCTCTTTGCGGAAGCGATTGCCCATAAAGAAGAGCAGGGTCTTGCGATTCTCGACACCAACATCCCCGTTGTAGGTATTGATACGGTGGGAGTAGGGCAGTATCACGTCCTTCACCAGCGAGGCCTGCTCTGACTGAAGCCGCCCAAAATCTGAGACCAGTAGGACTGCGTTTCTGACCCTGTCCACGGCCCGGTAGAGGGCATTAGGATCTTGGGCAATGATGACATGGTCCCGACCGCCGTTTCTACGCCAGTACTGCTGGCCCTCGAGCCAAGTCACCAGCTCTTCCTGCGTCTCCTCGTCCACGTAGGAAGGTGGAGTACCGGGCGGCCGTCCCTGATTCACGATCAGGCTGAGGGATGAGAAGAACGGGACATAGAACAGATCGGCCTCCTCGGGGTCCGAAACCCGCGCGACCGGGGACCCGGAGAGGTCGGCCTCGGGTCGGTTCAGGTCCCGGAAGAGGTACCACTCCCCCATATGCTGGTGGCCGGGGTACTTAAGGTCGGCGTCGGAGGGAGGGAGCTGGGCCCCACGAGCCTTGTAGTGGTGCTCGACGACGCCGTAGGTGAACTTCCTGGGGAGATCATACATGTAGATTCTGACAGGAGGTGGGGACACGGCGTAGGGGCCATCAAGGGAAGTCTCCCGGGAGACAAAAACGGGGTCGTCACTGGAGGAAGGGGAGGACGTGCCGCCGGGGCTGACAAAGGTGGAGAAGAAGGCGTAGAGGGCGAAAAGGATCAGGACGGCGGCCAGGGCCTGCTTGAAGAAGGAGTACTTGCGGGCCATGTGGGGAACGATGAAGGTGGAGGAGGGAGCATCGATGGAGGGAGAAGTCGGTCTGAGTTTCCTGGCTTTCGACGATCGCTCGCTCATCATCGTCGGGGACGACGGAATCATCGGCCTCTAGTTTCCGGATCTGCTACACAAACTCGATTTGCCGGATCTGCATATCACCGAGCAAAGGAAACACATGACAGGTCCAAAATTGGCGGTGCGTTTACTTATAAGGCAGATGGACCTCCGCAATTCTAATTCTAAAATAATAATAATAATTAAGAATTGACTATGAATGAATTAAGTTACTGAAAATGAGATTATTTCTCTGGAGAGCTGGATGCAATTGAGTGTCACGTTATGTGCATCGGTCCGTGTCCGTTGCTGTCCATCAAAAAAACCCTAAGAAAACACGATTCGTTTTCATAGAGACTCTCTCCTCCCCATTGAGCCGTAAAAAAGCAACTAACCATTATTCCAGAGATAACGATCCTTCTGCCGCAAGTTCTTCAACCATCTTCACGAGTTCAGGTCGGAAACTCCTCCTCCGCCTCCACTCTCCGTCGACACTGCAGAGGGAAGACGGAATATCTCCGGGAGGATATCCCGGGAGGTGCTCCTCTGTGGAAGTGCTCATGCAGCGACTTACCCTCCGAGGGAAATTTACGTATGGCGCTGTTTTAAGGTATGAAGGAAATAAACATGGTACAAACAGAGAACCCCTCAGGTTCGTCATTCACCGCTCGCAATCAATTTCACGCGATAGATCCCAACGCTAATACAATCAACGTGCGTGGAAAGTGTTGAGTAGTAAAAATGTCGTTATCTTAACAAATTTTTCAGGCCGGGGATGGAATGAGGTCCCGGATTCAGGCCAACAGTCGCCGGGTCTTAGTCTACGTTTAGACAATAATTCCTACGGGGAGGGGGCTCAATCTCTCCACCTAAGGCCTCCACAAGGTGATGAGACCTGAGCTGAGGATGCTGATAAAAGAAAACAGCAAATTGCCCATTTGTAAACAGGAAGCATCAGATGATTCTCATCCCATCGAAACCGATCACGGAAATCCCTCAGTTTCACAGGAACTAAATCAGCATGATGAGGTACTAGGCCATACTGGTGCTATTAGGAGACAGACAGGCCAGATTGCGTGGCTCCTTGTCATTCTGTGCATGATACATGTAGCTAACAACAAGAAGCTCTCCCATACCGTATTTGACTAACCCAGCCAGAAGAAAAGAGGAGTGAAGAGCATATATAAGCTAAATATAAGAAAAAGAAAACGCTATATGGATCGTATAATTGGGAATCAAAAGATTGTCAATTCAGGGAACAGAACCGAGGAGATCATTCAAGTGAAAACTTAGGCCTCTCGCATAACTGTGCAAGATTATGTAACTTGCAATAGAATGAATGCATATTAACTTTCAAACCACTTGGTAATTGTCGGCCATCAGATGAGTCCTCTGGGAGAACTTTGGTGGGGATCCACCTCTCAGAGGCAAAATGTTCACAACCTGCCCAGGAAATGGAATATATATAATTTGAAGCTTAGAGAAGCACTCGCTAACAAGAAAAAGGAAAAAACTGAACAGTATCTAGACAAGACAACGGTGGCAACTGAGGCCAGCTATAGCAAACCCCATGAGTGATGTTGCAGCCTTTCTAATTGAAAACTCACCAAGACAGAAGCTATCACAGGGAAATGAAATATCTTGATTTTTTAAACCAAACAATTCTATTGAAGGTAAAATATGAGATCTCAACAAAATCCAATACGAGACTAAAGCAAGTAAAATATATACAAAAAGTGCACCTTTAGATCACTGAAAGTGCTGGTAGCTGCAAATTGTACTGATATTGGAAAAAATGCTGAAGAATCCGCTGGAGGAACAACAAATTCCATCGATCCACTGCCAAAAATGAAACTAGTGTTTAGTAACCCTCATGAATAAGGGACATCAAGCAGAAGTAGTAGTATCAGTAGTTGCTTAAACTTGCCTGCGATTTGAATCATCGATGAGAAGTATAGACCATTCCAAGATAGAATTCCTGGAATCATATCTGCCAACAACCAAGAAAATTATACTGTAATTCCAAGGTAGGAGAAAGAAGATTATGTAGAAATAAAAGGAATTTAAGTTTTGCTCAGAGCATGCAACAGATGGTTGGGACATGGAAAATTGGTTCCTCAACATAAAAACAGAAAGAAAAAAGTATTGAAGACTTGTTAGCTATGAGTGAAAACTAAGGGAAGAGAAATGAAGGTCCTTTATCCAGCCTCATTGGAAAGCAAAAGGAAGCGAATACATTACATAGATGGTAAAATAAGCTACAATATATGCCAACTGCACCCAAATGTTCAGTTGCATTGACGGAAAATCTGAATCCGAAGTCCAATAGTTGAGGGGCTTAAACCAATGTATAACTAATGGACAGTCGGGGATCCATTGCATCTAAAAGGACATGGATGAACTGTCTCTAAATAAATGAGCACAAGCATCTATACAGAAAACCTTTTTTTAATGTATTAATCATACCCAACTTGTTACGGATATTATCATGTCAGACGAAACTAACTTCTAGAATTAGTCATTGAAGCTGCCTTCAATTTCCAAATGGAATCAACAATGGACTAGGGAGTGCCCTCCTCATGGACTCCAGTCAATCTTGCGCTAGCCCAATTCTTTGGAATTCTCAATTGAATAACATGCATGCTCAATTTATCAAATGAGTATCAGCCACTTTCTGAAATCAAATCATAGGGATATGCACTTTAAAGAATGGATTTCCACAGAAGTTTCAGAAGTCAATCTCAAAACTACTCTGAAACCTTTAACCAACACCGTCTTCTCTCTCTCTCTCTCTCTCTCTCTCTTTTAATCTGAATCTACTGTTGCATTAAGCTTATATGGATATCTATAGTATTTATAAGTATGTTGATACATGGCTTGTAAAACAACCAGAAGAGGAGAGAAATTATCAACATAATTATCCAAAGAATTTACCTCCATTCTCCATCAATCTGCCTCACATTCGGTGCTTCACGAAGAGAAGGAAGTGGTACTGTGATCACCACATTTCTTAGATCAAACATCAATGAGGTTTCATATTCAATACTGACATAGGTTTCATTTCCAGAGACAGAAGGCCAGCAGTTGACTGCATCAGTGACAGTAGACATTAAAATCATGAGAATAAACAGGCATCAGATCAAGCTGCTAAAAGTTTTGACCTACTTGTCAGAGGTACCATTGACTCGTCAACACTTTGCATTCTCCATCTTAGAAGACCAACACCTGCCGCATCAACAGCTTGGCCAGTTGGAAAAGGCCTGTTAGGATCTTTCAGGCCAAGAATATTCTCATTTGAGAAGAGCTCCTTGTTAATGTTAGGGTGTGTCTTGAAGAGGATGCCTGGATTACCCCCAGTTTCAATCTGAAAATAAATAAAAATGTGTGATTAAGAATAGGAGAGAAGAAAGATGCAGCAATTCAAAATAGCCAAAACCATAGCAATTTTGCCAAATATGAAAGCTAATATGAATACCAGTGAGAACAATAACATCCTGAGAATGAAAGACATTGAAAGTTTGAGAAAATCATCAAGATTGTTGAGGTATAAAGAATCTCACATCATAAGTTTGAAAGAAAAGATTCTGAAATATAAGAGATTTGAGTATTGTTATCTTATAAATTTAAGCTTTTGGTTAGACATGGACACAGCACTTTTATAAGCCCTATGGTAATTCAACAGCCCATTTGGCTATCATGGTTAGCGTTCAAGGGAGTGTGGCAAGTGTAAGCCCACATCAAAAGTTTGAAAAAAAAAATCATGAAATATAAGATAATGGGTACACCATTTGGTAATTCTACAAAGGTAAATAACAAGAAATAATGATAAGGTGATCTAATGAGAGATTTTATTTTTGCACATAAGGTGCATAAAATGGAGCATTATCTTTACAGCATGCAGATCTGCATTTTCTCTCGTACAATAGCTGTTAGCTCGATGACAACTGTATCCATGCAAAAGAAAGGAGGAAGAAATGGCAATGCCAGTGCTTACACTAGAGCATAGTCCATCCCCAACACTTTCAACCTTGCAATGAGCAACCAAAACTACAGATAATAAATGCATATAACTAAGTTATCCACTTCCTGGTGTTTTGACAGATTTTTTGCTGCATGTATAAGTTCATGTCACTTTCAACCAGAAATTGCAAATAATGGCAAGGACATGCTAACCCCAATTGTCACTAGCTGCTCCAAAGTATTGTTCCTATTGTCTGGTGCCCTTTAGAAACCTGTTACTTCTGGAGGTTTTAACTAAATTACACAAAAACTATTGAAGGTGAAATTTTAGATTAGTTAAAATGAAATCTAACTGGAGGAGAGGTAGAGAAGTACAAGCTTTTGTTGAAAACTTTTAAGAAATGTACAACCTATTCCTAGCCCTACGTGAACAACTGTTCCTGGGAATATTTGGAAGTTCCTTTACAGGAGATTTGGTTAAATGTAGGGGGCTTTGAACTCAGGACGTTGTGGATGTTTCCATGTTTAACTTTTTTGTGGTAATAAAAAAACTAATACCCAAAGCTGACAATCAATACGACCATCTGAAGAAGCATACTTGATCAAGAAAGAGAAATGGACATGAAATGGGGAGCAGTACCTGAACTTGGATTAGTCCATCATCTTGGTTAAGGATCTGAAGTGAAAGTGTGCCTTGAACATCAAAATTACTCACACCACCATCTCTTTTGAGTGCAACATTAAGTTTTTCCTCCACAGTCAGAGTGACAGGGTCAGTTGGAGGTGGGGCAGCCAACTTTGAACTAGCTGCTTTTGGATGCACATCTTCAAGTATCACCTCACCTTCTGCCTTCAAGCTCTCTAAAAACTGATTTGTTCTTTGGGTTTTGCCAAGCTGCATACCGAGACCTTTAGGAGGAGCAGTGGCAGATGAAGGTGGACGTCCTGTTTACAATCATCAAGTTAACCCTAAATATTTAGGAACTAGATGTCCAGCACATTTTAAAAATAATGCACAAAGTTAAAGAGAAATAAACCTTTGGGCTTGCTTGAAAATGAATTGATATCAGTAGTCAACCCTAATCCAGAACCAGTTCCAGAGCTAGATATGCTTATCTCAGCAAAGCTCCTCTCAATTTGTCCAGAGCCCATTCCTCGAAGCCCCTTGAATCCTCCCCCATCACCCCTAGACTTCTCAATCTGAGAGAGCAAGAGAGAGAGAGAGAGAGAGAGAGCAAATTGCTGAGAACAATGGTTCAACAAAATATGATAACAAGAACACGAAGAAAACTGTAGGAATCCTTTTCGGTTACTTTTGAAAATAATTCCAAATAGTCCTTTCTCTTTGGTAGAGTGAGTAAACTAGCTTCTTCAAGAAATCAAATGTACCTTGCTTTTGTCAATCTCACTGGCTTTTCGCTTCATGACATCCTTTGTTTCATTGATCTTACTCTGCAAAACTAATTTGTGTAACTTCTCTTCATGGCTTTCCATCTCACAATATTGCTTGACTTGAGAAACAGTCACATTTTCCTTGTGCCCAAGGGAGATGACTTCATCAAAAGAAAAGATCAACTCGAAAGCTGTCTGGCATATTCCCTCCTCATCTAATGACGGAGAATACTCAGGTACCTATTATTGCTTAAGGAATCAACTTTTACACTTGTTAGAATAAAAATGCCTATAAAATGTTTTTTTGGAAATTGCCATTATTATAGATGATAGAAAATAGGCCAATTATAAGAAAGGTCTGATTTGAAAGAACAGAGTGAGGGGCATTAAAAACTAAAAACATTTCAACCAAGATGAAAACAATGTATTTTAGTTTAGAAGGGAAAAAGGCAATTGCAATGAGTCAATTAAATTCATAAATGAACAGAGTCACATAGACCTTAACAACCATAAACCAGCAAAGGATATGAGTTTGGAGAGAACTCGAAGGGTATCCAAATCCTCAAGTATGTTACTCTGCTTGTTGGTCACAAGAAGCAAATACAAAGTGTCTATTGGCTGGTACACATAGCGGACGTTCTCTGTTTCAACATATGTATGCTGCTTTCCGGTTCCAACCAACTTCGGAAAAGCAGCAAGCAGCCCTTCAATTCTTATTCGAGACATATCAACAAACTGCCTTGAAACAAGCACTGCAAGAGGGGGGAGTTGTAAGCTGGTTAGAAAGTTGCTTGCATCAATAGTGACACAAATTGAAAACAAAAAAAGCCTCAGTCAAGCTAGCTCAACAATCAGGGTCAACCCAATGAGCTTAAACCAAGATATGTGCAGACAGAGGAGTCACTATACTGATGATGGCATAAGGCATCCTATAGTAAAATCTCCCATAAGACTCCTTCACAGGATCAACTTGACAAACATAGTTGTCTTACATCAGTCTTCTTCTAAACATATGAATATAACAATCAACACAATAAAAGGACAAAACTACTGGTATATCACTTCACATCGCGAAATGGGCAAAGATTTACTTTTGATTCCAATTTATTCCGATGAAATCAGCTAAATCTCAGACTAGATCTTGAATTGAAACCAAAGAATGAGAAATATCAACTTTCCTAAAACTAGTGATCATAAAAACTGTATATATAGCTAGAGAATCATGCAAAAAATCTATGGGAGGTTTCACTAAGTGGCTGCAAATAATTATTTAATGAAAGTGCAAAGAGCGTGTGAACTAAGAGTGGAAAAATTAGAGCAAAATACCATAAACAAGCTATTTAACACAAAACTTCCATGAAAACCATCTACTTATCCTTGAAAACTGATATTCTACATATTTCACTTTACCATAATTTTTTATTAAAATAAAAGGACAACATAGTACTATCACATCAATAACGATAAGGCCCCCCTCAGGGACCAGAAAATACTTGGAGATTTTTTTATCAATTACGCAATCACCTAGTAACCGAGCTTGGATTGGTCTCGACCAAGAAAGTCCATTCTCATGGCTTTGTTTCATTTTCCATTTGAGATGTTCCGCAAGAGTTGAGTCCATAATTAACACAAGCAAGCATAACAATGACAAGGAACACTGTTGGGTCTAAATCCGAAGATCAATTAAGAGATTATTTCACAGCCCAGCAAATGGAGCTCTTGAAGAAGATGTCATATAAGGATTATTAGTGGAGATAAAACAAACAGCATGACTAAATTTTAAAAGAAAACTTCCATGAAAACAACATCAGAGGATTCCAAGACTTGGCAATCCAATAACAACTTCAAGCATCTACAAAGAGATCAAGTGCCATGAAAAAAATTCTAACCAATGCCAAGATCTCATTAAACAAGAGTACCAAGAAACCTCATTACTTTAAAAAGAAAAAAAGGAGTATTGAGAAACCCCAAGATTGAAGATCTACCTTTTACATACCAAGAAGGGATCAAGTATTAGAACAACTTGGACATGTTGATGAATCAAAGAAACAGCATGTCAGCAAGAAAATAGGATTACCTTTTCCAGATTTGCTGACTATGGAAGCAGCCAGAACAACCTGCATTAAATGAGGTAAGGTATAAATTCATACACATATATAATTGACTAAATCAATGTTTGTATACTTTAGCAAATGGAAGATTACACAGATTAAAATATGAGTTGGAATAGGGTTTGGTCAGTTTCCAAGTGACCTCCAGTCAAGCCACCACTAAGGTTGAAAGAAAAAACCCGCATGATGCCAGATAGTTGATCACAAATTTCTTTAGCATAAGGAACGTTTGGTTAAAAATTGATTTCCACAATCATAATGTACTATGTACAGACTTTTTAATTGGATTTGCAATTGAACATTGATTGGGAACGTCTTTCAAGAATACCCAGAAATCAATAAATTGGATCCAAAAAGCAATTCTATTTGTCACGGATAGCATAAAATGTAGGGACTTCAGCTTCTATAATATGAGAAAGTTGACCTTACAGCTTATAATTATCGGCATCCTGACACTAGAAAGATCAATTATCATATATTCGAGGCAGTACATAAGATGCAAAATCGTTATATTTAGAGTAGAACTGAAAGCCTCACCATTTTTGCTAGCCGAACCAGAAGAGTATCACTAAAGAGTAGCAGAAGCTGGGAATCCGAGTACACACCTGCACAGAAAAATGCTCAATAACGTCGAAAGAGGATAAGGCGAGTGCATATCCGACGGGCTCAGTCGCATTCTTAATTTACGTAGAGAACCAACAAGAAGTCTCGATCCTGAAATACTAAACAGAAATTCAACTTCCTCAACGAATTCGAGCTAGCTAGAGTAGCATCAAATCGCACCGAGGTGAATGCGATTAGCAAATGAAAGTCCCCGAGATCGAAAGGAGGTAATGCATGCAAGCCGGATCTACCTCGTCAGAATTCAGATGAGGAATAAACAAGAAAAAAAAAAAAGAGGAACACGCTGAATCAACAACTATTGAGTCAAGAAAACCATGGAAGACAACAGAACCGAATGTACCGATATCTCAGATCTGAAACGAAACTGCAAAGCAGGTGTGATCAGCTGCTCATTGATACGGAATCAATAACTCAACAGTCAAGTTCCGGAACCGCATCACAAATGGCGGATAGATCCGAGAGATGGAAAATCAGAATCACCGCGTCAGTCTCTAGAGCCAACCGGCCGCTGATTGTCTGAACACAAAATTCTGCCAGGCGGCTCGACCGCCCGTGCCTCCGTTTCCGTCACCGTCAAAAGCCTCACGTTTCGGCCAAAGAGTAATACGGCACGCGAAACGTTTCTGTGAATCTCATCGGGCCCGAAGAATAACTATTTAGGGATTTTAATTTTTTCCACCAATTTCTTTTCTAATTTTCGTTCCATCTTAATTCTCATACTTTAATCCAACCATTAATCCCGTTTAAGGGAAAACTTATGTGGACATTTATGGGGATAATTGCCATTAACGAGAAATTTGTTTCTCTATCAATGATGTTTTAGAAATGGCGACAGTCGAAATCAAAACAGCACACTGCGCCATCAGGTGGTCGTCTCAGTGTTCCTCGGCCTTGCATTTTCCAGGCAGCCCCAGACCATGCTGATCAGACGTAGAATACCTGCCCGACATTGATGAGCCTCTCTTGGGGTACGTTCGCTCGGCATATCTTCCTGAGAAAAACGTACATGTAGTCCATCGCGAGCTTCTTGAAGAAAGTCGCGTCCCCCCTTGCCATCACCACCGTGGTCCCCGGGATGTGCACGACCTCGGCGGCCCTGCAACTCTCCAGAAACTCCATCTCCTCGATCTCCCTCTTGCTGTTACTGACATCATTGTCATCGGCTCAAGGGGATCCAGCAGGCACCGGCGATTCCACGGATGGGATCGTGAAGTTGACGATGGAGGAGAGGGTGGCGCTCCCAGTTTCGTGTCACCGGAGCATCTGGCTTCCCAATCCTCCAGCACGCCAGGCTCGGCCATGGGACAGTCCTCCATCGTATGCTTGGCCCGGACATAAGCATAGAGGCTGTCAAAGAGCATCTTCTCGAAATGGTCATCCTCCTTGTGGAGGTCCTTGAAGTTGGTCGTACCTCACCTCGCAGCAGACCATGTGGAAGTTCTCCGGGCTGATCCGTCTGATGAGGAACCGCTCCTCTGGTTCGACAGTGTACACGGGGAGTTACTTCAGGCACACGAAGACAACAACCAAGTGGATAGCCAGCAGGTTGGTGATGAAGGTGGAAGAAGATGAGCGGGACGAGCTCGGTGTTCACAAGCCCGATCCCTAGAACCCGCACCAGGCCCAGGCTGGGGCCCAGCCTGAGGATCCAAGCCATGGACACCTTGCCGTGCGTCTTGAACTTGTACTGCTTCTTCGAACCTTAATGCTGGGATCTCGTCATGATGATGAAGAAGGCTGCTGCTATTGCCAGAGGGACCCAGCCAGCCTGATTGACCTTGAAGAGCACCAATATCAAGTATGAGGCCTCTACGATCAGAGACAAGATGGTGAAGACAACGACGAGATCCCAGTGACACTGGCACACCAGAATCATGATCAAGGTCATAAAAAATGTCGTCATGAGCATAACAATGGCAACCACAGTCCCTGTCTGCCGTCAAGCAAGATTTTATCAACAAATAGTCAATGATAAGCCATTGATAATAGATAGAGGATGTGACAGATTTACGGGAGGCATTTGCAATTTGGTTTTGGTTTTTGAATGCTGCAGTGACAGTGACGCAGAGGACCATGGGGATCCAGTTGATGTCCGAGATGTAGATCCGGTGGGGGTAAATATAGGATATGCGGATGCCTTAACCCCTGGGAAACAGCCGAGAGCAAGTGCTTGCTTGACCAAGGAGAAGGTGGCTGATATCATGGCTTGGCTTGCAACTACATCTGCTCCTGCTGCTACATGGAACATGGGCCAGTATATACACCCTGTGACAATGACATAAATCATAAGGACATTCTGCTACAAAAGAAGAGCTCTCCTGATCATGATTCTAGAATAAGATTTGACAAGAGTTCCAACTGTCTCATGTTGATAATGAAACAATAGAAACCGAGTCTGCAGGAATCTGAGTCCAGAGTTTGATCACTTGGAGACAAGTATATATCCTATCAAATCCATAAATTTCCCAGAAATTTTAATCATATTCATAGGGCTAGCAGATGGCAAATAGATGGCATGTCCAATCTTTACACTACATATAAAAAAGAAGGATTACCTGGAATAGAACTATAGAATATGTCAGCTACATGATCCGGGTTTTCCACAAGGCAAGCAGCTTGTCCAGAATATGCCAGGAGAAGTGAGGGAAAGACGGCTGAAGTGAGAGAAATTTGTATGGCTGAAACAGGAAAGTTGGATAGATCTGCAAAAACTGCCTCGGTTCCTGTAGAGGAACAGAAAATTGATCATGAGCATGTCAAAAAGTTCTTATGCATTCTTAATGCACCTTACAACATGGAACTTGCCCGTGATACTAAGCATAACACCACCAAGGGATGTCAACCCACTTTTCCTCCCCCTTCTGAAATACTGGACAACGTAAATTGGTGAGAAGGCTCTCAATACACTAGTATCGTATTTGCAGATGTTGATTATCCCGATAACTCCAATGAAAATGAACCACAGGAGAATGACCGGGGCAAAGAATCAAGAGATCCAGTCAGTTCCCTAATGGTGCATGCTGAAGAGGAGAACAAATATCGCACCAGAGATTAGGACCACCACCTCTGCAGCACAGATGACTATTCTAAGTTTTAAAAGTTATGAAAGAGCAACAAGAGTTCAAAGAGCAGTTCAGTTCTAGAACAACGGAGATACCACAGACATCTTGGGGTGGTGTGACTTGATCCCTCCAATGGCTGATAGAACTGTTAAAGTGAGCTGCAATAAGCATCTTGTGATGGAATACAAAGTAAACCAATATTCACTCTGCAGTATGAAACCATGAACTGCTATGGTTGAAAATCCATTTGACATCCAGAAGAAAATGTATGAATACCATGTAGATGTTTCTGTCACTTTTTTTAGGACAAAAAGTGGGATGAGGAACCTAAGGACACAGGATAAAAGACTAATCAATCTAGTTGCCGAAGTCAAAAGACAGGAAATAATCCCTTTTCTGGAAATAACCCATTGGTCAAGCTCATC
Source organism: Sonneratia alba (assembly GCA_900174645.1). Taxonomy (NCBI): domain Eukaryota; kingdom Viridiplantae; phylum Streptophyta; class Magnoliopsida; order Myrtales; family Lythraceae; genus Sonneratia; species Sonneratia alba. Next base: position 526,393 of record FWPY01000047.1, read on the forward strand.
ACTATCAACTGTCCTTATCTAATAGCTGATGTATGTGAGAGTTCTTCACCAGGAAGGAATACCTGATATAGCCAGTGTGAGAATCCCGTCCCTGATAACCATGCAAGACCCAACAAGAACAAGAACAAGGAGAGCAATTTTTGTCCATGCTCAGCTCTCCAACCATCTCTCTGTTTTAGCAGCAAACGAATGTTCTTCATATGTAAAATGGCTATAGGTTGTCAGCTCCTCATCGAACCTGAATAGCCTTCAATTTGCGTGACGACAAAGCAACGAGTAGAGAGCAAATGTCCCACCTATAAGACACAAATGTGAGGCATATAAACTCTAAGAAAGTAAAAGGTGGCTCAATTAATCCGCGAAAGGTGTGCAAGGGGAGAATTGAACATATGATTTTTGGGATTATTCATGAAGCTTATGCATATAATACCCACTTGCAGCAGCTGTTGGGGGTAATCTCATCTTCATGCACTACTTAACCGATGAGTTTCATATAAGCAATTCTATTCTTTTACATACTAGGGATAAAATAAAAAGGTACTAAGCTTGCCAAGATAGCTATCTCCTGGTAAATGGACTGCATAACAAATTGCAAATTACATGGGCAGCATCATGTCCCTTTCCTGTAAGACTTAGAAAGGCATCTATTAAAACTTTGCATACCAACACATTAGATCAAAAAGACTTTTTCCAGAATCCTGAGGTTTCAATTTCATGGTAGTTCCACATATTCAGAAAATTGATTTTGGTTTAAATCATATGCAAATCGGCAATATCCTTCCCTTCCCGAGTACAGCTTATCTCTTCTTGTCAACAAGGGTCAAAAAGCTCAAGACTTGAAGGAAGGAATCAAAACAGGGGAACTCCTTGTGCTAAAAGTAAGAAGAAAGGGCACACCTTGACCACTGTCATTTGCTCTAGAGACAATGTAGACATGATGAGCGGAATGAGAATGAAGGAATATATGATCAGCGAAAGAACTCCTATCACATCCTCTGGATCTTGAATCCCGTGAGGAAAGGTCTTATAGAAGACATACAAGGGAGATGTGCCTAAGTCTCCAAAAACCACACCAAGGCTTTGGAAGGAAATCTGCAGAAGCAACAGGCCTGAAATTTCCTGAGGCAGAAAACAGCAAGACATCATGACTGAACCTGAGTTTTGACAAACCTAAATCCCCTATCACCATCTCTTGTCTCCAGTCCCCGAGGAACCAATTATCTCTTTATCTCCTTCATCACTTGTTCTTTTATCTGCACTGGCCAAACCTCATTCAAATGTGCATGCAACTTGGTATAGTGAGGTAGTACAGAGAGATAACATGTCACTGTAATGAAGATTTGAATTTGATAACTTATAACTAAATTTTATAACTCATGCCTCTCTAACAAACACACTCAGGAATATAAACTACTTTATATGGTAACAAATTAGGGTAAAAAAATAAATTAATTCTCTACTTTTCATCTCTAATTTCATGGTTAATGATAGCTCATATCAAGCTAGAACTCATACCAAGCTCAATATCCAATTTTTAGTTAGACCAGGTAATGAAAGGAATCAGAAAACAAACTTATCGTTGTGAGGTCAGGTAACGCTCAATGTTTCACACAACCAGAAACTTATTTCTTTAGATCATTTGGAGCTTTGCCCACTCCCCAATCTTGAAAGATTTCAAGTGCATTTGTGCGAGATAGAGAGTCAGGTAGGCTCAAACCTTTTGACTGTATCCACTCTGAAGCTTCTCAGCCTCCTTATCCATTGGATTATCGAGTTTCTGATTCAAAATAAAAAATTTCCTTCCCCGATTGGCACTTGCATCTGTTTCTGAACTCGCCATTTAGAGGGACTCGATTCTTCTCTTCCTCCTTTCTTGTTCTCTCTTCTTTTATCACCCATTCTCTCTGATATGCTGTTCCAGTACTTTCTTTTTGTCTGCTTTCCCTTGCACTGAGTAACCTAACAACATCCATTTCAGTATCAGAGGTTTAAAATGTAAGATTACAAATACCAAGATCGAGTAGTAACAAACTACGTAATTGGGAAGGTATAACAGAAAGATTCTGGTTATCAAATGATTGAAAAATCAAGCTTAGCTGACATCCACAGAAAGAATCTAACGAATTAAGAGTTCAATACATCCGTCTAACAGTACCCACCGGACATAAAGAGAGGGAAGAAAACGGGCGGAAAAACAAAAGAAATTAGACCAAAAATGAACCCCTCATATCATACTTTTTCCTCTGAGACAACCCTTGACAACATTCTAGGAATCTTGAGAACCCCTGCCTAAAACTTGTGGATCAAGAAACTATCCCCTTAACTGCAACTTGTTCAAACATGCTATTGTGAAAAACGTGGAAAGAACTGATACCTTGGATTCCAGGTTAGCACTGGCGCTGCTTCACCACAGCCCCAAAGATAACAATCGAAAGGAAAATCAAAACTACAATGAAAAGTAGAGTTTGTGAAATCTTACCATTTCCAGATGGAAAAGAAAATTTAAGGGAGACTGTACGTAAACCGGAATGATTGATGCTGCTGAAGAAGAATTCGAAGGAGAACAGATGACAGAAAAAAATACATATATAAAAGAAGGAAGAACAGGATATTCACCGGGTGGCCGATCACCAACCAGTACAAGGGTCATCTGAACCTCGGCAAAATCTGGAATTTTTGTTCGAATAAATAGGATTTTCTGTGGACATATGCAGGGAATTTTCTGGAATTCGAGGGAGAATAGAAGACCACGTTGACGTTTGTAACCCCCATGATCCGACCCCTTTTTTCTATTTTCAATTAAGTCCTCGTATTATTTAATTTATTCAGTAACATTCCCAGGGTTTAATACTTGTTCGGAGGAATCAACATGGAGAAGCCGAGGGCTGAGTCGAGGCGTGTCGAAGGGATTCCACTTAGCTCAGTATCAGGGAGGACGGATAGACAGCAGGCGGGATGGCGTGGAGCGCGACGATGATAGGAGCATTGCTTGGGTTGGGCACTCAGATGTACTCCAATGCCCTCCGCAAGCTCCCCTACATGCGCCGTATGTTACCTCGACTCGGAACCCTAACCTCTTTCACGTCATCGTCTCAGTTCGTTTCGTCAAGCTGGTTCACCTGATTATCCGTTTAATTCACAATTTTCTCCTGTGAATTCTCCGACTCCCCCTTCTGGTGATGGCTTTTGAGCGATTGAGGAGGTTTTCTGATGATGTATCCACCCATCACCACACCCCCCGCCCCCTGGCAACCATGTCGAAGAAATATGTCAATCTAGCTCACTTACCTTATGAAGATCTTCCATGAATAAGGATAATAAGAAAGATGTCATCACTCTCTCATATTCCTTGATTTAATTTTCTGTAATTAAGTTATTTTCTTTTGTAACTCAATTAATTTTAGAAAGTTTTACATTCATAGCAAACTTTGTATACATATATATGAAAAGAAAGGGAGCTCATTCAAAGCAACCTTGCCTATTAATTTTCTTCAACCACCACCTGATATCGCAGATCCATGGGAGCATGTGCTTGGAATGGGGCTGGGCGCTGTGTTCGTGAACCAGCTGGTGAAATGGGACGCCCAGCTCAAGGAAGATCTTGACAAGATGCTCGAGAAGGCTAAAGCTGCCAATGAGAGGCGCTATTTCGGTATTTTTTTTTCTTCCTTCTTTACTATGCATGTTTAGGTTTTAGATTGATTTTCTTTTGCGGTTCCTGTTCACCTTCTTCTTCTGTGGGGATTTTGTTTCAAATGTTCGAATGAATTCGTTAGTATATTGTTGATTTTCCAGAAGATATCTCACTGAAATTGAAAATTTCCAACGTAAGAATGAAGATTTTGGTGGATTTTCTCTTTTATGATCTAAAGCTGGAAGATCTTGTTGTCGAGTACATGCGACTTCCAAATGGGATTTTCTCTTTTATTGTCTAAAGCTGGAAGATTTTTTTTGTCGAGTACATGCGATTCCCAAATAGGATCTTCTCTTTTATTGTTTAAAGCTGGAAGATTTTGTTGTCGAGTACATGGTGGGTCTTCCAAATGTATCCGCTCATAGCGTTAATCCAGGTTTGACTTATTGACTTTTAAGATTTTTCCTGTAACATGCATCCTGCGTCCAGTTCAGCGCGCCTTGAACAGTATTGATTTGTTTTTTTTTTTTAATTTTTTGGGTGCTCTTTTCATGTTAGAAGTTCTGCAGAACTTCTCAGAGTGATGATTGTTCTTCCTCATATTATCTTCTTGACCTACCTTTGCCTAATCCATAGATCATGCTGCCAGCTGTCGTATCATCTTCTTTGCTATCTTTAGTCGCCAATGACCTTATACTAATTGTCTTCTGTGTTGATCATCTATGTTGCACTTGCTTGCAGATGGAGATGATGACTAGTGAACTTCTTCTGGGCTCGGGGTTCGTCCTCATTCCTGAATTTTTGCCTCAGCTGGTATGAAGGTGGGATGTGGGTGCATTATTTCTTTCCGAGCCTTGGTGTTTGTTCTCTCTCCAATATATTTTCTTTCCCCTACCGACTTGGATTAGCTTTGACTTTAAATAACCTCTTCTTGTGGAAGGAAACGGGTAGAAACCGAATTTTCTTTCAGATGAACTATGGAGGCAGACGTGCTTTGATGCAGTGTTAATTTCTGATCTCTTGTTCTAAATTTCTTATTTGTCTGGTGATGTCGGTTTTGAGTAGCATGTGAAGGTAAGAAATTGTTGCAGGAAACCAGACCACCCCATGAGATCGGTCTCCCTTTACTCCCACTCAGTACTGGTCGTGGCCTCAGTGTTTCAGAGTGCATCGATGAAGCTTTTCTAAGTTATTTTGGCCACAAATTTCTTACACTACGCACCATGATTTCTTTAATGCTTGGACAGGAGTTTCTTCTGTTACTTATCGGCCATTTGGCAATGGTGGTTGCTACTTGCATCTGCTCGTGTGATCCGTTTCTAATAATCCTCTCGATAGCATTTTGCAAGGAGATGGAAGCCTCAGGCCGGATGCCTTTTTGGCTGCAAAGAGACATCAGGCGTTTCGATTGATTCCATCGTTATAATCTGGCATTCATATGTTACATTTACTGCGTATAGGGACAATTCACTCATTTCCCCAATATATTAGAGACAGACGAATTGATTTTAGAGCCTCTGATGCTGGTCTTTTCTCTATACATTTAGGATCAGACTAGTGAACACGAATCGTGTGGACATGATCAGAGGCCCAGCCAGAACATACACCAGGAAATGCATACGAATCCATCAAGTTACCACACATTCACAACAAGTCTCCCTTCCCCAGCTGGATCAAAAGAGATTTTCACATTACACACAAAAAAAAAAGAACTAAAGTTCCATTCATGTCTTCCACAAGTAATAGAGCAAACTCTGTCTCCCTTCTCCCACTCCATCGTCCATTCCAGGATCTCTGTACGTGCGACATGTAAAATCCATTCAGAAGATACGTTATCGATTCTGCTACTAGCAATCCATTAATCGCATAAATCAAAACCAAGAACATGAATACGTGGAAACTCCATGATTTCACAACAAATCATTCCATCGTTAGAAGGGCGTAGCTTAATCTTAAGCGATAGTGCACATGATCTCATACCGATGGGGCTGAAAGAAGGGATGGTGGGTGGATTGTCTAGACGTCCTCGACGACGAGTTCACCGTTCAAGAACTCTCTGTACGCAGCGACCGGCCAGATGAAGCCCCTGAACATGAGGCGCGAGGCCAGTGGAACGTCGATTATGATCTCCTTCATGGTGGGCTTCTTCTCGTCCCTGATGGCGATCAAGTAACTCCGACCCACCCACCCAATCCACCCGGCGATGTAGAGGAAGAGTATTCCCGGGGTGATGAACTCCCCCCAGTGGCGCTGGTCCCCGCTCACGATGAGGTGGGGCAGCCCATCGGTCCCGCACAGCAGCCCTTGCTTCCCGTAGTTGTCGAACCGCCGCTTGGTCTTCTCCATCGTGGCCTTTATAGCCAGGGCCGGGGCGCTGTCGGGGGCGTAGAGCTTCAACGACGACGCCAGCTTCTTCAGCTGCTGCTTCTCCCGCTTGGCGAATTGCTTCGACTCCTTGCACGGTGTCAGCCCCGAAATGTCCGCGGCGGCTGGCTCGGGCGCTGCAGTGAGCAGCACCGACGACATCGCCAGCGCCGCGGAGAATGCCTGGAGAGCCTTCTCCGGGGCGGGCTTCTGCTCGGATGAGCATGTGATGAGCGATGAGGAGGAGGAGGAGGAGGAGGAGGGCCTCTGCTTCGCGGCCGAGCTGGGGCTGAGCCTAGTCCTTGCCAGGGGCTTACAGAGGTTGGCGGGTATCGTGAGCGACATTTCTCGCTGCAGAAGGAAGACGAGAGAAGATTTTGGGGGGAGAAGCTCGGGGGGCTGGCGTTCAGGTTGTGGCAAGAGTGACGTTGGTGGCCGTAAAACAGCAGACGATAGAACCCCAGATGAGTGCTGGTGATTGATGGATGGTTTCGAGATAAGGCGGCTGAGTTGCAAGCTGATGTGGATGGTTCTCATTGGGTTTGGATGATCCGTTGTATCTATCTGCTGTGACTCAAATATTCGGTGCATGGCTCGGTAAATCTGTAAAAGCATATTTTAATTGGTTTAAGCGAAAAATGAACCTCAAGGTGTTACGCATATCTCACTTCACACTTTCATTAGTTCAATGGCCGGTTTGGTTTTTGAAACTGCAGTTGATATATTGGGCGCAATCCGATTGTAAAGTTTGAATATTACAATGTTTTCTTTAAATAAAGTTATAAATTATTATTTGTTACATAATATATTTGTAGATGTTAAACGAATCGATTTAGTTAGGAATTGGCTCGGATTGTCCTTAAAATCGACACATAATAGCTCTTATTGAGTTAAGAAACGATCACGAGTCAAGTCCAAAATATAAATCTATTAAACCGGAACTAGTACAACACGTTTTCTCATTGACTAGCCCGAAACAGCTGAGAAGCTGGCCCAAATGGGACTGGACCACTAAAACCTCACAATTAATAATATTTTTTTGTCATTTAATTTAAAATTTTAAAACAAAATTAATAATTTTTTAAAAATTTTAAGAAAAGAGAGAAGAAAAGGTCGTAGTCACTGTTCAAACCGGTTTTAACTATGAACAGGACCTCTTAGGCCCGGTCTGGACCAATTTATGATTTCTTGAACCATAATCCATAATCGGACCAGCCCGTTGTACTTAGTAGACTGAATTGTAATGGACAAAAATGGTTACAAGATCATTTTGAACCGGCCCGGACCTTCCATTTAACTTCGCTAGATATGTTTCTTACTATTAATTCTACATTTTTGTTGTTATTTTCAAAAATAAACTTAGGCCCATACCTTGACCGGTTCAGTGTCCGGTTCGGTTTAGAAGACTGCGGGCGGGCCAAACTGAAATTTTCCGCGCGACAAAACGAAGACTGGTCGATGCTTTGATGACGGGAAAGAGGAAACGGCAAACTTCGCTTTCTTGGAGAAAGGAGCATGCGTGTGGAACGGTTGGGAAGGTGGAGTCCGTAAATTTAGTGTTCATCATACCAACGAGAACAACCCCTCCCGTGCCTCTTCTTTCCCCGTCAACGACGCATATCCTCAACTGCAGCAGATCCGATCTCTCGGTTCGAATTCTCTTCTCGGCTAATGGCCACCACGGGGAGCAAGAACATCAATGCCAAATTGGTGATTTTATCCTTCCCTTAAAACCCCCTTCAATTTCTATTGCTGAATTGTTGCCGGACTGGTTTGCTGCTGATTAGGTTTCTTCCTTGTCCTGCTATGTCTACGATGATGGATCCTTTTTCATGATTTCGTAGTGTGGCTCTTTTCTCCTAGTTTGAGTGCAATTTTAGGTTTTTCCCTACTGCAATTCGGCTTTTTTAAGTGAAAGCTGAGATTTTGATCGTTTTCCTTTCTTTATGGTTCTGATGTTATGGGGGGTCGAGTAGGTTTCTCACCTTAGGTTCTATCAAAGAAGACTATCCACACTTATCCAAAAAGAAAAGAAAAAACTATCCAGATGATTGCTGTTTCAACTGATGATCTGATGATGCTGGATTATCGTGATTTTTTTTTACTGACAGTTAATCAGGCAATTTCCCCCCATTATTGTGAAAATTGTACTTATTCTCATATATCCAAGCAACAGAGCGTTTTCATTTTATGGATGTCGGTTTGTATCAAATGACTAGCCTGCTTTAGGTTTGAGGCAGACTTATTTTTTCACCCCCTTTATAGTCTTTTTACATAAACTGTTCTTTTTTAAGGGGCAAATTTTGATTTTTATTATTATGTATGTTTTTCTTGACTTATTTGTTACCTGACTCACTCCTTATCCTGCTGTCACTATTTCTGTCATGAATATTTCCATTTCACAGTTTTTGAAACATCAATGGCTCATTATTATTTTAAAATATTTGAAGCAAGCAGGGAATCTATTGAAGGATATCAGACACCTTGAAAGTTTTTTTTTTTTTATCAAAAAAGGTCTTGAGCAAATAAATAGTTGAAATGTTTACCGTGGCTACACCAAGACTTGTATAATGTCTGTATTAATAAGGTGCTAAGTGTGCATATTGGAAAATATTTCTAGAGCTTTTCCTATACTGACTTCTCTTGGTTTTGTAAGCTCATTCTGTTTCTACCTTTAAACTAACTTGAGATTTAGACATGAAATCAGCTATTCCTTTGTTATCCATTAATTTTTCTCTGATAATGAGAAATTGGAATGTTTTCTCAAGGCTGTCTGTTGCCTTGATGCTGCCATCAGAATACCCTGACAATTTATTACCATGTTATTGTCCATAACCAGCTTCCAGAGGAAGCATTTATAAGAAAGCATAGCTACCTGGCTGTTGTGGGTCTATCTAATTTCCTAACCTCCTTGTCTTTTTGACATCTAAAAAATTTTATCAGGCTATTCTTTTATATATTTTACCTCAAGTAATTTTGTTGTTCTTGTTCTATTATTATTGGTTATATTATAAATGTACTACTACTATTATTATTGGTTTTCTCTTTGCAGTTCTTGATTTCTTTTATGGACCATCTTAATTTCTCTCACATATTGTGGTCCGTCATGCTGATTTAGTGTATACTAGTTGCCTTTTGGTTTCAGAAAGAAACTGAATGATATTGTTACGTCTACTGTAACCTTGGTTTTTTTTATTTACCAGATTTTCTTTTTGCTTGCAGGTGCTTCTAGGAGATGTTGGAGCAGGAAAGTCTAGCCTAGTATTGCGTTTTGTGAAGGGACAGTTTGTTGAATTTCAGGTGTGTAAAATCTACACTTTTATCTTGAATATTGTTTACTTGCAGCTCTTGCTTGAATGCTGACATTGGTTTTTGGATCTTTTAGGAATCAACCATTGGTGCTGCTTTCTTTTGTCAAACATTGGCTGTAAATGATGCAACTGTTAAGTTTGAAATCTGGGATACAGCTGGCCAAGAAAGATACCACAGCTTGGCCCCCATGTACTACAGAGGAGCTGCTGCTGCGATAATAGTATATGATATAACAAACCAAGTAAGTCAATGCTCTGAAGCAGCAGTGTCAAGCTTTTGACTCCATTGTGTTTAATTCATTTACCTGTGCATTGTAGTAGATCCTATTCCTAATTTAATCATTTTTTCCTATAATTCCTGGTTATATGGTGACCATACATTGAGCAATTTCTTAAGAAATGTAAATATTGTAAATTCTGCTCTTCTGATCTTACTGAACTCTCTCTTTTCTTCATGTAGTTCTAACAGATGAATGATTTATCAATCTAGTTTCATCTTCTTATTCATTTTGGAACTTTTTTGCTGGATTATATTCTAAAAATCTACATGTTTGTTCATTGGTAGTTAGTTCTCTGAACAAAGATAGATGACTTACGTTGTTCATCCCTAAGAGAATAAGCTCCTCATCATTAAAAAAAGATGTCAACCTTTTACCCCCCCGTCTCCTGATTTATGAGCTCAGTTTTTCCTGTCATTCACATTAGGCGGCCTTACTTATTACTTAAGGGTGTGTTTGGATTGAGGGGTCTGGAGGGATTACCTTTTATAGATCTCGCAACTGTTTACCATTGTCTACTGAGATTCTGTTCAATCCTTCATTGGCACCCTAGTGGATGTTCTTACTGCTGAGCATTACTTCATAATAAATTTTGCTGTATTATCAGTTCAAGTTTCTTTTTCTTCACCCCCCCCCCCCTTTTTGCTGCACTATATTTTCTTGCTTATATAATTTTTGTTATGTTTTGAAAAGTAGTAGCATCACAAGATAGATATGTTTGGAAGATATCATAGTATGAGGCTATGGGCAAAACGAAATAATCCAAGTGCACTTATTATGGAAGCTTGTATTGATATATATAGCAAAGTCTGTTGTGCCAAAAATCCTGAGTTGAATGAGCCCTTGCTTTTGTTCTCTAATATGGAACAACAAAGGGACTGATCGATATCTTTATATATTTTTGCCATGTCTAAGAAGACCACTTCACTGATTGCATTTATCCCTAATTTAAAATGAGTTACGAGGGAGTCTAGAAGATAGAACTTGCTTTTACCCTTCTTTTAATGCACTGAAAATTGAATAAAGAAATCTGTAATTGCGATAAGTTGCTTAACTGTATATGATTATTGTGCTGGTAAATCAACCAAATTATTTTTTCCCCTGCAGGCTTCATTTGAACGGGCAAAGAAATGGGTCCAAGAACTCCATTCACAAGGTAATGATTTTTGTTTTTTGTGGTGGGAAGATGATGGGATTTCCTTTATAGTATCTATCTGGCCTCTATAAAAATTTTTTCCCTCTTTTTCTCAACTTATTTGATGCTTTACGGATCCAAAATCTGGTCAATTTCATGGAGTCTTTTATGTGATGGCATGATTTCACCAGGCATGTGCATCTTTCTGGTCGTGCATGTTGCACCATGACCATGTGATAGCAAATGTCACATCTTGATGACGGTCCAATCATGCACATTGTTGCATCACGATCCATATAGCTTCAAAAGCGGCCCAATGGTTTCAGATGTTTGTTGAATGAAATCACGTCATTGAAGAATTTCTTTATTTGAAGTCCTGTTTGTCAAGCATCAACTCCATATTTTGTGGCTAATTGGAATATGTTTATTCTTTTCAAGGCAATCCAAACATGGTCACAGCACTTGCTGGGAACAAAGCGGATTTGCTGGATGCTAGGAAGGTCACATCAGAGGCAAGTCTATGCATTTTCAGTTCAAAAATCATGCTGAGCACTTTTCTGGGCTTAAGTATTTGATGCAGAACAAGATATTTAGTTTTAACCAACAGGTTATGCTACATTGGCAGAGCACAAATGACAACATGGTAGCACTTGCAAGTCATATGTACTTTCATGTATTCTATGTGTTTCATTCTGGCAATTTCTTCAATGGTGGTTTTTCTTATGTACTACTCTGCCTAAGGACAGGCAATGCATATTCAATATAACTTAGTTGACTTACTTTTCTCTCCAGCCTTTGGGGGTTGTTAATAATTGGTCAGTTGTTGCTGCAGGAAGCGCAAACCTATGCTCAAGAGAATGGTCTATTCTTCCTGGAAACCTCGGCGAAAACTGCTGCCAATGTCAATGACATTTTCTATGAAATAGGTATTGCTTCTTTTCTATTTGAAGAGTGCTCATTTGAGGTTGCAAGTGACAAAAAGATAGTCAACGCTATCTGGGGAAGATTAAGAATCCAAGAAGATAAAAAAAGTTAGAATACTACTTTGCTAATCCCTTATATTTCTATTTTATTGATTTTTCAATTGTTATCAGCGAAGAGACTACCCAGAGTGCAGCCTGCACCAAACCCATCGGGCATGGTTCTAATGGAAAGGCCTGCAGAGAGAACTGCATCTGCATCCTGCTGTTCTTAGAAGGAGAATCTCGTGTTTTTCCCAAGTTAATTGTATGCATTACATACACACTATGAATTTCTAAATGACTTGGCTCAGAGTGTCTACGCCTTTGAAATGTACATTAACGGATACACATTAGGTACATAAGAGTGGACTCAAGTGACTTATCTGCGTGGTGGCTGTGTTTGCCGCTGTTTGGTTGTTTAAATACCAGAATCGCTTGGTGGGGTAATTGAAATCTGATCTGTGTATCTGTCCCGGTCCTATAAATGTTACCAACATGAGACTGGAGGGTTAAATGAAATATGATTTGTGTAGCTGCAGCATCCCCAGGCGAAACTTTGAAATCTTAGTGAGGCCCAAGTCTCTCTTAAGGATCGACTGACGCGATTCCAAAATTCTGAGCGAAGCTTTGAAAAATCATCAGCCTTTCAAGTGGAACTGAGTGATGCGATTCCAAAAATCTCAAATCCTACCATTTCTGAGTAATCCGGTAGTCGCCGCTTGACTTGGCTCGAAGTGGCCTCATCTCCATTGGCCTCGAAGGGTTCATTTTATCTTGCACCGATCTATTCGGCTTGCTGAGATGTACTTGGCTCTGCAACTTTTCAGGCTTAACATGTTTCTTCTACTAATTTGTCCATCATTGAGAGGGAAGGAACTCTTAAGCTTTCCTAGTTCTGTGTTCCAATACATTTCCTTCCTCGATGCTCTCTTATCAACCCAACTGAGAAGAATTATTCCTGGGGAGATGTTTCTGTTCCACTAATGAACTATTACTGTTCAAGTAGGGACTCAAACCCCTTTATCTTGAATCCCCTCGAAGCTTAGGTTTAGATTCTGCATTTCATATGCGAGGATACTCCCCTCTGGTTAATACTTGCTGCTATTACTTCTCTTTCTTTTGAGTGCATTAACCAGTTGTCCTGCAACCTGATGACAGCTCACCTTCGAAAGCGTTCTGATCTTCATTGTCTCTGACAGTTATGTAGCTTTCATGTCCAACAAGATATATCATTATGTGATTCATAAAATTCAAAATGCAAACATTTGATACAAATTGTCAATTTTTCATTGACTGGAGCATAAAATTACTAGAATAAAAGGAAATTTATCAACATATGTCTCTGACCATATTATTCATACCAATCAAACTGGAGCACTTAGGCGGTTGCAGGATCTACAGAACCAAATTCCCAAATCACAAGAAATTTGAATTCATTTACTTTTTCTTTTGCTGTCTCCATATTTACATTAAAAAAAATAGTGAGAGTATTCGATTTCCCTTCTGCTTCAGCCCTTCAAGAAGTCTTCAAGACGATTTTGTCGCAGGCCTGCTGGGATTTTCAAACATTGAACAAGTGAAAAAATTGTTCAGAAGAAGGAGCAACAAAGAGCTCCTAGGAAGTTGGGTGTCTTTTATACCATCTGGAGGATTTTGTGCGCAGGATGTTCCTTTGGTCATCCACCACTTTCATTGCAGCCGCAGCCTCCTTCTCTCTGATGGCTACCTCCCTCTTCAGCTTCTTTGACTCCACTTCAATCGACTTTGTCAATGCGTCGACCTTCTTCATTAGCATCTGAAAAGAACAAGACACAAGCATCCTCAGTAGTTTTCTTTCAACTGTTTGCCGGAAAAATTCCAGGAACCGAAACATATTTTTCCTTGTCTGACAAGAAAGCAATAATATTCAGCAAGCAAGAGGATATTGATCATTCCAGGTACCATGATTTCCTGATCTTTGGCATTCAAAGTGTTGTCTTTCACCTCACAAAACTTTCTCAAGCTTATCACTTCCTTCTGAAGCCGGTCATATAAAAATCCCGAGACAGTGTCCTCGTTCCCATCTTTACCATCTGAAACCCCAGTAACATTACTTTCTACCTTTCCTTCGATGCCATATTTGTGAACAATCTCATCCGAGTTCACCCTTTTCTCTGTGTTTTCCTTCCCGCCGCTATCAGCAACTTTGCTCCTTGAAGCCCATAGACCCCTCCTGACTATACGTTCATCGGGATTTGATTTCTTCCTAGAATGATTATTCCGCTCATCTGGCGACCTTGGCTGCAGAAGTGGAGTGCTTTTGATGGTTGAACCCCTGGGCTGTGAAGATGATCGCTTCTTTAACCCAGCATTGCTTGTTAAAAACCCGAAAATGTGGTTCGATTTTTCTGTTACAGGGGACCCAGTGACAGGGTTCGGATCCGCAGGGAGACTTGAAACATGCCTCAGCCCATCCTCCAATGTCTTTAACCTCAGCCTTAGCTTGTCCTGTGTTGTGAAGCAAAATTCCGCCATTTACTTTTTGTTTGATTAAGTTAATAATCGAGTACTGACCAATAAATAAAACGGAGTTAAAATGTTCACCTTCAGCTGTGCTTCTGCCTTGGCTGTTCTTTCCGAGATAGCAAGCTTGTCTCTCAGTTTTTGCATTTCTGCCTGATATTCTCCCAGAATAATTCTCAGGTAAGCATATGTCTACTTCAATATCTATTAATTTAAAGCAAATAGCTTCCAGGTCCTGCTTGTTTCTTAAACTAAGATGACACAGTAAATCCTTCAATTTGACGGATGCTTTTTTCTTCTGGCAAAAGCCAATCTTCGGTTTTTCGGGAAGACTACTCAACAGTGGCCTATTTCATGTTAGATTGAGAGCAGGAACCAAAAACTACCTGCAATATTCTTCTTTCCTCGAGCCACTGTTTAACGGGCATAACCTTGTCACTCTCATCCTTCCACTCATTAGCCACCACTGTCGCAACTCTGTTTGCCACAACTTTTACCCTCGCCAGTTCCCTCTCCAGAGTCCTCTTCTCTTCCTGCAGGTGTCCCGAATTACTGGTCAAGGCTGTCCACGTTTTCCTTGACAAAGATTGAGCATTGAGCCCAAGAAGAATACAAAACCCACATACATTTAGTTCTGAGATTTGCCGCTGGTAGTCTCTAATTGCATTCGCTGTGGCCCCACCAGCAAGAATGTCTTCCTCGAGCTCTTGAATAGTCTGGCTCAGTTTCTCGACTTCTAGAACTTTTTGACGGTTCGTTTTCTCTAGAATTCTGTTCTCCTCCTGCACGGCGTTCAGCATCGTGATACATTTACATTTTAATAACACATTTTTAAGTGAAGTTATCCACTAAAGAGGGGAAGAGAGAAAGGAGACAGAAAGAAATCATATGCCTGACAAATCTCAATCTGCCGCTTTAACTCGTAGTTCTGATTCTGAACCTCCTCAACAATCAGAGCCCTTTCCAGGGCACTCCGGAGGATCTTCTCCGCCTCAACAAGGGCGGACTCTTTTGATTTGGTGAGACGTTCCAGGGCCTTCTTGTCCTCTTGTAAGGCCGCAACCTTTCAAAATAATTATTTGATAAGAATAATCACTCAAATAAATCAATGGTTTTTACGATAACGGATCGGCACATATTCACCTCATTTTTGTAAATCTTCAGTTCTGCTTCTAGAGGGGCAAGGACAGACTCGATCGGATGCAAGTCATGATCCTTCTGATTCATGTACACCCTTTGAAGGGTTGCTTCGGCGGCATATTGTGCAGCTATTGCATCCCTTCGTTCATTTGAAAGTTTCTTGATCTCTAAGTTCTGCAATTTTTTGATGTATGTTGGAGAAAAATGAAATCCCGTCCTGGTGATCTGATTTTGATAGTAATACGAATAGAGGCCATCAGAGATTTGCTCATCTCTCACCTTATGCTCAAGAAGATTTTCCAAGGTCCATAGTTTCTCTTCCAACTTGTCAACTTGATTGTTCAGCTGGAATAAAATTGAAATCATGATATATGCAAGCAACTTTATGAGATGGGACGAGACATGGATACGCAAGTGCTGCAGAAATCTCAGGTTCGTAACTCTGTATTACGAGCATCAATCCAAGCCCTGCGCGGCAAATGGGAACTAGACATCTAGTTTGGACTTTGGGTTTGCCCCAAGAAAGTTCCAGTTCACTATTTCGGTACTCTCTTTTCACCATGGAATTCAAGGGAAATCGAATCTCAAAACGAAGATGTGCCAGTTCGCGCCACCATTAATGGAAGCGATGAATTTGATCTGGGAAAGACCAGCAGTGTTACCTCTTCTATGGCCTTGTCCTTGAGGACCTCGGCAGCCTTCGGAGACTTGATTTCACTCTGAGCAGTTCCCAGTTCTCTACTCTTCTCTGCAGCACAGCGGCGCACCCTCATAAACAGGACATCAGTAAAACAATTTGATTCACCAAAATCAACATGTGCAGTAGAACTAGAACAGATGAAATAGTCACAGTGTTCGAGAAATGAATCGATGAAAGAGAGGAAATGGAGTTAAAAGGATGGCAAAGTTGGTGCCTGTGAGGTGGTTCTGACGGTTGTCAAGCTCAAGAACAACAGGGTCAGGCTGACAAACGCGAAGCTCTCCTCGTCCTCCTCCTCCTCCAAGTTTCCCTTTGGTGCTCATCTTCTCCCTTCACTACTTATCAGACAGACAGAACAGAGCAGAGGAAGATGCTTCAAGGAGAGCGAAGCAAGAGGGAGGATCTTTGCAGGTGGGGAAGAAACACAGAGACCCTCTACATATATACGACTGGAGACGAGAGGAAATCGAACGGGAAGGGCAGTAGCAACAGGGAGGGAGGTTTCCCCTCATCTGAAGCAAAAATCAGTGTCATCCTTTCATATCACAGAAGCCGGCCCAGCCGGCTGAATTTCCTCCGCCTACTCCTCCCATCGCAGGCACTGAAAGAAACCGTTACTTTCTGTTCCCAGTATTTCAATAATTAAATTAATATTTGATACGGGGATTTTAAGGATAATATTTGAGAAAATTCAAATGGGTTTTTTTTCCTATCACCATTTGCCATGTAATTAATGTCTGACATCTTTATATTAATTCATGAAATCCCCTTTTTTCTCCATATCTTTACGTGTTTGTTAGAACTGAACTGTGCAATTTGGTGTTAGTGGTCTCCCTTGCTCTTCTCGATCTGCATTTGCTAAAGCAAGCGGACCACCAAACTGCCATCCTGCAATTACGATGTGAAAGGCATTGGCCCGCCCGACCACAGTTGCTCAAACTCTTATACTACGCCCAGGCACGTATCCAGTACATGGAAGAACGGGCTCCCGGCAAGCACACGACTGCGAAGCCGAAAGCGAGACGGACAATCTCGGTCGGACCAGCCGAGAGCAAAGAAACTCTCGTCGCCATCCGAGACATCCGGTATGCATCGTAGGATGATGATAGGGATCCGGTGGCGATGACATGAGCCGTAGTTCCCAGCTCGCATCCATCCAAACTGTGGGGTAGTTGTTGTTGTGCCATTTGTGACAACCGAATAAGATGATGGCAAATAAATCGATCCGAACATTCATTTAAGCCATTTCAACCGAAAGCACTTGAATGCTTCGGATCATTAAATCGGTTTTGTCCCCCCGTGTCTTGATGCGTGGAAATCATTGTCGGTGTCCGATGATGATTTGGACTTACGGTAGGTGACATTCGGTTTTCCCACTTTTTGTTTTCTGGCCATTTTTTTTTCCCTCTGTTTGCACATCCGGTTCTTTGACGAGGCTTTCCCTTCTCTTGCAATTAGGCTCGCTATCACACCATACCATTCGATCCCACATCGGATATGGACGATGAGAGAGAGAGTACTCGAACAATCACTTTCAGATGATGGGTTTATAGTGTCATAAATTGTGCCTACTTCTGCCTCTAGAAAACTGTGATGGAGCAAGCATGGGAGAATGAATCAGTTGACTGAGCCGCGTATGGATCCATCTTCCCGACCTGCAAGCGGGCAATCATCCGGAGAGCTCGGATTGATATGTAATCTGCTCGGATTGACCTTGTCAGATGCCAAAGAGCTGAAATCAACAACATCGAGACTTGCAGCATTGGGTTTATTTCTTCTCTATGGAATCATCGACAGCAGTTTCTTGCCAGGAAGTTATTAGTAATGTGGCCAGAGAGGGACTAAGATCAAATTCCCCTGGAGCATACCGTTGACCGGATCGACCAGATGAGGGCAACATTTGCGTTCGTCTTCTCCATTGAAGTTGAACCGAAAGCTCTGTTTTCCTTTTTCCTCAATAAAAAAAAACATAAAAGAATTGAAGTTTGTCAATCGTTTGAGCGCTAAATCTTGCAAAGATCAAGGCCTCTTCTTTCTCAGCTGAGGTCACTCAGGAGATCGTCTTTGGTACTGAAACTGAGAAGAAAGAATGAGACATCACATTGATGCTTCACAGGTATATGAAGAAGTGTCTTGAAAGATCAAACCCCCAAAAGAAAAAAAGAAAAAAAAATTCAATTCACTGTGGAGACTGTCTCATCGTCTCCTTTGCTTTAAAGTATACATCTGCTACATGGCGTACGAGTATAATCAAGAAACGCTATCTTCCACAACACAAAAATTAACCCCCAAGAATCAATCCAAGCGGACATGGAATGCGTATAGCTCGTGAGTAGTAGTCTGCGAGGTTGTCGTTCGGTTTTTTTCCTTCATTAAATCCGAGGAAGAACTGGCTCTGCCGGTCCCGGGCCTCTGGGAAGACAGCCTGTTAGAACTTGGAAGAGTGCCATTTACAGGCTAAAGTATGCGGTATGTACCTCCATTGCTTTCGTCGGCTTCAATCTACGCGCAGTGATCCGTCGTCTGGTCCCGTTATTCGGCAGGGGAAACATTCCCTGATTGAGACCATGACTGTGGGGGTTGTGAGTTTTAATAGAAAATATGACATCTTATGATGTGAAGTCCACTTACCTTGCTTCTTCTTCTTTTCTTTTCTTTTCTTTTTTTTTTTTCATTTTGATGAATTTTAAGAGAAAATTGCTTACTGATGGGTTCTCCGGGGTGACTTGTCGGAGAGGTTGACTTGGTTGGCTGGAACTTGGGCATAGTCGGACCTGAGGACGGTGATGATGGTCGCCGGAGCCTCCTAAGAGACTTGCAAGAAGTATAGTTTTTAAAATCAGACTGGACGGGGAACTGGTGTAGGAAAGGGTTCATGGATCAAACCGGATGTTCAATTGGTCGAACCGTATATTTAATAAATAATATTAATAATAAATTTATATAATAATTTGAATATGATTTATAACAAAAGTTATTAATATAATCATTATATTAGCTTAAAATTTAATATAAAATATAAATATAAATTTAGTAAAATAAAATAAGTACATTATAATAAGTTTTTTTTAATTTTTAAGTCGGTCGGTTTTGCACTTGTTCAATTGGGTTCACTAGCCGGTTCAACTAGAGCTGACATGATTTAAAGTGCAATTAGGTTTTTCCTAGGAATTGGACCGGGTGAGTGGCTCATTCTTGGTTGAACTGGCCGACCCGGTTCGATTTTTAAAACTATGGCAAGAAGCGAAGTTCGGATGGTGTTGGTTGGAATGACCCTCGGATGCCTAAATCAAATGATTAAGAAAAAGTAGGAAGAGGATGTAAGTGTCGGAGAGTGTTCAAGTTTGTGGAAAACTTATCTTAAATGGGACATTTATAAGTGCTGACTGTTCAGTATCGGCCTAACATGACAAGTATGAGTTATCACGACCGTGTGTAAATGTGATCTTAGAGGACAAGATATCTTTGGTAGTGTGGTGGTCACGAGCCATGTGGCTCTGTTGTTATATTCGACTTGTGGATCCGTCCGAATGGGACAACTCATGTGAAGTTCAAACAGACCAAGCCGATGGTCGCTCATAGGAACTACTTGAGAGGCCATGTCGGGAGGCCGACTTGGAGGTCTTTTTGAGAGGATGACGTGCGAGGTCGAATTGTCGGTCGGGTCGGTTACCCATGACGCGGTGTGTAGAGTCCATATCACATATGACACCTTCCTGCTGGCGTCAGAATGGCCAATGATACTCACTTTTCATTTGAAATTGTCTTGGACATTTTATGAGAGTAAGTCCACCCATCTTACCAGTTGTGGCCACTTGGCTTGACACGGACACAACCCGAGGGGCCACCCCGTCTGGTCCCTCTCCTACATGACTCATGGTCGGTACCCGACTTAACTCTTCCCCGAGTAAGTAGCTGGTCATCCTTTGAGTCGGGCCCAGGTGTAATGTTGTCCGTAAGACTTATAGATAAGACTACATCGGTTAGGTCTATAGCGAGCATATATAAAGAAGTGACGCCATGTCCTCGACTAAGGTCATACCACATTAGCACCATATTTGCTCGAAGCATAATATGAACCCAAAACCTGGTTAGTAAACAATCGGAGGAGCCCGATGCAATCGGAACTGTCACTGAGAGACTGAAGCCACTCCGCTCGAGCCCACCCCAGATGCACAGCTACCATTACGCCAAAATGAAAACAAATATGCTTTGAGGACTAGATTCAGTCCTTTGGGAGTCAACAAGTAGTACCAATTCGCCCGGGGCCTCGTTTGGCTCCAGACCGACCACAAAGGAGCACGGCGGTGAATGCCCGAGGGGGATCCAACACGGCCAACAAATCACTAGCACTCGAAGCCTCGGCCCACTCCGAGGCGGCAGAGCTTATGTCATTGGAGATGTCTCAGAACCCAGTTTGGGGAATCCCAAAATTCACCCCGACTATGTGGAGAGTACGCAGGAGTGAAATGAAAACTGTATCTAGATGAGTTAGGACAAGGTTCGATTAAAATCTTTTCAAATTGCAAGCGGGTGTCTAATCTGAGAAAGAGACAAACTACAACTTCTTCCATACGTATCAGTTCAAAAAACAAACGGTAAAGAGGAAAACATGAACAAGAAAAAATAACAAAAGAAAATTAGAATTTTTTCTGGTGGGGACTTATCTCCTCCTACTATTTTCGTGTCGTCTTCATGAGTATTACTGAGAGTGAGCTGAAAAGATGAATCTTTCTTCTTCAGGTGTTGCTTTGCTTGGATTCCGAAAGCTCTCTCCTCCTCCTACTCCTCCCACATTCTCCCCTCTTCTTGTTCATCTTCTCCTTGAAGGGTTTCTGAGTGCAGACTAGCAGGTCCTGTTACAGGCATCCAGCCCTTCTAAATCTTTTACTTTTCACTCGTGCGGTATGTTAGTCAGGAGTAGGACAATTCACTTGGTGGGTTTTGTCGATCCTCAAAGATGTAAGTTGTCTCTCCCTGTTTGCAATCTTTCACGCTCTCTGTTGTGTCAGATGCTGCTGCTGCTGTTCTCACGGTTTTCCAATTTGAGAGTTAGGGTAGCCACCTATACTTCTGCGGTGGTTGCTCCTCTTGCTTACCATCGGACTGCGATTTCTCTCGGAATTTTGATGATGTTGAACGGTTAAAGTGTCAAATTGATTAGCTTTGAGGCAAATATGCTGGTGAAAAGTTTCAAATCTGGTTGTTATGCCATATGAAAAATATTTGAAAAACTTCTCCCTATTGATCTAAAGGTTGTTTAACTCATAATGTCGAAAGGCATTTCAGACCAACCTAAAGATACCAAACGATATTAAAGCACTGCACTCTTAAGCAGGCAGTAAACTGTTCTTTTGGGTTATCCACTAAATATGCATGTATATATATATATATATATATAACCCTTCTTTTGGCCAAATATATTCCATTTACTTGGAATATACAAAAGTGTAACTATGAACTTCAACTGAGCGAAAATTCTATCCGTGTTGGGTATATATTTTGTAAAGAGAGCTACACTTTCTTGAATAAGTGAAAGTTTTACGCACTAAAAAAGGTCAATCAATGGCAAAACAAACTACAAGAAGAAATATGGAGGAACCATCATGAATCTTTGCAGTTGTAGATTGGTGCTGCTTCTCTAAAGCATTTTGCTTGATTCACATATTATGCAAGAACCCGAGGGGATTTTGTGTTTTTTGTATCTAATTTGACTATCTGGATAAAAATTATAACTCCAGGTTGAAGTCATAATGGAGGAAAAGCCATTTCCAGCATGGTCATTTTCTGTCGAGCAAAGTTTGAAACAGTATAATGTGAGGATAGATAAGGGTCTCAGCACCTATGAAGCTGAGAAGCGCAGAGAGAGATATGGGTGGAATGAACTCTCCAAGGAGAAAGGAAAACCTATATGGCAACTCATTTTAGATCAATTTGATGATATGCTTGTTAAGATACTTCTAGGTGCAGCATCCATTTCATTCATCTTAGCTTATATGCACAGAAATGAGTTGGATGAGTCTGGGTTTGAGGCATATGTTGAGCCATTTGTCATTGTGCTGATCCTAGTCCTTAATGCCATTGTTGGGGTATGGCAAGAAACAAATGCTGAAAGTGCACTTGAAGCCCTTAAGGGGATGCAATCTGAATCCTGTAGAGTCTTAAGGGATGGTTATTGGGTTTCAGATATGCCTGCAAGGGAGCTTGTTCCAGGAGATGTAGTTGAACTGCGGGTTGGGGACAAAGTCCCAGCAGATATGAGAGTTGCTGTTTTGAAGACCTCTACTTTTGGAGTTGAGCAAAGCTCATTGACCGGTGAGGCAATGCCTGTCTTCAAAGCCCCTGGTCCTGTTAATATGGTTGATTGTGAATTACAATGCAAAGAAAATATGGTCTTTTCTGGCACGGTGGTAGTGAATGGAAGTTGCGTATGCATTGCTATTTGTACTGGGATGAGCACTGAAATTGGCAAGATACAGAGGCAAATTCATAAGGCTTCCTTGGAAGAGAGTGATACTCCCTTGAAGAAGAAGCTAGATGAATTTGCTGGCAGGCTCACTACTGCAATTGGGCTTGTCTGCCTTGTTATCTGGCTGATAAACTACAAAAATTTTCTTGCATGGGATATCATGGATGGATGGCCTGCAAATGTGCAGTTCTCATTCCAGAAATGCACTTACTATTTTGAGATAGCTGTTGCCCTTGCAGTTGCTGCCATTCCAGAAGGTCTTCCTGCTGTTATTACAACTTGCTTGGCTTTGGGTACCCAGAAGATGGCCCAAAAGAATGCCATTGTGCGGAAGCTGCCAAGCGTAGAAACTCTAGGATGCACCAATGTGATCTGTTCTGATAAAACTGGAACTCTGACAACAAACCAGATGTCTGTGGCTGAATTCTTCACCTTGGGTGGGAAGACCACATCTGCTAGAATTTTCCGTGTTCAAGGCACAACATATGATCCTAAGGATGGCGGTATTGTTGATTGGAATTGCTTCAACATGGACATGAACCTACAGTCGGTGGCAGAAATTTGTGCAGTCTGCAATGATGCTGGTATACATAATGATGGCCGTCTTTTCCGAGCCACAGGTTTGCCAACTGAGGCTGCACTTAAGGTTTTAGTTGAGAAGATGGGTGTTCCAGATGCCAAGGTCAGGAATAGGATCCGTGAAACACAGCTTGCGGCTAGCTATTTGATTGACTGCAAAGCGGTGAATCTAGGTGATGATAATTCAATTCTTGCCACTGTTTGACTGAGTAGTGGTTCTTACCAACTTTATTCTTTATAGGTACTTGTAACTGGTGGAATAAGAGATTGAAAAGAGTTGCAACGCTGGAATTTGACCGTATTCGAAAGTCTATGAGTGTCATTGCAAGGGAACCATCTGGATGTAATAAGCTTCTTGTTAAGGTGAACTACAAGAAAGTGACTTATCCTTGTTCTTCTATTAACCCGAGGTATCTTTTGAACATTTACAAAGTTGGTTTTGCAGGGGGCTGTTGAGAGTTTACTTGAGCGCAGCTCTCATGTGCAATTAGCCGATGGATCCTGTGTATCACTTGATGAATCTTGCAGCCAGCTTCTGCTATCCAGGCTTATGGAGATGAGTTCAAAGGGATTGAGATGCCTGGGCTTAGCTTACAAAGATGACCTAGGAGAACTCTCTGACTACTCTAGTGATCGTCATCCAGCGCACGCAAAGTTGCTGGATCCAGCTTCCTACTCCTCCATTGAAAGTGACTTGACTTTTGTTGGAGTTGTAGGGCTACGAGTAAGCTTCTCTATTGAAGTCTTTCATGGATCTTGTAGTGGTGCCCATCTCTTTTAATCTTTCTTGCTCAAATTTTTATTCAACAGGATCCACCTCATGATAAGATTGATAAAGCCATAGATGAATGTCGACGAGCTGGGATAAAGGTTATAGTGATAACTGGAGATAACAAATCCACAGCTGAGGCTATTTGTCATGAAATAAGACTGTTTTCTGAAAAAGAGGATATTATTGGGAGGAGCTTTACATGCAAGGAATTTATGGAGCTTCCCTCTTCTCAGCAAATTGATCTTTTGGAAAAACCTGGAGGGATAGTCTTTTCTCGTGCAGAGCCTAGGCATAAGCAGGAGATTGTGAGAATGCTGAAGGATATGGGACAAATTGTGGCGATGACTGGTGACGGCGTGAATGATGCCCCTGCACTAAAGCTCGCTGACATTGGGGTTGCCATGGGCATAAATGGCACCGAGGTAAACAGTTTTAGAATATTTTAGAGCCTCTCAATTTGGTAAGTGAGACAAGGAACACAATAGTCCACTCCTTCCATTATGCATTTTTTTTTCTTTTTCAAGATTTATCCTATACTTTGGCTAAGTAGTTTAAGGAATCACTTGTTGGTTGGATAGAGGCTTATAGATTCATCATTCATGATTTTTAATTTTCACCTTGGGCTGTATCTCAGGGAGGAAACTTGGAACTTATGGATATTCCTTTTCTCCACTGAAGTCAGAATTGACATTAACATTTACAGGTTGCTAAAGAAGCTTCAGACATGATTCTGGCTGATGATAACTTCAATACAATTGTGTCAGCTGTTGCAGAAGGTCGCTCCATTTATGCTAACATGAAGGCTTTTATCCGGTATGGTCCCTTCATAGTTAAGCCTTGGTTTTCATCAAGTGGTGAACAAGCTCTCACTTGTTTCTTTATTGCTCACTGGACATTAACTAAGTGCAGGTATATGATATCATCAAATGTGGGAGAGGTTATCTGTATTTTCCTGACTGCTGTTCTGGGCATCCCTGAGTGCCTAGTACCAGTGCAGCTTCTTTGGGTGAATTTGGTTACTGATGGGCCACCTGCCACAGCTCTTGGATTCAACCCTACTGATGCTGATATTATGCAGAAACCTCCTCGCAAGAATGATGATGCTCTAATTACTTCTCTGGTCCTTTTTCGCTACCTGGTCAGTACTAAATGTTTGTAACAATGTATGGTCAACATGAATAACTAAACATTGAAATGCAGGGCTCATGTCTTGACCTTGGCAGGTTATTGGTTCTTATGTGGGCATGGCGACTGTAGGCATCTTCATTTTGTGGTATACGCAAGCTTCTTTTCTCGGCATTAATCTCGTGAGCGACGGGCACACGCTCATTGAACTGTCCCAGCTTCGTAACTGGGGAGAGTGCCCATCATGGTCAAATTTCAGTGCGACTCCTTTTGTTGTCAGCGGAGGGCGTATGATAAACTTCTCAAACCCCTGTGAATATTTCACAATAGGCAAAGTGAAAGCCATGACTCTGTCCCTGTCGGTCCTGGTGGCTATTGAACTGTTCAACTCCCTGAATGCTCTGTCGGAAGATAAAAGCTTGATCACCATGCCGCCTTGGAGGAACCCTTGGCTTCTGGTTGCGATGGCATTCTCCCTTGGGCTACACTGCCTCATTCTTTATGTGCCCTTCCTCGCAGACATATTTGGCATCGTACCCTTGAGTTTAAATGAGTGGATGTTGGTCATATTGGTGTCTTGCCCTGTTATTCTCATAGATGAACTACTCAAGTTGGTGGCGTGGATCCGGACCAGAAGATTTAGTGCAAAGGAGAAGATGGCATAATTTTTTTTTTTTTAGGTTGACGGACTGGGTTGGCAGACCAATGGACTCAGCTGAGGATTTCATCAGAGAACATATTATACTTTATTTATTCTTTTGCTGAATAGAACATATCATAGTTATGTATTGTAGATTTCAGAGGTTTATCTTAGTTGCCGTAACCTGATATATCCAATTGTACTACTGGAAGAAGGGTCTCTTGTTTTTGCAGTCATTGGCTTAATATAGGCAGCTACTTGAACCCGGTTGAATTTGACCTTATGCCTTGTCAATATCCTTACCTTATTTTCTCTTGAATCCGACTGTTAGGATAAATGGTTCCGTACGTCGGGGATCACCAAGAATGAGGGTGCTCTCAATGAGCTTTGCAGTTTTAGCAATTGAGGACTGCACACTTTTCTTTCTATGTGCCATCAAGCGAGTCAGCAGGTCATGATATCTATGAGACGAGCTTCATTGTCGAGAGTCGGTCGTTTGACAAATGACAAATGAGTTAACCCTGTACGATTGAGTCAGGGCAAACGATGAGCAGTCGGTTTGGGTCTCACATACATGCAAGTCGGGAAAAACTCTTTCCAGAGTGCCCACCATCAGAACAGATGGTCGGTAGTTCAGTTTGTGCAATACACCACAACAAAATGATCCCTTTGCTGAAATCTTTTCATTATTGTATCAAGCTGATCAGTGACAGACATGTCTTGGGAAAGTGATGCATATCATAAACATGACGAATCAACAAAATGATGAAAAAGGGTAATTCTTATACATAATTGGGTAGTTTATATATATATAAAACGATCCATTCTTATTGTTTGTTTGTCCATCTACTTGAGATGTATGTACTCAACAGAACATAAATGAACGAAGCAATTATAATAAAAGCTCTCTCCACCAATCTTCTGCTGGATATTGATATCACTCAAGCATAGTTGCACATTCCATAGACGCACGTACCCTTCTTCTGACTGCACTTGTTGTTGCAGCCCCCGCAGTGCTTCTTGTCGGTCATCGGGTTCACACACTTGCCTTTGCAGCAGATCTCGGTGTAGTGACACCTCTGCCCGCACTTGCCACAGTTGAACCAGTCAGCCTTCGTGTCCACGCACCACTTACCGCAGCAATCTCGGCCCGGGCTCCCCTTTAACCTGCATATTTTCGGGTATCTGTCGCACGTAGCCACGAAAGGAACCCGAGTGTATTTCTGCCGGGCAAGGAAGCGGCCGATCCCTCGAAGAGGGACGGAGCTGTCACCGTCAACTGCTGCTTCTGTGGCAGCGTCTGCATCGGTCCCGTATTCCTCTTCTCCGACAGGGAGGTCATCTTCGTGCGGGATACTGTTGCCATGAGAGAGTAGAGCTAGTGAGATGAGAAGCATTAGTACGAGGAGTTTCTTCATCGAGTACATGATGGCTTCGGAGAGGGAGAGGGAGAGGGAGAAGGAGAAGAGGGTTTAAGCAATGGGAAATTAAAGGAATTGGCTTTTGATATTATTGCAGCGGAGAAGAAGAGAAGATCGTGGAGGTATTTATAGAGAGGAGAAGATTGATCAATCAACACGCACGTTCGGTCACTTTTCATTTTCATTAATATGCATGCATAGCAATCCCATTATATATATATATATATATATAATCGATATCATGCATTTAAAAAAGATATGACTATAATAAAAAGAAAATTAGAGGGATGTGAAAATTTTGGGGCGAAAAGTGACCTTAATACATCAAATCACCTAATTTTCTTTTTTACTAAGGGTGCATTTTTCTTGTCAATATCTTAGCTAACTTGGACATTACCAAATGGTTGACCATAGGTGCTGACGAGTCAGATATTTGACAGTACGTGGGGGTAGTCGAATTCCAGCTATGATAAGCCCAAAAAAGTAAACGGAAGTTAGGTTTTGGGTGGAGAGCATTCGATTATGGACATCCGAATTAGGAGAAAACGGCTGACCATGGTGTAGAAGCGATCCTAATCATGAAGCCAGCTTATTACATGTATTTATTTATATATAAAAAGCCAGGCAGGCATTCGAATTCCGTATCCTTACGCATCACATAAGTACATGTAAATTCGCGTGATAAGTCGGTCAAATCCGGGCAACCATTAAAAGTCCCATCTCCAAGGAGTCCAGGGGGCGTTGTTGATCGAGAATGGGAGCGGCCATCTCCCAGTTAAGGTCTATAGGCACAAGTCAGGAGGTGTGCAATTGAGTCTGTCCGAATGATATCAGGTGAGAAAATAATATATATATATATATATAAGAAGGTGGGTGACGATTTTATATTTTTCTCTACCTGAAAAGCCGTTACAAGACCACTTCAAAAGCATCTGACGGATTCGTTTTGTCGATCCTTTGACTTTCAACGTACGATGATCGCAAATACTGAAAAACCAGCCTCTTGATGAGTAGTGTCATCGAAGATAAGTCAAGGTAAACCAAAAAAAACAAAAATGGTGGGGGTGGGGGGGAATAAGACCGTGAGGTAACCTCGACGTGCTAAAATGGAGATCGGAGAACCCCCACCAATCGCAGGTTGTAGCTGGTAAGATCAAGATCAGTTGATTCACGTATTTCGGTTTTGAGTTCCTCAATCCCATCCATGGCCTCTAGCTCTTCGTGAGGACGTGCAGTCAAGAAAACTAGAATGGGACGTGTCGGCGTGATGTCATTTTGCTGCCGGATGGTTAACTGGGTGATTATCAAAGATTGCGCCCACCTGTCCTACATCGTTCACGTAGGTTGTTCTTTCTCCTGGTGCGTTTTGCTTCTGGCTTGTAGTCGACGTGTGAGGGAGGAGAAGGGCGGTAGTGAGGACAAGACACCCAATCACTCCGGGCACACGAGACGACGAGTCGCCGCCTGCTCTGGAAAGCTAGCCAGTCCATACCCACAGGTGAGACCGTGTATGGGACATTTCTATCATCGAATGGAGGGGGACCGATGATGATTACCTCCGCCGTCAAAGATTGCTCGATTGATAGGTATCTGGGAGCCTCTCAGAGCTCAAGTGATGGAATCATTTATAATGAGTATGACGATCCAAATGTCCCATACTCATGAAAAGTCTCCTCAGACAGCCAGCTCGGCCCTCTCATCGCTTACCGTTCGCGCGTTCCGGCGAAACCGAAAGGAGGGGTGGTGGGTTCGTCTCTTGTGGGGTTGTCAGATCATGATCGAGATCAACTGATGCTGGAGATTTCTCGAAATTGTTCGATTCAGGATATGGCCCTCGGTGGGAGACTCTAGTTTGCTGTATTCCTATCTAATATCTTGTTATTTTGGAGGTCTATAATTAATTCTTCCATTTTACATTGAATGGAATTTCAATGGATTGTTCCAGCATGGTCGACCGACAGACAACTCACTTCTTGAACTTCAAGCCCCTTAGGCTCAGTCACCACAAACGTCCCACGATCATTGCAAACGAGTACGTATAGGTCCCCCGAACCTGAACCCACCAACCGCGATAAAATTTTCCATATAGAGTCAGTACTAGGAACAAGAAACTGACACTCAATTGAGAAATCACGTAAGAAAATTTTCTTCGTGATATCAAATCTATAACTAAAACTGTCCAGTTTATCGGCAGATTGAATGCTTCTCTTCTAAGCGACCAGTTTCCATGGCGTCCAAGCCACCTTTCTCTCTCACTCACAGAGGCAATTCCCTCTCCCACACACCATGCCAACACAGCACGGGCCTTCACATTCTATCTCCCCATCTTCTTCGATATTCAGTCTATAAAGAGAGCGAGAAGAGAGAGTGGGGGAGAGAGAGAGAGAGAGAGAGACAGACAGACAGAGAGAGACAGAGAGAGATGTGTTGCTGCTGCTGGAACTGTAGGCTATGCCTGCTCTGCATTAGCCTGGTCCTGGTGGTGGTCCTTATTGGGCTCCTCTTCGGCTTCGGATTCTTCAAACAGGTCACTGCTATCACCCCTGATGACTGCAACTTCAATGCAACCCTCTGCAGCTCCAACATTGCCACCACTGCCGCCACCGGCGGCAGGCCCTTCTTCGCACCTCCTCCACTTTACTGAACTAGATGATGATCAATTCGTCCCATCTGATCTGTTCTCGGTTGGTTGATTTACCGTTTTACGATTTGAATCTCTTTGTGGGCTGCCCGCTGTGCGAATAGCTTTGGTTGGAAAATGGAACTGAAACTTGGTACCGGTCGATTCTCATCCAATCTCTTACAAGCCTTACTACTGCTATTATCAACTCATTGAGATCAGGATGTTGCTCAAGAACATATGACTGAACTCCTCTATTACGAATGAACTACCAAGGCAGAACCTAAGGGCTCGATTACTGTGGTTTCTATGTATCGAATTGAATACTTCAACCACGCCGATTAACTGAAAGAGGATTTCACAATCGCCGGACTGAGCTGAGTCTACAAGACCTTATCCCCCTAGATCTTCTGCTTCTCAAATTCGCGATGAGCTAACACGATTCACATATGAAGGCTGGCTGCAACAAGAAAACATAAAATTACCAGGACGAGCCTGCCAATCACTCACTTAACTGGAGGGAGTAGCTTAGTGGGTCCTTTACCATATCCCTATTTATAGATTCTATGTGCATCAAAATGCAGATGAATGACGTCAAAACTGTATATTTTCCTCACAACAAAATTTACTCTGGTTTACAGAGTAACATTATCATGAAAGGAGAGGCCAGCCTCCATCATCTTGTAAATAAATGATTTGCCCAGTGAATGTAAAGCACGCCCGCTTTACACGTACCCATTTGGCCTCTGATCACTCTTTGCAGATATCTTCTGCTGGTCAGCATCGTAATGTTGAAAAGCCGAATCTAGAGCCTGTATTGAATATGGAACTGCAATTGTAAGATCATAGGCTTTTCTGTTGCAAAGGAGAGCAATCCCTCCACCCCCCCTCTCTCTCTCTCTCTCTCTCTCTCGTGCATAATTTCTAACTCAAGAAATACAGAGTCTCAAATAACCAGACAGCTAGTTTTTGTAAACAGAAAAATCAGAAAGATATTGAAAGCGCCATCTTTTATAGATCAAATGGTCACAGCAATTTCTCCCTACAGATCCCATGTCAATCAATTTAGGCTCCAAATAAAATACATACAAGTGATCGACTCCTCAGGCCATGGCTAAGACTAGAACAAGCTTGCAACTATAATGAAAAAAAATTCTGTACCTGATGCATTTGACGAACAAGAACTGAAACTTGCTGCTTGTGGTTGGCTGGTACAGATTTCTTTATCTCCTGTTATACCATCAAAGAAATAGTTAATAATAGTTGCATTATCCTTCTCGGGGATACTGTCCCAAGGGCATATTAAGAAGGTCATTTACAGAGGAAGAGAGTGAAAATGGTACCTCTAGCTGTGGATAAATTTGTGACATGGCTTCCTTCAGTCTATCTACCTGCAGGTGATCTGTTAAATGAGCAATAAATATGTCTAGATAGAAAAGAGATTTTGAGGATTCATTGTATGGAAGCATATGTTTACCTTTGCGTAAAGGTAAGCACTAGTTATTGGATATGAAGACCAAAAATGCTTCAGTAGTTCCTGAATAGAGGACCAGTGCTGGAGAAGAGAAGTCTCTTTATTGATTATCAGAATAGACTAAGAAATTATGCTTCTGGTAAACAAGAAAAAATTTGAAACATAGACAATAACAATGTTGAGTTACATGAAGAATCTGCTCCTTTGTTGTGCAAGGCAACTTGTCCAGAGCACTGTCTTGAGAATTCTTTCCCACGTCATATTTAGTACGTGATATATCGTGGGCCAGTGCATTAAATACCTATAAGGTCAATACCAACTTAAATCATCGTGGTAGGAGGGAATATTAAACAAGCTTTTCCTGAAGAAGACTATTACCTGCAGAGCATCTTTAGACTTAACTATGGGATCATGCAAACCCGCAGATTTAACCTGAGATATGCATTCCCTGAGGGACCCAAATGCTTCACTCAATTTTACAGCACTCTTCCTTTTTGCTGTTCCTAGTGGATCCTCCCCCAGAATCTTGATGGCATTAGCTTGTTGAGAATCAAAATAATCTCGAGGGTCCTGGTTTATACAATAGGAGCCAACTACATTAAAAGGAGAACTCATAATTGCATTTTCAAGTAAAATTGCAGGTAGAAGATTCTTGTCCTTCACCTTGATACAAAGTGGAGCTACTGGAGGATTATGGGGTGCTTCAAGATCTTCAATCTCAGTCACACGTGAAAGTCTCTGTAACCACTCCTGATCAGCATTTGCAGCAGAATCCTCATTAGCCAGCTCAGCTACATAAAGGAATGAAGGTTAGGAACTACTTTTTCAATCTTCAAGGGACAACATCATAGAGTATAAAAAAAATATTACCTTGTTTTGACCGTGCAAGTGCCTCTGCAACAGTTTTAGTGTCTTCCAGTTCCACTTCTACACACAACAAAGGACATATTCAGTCTCACATACTGATCTCTCATAAGACATGTACTTAGAATGAAATAGATTAGTGAAAAAAACCCACCAACAGACATTTACATACAAAAGAAAAAGGGTCAAGCAGCAGAAAACTCACGAACAGATCTCCCCTCAAGCACAACAGCAGCATGTCGGTTAAGGTCATGAGCTAATGTCCTTCTATACAGCTCATATTGTGGTTCAATTATTTCCTTGCCCTCATCATGAAATATGCCATGGTCCTACATGTAAGATTTGAATGAAAAGAACAATAAGAGAAAATTCACATCATTCCACATAGTTAAGGTGGTTCTGTTAAATGAACTCAATTAACTGCTGAAGCCATTATACCGGTAGATGGGTGTAATCATCCCCTTGGTCAGCTTCCATGTTTACAGTGGGATCCACTCGTCTTATCTACACAAGAAAAAAATTTTGCACTGGTCAAATAACAGTGAATAAATATGTGACACAGAAAAGCATAAAAATGAAAGAGGAAAATACCAAACAATCTATAGGAATGCACCTATGTAAAAAGAAAAGGTACCTTTCGTCGAGCTTCCTCAGCCAATATGTCATCATGCTTCAGGAAAATGGCAAGTTCTTCATCTTCAGCAGCCTCAGCCGCAGCAGCAATAGCATTTTTTGTGCTGTGAAGGTATTCAGCTTTAAAATATTTGGTCCAAAAGTCTTTTTCTGTCATCTGAAAATAACAAAAGATGTTTACAAAGAGCAACCAAGTATATACTGCATTTACTTATCAAAAGTATATAATGCATTTGAATGAACATAACATCATCCTGCTACAGACAGTGGAAGCAGTTTAAAGGAGGTGCAAAACCTAGAAGCAACAGCAATAGTACCTTATTAGGAACAAAACTCAAGAATGCCTGATGGACTGCAGGTTTCTCAGCAAAAATCTGATGGGATAAAAAGGATCAGCATTAAAGTGATTACCAAAGATGATGCAGAACAGAGTGGATGTAGCAGAAGAATGAAAAAGCAAATAAATTCAGCTCATACATCCACATACAACAAGACATGTACATGTGATATTAGCAGTTTTCATCAACATATCGATGATATGAAGTATTGTTGCCTTTCCTGATGATCACTTACAACTA
Organism: Sonneratia alba; assembly: GCA_900174645.1. NCBI lineage: Eukaryota > Viridiplantae > Streptophyta > Magnoliopsida > Myrtales > Lythraceae > Sonneratia > Sonneratia alba. The sequence continues at coordinate 559,594 of FWPY01000047.1, forward strand.
GAAATGAAATAAATTAAGTTTACAGTTTCAAGTTAATAATGACTAGAAGTCCTCAAAAAGGTTTAATATCAGCCAGCATATTGGAACACCTAACTGATTAAAGATTAACCATAGAAAAAACTCCAATATTTCAATTTGGATGGCTATATCAGATCAGGTCTTTATTTTCTTTTTATCCACTCCATCCTACCATGCCGTAAAGGAAGCAGTAACAACAAAGAACTGAAGAAACAAAGCCAGGTTATTATAACATTATAATGTTTAGCAGTTGATTAGGAGTACCTGGAGAATGACTTCTGGTGTCAAACTGAAAGTAACTTTGTTGGTCTGCAAAAAAGGTAGATAAGTATAGTCAGTATGACTGGTTAAAAAAAACACAACAATTATCTGCATTCTTGTCCAATTGCAGAGTTCAAGCCTGTCCATAAGGGCAAACATAAGAGGTGGGCAGACATGTACCCGACCATCAGTTGCTGGTTTGATGTCCGAGATCATGGCACTTTTGAAGCCCACACGTTGTTTTCGCTTATTGCCATATTCTCTCTCAAGTAATCTCTGCAATGTGGAATAACCAGGCAATCAAACAGTTAGATAATACTTAGCTAGGTTGTTTTCCTGTCAAAACCTTATTTTTAAGCTACAGATGGACAAATGAACCTAGGAAACATTTGCATACACATCAAACTAACCTTCCTTGTTGCCCAAAATTCAGCCTCTGTCAAAATACCACCAATCACAAGTTGCTTATGAAGTTTCTGCAACTCACTGTGATGGGCAAATTTTTGCAAAATCAGGTGATTCTAAGAGACAATTATTATATATTATGAGAATATAAACATTCTGAAAAGCAAGATATAGGTCAAACATTGATCTGAAAATACTACTCAGACCATCACACAATGAACATTAGCCAGAAATAATAGACAGCCATTTTCTTCCTTATATTGCATTTTGAAGAAAAATCATCCAAGAAACTTACACCACATAAAATCGCTAAGGAAAAACAGAAGTGAATTAATACGGAAAAAAAAAAACTAAAAATGCAGCAAAGACAGTAACATAAAAGCAGCAAGTTCTTATACTGAAATAAAGGCCTGAATAAGGGTGAATAATTCAAACAACATGTATGAAAACTGGATCACTCCAGGGTTCCTGCACAGGAAGCTGAAAATTTGGCTTGGGGATTCAAGACGCAAAAGAGAAATGCAAAATAATCCTAAAAGCAATATGATTATTATATCTTCATTTTTGGACAACATGGAGGAGTAATAGGCAGGGATTTGATGCTGCAGAGTAGAACAATATTAGTTTACCAGAAAGATTAATTAGAGATGTATATTTTTATAACATTGAAAAATATACTTTGGGTTTCGATACCTTTCTGGATATGATTGATTCATGATATGTTTATCAAACTCTTCTATACTTCGACTCTCACTTCCTATACACTCTAAATCTACACCCTCCTGGTTGCTATTAATGAAATGCTTTTATTTCATTTCTTTAAAAAATCCAGGAAATGGAAACTAGCATTGACAATGTAATATTAGTATAGTTGCAAGTTCAGCAATCACAAAAGGTTTAAAACACCTTCATGATGGAATCAGAGTCACTAAGCTCTATACATTTGCAATGTAAGAAGATGCTAATTAGAGTAAAGCTGATCATACTGAAGGATTTTCTAAAGACAAAATATTTGAAATGCAGTCGTACACTATAGATTGTAAAGTGAATATCTAAAGGTCAATATGACCCAGGAAACTGTAAAGACAATATTATGCCATGGCATCTTTTCCAGTATAATAATTATAATAGTTATTATAGATGAAACATGAGAAACTCAAAACAGAAGATGCCATAATCAATGGGCAATGATGTACATTGCTCTTCAATTCACAAATGACTTGAAAGTGATACCTATCCTCTCGCAAAAGTTTGATTCGGACCTCCAGCTCTGCTCTGTTGATTTGCTCATTAGGAGTTATGATATCAGGCTTTGCAGGAGCAGCTTTTGCAGGTGCCCCAGATTTTGCAATAGCCTTGCCTGTTCAAGAAGTGCTAGCTGAAGTTCAGTTTGAGATAATTAGCTAATCAGCTTGGCAAGCAACAAAAAGGACTAAAGTTAACAATTCAACAAAATAACTTCAACACTATGCATCTCAAGCTAATCTTCCCCATGGTGCAATACAAGCACCCTGATAAAGTAACAGACACACTGGTCTTACTAAAGAAACACTTCCAATAAAGCAACAACGTAGAGAGACATTAGTTTATCCTGCTGTATTTCAAGTGACAGGAAGAATTCCATGCAAGGTTCAAAACACCATAATAGCTACTTCATTTAGCTTTCTTAGAAAGCAATAACTCCACATACACCTCCAGAAGCATTTCATCAACTGAATGAAAGTTCATTAAGCTAGTATATGCAGAAGTATGCTTCTTTTACTTGAGCAGCAATGATGAAGATCTAGACATATACTTCTTTAAGCAATACCAGAGCAACAAAAGTGATATTGGAAACCTTATTTCACATCTATACATTCTTTTTCCTTTTTCCTTTTCTTCTTTGATATAACTGCTTCTAAAAAAATATAAAATTAATTTAAAGGGTTTATTTTGACCATTGGACTTATTCTTACCAACAAAATCTCTGCAAATATGCATATCCGGATAGCTTTCAAATTCAAAAATATAACTTCCACCCTGTCAAAAGGAAAAAGGAAAATCTCTCATCATCAACAAAGAGCCTGCGCTAAATATTTGTATCTAATAAATTGCCAAATGTAAGAACAGTTATATCACATGACATCACATTATTTACGTTTGGAAAAACCATCAAATTACAGGTAAAGCAATAAAGCTAAGTTCTATCCATCAAAATAAAAATAGAGCTCAATTCCAAAACTCTAACCTGATCATTGGTGAGATTAAGCCATGGAGGTTTATTGGATCCCTCCTTCGTATTTTTGTGACCTGGAATCCAAACAAAAGCATCAAGCACAGCATTATCATAAACGATCCTCTTTGAGTGGAGAAATTGGTTGGTAATGTACTGTAGCACCCTTCATGTTACATCTAAGAGGGAAGAAAGATATGATTCCAAGCTCCTCCAAGGGTCGAAGAGTACTCACATAAAACAAATTTAGAAGATCCTTAGTTTGTATACTCATAGTAATTCAGATGGCACTAAGCGAACTAATCCAGCAGAATGTCTCAAGTACCTTTAACATTTCTAAAATTCACATCAAGCTTCGATGCTGAATTAGGATTGTGAGGTATGAATGCCAATCTATCACCACCCTGCAAAATTTTAAAACAGATAAGCTTCAGAAATCGCCAATACTGCACGTGTTGTCAAGCCGCTCACAGATGTATAGATTGTCACCGAATTGCTCGCATCTCGAAAAACTAAGTCATTGGGGCGAAATTTCATAGAACCCGGTTTCATTTTCTTCATCTATTTCCCAGATTTCTAATTTCCTACTGGTTCCACTTGCGACACCCCTTCGACTGATCGGACAATGACAGAACAGCTCACTCTTCTTCACCCTCAGCAACAGCGTACGATTGCAACCAATCAAATCGGAGCTGCTCCCTACCATTTTCAGAACCCCTGGGGTCCCCGGGTCCTTCACTGAGGTCTTGTACTTGACACGCTTCATCACATGCCCGCTCGCCATCCTCCCCGGAGCGAGAAGTTACCCTCAGGAATCAGCAGAGATCGGATTCAATTGATCTTGATCACCACTTCAATCTAAGATTCTCCCAACATTGAAGAGGAGACAGCTGCGAGTGCAAGAAAGTTGGGGTTTTAAAATGCACTCAAACGAACTGTGAGCGATGTTCTGCTCTCAAACGAATTGTGAGAGAACCGGCCGGTTCATAATTTTGAACCGGGATTTGATGCTCGGCTGGGTCTACTCGTGCGATTGATTTGCTGCGGTGGGGTGTTTTCCGACGGGAGCTCTGAATAGTGAGAGAAGATTGATCTACTGATCGCAGATCCAGAGAGAGTGAAAAGTCGGCGACGATGGCGTCAGGATGGGGGATCAATGGGAACAAGGGGAGATGCTATGACTTCTGGATGGATTTCAGCGAGTGCATGTCTCGTTGTAGGGAGCCTAGGGACTGCGCCCTCCTCCGCGAGGACTACTTCGAGTGCCTCCACCACTCTAAGGAGGTTCTCTCTCTCTCTCTCTCTCTCTCTCATCGTACCTCGATTTTCATTGATGCCTCACTGGGCGATCGATTTTTCGGTGATTGTTTACATTGTTGTTGCCCTTGAATTGCTGTAATTTTTGCTAAAACCCTAATTGCAGAAGTCGACTACCCGCTAATTCTGATTTTATGGGCCAACTTGGTCTGTATAGATAATCGTTTCCGTGAGCCCTTAATTAGGGACTTCTCGGCGGGACTTTCACCTATCCAGGAGAATCATTGCTGATGCTCCATTTGAAGCTCCTGATGACGGTGCTTTTAGTGTCAATTTTTTTCTAGTTCCAGTGTCAATTCACTTCCCATGGACAGAAAAGGTTGCTGTTTTGCATTATCCACCGTGGGTAGGATTCATTCGCTATGTAAGCTTCTGTAACGATGAATTGTCTGTTCGGGAGCTACTCTGAATTCCTTTATCAATACAGCAGCACCTCAGCATCTAGTTACCATCCTCAGAGTAATGATAAATCATGTTTTGTTCTATAAATTATGATTATTATCTCACTCAGCCCACAGTTCATCAATTCCCAGCCTCAGACATATTTCATCGTAGAGGGAGCAGGTGGGTTAATCTTTGTTGAAAGATGGGGAAATTTTAGTGCTCATAAGACACAAATGAGAACTGGATCCGGTAATGGAGCTCTTTGGGAATGTTCCCTGCAAATAAAAGTTGTTGAAGGAGTCAATCTTTGTCACTTGCCATTGTGATAAATTTCATCTTTGTCCTACCTCACTCATTCTTTGCGAACTTTTGTTCCCTGCTCAGTTCCAACGAAGAAACCAGATTTACAAGGAAGAACAGCGCAAGCTCAGAGCGGCTCAACAGAATGCTGGAGGAGACGGTGGTGAAGCCCATCATCGTTAGCCCCGAGTTTTCATCTTCTGCGGATGGATGCGACAGCTTCTGTGATCATGATTGGATATTTTTGAAAACCCTGTTTTGTGTTCCTGGTCTCCTGAATGAATTGAGCAGACGTCTCTTCCCAACTGATGTTGATCGAGTTGCTTCTGTTCTCATAAGCCGATTTGGCACACGAATCATACCAGACGCCATCTAGTTGTTATAATTCTTTGACTCAATTTTAAATTTTGGTGCTCACTGCCCTACAGTTATCTCCTCCTCCTCCTGGAAATCACTTCTTCTATAAGATTTTGTCTTATCTATTGTATCGATATGGTATACTATGATTAGTAGATGATTATATTATTATATAGGGGAAATACTGTATTTAATCTTGAACTTTACGAAAATTATATTGCCGGCTGCAACCTCCGCCTGGCTTGCACGATGCGATGACATCAAGTAGTCGTATACTCGAACTTCAGGAAGTGAAGGGCCGTCTTGCCGCTCCTCTCGTGCTTTCTTCTCCTCCACGGCTATTTGATTGATTCCATTTACCAATACACTGGACTGGCATCAAGTGCATTCATTTTGTAAGTCATCAGATCAGACATCATTCTCACAATTATTGCTGAGTACAATATCCATCCGACAAATCTCACCCGGCAGCTGTTTGGTCGACTTCGCACTTGATGAAAGACCCTATTATTCTGCTGCGTAGCCAGTAGTACTTTATCCTTGATATGTGGGGTCGAAACCATTGCAGGATCAATAGGATCAACCACCGAGCCATATTATTATAATCTGAGTAAAAAATCGATTGCCGGCATGTTGCTTAGCAGACTAGCGGAGGGCAAAACTTGCCTGAGAGGAACATCGCCATGAAGAACTGAATCAGTATTGTTGCTTGATGGATGTGTTAGTTCAATTCTTCATATAAGCCTTACAACAAATAACGTCTCGATGATGGAGAATATTTCAACAGTTCCATATATGAAGGTACGTTCCTTTCTATTAGATATTAATACCAGGGCAAGTCAATCCTTGGCAAGAGATCATATATGGCTTCATCAATTGCTCCAATAGGAAGAGTTATTCCTTCAGTTGCTGTTGCTGATGCGCTAATGTATCATGAAGTCATTTCTTGTGCAAACAACAGCCACCACCACATGTCCGAGTATACCTTATGCCTTCTGTACTGTATCCTGGAGATGGTCATTGCTTGTGTTCATCAAAAAGACTTACTATCCACTCTCTGTAATTCGACAATCTTATCGAGCCTGGAAAATGACAGAATGGACCATCGATAACAGTTCCCAATGACATCGGAAGAGATCATAGTGAAATAACACAAGATTCTAATACATCAATTTGGCAGCAATCAAAATCACTAGGATGGGACAGAACATTTCTTTATGAAGAAACTTACTGCCTCAAGAAGATGGAGAAGATCGGACGAAGCATGAATGTGGCCAGTACTGAAATATGACTGAGCATATTCTTCAATATTCTCCAGCCTGCAATTTATTGTTTGTGCATTACATATTATATTCTGCTGTAACTTACCAGAACATCATATCCCATGAAAGGGTCAGGCTGATCCCAAGGTTATGGAATTAGAAAATCAGGGATCATGTTCAACAAAAAAAAAAAAAAATTGAAGTTGTTGCTATGGCTAGAGTACCTGTAAACATAATTTACCATGATGCCTCCACTTTGACGGAGCCCTTTCTCAGATTGATCAGCCATCCAATTGATTCTCTCAATCATCTATTTAACATTAACTTCTTTTAGTATAGGTTGGAAAAGAACAGTTTTAACTTACCAATCATAGTTGCCCATTTGTATTCTTCACAACAAACAACTGATTTAATTGATAATTGAACAGTAAAAATAGTACAGCACACATACCGCTCCATTTTGCAAGTGAAAATTTGTAACAGAATCTAATGCTTTTCCTCTCTTTTTCTCTTGCAGAAGGTACCTACAGTCATTGAATCAATTCAACTACTTCTTAGAGCAATGTCAGAGCAAAATCATTTGCACAATCAATTCAAACCAGCTCATGATCTATCATGAAGACATAATATGGACGATTTTTAGTAACAGTATGTCTCTCATTGGCGGGGAGAGATTGGAATCCTTTGTACAGTACTTTATTCAGTAATATGACACTGCTAAGTTAATTGTGAAGCTCATGGAATGAGCATATGCATGAATTGACAATTAGATTGGTCAAATTTATACACTTAAAATTTAGCATTCCGATTATTTTCTTATGGCCTTTAATGCAAGTTATTATGCCTGTTTCCATATCCGACTATATAAGGTTGATCATAGAAGTAAAAAGGCAACAGCATGAAATTGAAATTTTGTTGAAGTGAATGTACCGGGCACAAAGTCGCATCAGAGGCGGCTTTAAGACTGCCTGCAGTTCTGATGAATTCTTCCAGTCATGATTCTTTGAAATCAAAACGTGTAACATCACCTCCATCCCATTTTTCATGACACCAAAATCCCTGAAAATGTGAACTATGAACTTCAGAATAGTTCCCAGCTCTAAAAGGGAAATCAATTTGTTCTGATAAATGTCCGCATATCACTTTTAGGCACAAAAAAGATGGATTTCAGGGAACAGGTATTTCATATTCATAAGAAAGGACCAACCCTGGTATCATCCAAAACACCACCTGGTCCACCAATGCTTCAGTTAAAAAGCACTTGGTTCAAAAACGACTTTTACTATTTATATTTAAATAAAGATTTGCTCTTCTGGCTAAGAGTTTTTCTCGGTTCCTCTGAAAGATGTATTCAAGTATCTTTCAAATTCATGAAACTGAGAAACTGACACTCTAATAGAACATCAAAGAGCTAAGATGATTAGGCAATTCTAAGATCATTCTTAGAAAGCTAACTCGGATAAGCTCAGGAATGCTCTTTCTTCCTCTGGCTTGAGTATGTTTTCCCACAATGATGAAGTTGATCTATCAGTTGATGAATGTGACAAAGCCTCAACTTCAGCGAGCTTCGACTGAGCTCCCAACTTTGACAGCAGCCACTGCATGAATCCTGGGATTGGACTGAGTGTAGCAAATGTCTTCACAAGGGAAATTACAAATATTCAGAAAGCAACAATACATCCCAGAAATGTATATGAATAACAGTATCAAATAGGGAATTCAATAAAGATTTCCTTTTGTTCCCATCACTGTACAAAAAGGGTAGGTTATGATCTAAGAAGGTTGAAAACAAGATCATGTGATAATCTAACTTTGAAGGAAATAGAAGAGAGGATATCCATATGAAGGTAAACTGGAAACAACACCTATTATATAGTTTACCTAATATATGATGATCACCAGAGTAATATACGCCAAAATGACTCTTTCTGTTATTTTTCTATTTGCTAATTGAATAGTAGAATCATAATCAGTAAAACATGGCAAAACGTGTCACCACTTGATAGAAAAACAAAAATTTTCTTAAAAAGCTGAAAAACACTAAGAATGAAATCTTTAAGAAAAAATGCTGAGAGCAAAGGCTATGTCACCACCCTTCTGCCCAAGGGATGGTGGTTTTTTAGGTGCCTATCATTTGATAGGGGTAAACCCTGTCCTCTCCACAGCTCCATCTAGCACAACCTTGCTGACATGGAGCCTTAAGTTTCACCAGGCATGGGGTGGCAACAACAGCTGTGCAGAAAATGCCAGGCAACAACTCTTGGATATTTTCTTGAATACCCTTTTATACTTCAGAGTAATGCAGCACCATGCCTCATTTACTAGCACTCTACTGTCCAGCCAGAAAATACATAATGGTAACAATAAAAGCAACTCCAGCTAGCTAGTAGGCCAGAAAGTGATTGGCGGCAGGTGGAATACTCACAGATATTTGGGCCATTTCTCTTTTGAGCAATGCAACCACACGTTTAATGAGAAACTTTCCTAGGTTTATTCCCACCAAGCCCGGCTGCAATTTCAGAAGGCAACTTATGAAACTTGAGAACCTGGACAAAAATTCTTTGTGGAATGCAGAGACAAAATAAAAAAATTCTTTAAAATCTATTTTTACTTATCATTCTAAAAAAAATTGAAAATCTACATTATATCATCCTTTTGTTTCATTTAATCAGATAAATCATAAGAATTATTCAAACCTGGGTTGATGATATGGAATAAAATAATGCACATGTCGCTTCATCTTCAGGTATGGGAGGATTATCCCATAAAACCTCCTACAATCAAAATGGTAAAATTCATAAAATGGACAAAAAACCAAAGATAAAAATGGCTAAGGTGCAAGAACGCTGCCTGTATAGTTTGAGCCACACTATTTAGTAGGGCAACCTCGATGAATATCAGCGGCTCACCTGCAGCAAAAATAATATGTCAACAAACTAATCAACACTGAATTCTTCCAGAAAAATACAAAAACCACGGCACTCAATTTTTCATCACTTCTATTTTGTAACATATATATATGCGGCCGGTCAAGTGTCTCAGCCAAACATTCAAAATACACTATTCACTTTCATCACGTTGCACTCTTAAATTGTTCAATCAACAATCACAAGGCAAGTTGCCAAATCAGTTACACATATAACATCTAAAGAGAAAGGTCCACATGAAAATACCAAATATGCAAATTAGTAGAGGAAGGAATGAGGTCCTAAAAATAGATGACAAATCTTATATGAGATGGAGCCTCACTCTTGTAAGAAGGATATATCAAGCATGATCTAACAGTACTCTATAATTAGAAAAACAGTATAATGCACAGAAGTAAGACACTATAAAGAATATCAAGCAAATAAAAGCAAAGCAAATGGGATATTATTAACTTGGTATCGCTGAATGGAAGTATCCGAAGCAACGGCGACCCACTCCCAACCTTCGCTTGAGGTCTACAAGGTTGCTGATAGGATGCACCGCCTGTAGTTTTATCACTAACTTAGAAGGTTCAAACGAAAACAAGATATGGAAATGTTACAAACATATAGGTAGAAGAACCTCATATGCCACAATTTTCTCAAGCAAAGATGCAGGATCATTCCATGTGATTTGATGAAGCTCCAATGCAGCAGGACTTAGCCATGTGCTAAGTTTCTCCTTCAAATAGGAATCAAGGGCTCGTAATGAAGCAACATTGTCCTCTCTGTTACAAAAGTGTCAGTAGTCCAAATTCAGATGTAGGCAGTTCGGTGATCCTCGATCACATCATGCCATCAAAGGGAAACAAAAGGAGCGCAACTAACGTGATAATGTCCAACTAATGAATTTAATCAAAAGGACGAGATAGTTCCAAATAATCCAAGATACCAGCTTGAAACGTAGAGTGTTTCAGTCTCTTCAGATCATCGTGAAGACTAAAGCCATCATAGCTAAGACATACTGCACAACAATGTTATGCTCCTGTTCTAATGCCTCTTTGAAGGACTGTTGAGTTTGAAAGAGAGAGTTATATTGGCCAAGATGTAGACGGCAATAAAATATAGCCAAACATGAACTAAACCTTTGAGGTGAATGAATCTAAATGTGAAGCAAAATCCCTTCTTTTCAAGCATTCTCCAAAACTACAACCAATACATGACAGAGATGGAGCAATGATCAAATTCTTTGTGGTAGGAAAAGAAATAATAGATTCGTATGAAGGGTAACCTTACGCGAGAATGCACAGGATATCAGCACGTAGAATGGCCAAGAACTTCAACCCACCAGGGTGGGTGTTTAGTCTTTCAAAAAGAACTTCATACACAGGCTTCAGAGCATGTCTCAAATTTCGCTCCATACGGTAGAAAGTAGAAAACAAGCCTTCTTCTTCGACAGAATCAGCCAGAGCTCCATCATCTTGAGTCCAGATTCCAAGACAACCTCTTAATATGTAAGAATGGTTGTAAGTAGAATGTGCAATCAAATGGCAATGACTTGCTAACCTTTAGGAAGTTCTAGGCTTAGATACTGATTTATAAGCTGCCTCACTTGCACCCGGTTAAGATCATATTCTCTGGCAAGAATTAGCAGCAGCTTGCAACGGTTTGCATAAGAGAGATCAAAGTAACCCTGGATTAATTATCACCATATCAAGGATCAGCAAAAGAAGCATAACAATGAGCATCATTAGTCAGAGACTGTAACCCCAAATCTAACCTCTGAGAAGTCACTGAGTACAACATCTAGAACTTCAGTTTTATTCATTGATATGGCAGAGTGCATAGATTCCCTCACTTGTTCAAATGTCCTTCAGGAAAATGAAACTCATTGACATATTTCTCAATACAAATTTCTTCTAAATGAAGGGGAAAAGAGATAAGGATCTTTTGAAAGTAAATGCCTGTGATTGTGGGTTGGACTGAACGTTCTGTTTCCTTCCCCTCCACCATCTTTGATGCCGCATCCTTGGGACTCATTTCCATGATTTTCTGCTCTCGTTTCATTAACCTGGTCCTGATCCAAATTGGAATAAAAATTTCCGACAAAACGCAGGATTGAGTATACCTAGGTTAGAAATAACGTACTTTTCCTGCATTTCATCTAAAAGCAATCCTCACATCTGAAAAGTTACCCTTACAATCCTTCAAAACCATACTCATTTTCTCTCCAGCTCTTTATGATCCTCTGCCTGCTTTAAACTTCAGTTAAAAGATCATCTTACAGAAAAGTTGCACCGTAGTGCTGCCAAATCACATACTGGGACAGTAACTTTTTCACTGAAAGCTCAAAAGCACGACGCAATTCGATTCGGTGGTGCGGATTCTGCATGATATACAACCATAGGAAATCAATCGGAGGGCTTACGGCGAGAGGGGAGAGAGCCAGCTTGCTGGGTTCGCCGGGTCTCATCCTCGTCCGCATTAGGATCGCCAATGCCTTCTTGTTCATGCTCTGAATTGAACAGAGAGCGATTGATTGTTAAACAAAATATATGCGTTCCATTGCGAGCGGGTGCTCAGGAAGAAGAGCCGAAGGCATCGAGTGAAAGCTACGCGAATGTAGTACTCTAGGGTTTTTCCCCGTCAGCGTCTGCAGTTACAACGTCCTTTTCTTCTGCGCGCGCCAAGGAAAGGGAACGTCTCCTCTCCCCGGCAAAAACAACCACCACTTCTCTCGGCGAGAGACAGAAGAACATTGGCCCGAGCCGACCAAATCAGGGAAAAAGCCGAAAAAGGAAGGAGAAGGAGTAGTCATTACTTTAACGTTATCTGTTAACCTTCAAGGTCGAGCACGTTTGAACTTTGTTGCAACCAGAGGTTATCGAGTAACCTATATACTGAAACACAACCAATAATCCTACCATGTATCACGTTGCCTCCTCGTTCATGAAAATTCCTTAGGTGACGTTTTCATAAAGAAGAGGGAAAGCTTAGGCATCGAATCATTCATTGAGATGGCAAGAGCAAGACAATCTCGAAGGCGCATTCTTCGGTTAGTAAGTACATATTATGCTCAGACTGGAGATGCTCGTGCTGTTCACCCCTTAATAATACACATAAAGCTTCTAGAACTTCTGAATCAAGACTGAGTTGGCGAGTCCGGCCTGCTCGATCGTCTGGTTGAGATCGGTGAGGACCTTTGGAGGGAACCCCATCACCTGGAGCTGGTAGGCCCGGGATGCTCCAGGACTAGAGGAATCAATGAAGGCCCTGATGTCGTTGATCGTATGGTGATGGTTGAATCGAGGGAGCAGGCGAGTCCCATCTGCCAATCGCACCTGGACTGAGGTCACAGGTTGCGATTCATCTACTTTGAAGTCCATCGATGGGGCTGGAGCACTAGTGAAAGCTGCAGAGGCGCTGGAAGGCTCAGGAGTTGCTGAGCTGCTGCTTCCCAGGGTTCTTCCAACACCTTGAAATGGGACATAGTGCTTCTCAGGCTCCTAAAGCATGCATCAACATCAAGACTGTGAAGTTTGTATCTTAAGGACGTATAGGGGGTTTGAATATAACAAAAGATTGGCATAGTTAGAGAAAGTGGTTCAGCAAATTATATAAACCTCCAATGAGAAGATGAGCAAACAGATTATAAAGAGAACACGCATCACTAAAGGCATTTTATGGTTTGCGATGCTATCAGAAACTCCGATTCAAGCATAGATTTCCCAAAATGAATTGGCCATTAAGGTGCCCTCCAGGCTGACGCATGACTTCATGAGTTCAGCAACAATGATCCAACCAGATTTACAAGATTCATTGAAAAGGCCAATCAAAGAAAAAGAATTGGTTTAACCAAGAATCTACAGCCTGATTGGATGGTCTGATCCACAAAATTTGATTATCAGAGGCAGAATGGGTTATAAAGTATAATTCCCAACACCTCCCTGTATATATAACCTCAATATCTTTGTTAAAATATATTGCGATTAGCATAAAGAGCAAAAATGCTCTTCTTGAAGGAATCATTATTAATAAATGAATCACATTCTTTTGGACATCTAATTTAGAAAGAAAGCAGAGGTCAACGTCATAAATGTGTGAGATCATAACTCCCTCTTAAACTACCTCTTGCATGTATGAATGTACTAAGTGATTTTAGAAAGCAAACTCACAGGGCACTTTTCATCCCTTCTTATCAGATTAACATGGACTGAGGACCTTCTGTCAGCGGGCTCAAGCTCACGCGGACATTCAGATTTTCTGATACTCTGCATGCAAACACAGAACACGGTCTCACAAATAAAGTGAAAGTCAACACTTCTTGGAAACAAATAATAACGAGCATGTAATTTATTGTCCAGGATACAAATGCACAAGAACTAAAAAATAATTCCTTTGGACTATAAATGCAATCCATAAATCTCCATCAATAGATGTTTATTGGATTCAAAGGTTTCATCCCTGAAATGTAAATCTTATCATCAACACCATATAATTCTTGGCCAAGCTTATTTCATATGGCAAAAAGCCCTGAGACATGAAATAAAGTGATTTAACAATGTGATGATGTTCAATTCACATCCATCAAATTGATGAAATATGTTAACTACCATTATTTACAACAGAATCCCATACCAATCTATGTTATATTCACTTGGGTTATGGCTGGAATCATACTACATTCCAAATTTAATATAACCTCTGTTCTTGTTTCCAAGTGAGAATGATATCAAAATGGTCAGCTACCTCAAGAAAAGGTGCATTTTCAGGATCATCCAATCTCCTCAGAGGGCCATCATTCACAGTGAAACCATTGCTCCAAAAAACAATGTTATGAATAATATTCTCAGGCAGCTGAGGAGCAGATGGAACTGTTTCTCCAGAAAGAAGCCGTCCGGTTCCAGTAAAACTTCTTGAGCTTGAAGATGGAAGAGGATTATCTGCAGGCCCCTCTACAGCACCCAGTTGCCTAGCTTGATTAAAAATAGCATCCACATCATTGAACTTTGTAGGGTCTTGGACAAGCATCCCACTGCAGGTTCAACACTACGATTAGTAGTAAAAGAGGCTCCATTTTTTAATATACTGGACCATATAAGAATTTGCAACTACTAGCAATACCATTATTGCAACTGATACAAGCTACGAATCACAGCACTGCTGAATATAATAAAGAATATATCTTAAATAGCCATTTACAGATACTGCACAAGTTAAAATGCCATTTGTGTTATGTAATGGATACAAGATAATAACATTTCCTCCAACATTGTCGAAGGAATATACCACCATCTGAAACTACAAAACGAAACCAAGGTGTTTGTGTTTTATAGTTATAATCATATACGCTACCATCTATGCTCTGGCATGCTACCATCTACAATAATAACAAATAAAATGTTGGCTACAATGGTGGACTTCACATGTTAAAAGCAATAGCATCCTCTGGACTGAAATTTTGTATTTTGACGTTAATAGATGAAAATGCTAAGAAAATAAGAATAACAAGGAGGGCAAGGGCATGTGATCAATTAACTTCTGAGAGAGTACAATTGATTATGACGTAATTGGTCACTTTTGGATAACAACTCACACCAAACATCAGTAATGCCATAGCACATCTCTACCAGCACAATCAGATGAATTACAAGCTAAGATTTTCATTCTACTGTGCGTGAAAATTAGTTCGAACAAGGAGCTCAAAGAAATTTGAGTAGTCTCAGATAAATCAGAAAATAAGGATATTAATCCATTTCGTTCCATAGGCTAGTCCCTCTCAGACCTTCAACTTCACCATACATATTGAAATAATATTTTCCATTAACATTTCGATACTTACTGAAGATCAAATTCCCCATCAGTGGGTAATCATAAGTAACACAGTTTTTTTCTGCCACAAAACAGCTGAAAACGACACAGCAAAGCCCAATTGCTTGACCTATCCAAAGTTTTAGAGAAGTGCAGCACCCAAGCCAGACTATGCCAACAGAAATTGATTAATGAATTCAAACTGTTCTGCGTACATCTGTAAGCCCTCTGACTAAGTGACTCGAAATATTTTACCCTTTACAAGACACCAAGAGCTAGGATCCATCACTAATCTGCGTAAGCAAGCAATCATCAATTTGTCCATTCATTTCACTGAAATACGGGCAGATCAAACACCGATACGTAAAAGAGAGCTGGATAAAATGAATAAAGTTGAGAGGGACAAGAAAGAGAAGCTAGCCTCTTCTCTCCGCCGGTGTAATATTCCTGAGGACCGTCGGAGTCGCTGTCTGAATCAGGAGCGGAGCGTCGGTTCAGATCGGAGAGGGTCCGGATTCCACCGGCTCGGCTACCGCTGGGCTTCGCCGGTTTCTTGTCTCGAGAAGCCATTTTTCCTACCTAGCGTGTCGCCACGATCGAGATGAATCGATTTGGAAGAGAGAGGAAAGCGGAAAAGGGGAGAGGATTGATTCTCTGAGATAATTTTCCTTTAATGGCTTTTAATTGGATTTTTTTAAAAAGCAAATCACATAGAAAATCGGTACGCACTTGTAACGAAAATACCAATTTTATCCTGATATATTGAGTTCTTTTTCTGAAAATTATTTTTTAATTATAAATTTTATCTGACCCGTCTCGTGATGAGTGCTGTCACATGTACCATTGTGAGTCCCACTCAAGTCAAATCAAAGTCAGCAAGTGAAACCTATACTATGCTAACATAAGTACATCAGTTGAGAGTAAAAATTTTTAAAATTATATTTAAAAGTTAATGATAAGTTTTGGATTATATATTATTTGATAAATTAATTATTATTATAATATTAAATATTATTAATATTAAAAAAATTCAACAAGATTAATGAGCACACTTTCCATGGTTGTGGTTGTTGATCCTCGTCTCGAGCCGAGCAGGATGTGTGTAAGAGTCGTATGAGAGCACCGACCATATCCCGAGTTTCATCTCCACTCTGTTTTCCGGTACAGCGACCTTACTGACTTCTATATGAAGTTTTTCGTAGAGAGAAGACGGACAGGCTTTTGCTTCCCGACACATGAGCGTTGCACAGTTGACTTCGGGCACCAAACGTTACACGTCGGAATCTTGTGTTCGGGTCTTCGCCAGCCACCTTGCTATTGACGTTGGCGCTGTACATTCAAGCTATGCAATCCTACGTTCAAACTGTAAAAGACTCTGAAGTTCTCATATTCATTCAGCTGAAGTAAAAAAAAAAAAAACTAAATAGATTTATTTCCTCATAGCAGAATTGAATAGAATTCTTATGAGCAGAATTCAATTCAGGCTTCTCACTTCAGGGCAGGTAGACTTACAAATTCACCAATTACCAATCCCAGTTAAGGAGATCTGAATCTTGATCAGCTCAGATCTAACTTAAGTCTCCTTTTCGTAGTTGCAGCGTTTTCCGCCTTGTGCTCTTCTATGCTTAATAGAGAGTTCCGCCGACTCAATGCACTATCGATGTACTGCCTCAGAGGCGGAAGTGATCCCTGTTCATCCTTACTGGCGTGCCCGCGGATTATCTGAATTGCCCGCATCGAATGAAATCCATCACCACATGACTACCTTACGATGATCCGAACATAAATCAAACCAGGGAGAAGTTTAAGGTAGATGGCATGATATTAATTAGTACCTTTGAAGCCCAGGACCTCTCCGCTTGCTGACAAACATCCCTAATGTCTCTTCCAGACATCCTGAAATGCATTTGACATTAGAGAGACAAGAAATGAGATTCCCCAAACTTATGAGAGATGAAGACAACCCTATCCGAGGGTTTTGAAGAACTATCATGTATTCCTTAGAGCAAATGGAACCTCAAGAAATTTAAAAGGTAATCGAGTTGAACAACATTCGAAATTTTTTTCTTTTCTTTCTTTCTTTTTTTTTTGGGAGCATGAAAGTCAAAATTTGTTTCTAATAGCAATGACTAGCAAAGGTTTCTTGCAGAATAGAGGAGAAACCCACCCTTGTGTAGCAGCAGCAAATTCAGCCAATTCAGCTTCTTTTAAATGCTTGGCATACTGAGCTGCTATCTCCAGACGGTTTCGATGGTCGGGAAGGTCAAAGGTA
Organism: Sonneratia alba; assembly: GCA_900174645.1. Lineage (NCBI taxonomy): Eukaryota > Viridiplantae > Streptophyta > Magnoliopsida > Myrtales > Lythraceae > Sonneratia > Sonneratia alba. Next base: position 577,099 of record FWPY01000047.1, read on the forward strand.
ATCATCGAATCAAATCGACTACACAGTTGGGCATAGGACGAAATGATCTAAGTTAGTAAATTGTTCCAAATTTCTCATAGTAACCTTTTAAATCCAAACTCATTACTTCTGTCCTGAATATACCTTATTAATGCAGGATCAAGATCCTGCTTTCTATTTGTTGCAGCTATTACAACGACCTTCTTATCCTGCTCGAATCCATCAATCTGCAACAAGGAGAGAGTAATTTGTCTGGATCTACTTGATGGCATCGAAACAGAACAAGTGCCCCTTTTACAATGAACTATCGTAAGCCAAGGGATTTCTGGTCCAGCTTTTAAAGCATAAGTCAGTAAGTCTTTCGAGTTACCAACAGACCAGGAATATGGACAGTGTTAATAAAAAAAAGTCATAAAATTTGCATCCTTGAAATATAAAAGTGCAGAGGACAGGTCATCTTGGATAAATTCATTCTTAAAGCAAAATAAAAGACCATTGTACCTGGCGTAATAACACTGACAAGATCCTCCGTGTAGCTTCATGCATTTCACTATCTCGAGCAACAGCGAAAGAATCAACCTTTCATAATCAAATCCAACAACTTAGAAACTTATATATATTTCATTGAACAGAAAGAGGATTAGACACTAAACATGGCTCTGATAAACAATACAAATGGTCCTTACCATCGACTTTGGGAAATACGTACCTCATCTAGGAAAATGATAGCTCCTTCAGGAAGATCATTAGCAAGGGAGAAGACTTGACCCAACAATCGTTCGCTCTCACCATAGTACTTTGACATCACAACCTCTAAAGGTACATAGAGCAATGGAACACCCTGGAGACATTTTCAGGCACCCCATCATCTCATTTCAGACATATAGTCTATCCAATAGCACATACAATTCAAGGGTGAGCAGAGTTATTTTTTTTCTAGGAGAATGGCTACTGATTGATAGAAAATCCAAAAACTGAGGAAGAAGAGGAACAGGACAGCAAAACAAAGATACTGCATGACCTTCACATGTAGAACTTTATGCCAAGAGTATTCTACGTCAAACATTTTATGCTCCCACCGTACGTACTAAGACAATTTAGAATACATGTGTAGCACTATAGATCAATCAACTACACAAAAAGCACAAGGAAATAAGCATAAAGATCACTCGAGACTAAATAGAACATTCTGATGGTTGATGACTTACTCCTTGAGTGGCAATTACTCGAGCACAGGATGTTTTCCCTGTACCTGAAATTGCAAGTGCATTTTAGTAGTACAACTACCAAAGAGTGCAAAATCATAAACACAAGAAATAACTCACCAGATCACATGAGCAAGAATAGGAGGAGCAGGTTAAGTATGAATATCAATCGCATGCTCGAGCTTCTACATTGCATATACAGCAGTTTTAATGTAATCAAGTACTTATAAATTAAGTTTTTTTTTATGTCGTTAAATGTTTCTTTGAGATTAAGTTACAAGTTCACAGTTCCCATTATGCTGAGCTGGCAAGTAGCTACATGTAGAGGATAGCTAGCAGTAAAGGGATGAAATAAAAACATTAACTGTTCAATTCTCTCTGATCTCCTAAGAGATTACATCACACAGGTTGACAGGTAAGGAATATTGTTGCTTTTTATCAATTGACTATTTACTCCATTCTGCTAGAAATCACACACACACATGCATGCAAATAGAAAATCATATCCACACAAGTAAGAATTTCAACGTGTGCAAATGGATCGATGGAAACCCTTAATACAAAATGCTTAATCTTCGGTTTAAGGCAAACCTGGAGGACCCTCAAAGAGCACTGCTCGAGGTCTATTTGACTCAAACTTACGCCTTGTCCCACGGGCAATGTCATCATATATTTCAGGACTCTGCAATGCTAATAGTATCATATCCTCTATTTCTCTGCACAAGAAGCAACTAAATTACTACATAGAAGGAATCAGTTTGATTATAGCCCAGTGAAACGAAACAGCCACAAAGACTAATTCCAATCAGAAAATTTGCCATAAAACTAAAGTATTTGAATCAATTCTAGCAATATGAGTTAGTTCAACTAGCATAAGAAACTTTCTCAAACTGAAGTGCTATTTCCAGTGATAGCTAACACTCATATACCAATAACTAGGTTATCTAGTCGGAATGTAATCTTACTTGAAGTCTGCATTATTCGATAGATATTTAACCTAAATCACCCAAATAAGCAACAACTGAGATTCATAAAACTTGCATTTCCAGTACCTTTTCTGCTGATCATAACCAGCAATATTATCCCATGATATCACTTTCTTTGAGAAACTAATATGGGGTTCGTCAACCCCATATATTCTGACCCCCATTGACTCAAGATTTGCAATAACCTTTTCAGGAGATGCCTTTACAGTGTTGCTTTCCCTTGGTCTTCTTTCCATGAACTTATCGTGCCCTAACTTTCCTCCAGCTAATTGCAAAACAGATACAAAAGCCTCTAGCTCTTTCTGAGTCAAGGCTCCCGGCTTAATAAACTCAATTTCCTACAAAAAAAAAAAGAAGAAGATAAATAGTACCGATGTTAAAAGTCAAATGAATATGCAGAAAACATGACAAAGGAAACCAACCAAACTAGTGCTGTTGTAAAATGAATATTAACTGCTTTCTCAGAGCTGATGAGTGAACGGAATATGAGAACACACAAATCTCTCTCTAGAAGATTTATGCCCTGGTGATGTTTCTCCGATTTGACCTCCTGTCCATCTGGATTATTGAGAGTCAACTGCCAAGCAACTGCACTGGACATATGAATGCAAAGAGAATCATAGATAAGCATCAGATTCATAATTAACAAAGAAATCAAGATGTCAATGTCAGTGAAGCAGCCAAGGCCAAAGGGAGAAAAATAAAAGATAAAGAGGAAAAAGTTTAGCTATACAAAAGAAGATCAACCTGTCCCAACCACGCATTAGCATATCTGAACCACCACCATTCTCTGTAGCCTTTACTCCAAGATTGGAAACAAGGTTTGCAATCAGGTGAGATATTTCACATGTAGGAGGAACCTGGAATTTGAAGGTCACCTGTAGAATCATATGTAGGAATGAGATGATTCCTGTCACGTCAAAGTAAAACCAAAAAAAAACTTCCCATGAACCAAAAGCCTCTAATAATCCCCAAATGGTGATAGAGCATATGAGGATAATGGAGTAGCTGCTCAATCAGAAAGTTTAGTGCAAACAAATCAACATATCAGTTGCCACAACCTTTTGGCCTTTAACTGCAACGCTAAACTTAGGAAAAGAACCATGCTGCATTCCTTTACTTTTGAGCAACTCTTCAATTCGCAGTCTCTCTCTCTTTGCCATCTCTTCAATATTTTCTCCACCTGAAGGTGACTCTGATGGTAAATGAGACCCAGCAATCTGAAGAAGCAAAATCATCTTCATCAAGGCAATTACTAAATTACCATTAAGTTGTACATAATGCAATACAGTCATCCAATTAAAGGTAAGTAGGTCCGATATGTCACAATTTCAAAAAAAGTGGGGGGGGTGTGGTGGTGGGGTGGGGATTTACAGATGTTCCCATTAGTCAGCAGCTTAACCTGAAAATTAGCTGCTCACCAGAAAAATAAATTGAAGATGTATTGACACAATACGATATCATTAATTTCACAACAGTACAGTCTTTTGGCAGTATAGTTATACAAACCTCCCCGGAATCTGCATACACTGTATCAAGTGCTCCAGCTCCAACCATTCCAGCCAAGAAAGCTGGAAAGAGATAATTTGTTCCAGGACCTTTAGATAGCCATTGCGACATTCGGATTTCGTATGTGTTGGGAGAAACATGCACCAGTGACCCTGTAAGGACGGGCGAATTAGAAACAAACATGAACTACCATGTATAGCTTTTTTACTATTGTATGGGAAGTCCATGCTGCACTTCCTATCATCCCACTGCAGATTCCAAAAACAAGAGGAAGACTCACAATTTCAACATGAAACTACTGCAAATCGGACAATAACATAAATATCCGACTAGCATTTGCTTCTAGACTTGAGAGAAAAATGCAAAAGAAATATCTTAGCCACACCTCAAAGAGACCAAGATCAGATCAATAAAACAAGATCTCAAGACAGAGAACTACTTAAAAACGGGACTTTAACTACCCTAACTTCATCGCTCTGATAAACTTATTCAAGAGGTTTCAAGTTGTATGTTATTCGTTATGAATGTCCAAAATTTGAAGAAAGAACTCGTGAAGCTCAAGAGCAAGGCTCCTGTAAAGGTCCAGTAAAAGTGCTACGATTCTTTGGAATCTGCCGGTACCAAAATGCTACATTTGCTATCAATTCACGCTCCCATGAAAACAAGCAAGTGTATCTTAAAACAGAGCAGGTGCATCTTAAACCACAGTGCGCCAACCAATACAATCAGAGCCCTCAATAGAGCCCCATTTCACGCATCTAGACAACAAGATAGGGAAGAGAAGCCGATCGCCGATGGCATCGACTGACAGCTGGAAGCGTAACAGGAGCGAACGAGCACAAATAAACGCACGAGAGAGAAAGGGAAACAGATGTACGGGGCGATCGAGCAGGAGCAGGCGAAGGGCTTGGCTGGGTCTTGCAGGAGAAAGCCGTACGCCATAAGCGAGCTGCACTCAGGAGTCTGCTACGAGTCGCCATGCTGGAGCGAGTCAGTCAAGGTGACCCCCGCTAACAGTTCCGTGCAATATAGCAATGGCCGACGAAGGAGGCAGACCGGACCGGAGGTCGGCCGTGTATATTTATTTATTCAAGTCGGCTGCAATTAGAGCTGATATGATCCTCCGGTACAGTATATTTTACATTGATAAATGAAGCTACCAATTGATTTTGGAATTATAGCATATTGAAAAATTGTAATATATCATAGGTTATAAATATATTGCCAAAATTTATTTATTTATATTAATATATTTAATTATCATGTGTAACCTATATTCTCAAATTTTTATTTGTTTGGTATAATTATTTCATCAAATTTTGCATGTTTAATTATTATTTTAAGTAGATAAAAATGCATTTAATTTTCGTAGTAAGAATCTCTAGATGATTCCGATAATTTGGATATGGATAATTATTATATCGGATAAAACAACATTGAATTATGAGTCCAATGAGAATTGAGTCTGAACAAAAAAAAAAAGTTACAACATTCGTGCACACTCTTAGCTCGGCAGTACAGTTAGTCGTCCTCAACTCTGAGTGCATAATTTGTTGAAAATATTTTTTAAAAGTAAAATGGTTAATCGATCAATCGAACCGTACAAATCGGTTCCATACAATCCGGTTGTTCCCACGTAAAAGTGGTTGGACATGTAAGCCGGACCAAATCGAAAATATTGCCTAGTTCAGTTATGCATTAAGTGCATCGGAGTAGGAATATCAGCTTCACATCGGCAAATTAAATTCATCAAATCCGTCGCAAGCAGAAATATCAGTATGTGGGGGCATGACGTCTCTGCCAAACCGGACCGACCCTTCGCGACGTGTGTCCGTTGGACTTGGCCCAAGTCCTATGGATTGAGTACAACTACACGTGGCAATTTTGGGCCGGTTCGATGGCACGGCCTGAGATCAGTTACAACTGCTTGTCGTGTTGGACTGGACCCAGCTCGATAAATTTTCAGGCTGATTTCGTGCCAAGAACTTCCGGGCCGACATGACCAGACAGTCCGATAAATTTTAAAATATATATATATGTTTGTTTTATTGGTTGTATTACTCGATTACATGAATTTAATGAAAATAAGAGGCATGTTACTGATTATTTAAGAAATTCGTGCTCACCGGACCAGGCCGTGTCTAGATCTGTAGTTATCTAACCATTAGCTTATTATATAGACCATGACCGTCTGGCTTATTAATTTTTCCAAACTATGCTAGCACGGCTCCATAAGACTGGACCGACCCGAATGGCCACATCTAAGTAGACGATCAAGTAAAACCTTGAGCACAAGTACTATGAATGGAGAAGAATTACGTGTCGAGATTTCTACTGTTTAATGGACCAATCCGACTCGAACCTGAATTAGCAGAATCTATTGGATTTAAACAACGAAAAAAAGTAGATGAATAAAATATATCTATAATTGACACTTTAAAGAAATCTCAATAATTCTTTCCATTGAGTGTTGGAGATATTAAACAGGGCGGTCTAGCCTGGAATCGGCTCATCAAAACTTGAAATTCACTCTGATGGCCGCAAAACCACACGTAACCGATCTTGTTGAATTAAGGGGTAGCTATGAACCGAGTCCAAGCAATAAGTCCATTAAACCGGAACTAGCTAACATATTTTCTCATGTAACCGGTTTGGAACCATAACTGACCCAGAACCATTACGAAACCGGCTCAAACTACTAAAAACCCTCGGTCAAATTTTAACCACGAATACAATTATTTTTTAAATCAATATATCTATTGATCGTATTTAATACTTGTTAAAAATATAATATTTCATTTATGTATATGAAATAAACAGTAAAGTTATAAGCAAATTATATAAATATAAGTTTATTTTAAATAATTTGAGAAAAATGGGAGAAAATGGCAGCTGTTTACGATCTGAACCATAAGCTGGTCCGTGTAGACTGGCTTCCAGGCCGGCTCATAATTTTTTGGACCATAACTCATTATCGGACCGATCTGTTAGTTTAACGGGCTGGACAATAGCCGCCCGATTACTTCTCTGTCGATTGCATCCTCCGACTCCAAGTCGCGGTCCATTATACACGTTAGTTCGACCGTTAAGCTCATCCAACGAGGAAATGACGTGGACGCTTACGAGGAGAACCGAACCTTTAGTCCCTCAGACAATCCCGTACTAAGTCCCTGTTCCGAACTGTGTACAAAGTAAGCGGTGTTTCTAACCCCGTCACTCAAAGCTCCTCGGAATCCCCGAGAAAGAAGGAAAGGCAACATCAGCTCTATTCGGTTGCGGATTAGGGTTTCCCTCGCGATCCTCTGCTAGCTGAAACCAGGATTTCATGGAGAAAATAAGAAGAGCTTCCCATGCAGGATCGTGGTACACCGACAATCGTGAGTTCTACCCACTAACTCATCTCAAAGTCTGTAGCTTGGACTTCAGTTTTTCGATTTCCTCTTTCCTATTCAGAGAAAGATGATCCGCTGAAAGTAAGTAGTGATGAACGATCCTTGCTGATGATCGCTGTATCCATTAGTAATTCGTGTAGCCCGAACAATGTATTCAGGAGTACTAAAAGGCCGTGCTTCCGTATACGCGGAAGAGAGATGTCTCTTTTTTATATAATGATAATTATTTTCCCTTGCTGATTTGAGGGGTGTCAGCTTAATTTGCAGGCACTTTGGAATTTAAAGCAAAATCTTAGCAATTTATAGTGACAATTTGTGGCAAATCTAGTGAAGCGGCTCGCTTAGAGACTTTAGCGCATCTGAGTAATTTGTTGTCTCTCTGTTTTATGGTGAAAGTGTCTATCTTTGGTGACTGTTGAGAAATTTTAAAGGGTTTCAATGGTGGGTTGTAGAAGCTTTTTATTATGCAGCAACCCGTTAGATTGCATTCAACTTTACAAATTATTATCAGTGCCAAATAAGAAACCTTACTGTTCTTGGTGTGAACGTATTTCCAACAAAACATTGGGAGAGTTAGTTTTGCATTCTGTCATTTGTGTTCTTATATGATGTTGGTCTCTCTCTTCTTGTCTTAAATATTTGAGAGGAGTAATTATTTTACAATTGAATTAAGGTTTTGGCATTCTAGGATTTGTCAATATGTAGACGAAAGAAAAATATTTAAATGTTGGATTTGTGCTGCCTGAGGAGCAAACTTTGCTTCAACTCCAACTAGCATATAATTTCTATTGACGTGAACAAAGAACCTCCAATGCGATTAAAATTATTTATAAATAGAAAAGGCAATTAGAAATATGTAGATGAAAGTAGTTAGTGGGGAATGACTTCATTATGAAGTGACCTTTGTTCCTTACTTTCTGTTCCCAGCTAAGAAGCTAGCAGAAGAGCTTGATGGGTGGCTCCGAGCTTGTGGCCTTGAAAAGTCTCCTGACATGAGAGGCGTGATTGCGCCGTAACTATTTTACCTTTTGTCTTTTTCTTTTGAACTGATAATCTTGGTGTTTTCAATTATACTAATACCTTTGTACTGGACAACAGGCATGCTGGTTATTATTATTCAGGGAGAGCTGCAGCATATGCATTCGGAAATATTGACCCATCAAATATGTATGTATTTTTTCGCATAGTTCCTTTTGTCCTAACTGATAAAATCAGCATGCCAATATCTGTTTAAAACTGGTGTTGTATGTAGAAATAAAAAGTTAAAGTTGATTTGATGGGGTAAAAGCTTATGAAACATTTTTATTGACTTTTGTCTCTTCAAGAAGTTGAATGCTTTCTTTCTTTCTTTCTTTTTGGCTGATTTCTTGCAAAATATTTGGTTTCAGATCCAGAATATTTCTTCTTGGGCCCTCTCATCATTATTACACCCCTAGATGTGCTCTTTCAACTGCTACATTGTATAAGACACCCATAGGGGACCTGCCGATTGATTTGGAAGGTATTGTAAATGATAGCACCATTGGGCTATGGAAGGTTTTGTTTTTTATCCAACTTTTATGTCGTATGGCTAAAAAGAATAGATTCTTGTAGACATAATATCGATACTCTAACAAGCAGTATGTATATTTTGTGCCCAATGTACTCCTATTAAGCTGTCTAAATGATAGTTGATCTAGCTTTAAGCTATTCACTGTTAAACATTCTTCTTTTAGTTGATTCATACTATTGGCTATGGATAAAACGAAATTAATTTGCCCCACTTGCTTTCTCTGCCTCCCAGTTATTGAGGAGTTAAAGGCAACTGGGAAATTTGAATTAATGGATCTTCGCATAGATGAGGCTGAGCACAGCATGGAAATGCATTTACCTTATCTTGCCAAAGTCTTTGAGGGGTAGGCTGCTTTGTTTTACTCAACTAAGTTTGCTTTGTCTCTGTTTTGAGGATGCTGGTTTTGTGATCATGGGTTCTCAGGAATATGTTAAGAATTGTGCAGGTTCCCAGTAAAAGTGGTGCCCATCTTAGTTGGTGCTGTTAACCCTGATAATGAAGCCATGTATGGTCGATTGCTTGCCAAATATGTTGATGACCCCAATAATTTCTTCTCTGTTTCCTCTGACTTCTGCCACTGGGGATCTCGGTATGTCTTATCCAAAATCAATCATGTCTAATAGGTAGTTGAAATTTTCCATTTGTACATTAGTGATTTTTTTGAATGGTTGTTGATATGGTATTTCATGCAAGTGGCTAGTCTGAGGGTGAACATTCTCTGATAGAGATTGTGATAATTGAAGAAGTGATTATAATTTACTGCCTGTAACTGTTTGGCTACTGAAACAAGATTCAACTGAACAACCAATTCACAAGATTGGCCTCTTGTATGGATATTCAAAACCTAACAGTTTAATATAAAATAGTCTCCTACAGATAAAGCCAAATTATATTATGCCAATTATCTATCAGATACCCTGACTTCTTCCCTTCACCAGTATTGCTGCTAAATAAGAGCCATGCTAGATGTTTAATCTCGGTTATCTTTCTATTGTGGTTTCAGGTTCAATTACCAGCATTATGACAAAAAATATGGTGCCATATACAAATCCATCGAGGCATTGGACAGGATGGGCATGGATATCATAGAAACAGGAGATCCTGATGCTTTCAAGCAGTACCTGACAGAGTATGACAACACAATTTGTGGAAGGCATCCAATCAGTGTTTTTCTCCATGTAATAATACCTCAGTCTACATGTTCACTCTCTCCCTCTCGTTCTCTCTCTTCCCCTTGTTTTGTTGTTTTTGGATTGTGATAGCGTGTGGGTGTGCCATAGAGGTAATTGGTCTGATAACAACCCTTATGGTATGTGTTAGCCTCTTAGAAGCCCTTGTGGGGTATGCATGCCCACTTAAATGTGGTTGCAACAATTTAATCTTGCAACATGTTGCCATGGTCCAATTAATGACTTTGGCTACCTTGTTACTTGTTGCCTTTAAAGCTTTTTGCTGTCTTGCTAATAGCATACATTCTCATAATGCACCTTATTTGAATGCTTGTGTGCTTTCCCTGTGATAGTACCAATGTTAAGAATAATATCAGCCAGCCTTGCATTATACTGTTGTGCAATTTCTAAATAATTACAGTGGTAAGTGTGATGGTGAATGACATCCGTTGAACTTGCGCTTCAATTAAAGCCAAAGGGAAAGTTATACTCAAGGTGAAGATATCTGTGTGTTGCTGATATGTTGTGGTTAATATTGTTGAAATATATTGATATATTTAAAATTTTAAGCAGTCATATTCTGTTCTTTCGAAATTCCTTGTGGGATGTGTGATGTGTCTCTGTGGATGAAACATAATGACAGCTTTGACAGTTCTCATCTGAAAAATCTTAAGTTGTTAATGCTGCCTTTTGATGTGCACCACCGAGGATGATGGTCCTTTTCCCTTGTCCAAATTACTGAGGCAAGAACTTCCAGGATGTTAGATAGAGAATATTGTCACTTTTTCCCCCTTGGTTCTTGCTGTACAACTTGAATATTCAGAGTTAATTGATCTTCCTAAAACTTTTTGCTTCTGTGATATCAGATGTTAAGGAACAGTTCAACTATGATAAAGATAAAGTTCCTCCGGTACGAGCAGTCAAGTCAGTGCAAGAGCATGAGAGACAGCAGTGTGAGCTATGCATCTGCTGCAGCAAAGGTGGATTCATGAAGCTGTAATTACTCTTCGCTATTTAATGTTTCATGTCTCACCGATACACTTGGGCTATTTAATGTTTCACGACTCATAAGTTAAGCCTTATTTAAACTGACGGAGGCTTTTCCGTCCAAACCATTCAATCTGGATTAATGGATGTCCAACCCAACAATTCTATTTGAATTTGTTGGTATTCCAGGCTGGGATATTTCTTATCTTGCTTCTTGTCCTTTATCTTTCAAGTCGGGTTTGATACGGGTGGAAGAACGCAATAAAAATGGTCCTGCACGATGTTGAGGTATGTTGGTAGAATTCTGGCATGCATCATGTCAACATCTTTGGTGAAGAATGTATTTGTGGGTCACTGCTGATTGGTGTTGGTCAAGAGCTGCCTGCTGCTGCTGATATTCTTTCCATCAAAGAGGAAATCCAGTAGTTGCTTGTAACAAAGATAGACAAAGCTGTTAGTTGTGTCATATCCATGTCGCTTTCTTAGTTGTTGAATATATGCGGTTTCCGCTTGGTGATATTCACTTTGAAGTGAGAGGCTAGAAAAATCCATCGAGACGGGGATGTGGTTGCATATTCATAGCAGTACCCTACAATAATGCACCACTTACCGGACAAAGCGATGCCATGTGAGAGAAGAATGAGGAAGCTGTCTTGGTACCCATGGCATGTAGGTGAGAAGTAATTGTGGTTATACAGTTTAGAAATGTGATTATTATCCCTGATTCTAGTGACTGTACTATGCGTTGGACTTCTTCTTGAGCTATGTTTGCACGGCACCGGGCCGGGATGGATTTAGGGGGGCTGTCTGGGCGATAGACCCCTTGGACTAGGGAAAACCTATGAAATACTGCTATCTTAATTTTGCATCACATGCATTTACATGAAATTTCACTCTCCTGATAGAAATTCTGGATCTGTTCTGGATGTCAGTACTTGGAAGTGAGAAATTTGGGTAAATTTAAAGTTATTGCTAGTAATGGCAATCCCAAGGCTCCTGCCACCTTTGCCTGTTTTAGAACATGTCTTTGAGGACGTCATTATGGATTTCATGATTGGGCTACCTAAATTTGAGTGCTATGACCCTTATCTTTCCGATGGTCAATGACAAACCTACAAAGCACGCCCATTTCATTCGCCTTAGCCACCCTTCTGGCGTGGCTCAGATTGCTGGAGCTTTTATGGACAATCTCATAAAGCTCCGTGGCTGGGCTAGCTCGATCGAGAGCGACAGAGACCCTATCTTCACGAGTTCCTCCTGGTAGGACTAGAGCTCTTCCTCTAAGGGACCAGGAGCGAGGAAATCACGGATAGGGGGAAGAAAATCAATTCATTCACCCGCACCATCAAAGTTCCCGTTATTTCAAACGATCCACATATCTTTATAGTCTGTTACAATCGCACCCCTCTCATCTTTTGACTCTGTTAATTCTGACCCTGAGCCATGACATTATTGGATTTTGAAAATACCAGATAATAATATGGGGGTGACATTCACTTCAAACCGAACAGCGATTGAACCGGGCGAGCCGAGCTAATCAAATTTCCGAACCGGGTTCTGACTATTCTTGAAGCCTACTCCAAAGCTCCTCTGTTCCTCCACTCGTCGCCGACGAATGTGCATCTCAAGCTTCTCACTATCCTTGCACCTGCCGAGCTTGTCGTCTGCGCTACTGAAGTGGAAAGTTGCTTAATTCTTCATCGGTGATTTGGTACGACAGTCAGAGGACGCAAATTTGTGCTGCTTAATGGAGATTACTGGCAACTGCACCGACGCGGAACCTTCATCCTCCTCTAATCCTCAGTTGCTTCGCTTCCATGGAATCCTCAAGGTGAAGCCCTCAACTACTGTGATTGCTATTTAGTTCCGACTCCGCACTTCCTTACTTATTGGACTTAAAATACTGTGCTCTCCAGTTTGAGATGATTGCCCTTTCTCAAGTTCATTATCATTGTAGCAAATTCATGTTTTGGTGTTGGTGGGATCATGAGAGAAGCACAACAATGGTGCCGAATATCTTTCATAATGTCATGTTCATTATGCTATGCTTTGCTTGAACTGATGCAGTCCATCGAGAGTGGAGATATCAGTCAATCTGAGAAATCTGCGTCAGAGCTTGCTGAATTTCTTGATTCTGTATCAGAATCAGTTATTAGTTCTTCCGATTCTGAAGATGATGATTTGCGCAATAATGCACTCGAGATGCTGACGTACACTCTTGATTACGTTCGCTCCGCTTCAGCAAAAGAGGTCCTTAATTTGTTTTGTCAGAAAAACACATTTTATATGCCGAGGCTCTGTTTGGTAATGAGTTTGACGATCACTGTCTTGGGTGCAGGCAGTTATTGATGCAATGTCATTTGTTTTACCAAAGGCAGTTTGCAAGTTCGCTGGGGTCTCTCTAAAGTTTTCAGCTGTTGCAGAAAGCATTATAGAACAGCTTGTGTTGACCTGCAATCCCCGTGACATGCTCGCCATTCTTTGTGAGGTTTGATGCTAGATTTTTTTGGTTTATCCCCTGAAATTACTTCACATATTGCACATGCGTCTGGTTATTTTACTTCAACCTAGCTCTCTGCTCCATCTTCCATCAAGTATCGTATGGTCATATTCATATAATGTGACCAGTGGATCATGAGCTAGTATTTGCTCCTCATTTGTGTTTTCTCTAATTTGGTTAAATGTTTAACTTTCTCCTCTGCTGTTATCATTAGTATATGCCCTATATTTTTGGTGAGGAATTCACTCAGTTATCTATGTTTTCTCAGTATGGGGATGAGTAATGAGTGAAAGGATTGTTCTCCCTTGTTTTATAGCCACTTGTCACATTATGATGATGCTTCCATCACATCATCTTCCCGAAAAAAAATGAATCTTAAAAATCTTTTCTGACCTAGCTTTCTAACACATATTGGTGGATTTGAGTCTCAATAATATATCTCCGCTTGTTCTCAATATTATAATTGACTGTGTTCATCAAGTTGCATTTCTAGGAAGTTGATGATTGTGTTTAACTCATGATTTATTGCTATTGGATCAGGCTTTAGATTCAGCAAGTGAAAAGATCACCGTCTCTCTTTATCTTAACCCTCTTCTAGTTGGAATCTCCAGAGGTAGATTTCTTATATCTTGGGTTTGATGCATATTGTTGTTGCCTCTAAATGAAGAATTGTCTTCCTGTAAGTTGGTTTTTGGAGTTTGAGCTTAGATACTGACATTTACCAAAAAATAATAGGAATGCTGCCAAGAGCTGTTCTCTTTGTTGCATTCAGTTAATCATCATTGAATTCCTTCTTGTTGCCTTTTCCATCAGTGAACTTCTTCAATTTTGGTTATTTAATTTGTTTATTATCTAAGGCATTGATGTATCTGACGAGCCATAAAATCTCATTTACTTGTCACGTTGACAACTTATATCTTTGACTATTTTATATTCTTGGATGGTCATTATTATTAAATTTTTTCCTTGGAAAATCTATGGATAGTTTGGCAGTTTCTTTCATCATGCTCTGAAGTTCAAATAAAAGTTTTCCCAGGGGGGGCCTTTAGATTTCTTCTCCTATCATTCAATATAATTCCTTTATTTCCACAAGGGCATCTACTTATACTAGCTTATCTGAAGACGTAAATTTTTTTTATTGTTATATTACACACAATCACACAAATATGTGAGGTGATTCTGCACATTGAATAACACATGTCAGGTCTTCCATATTTCTTGCAGTCCTTCTTGCAATTAAGAGGCGTCAAGTCGAGCAGATCAAAGTAGCCATTCCTGTGATCCTTCGAGCTTTAAAGCAAGCTTCTCTAGGGTTGGATGATGAGAATGAAATTCTTCAGGATTTGTTTAGCGGGGCTATTGGCATTGCCGACTCTATATGCAGTATTCATCAAAAGTTGGTTTGTATGCTTTTAATTGGTTGACTGTTTGTGATTCTTCAAATTACTCAACATGCCATCATGTTGATTGATACCAATGTATACTTCTTAGCAGGAAGACATATTAAGTGAAGAGCTGCGGACTCTGCTTTCCCTTTACATCTTGCAAGTTGTGGTTCGTTGAAAATCCAGTTGCTTTCTCAAATATTTTGGGGACCAGCACAGTGATGGAAGGGCATATGCCCCCTATATTAGGAATCTAAAGTTCATGAGATCTAATTCACTTGTATCATTCCCCCATTTTCATTTCCTTTCCCCAGGCCCCAGTGAGCCCAAATTCTTATTTGTTAGAGTCAGGATTAGTTCAATTATGCTCATGTTTCTGATTGCTGCTTTCGCAAGTTAGCGGGAATTTGACCTTTTGCCTCCCCATCTCTTGTTTATTGTCAAGCACCTCAATGTATTATTCATGGACATCTTTATTTGCAGACTTATCTTTCAGTCAGTCTTGGTGACAAAGGCCCAGAATGTCTTTTCCTGGTGTCTCGACTCTCATGCTTTGTAAATTATTGTCAACTATCTTACATGGGCTTACTATCAGGGTCAGATATTGATCATTTGACTGGCTTCTTCAATGGAGGTAACTATTCCACTTCTTGCATCTCCTATATTCCAATTCATTAGCAGCTTGAGGGTATCATTTTGAGACTTTCACCATATCCTAATTTATCAAATTACCAGAGGAAGATGGTGATAATGTGAAGTCTTGTTTTTCGGATATCGAGCGTGGTGCAACTCTTTTAGGTACATCTCTGCAAATATTATTTATCACAATAGTAGTTGCAGTTCTCTACTTCCATTGGTTTCAAGTACTTGTTATAATTTTTCTCAAAAATTGTTCTCCTTGCCTAGAAATTTTGAGTTTATTGCATTCAGCAAATTCTTAGGATGAAAAAATAAACCGGAAAAAAAAAAGAAAAAAGCAGAAGAAGAAAAAAGGGAAGATGCATTTTTCGTCACTGAAATATTAAGAAGCTTCATTAGTAGACATAATCATGGGCCAGATTTGGAGTTTTTTGAGTTTGGGTTGAACTATTGTCAATGATCAAGCCCAACAAATACATGTCCAAGCCCATCCAAGCTATTGAGTCATTAATTTCCACAAAGAAATTTAAGCAGTTAGGAAGTTTCCGTGGAAATTATTGATAAAAAAAATAAATGGATGATATTGTTTAACTAGCTATGATTTTCATCGATATGCCACTTGTGCTGCCCTTGCTTAGTCTAGTCAACAGAGACTCTTGATCAAGCCCAGGCCCTATTAAGGCCAAGCAGTTAAAAGAAGGGCTGCTGTGCTGTACATCATTGTGCTCTGGAGAAACCGGCCAGTGTTTACAGGGGTTTTTTTTCTCCCTTTGGAAGGGAAGCAGATCTGGCATGAGTGTGATTTATTTCAGTAGCAGTGACTGGTAATATGACTAAGTAAACTGAACGTTGAGTTATTTGTAAAGAGGAAATCGTCTCCAACTCTGTTTTCGAATAAAATTTGTAGTTCCCTGAACCAGACAAAAGAATATATAATTCTTTGGCCTATGGACAAATTACAGTCGTGAATGTTGTCTCTGCAGTGATTTGGGGTTATGTCTCTGATGATGTTGCACAATCTGCAAAAGAAAACTTGGGTAGAATGGAGAATGAACTTCAATATGATCAGGTCAAAAGGTGGCGAGTGATTGGCATGTTGAAGCACATATTCTCATCTTCTGACCTACCTTGGAGGTTAAAGAAACATGCTGTCGACTTTTTGCTTTGCATAACAGAAGGAAATATCTCAAGAGGGTCTGATGGTGAACATTCAGATTTCTTACCCTATCTTCCTAGCTATTTTGCAGCTTTGCAGGTAATGGTTTCTGTTGCTTTGGCAGTTCCATCTATCCTGTGTCAGTAATTATTCTGATGGTGTCAACATTTCAGGGCATTCAAATGGTTGTCATATATGGTCCTGATGCACCATTAAGGAAGATGGCATATAATGCAATGAAAAGGGTAATGGATTTTGTCTTTAAGCTTCTATCCTCTAACTTACGTGCTCATCCTTCTACATTTTTTAATTTAAAGATATTTGGTTGTGCTGCATGTTACAAAAGGTTTTTATTGTTTGAAAATATTATGATGCATATCATTTTTTACAAGGAGAATTTTATTCTCCCTGGACCATGAATGCTGCATATCATGTTTTTATTATTTGAAAATATCATAGATGATGGCATTTTAGAAGGATGTGCTCTGCTTCAATCAGGCGCATGTCTTTTTTTGGCCTTGAATCCTGGGCAATATGGAATCTTTGCATCTTAAGTGCACCTGGTGCTTTTGACAATCTTGGTTTACAATATAAATCCATAATCTCTAAATTGGAATCCAAGATCACATTGTGATTCCTTAGATATATTGTTTGCAATTTTCCCTGATCTAAATATTATGATAGTTTAACATTCTGAACACAAAGCTCTGAAAATTATTTATGGCCTTCTTCTTCAGTTTCTTTTAATATGCATATCTCCAAACAGGTACTTGCTGATATTCCAACTCCTCAGAGATCTGATATGTTAAAAGCCTTGATTATACATAGCAACTCACCCTCCATGGTAAGTGCATTAAGCTAGCTAGAAGTCTTATGTTTATTGACCTTATTTATTAGTATTTTGAAGTCGAGCCATATTTAGCAAATAAGAGTTATATTATTATTCTGCAGAAGGCAATTCTTCTAGATTGTGTGAGGGAAGAAATTCGAATAGAAGCAAATCAACGACCTAAGAAAGGTCCAATTTGGACAATTGTTCTTGAGTTAGTTGAGCTTGTTTTGAGGCCACCTAAGGGCGGGCCTCCAGACCTTCCTGAGGAGACCGATGCGGTAACATATCATTCTCACTCCGATAACCAAGTATAGCATGGAAAATCCAAGCTCATCTCAGTAAAGATGAACCAAAACTTGTGCTGATAGTAAATGAAAGCCCACTTTTATGGAGAGCTAGAAAAAGTTAATTGCCTCCAAAGGAATGAGTATAGGAAAAAAGGGGAGTTCTTCAGGACTGAATTCTTTGAAGTTCCTGTTACTTTTATTGATTATGCCAGTCAGATGGCAAGTCTTTGGTCAATTTCTACTTCAGAATCAGACCAATAAAGGAAGAGACTTCTGTTACATGAGGTTCCAAGCAGAATAGATTTTGTTGGCATTGACATTTACCATCAGAAATCTTATCATTGTCTGATACCCCTGTTATATTTGGAACCGCATGTGTTTATATTGCTGTTTATAAAGTTGCATTTAGCTTATTGCTTTTGGCTTAACACGACAGGTTTCATCTGCGCTTAACCTGTACAGGTTCGTACTTATGGCAGAGTCTGCAGGTAGTCCATGCTCTATCACTTGATATAATTGAGGACATCTCTAGTGTTCTCCTATCCGTGATAACACATAATCACATTTTCTTTGTATTCTTTTCCCTTTTTTCTGACCCCTTATATAATTTTATAATCTGTAGTTTGATTTCACTCCGTATATCTGACTTTGATGCCACAGGAAACACCAACTATTCGGGAGTGCTTTCAGAGACCAACCTACGGAAGGCCCGCACAGAGTGGCTTCTTCCCCTGCGTTCCCTGGTGACTGGAAATTTGGCAGAGAACAACAACGATCAGAGCCACCTCATAGGGGACATGGTATGTGCCTTGAATCCAGTGGAACTGGTCTTGTATCGTTGCATCGAGCTGGTTGAAGAGAAACTGAAGAATTCTGGTTGAAAAGGAGTTCTTTTTCCCCCCTCAAATCAATTTAAGCCTTCGTAATGAGATGTTATATCTTAGGCTCTAAGAGTGACTCTGATGCTGGGTTTCTGACGTTGTGAGTAGAAGTCTTTGTAATTTATTACCAAAAATGTGTGAGCGATCCAGTAATATTTCTTTTTGAAAAATCTACGAGTAATGCTTGTGCTTGACACGATTGATCGAACGCATCCTGTGATTTGATTTTTATTTCTTTTATCAAAGTGGAAATCTGCCATCTATTAATCATAACTAGCTACCTAAGATTGTCTCTATCGAGTGTGTCATGTGCAATGATCACATGGCGGTGGTATCAACAAATGAAATTCTAATGAATATTATTATAATTTTCAATGATCAAACATAAAAAAAAATCTTTAATATCTAATAAACCTTTTAAAAAATAATTATGAAGGAATAAAGCAACATATAAATGGGGTGCGGGGACCGTGGCGGTGGCGTCCCTTCTCACGGGAGCTAGCGACGCTGACTAAAGATGTGAACCCGAACGCGAATCTAGAGCTGCACACGCTCATCTGGCCTTCACGGCTACGCTCTTCGCGGGGCTCTTCGAAGCTTCTCTGGGCTTTGTCGAGGTGAGTGAGATCAGATGCCCGGGAAAGTGTGTCATGTGTCGCCGGCACCTTGTAAACTTCGACATCTTACCATGAATCGGTTTGAGTGCACTCTTACGATGATCACGATGGGATCTTTCCTGATTACGAAACTCTCAAGATTAAAACATGCACGCGAGCGCTGTCTGTTAATTAATTACGGTGATTAATTAGTACGATGTTCTGTTCCTAATTAGCTTACGATTAATCCATATACTTATGTGACAAACTAATGATTGCTATTCCTAAAAGGGCTTCTGTGATTAGTACAAATATCTTAGCACGGCAACTATACATCAGACCAACCAGAGAGGGGAACGATCGAATAAACACCTGTTAGCTTGACGGTTAAAAGAGTTCTGTTGACTTCAGACAAATTTTCTGGGTCGGCACGTGATTCAGCCGGAAATTAGGCAGTGAATGCACCGGGAAAAATTTAAGGACGGCGGACCATTCCTGCATGTGCTATTTTATTACTCATCGTGTAGTTGTTGGGTTTCGAGAGATTACCAAACCGTGGGGATTTAAGTTGATTGATTAAGTTTTTGAATCGGCGCAGGCTAGGTAGGGTTCATAGTTGGATTTTCTGTCACATGAAACGACAGTAGGGTTTACGGCGGGAGCAGCCACCGTCGTGTGCCTGCAGCGGCTGAAGGGCATGCACGCCCTTGGACTCGACCACTTCACCCACGCCATGCACCGACGTCGTCGACGGCCTCCGGTCCGTCTTCTCCCAGACCCACAAGGTTAGATATGCATGCATATGATATGAATATATATACCCTTTTCCTCCCAGCTTTGTGTTCTCTTAATTCCTTCATTTTTGTTGGTTTTATTTTGATTTTAAAATTTATATTAATTTAATGTCTTCACATGCATACACACACGCACATGTATATATATCACCGATATCAGGACAATATTGTCATGGAATTCATGACAAAATCGGGCACGTGCAATATTGATGTCAACCTGTGCTCATGACATTTTTGAAGGCGAGCGAATTTATGTCGCCCCAGTTATGATGCGGATTGTCATAATCAAAAGTTCTGATTTGTCAGTTTTCGCAATAAAAAAGAGAGAGAAATAATTAATTTTCAAATCTGTGAGGCATCTCAAGCCAGCCATTAATTGATCGGAAGCCACCCCGCGTCATTTAAGTCTCACGTGCGTGAAATACACATCTGCCTTGCATAGGATTTGACTTGCAAACTTAAGGAAGTATAACACGTAAGGACTCTCTCTCCCTCTCTCTCACAGTGAAAATCGCATATGCATTATTTTTTTGAAGGGTAAAATGTGATTTTATTCTTTATCCTTTGCTTACTCTGTTATCTTACTCATAAACTCTTTTCTTATGCGCATTTAGTCTATCTGGCAATTTTTCTGTACGTAATATGGTGCGTGCTAGAGCAAGAGAAGAGCAGAGTTCTTCTGGATATCTGCAATGGCATGCCGCTCACGTCGGTCGTCTCGGGAAGCCTTCTCGTCTATCTTTCTCATGCTGAAAGGCGTGGCGTTCAAGTGGTAAGCATTCGTCCCTTCGACCTTCTTTCCCTTCTTCTACATCTTGGTTTTTCCGATTTCTCCCCGTTACGGTAACCTGGGGACTGCGTTCACGGGCGAACACCTCCATGTTTTAAACCTGAGAGAAAACAGTACCTCATGGCACACGCTTGCAAGGTCAATCTGCCGGCCGGTTAACAGCTTCGGTAGACTTGCTCTTGGGATTTGGAAGAAATGTAGAACCAATGAAAAATGGTGTCCTGCTTCTACTATTCTATATTACGAATTTCTTATTCGGGATTTTTTTTTTCTTATAGGTAGATCTTCTCGACGATAGAGCATGGCCTCTCCCAGTCAAACAAAAAGTGCTTCTTCTCTTTCAGGTTAATACGGGATGGGGAGTAAAGTTGGCACTGCCATAGGGTGAATCCGATACCAGTCCACTAATTGAAAAATGAACAGGTCGGACCACTGCTTTTGGTAATGCGCTCATGATCCGATCTGATGCGTATAGTCTCTTGTCTGGTTGTTCTTTCCTTGGGGCCGGCCCTATCCATTCCATCTGTTTTTTTCCCTCAAATTATTGAGACAGCAACAGCACTGACTTCGGTTTGTGAGTGAGTGAGTGAGTGATCCCATCATTCGATCCGCTGAATTCAATAAGGTTTAATTTGTCTCACGGATACAGTCCATTCCCCAGTCATCCTCTCCTGTCCCTCACGGCCGCAAGCCCCAATCTGGTTTGCTTTGCGAAGGTGCCATTCGAAAGGTGGGATCCGAATCCCATTAATGACTACCCCGCGGCTCAGGTCAATGTGAAACCCGAGAGAGAGAGAGACACACACACACACACACACAATAAGTCAATGAGATCAGACTCTGATACGGGCAGAAGGACTAAACTAGCAGAAAGCAGAAGTTAGGGGGGACAACTGTAATAAATGGGGGGCCAGTTGAAACATATGTACTAGTTGAGGGCCTAGTTTGCAAGACTGTCATACTAGGACTGTTAAGATTGTTAGAGGCAGTTAAGTTCGTTGTCCGACCAAACAGGATATAACAGAACAGAACTGTCCTGTCTGTAGTGTGTGAATGAATCAACCGTCTCCCTTTCCTTTGGATGCCATCTTCTGCTTCTCGATCCCTCACCTCCCCTTCTCTCCAGATTCTCCCTTCCCCTTCCGAATCAACCTCGACCCTCCCAGGAGGTCGGATCGCCGATTCTGATCCATAACAGACCCACATGTAGCAATAGTAAGATGACGAGATTAGGTTGAATTACTGAGCCCACGACCCGTTATATAGTCCCAATCTTGGAGCCACGGCAAACCCTATTTCTCGTGATAGCTCCCTTACTCTGCTATTAAAATTTTCTCTCTTAGGAAGGCAACAAAATGTGATATATATTACGTTCATGTCTGTACGTAGTCAAGGCAGCTAGCCAGTTCTTTAATGCCCAGTTGAACTCAAACTCTACGGACCGCTATACATAGAGAAAATTTCAGTAGAGCAAGTGTCATTCTAAATTTGAAAACAAAAAAAAAGATCTTACATTACGTGTTGATTCCCATTTCTATTTCTCATCAGTTGATAGGTTATCGACATGTATGCACGGACCGATGCTAAATGAGCGTGTCTTGCAGTGACCGTACGAAATTAAGATGTGTCCTCTGAATCAGCTTACCGAGCTAGCCTGCCTTCCTTAGTTCTATTCTATCATCGGATCCTGATGTTCGATCGTCCATTGAGTAGTTTAACACCCGAACGATACGAGTGAGTTATCTATCAGCAGTAATAGTGCTAATTACCTCCATTGTCGCCTGCCATTTCCTCCTCTGATTCGGTCTCTTGTACTTTTCAAGGATATATAGACGCCGTTCGTTCGTATATAGGAATGATCTTCCAGTTGACATTCTGATTTCTGACTGCATCGACGGGAAGGAATAGCGGTCGGGAGAAGCTTTGCAATGTTTAAGAATTACCACATCGATGGAAATAAAGAGACGATCGCGTTTGGGATGATGAATATCGTTGGCTCCTTGCCACAGGTTATGATGATCCCTTCGACGAATGTACGCATGAAAATCGACCACTAAGTGCTCATGGAGATCATTTTCCAGTCTAGACGTTTTTGCTCAAGATTAACAAAATGTGCACGGGGCCATTTTCACGATCTGCGGTGAACTTCAACGCGGGACGCGAGACGGAGGTGTCCACCAACATCGTGATGGCACTCGCCGTGAGAATCACGGTGATGCTCCTGACGCCGTTGTTTCACTACACTCCCCCGGTGGTGCTGTCCTCCACCATAATGGCAGCTTTGCTGGGACTGATAGACTACGCAGCCGCCATGCATCTGTGGGCTGTTGACAAGTTCGACTTCCTCGTCTGCATGCGTGCGTACGAGGCCACGGACGTTTGTGCTGGGAAACCTCCCAAACTACAGAGTCTACACTACAGAAGCGTGGAGCAATACCCAACAGCAAAAGGTGTTCCTGGGATCCTCATCTTGGAGATCAGTTCCCCCATTTACTTTGCTAATGCATGCTATCTGAGAGAGAGGTATATCTTCAGATGATTCATTACCAGACTGACCCATCTGACCAGAGCCCATTGAGCCAGCGGCACGGTATGGTTCATCTTTATGGTTGCGTCTTTTTATCGGTTCTTTGGATACTGGGGAATAATACCCTAGGCTCCTCCACTTATTATGCAAGATTTCAGCAAACACTCCCATCAAGTCTGTTGCTTTTTGAATAAGTATATCTGAGACCTTAGGGACTAGTTCGCGAGGTTGATTCAGTGACAGAGGTCTCATGGAATTTGTCGGATGCAGGATCACAAGGTGGATTGATGAGGAAGAGGATAAATTGCGTTCTGCAGAAAAGGAAAGCACCCTGCAATACGTTGTCCTAGACATGGGAGGTCAGTCAATGCATCATTCAGATAAATTATATATGGTTCAACCAGCTACTTATTTTGCCTAGGAAAAACGATAAATTGCCTCACCCTGAGTCCCTACTTTGGCAGGGTTGGAGGAATAGACACCAGTGGAGTAAGCATGCTCGAGGAGACCAAGAAGACAGCCGATAGGAGAGGATTGAAGGTGAGATCTTCCTTGTTTATTTTTCTCCAGCCTTTCCCAGGACATTATTTATAGGTAAAGGACTCCGAGCAAAGTTACCCGTGGAATTCACCTGATCATGCCTATTCTACGATACCATAAATCGGTCTGAAATTAGAGTTTGAAACTTAGCAGGAAGAACTGAAAAGGATGACTTTGCTTAATCAAAGACAGTATAATTAGAGAAAGCCCTGCACACAGAAACTTTCACATAGTCGGTTGATGTCTCTGTTACCGTGCAGTGTTGCTTGTCCTGCACAGCTCGTGTTGGCAAACCCCGGGAGCGAGGTGATGAAGAAGCTGAACAAGTCGAAGTTCATAGAGACCCTGGGCCAGGAATGGATCTTCCCGACAGTGGGGGAGGCAGCCAGTGCCTGCAACTTCATGCTCCACTTCACCAAACCAGAGAAACATATCAAGGAAGATGAAGATGATGAGGAGGAGGAGGAGGAGGAGAAATGGAACAACAGCCTCTGGTCAAAGCTCCTTCACACCTTCTCAAGGCCAAAATGGAAGTAGTGCAATACAGTTCGGAATCATCTTGGCACTTCCACCGCAAACTAAGGTATATCTCTTTAAATATAGGGAATAAAGCTCCTCCTAATCGAGCACAATCCCTATTACCTGCAACAACAGAATCACTATAATGTACACCTGATCGTGAAGTTAGTGTGGATGACACATATAAGGATCGTTTTCTCCTTTTCCTGCTGTTAATTAAGCTTAAGCTCCATGACCTTCCCAGTAATTTCTCTGTTCAGGAATCATTTTCCAGTGCAAGGATGCATCTACCGTCGATGCGAAGCTTCCATGTCAGCCTCGATCAAATCACAGAAGTCCAGTATGAGCTCACACAACCATTGCAATAGTAGACACTCTCTAGAGTCCGTCCACTCCGATCGTTCTCCTCGAGGCTGGATTCAGCAAAACCTAATGTGATGGTAAGATCAAAGACGCATGGACTAATGCAAATCAGCTGTCAATTTCTCGATCGAAATAAACTCGGCATGTAAAGAACATCGTTGAAGACAACTCCCAACAATGTTCTTCATGAGTGTTCTGGTTGGTTTGGGCTATAGTTCTCACACCATAAGAATATTGAAATCAATTCCCTTGAATTTATTCAATACCCAATTGTATATATGTACAAAAGATTCCCTAATTTCATTAATTAGGAAATATGAAAATTATTGATTAAGATGTTATTTATTAATTTACAAATTGGCTTTTCTAACTAATTTCACTAAATAATAAAATCAGTGTGCGGGTCGGTCTGGTTTATATATATGACCAGGAATCAAAGGGAGGGGTTTGATTGGTTGCTCGATTTCGGTTCCATTAGTTTGAACCGACCGGACAGTCCGGCCGGTTGCCAGAGCCGGACTGAATAACTCAAAAGTCAAGAGACATTCCCCAGCAGGGAAACGTAGCAGAGGTGGACTGAGACGCCATGGCTCCCGGAAAGAAATCGAAGAGGAGCAACAAGAAGAAGGACCCCAAGATATTGAAGAAGCGCAGGAGCATCGCAGTGGCTCCTGTGGACCCCAGAGCCGTTGACACCGAGTGGTGGGACATTTTCTGGCGCAAGAACTCTTCATCCTCAGGTTTCGACATCGTTTTATCTCCGCGAGCTTCTAATATCTAATGGTGATTCATTTCTTGCACTGTGTTGCATTCTGCGGTTGAGTGGGTGCTACTGGTGAGCTTTCCACTGGGGATTGCTCGAGAACATTGGTTACTTGGAGTTTGGTAGTTAGGGCTTTGCTAATCAGCAGTCACTGCATCCACATCTTATCGTAGACAGTCTTTTCGATCAATGCCTGTCATCGATGCACGTCATTTTCCGAGATTTTTGAGGCACCATTTTAGTAGGCTTCTCTATCATAGTGTTCACCTTGAAGATTCACTTGAATGTGAGCGCTGTTGGTGCATGAAAGCCTCCAGGGGGTTCACTCACAAGCTTGTTCATTTATTTCGTTTACCACAATAATTTGTAGGACTTTACCTTTCCCTTTTCTCGGCAAGTTCATTGTCTACTTGTATCGTTGACCAGCCCGTCCTACATAATTGTGAGACATTGTAAGGTCTCTGTCCCTGCAATGAACTTGAATATCTTTCCTTACTGATATGTTCTTGAATTTCATGAAGGTTATTATTATTAATCACCCATTAGAAAGAATTAAAATGCAAAACTCTTCGAGCCTTCTTATATGTAGCTTAAATTTTTAGCAGGTTTGGTACCTGACAATGAGGAGGAAGGATTCAAGCACTTCTTTAGGCTCTCCAAGCAAACCTTTGCTTATATATGTTCCCTTGTGAGAGAAGATCTTATATCATGCCCTCCTTCGGGGCTCATCAACATTGAAGGAAGGCTCCTTAGTGTTGAGAAGCAAGTGGCAATCGCCTTGAGAAGATTGGCTTCTGGTGAGTCCCAGGTCTCAGTGGGAGCTGCCTTTGGGGTTGGGCAGTCTACAGTATCCCAGGTGACCTGGCGGTTCATCGAAGCCCTGGAAGATCGTGCAAGGCACCACTTAAAGTGGCCTGATCCCGATAGGACAGAGGTAATAAAGTCCCGATTCGAGGCATTGTATGGGCTGCCCAATTGTTGTGGAGCAATAGATGCGACTCACATTATCATGACCCTACCAGCAGTTCAGACTTCAGATGATTGGTGCGACCCGGCTAATAATTATAGCATGTTCCTGCAAGGAGTTGTTGACCATGAACTTAGATTCCTTGATATAGTCACAGGTTGGCCAGGGGGAATGACAGTCTCTAAGCTTCTGAAGTTCTCAGGGCTGTTCAAGCTCTGTGAAAGCAATGCTCGACTCAATGGGCCTGTAGAGGAGACCCTAGGAGGTGGGCCTGAGGTGGCTCGAGAGTACATTGTTGGCGGTCCTGCATATCCGCTTCTTCCATGGCTCATAATTCCTTATGAGAGCAGTGAACTCTCGGGCTCTGCTGCCTCTAATTTTAATACTGCGCATCAATCTGCAAGATCACTTGCAGTTAGGGCCTTCTTGCAATTAAAAGGAAGTTGGAGGATACTCAGCAAGGTCATGTGGAGGCCTGACAAGCAAAAGCTTCCAAGCATTATATTGGTCTGCTGTTTGCTCCATAACATCATAGTCGACAACAGTGATAAACTGAACCCTGATGTTGCACTGTCTGGTCATCATGATTCAGGTTATGTAGAGCAATGTTGTAAGCAAGTTGATCCATTAGGAAGGACTGTTCGGGACAACCTAGCCAAATACTTGAAATCTGTCAAAGAGAGAGCTTAATGAAGTAATGCATCTCTTCATTATGTAGCCAATACCATGTGTGGACGGAATCTGATGTTCCTCCATGTTTTGTGTGGAATCTTTTTTCTCTCTTTTTTAATGAAATGACAAGAAATCGTCCTTGCGATGAATCTTTTTTTTTTTAACCTTTTTGTCCTCTGCATAGATATTTGTATTGCTAGATGAAGATGTTATTCCAGACAAGATTGTGTATTTGGCATATAAATGATAAAAAGCTAATTGTACTTGGTATAAACTATACAATGCTTAAGCTTGAAATGAGTAGCAGCACCAAAAGGGGAGAAAACGCAATCTAATGATATGTCTTTTAATGCTCACTCTGCTTCTGAATATTCAGACTTATTGTGGTACATGTACTTAGATCTTCCTTTAGAGGTCTCAAGTTTCTCAACTTTTCTATAGGTAGCATACCATGGATCTTATTATCAGTGAGCAAAACAAAACCATCACAGGAAGAGATCGGTAACTCAAAATCTGCAGGTACCATGCTTCTCTATTCAACTTCAACTCATTCCTCTAGGAAGACTAAAGCTGCACACTGATGCTCTTCGTTGCAGAACAAAGATAATGCTGCAATTGACTCTTTTGTTGCTTCCCGCAATCAGTGTGAAACATGCATGATGAAACAAAGTTATTAAATGAAAAGCATGAACTTTTATGAATTAGTGCCTGGGGATGTACAGTGGTTAGGATCTTAATAAATAAAATTCCTGTCTCCTCCCTAGTGTGATTGAGTAACATATTTCCAACCATAACAGGAGTACCTATAATCAACTAATCCTCCATGAGAGAATCTCACTTTGCTCGTGTAGGGAGCTGAACACAAGCACAGAACTGCCCCTTCTTCCTCTTCAGATTGGCCCTCACCCGAACATGCAGGAAATCCTTCAATAAGACCCTTGTCTTCCTCTCAGAAACCCGGGCTGTTCTCAAGCCTCCCCTGCTCTCCTTCTCTATCTCATCATCGAGCTTCAACAAACAAAACTGTATCTTTTGAACTTCCAACTGAAGGTTTGCAATCTTCTCAGACCCTCTACGAGCCTGTTCTGAGATCTTCCTCTTGACCCCTCTTACATGATTGCCATCATTTGTTTCTGTACCACTTGATCTTGACAAAAAACTCCCCTGAACTCTCTTGGTCAGCTTATGATTCACATCAAATAAGTCTAGAACTGCCATCTCAGCTTCTTCCAGCTTCTCCTTCACTGTCCTGTATTCTGCTTCTCTTCCCATTCTGCTCCTCTCAGCAACCTCAACCTTCCTTTTCAAATCCTGCACGGTTATCTGCAAATTTGTCAGCTTCTGAGCATCTGCATTAAGTCTTTCTAGAAGCCTCAGTTTCTTCCCTCCTTGACAAGGCTCACTGGAACTCATCTCAGACACCTCCTTATTATCCACCCCAAGCTCCTTCTCTGAGAAGGATTCTCGGGAAGGAAGAACAGCCTTTCGAGATATACCTACCCTCAAATCGATGCTCCTGCTGAAATTAGTAGTTTCCCACAGCTCAAGCATTCTCTCATCAGATCCAATAGAATTTTCCTTTTGGTTCGATCTGAAGGTGGAGCAGTCAGACATCTGATCAAGCACAATATCTTTTGTCAAAACTTCAGACTTGGGGTGACCTGGGTGTTGAGCTGGCTTCTTCCCATGCCTGTTCATACATACCGTGACTTCCTTTCTTCGAGAGACAGGTCGGGTTTTGGGATCATTTCCTTGATGTGAGTTGTGGTGCTTGGACCTTAAATCTTCTATCTTTTTCGTTTTATCATCTGATTTGGCACTAGAACTTGAATTTTCAGGCTCAGTTCTTCTCTGAGCATGCCACGCAGCCTCATCGATGGGGCTGGTTACAGATTGCAAGTGCGTGATCAATTTGATATCCTGCAAGCAACAGAAATATCTTGTAAAGAAAAGGTGATTCACTTCTCTAGCCAACAGAGACATGAGTTATGATATGTGGGGAAACCAAATGAAAATGCAGCCAACAACAACAGTGTGTCAAATAGAAGCAGAACAGGGTTAAAGCTAACACTATAATGATAAAGGTGATAGTTTAAAGCCCAGAATAAAATTTTGGAAGCCCGCGACATTTGTTAGAGTAGGAGGATAACTTACGTTGACAGAATTTACTAAATGATGATAAGAGTACCTGAATTTCTTCACCATCTGCTCTAAGTCGCTCTTGGTTACTTTTACATTCTGTGCTACCTGCTCTAAGGCACTCCTCAACACTTGCATAGTTCTTCATTGGTTCTGCCCAATCCTTAAATGGAACTTCAACAGATGTGTGAATCTCAAGCATAGACATTAAACGAACATTTTCGTCTTCAAGAAATCTTATTCTCTTTTCAAGCAGTTCACTTTCTTTGGATTTGGACTGAGTAAACTCACAAACTTTCTCCTCAAGTAATGCTTCTTGGAAATTCGAGATCATCATCTTGCGAAAGAAATCTGCAGCTTGCGCCTCCCAGAGCTCTACTTCATGCCTTTCCTTTAGCAAATTACATAACAGGTTTTGCTCTCTAAGTTTAGCTACGCCAGTTTCTTCTTGCAACATATTCAGTGATAATGCGTAATTCTCAGACTGAACCTTCAGATCCTTATAAATGGTATCTCTCTCCATTGCAATTTTCTTTACCTCTAGATGCACTTCCCCAATGACTATACTGAGGACTGACTTCTCAACCAGAAGCTGAAAATTATCATCCATAATTCCCCAAAGAAAATTCTGCAACTCCTGAAACTTTTGGGACATGCTCTTTTCAACAATGAATCTCTGTCTCTCAGAGGACTCACAGGCCTTCATGAATTTCCAGCGCTCAAAAGTAAGTGTCGAATTCTTCTCTTCAAGATCTTGCATGCAGTTCTTGAGAATGAACATCTCAAAGTGGTTGTCCAGAGACTTGTCTAGATTGTCCTTAAATTCTCGATTCCTGCTCAGAGCTTCTTGCTGTAAGAGAAGGACCTGATTCTCAAGAGCAGCTACTCTGGTTCTACTTAACTCGGCATGAACGGCATTCTCTGCTCTCTCTCTATCAAAAGAGAAGCATTTCCTATCTAGATCTTTGCACCGTAAGACTGAGTCCTCAAGCCTCCTTTTGGTCAAATCTAACTGGTAGGAGAGGCTCTCTTTTTCTGTTATAAGGGCTAATTTCTCATTGAGAAGCAAAAGCCACAAATCTTCTGATTTCTTTAACATGATCCTTAGCTGTTCAATCTCTGCATTGGCATCATATAGGAACTTCTGTGTATCATCACTTTTTCTCTCAAGCCTCTCCAAATTCTTATTGGCGACTTGTAACTGACAACTCAAAGAGGCCCGAGATTCTTCAGATGCTTGCAGCTTCTGTTGAACTTCATCCAACGCTTTGTTCAAATGGGAAATGGAATTCTCCAAGAGAGCATTCTTTTCGAGAAGAGCTGCCATTCTCCTAATATTTTCATCATAGAATTCCCTTGACTTTGCTTTCTCATCCTGCAGATTGTGTTTAACTACTTCCAACTCTGAGTTCAAACATGAAACTGAGTTCTTCAAGAGGGCATTCTTCTCAAGAAGATCCACATTTTCCCTCATGTTCTCATCATTGAATTTCATCACCTCAAATTTCTCATCCTGCAACTTCCGTTTAACCTCTTCCAGTTCTGAGTTCAAACCTGAAAGAGAATTCTCCAACAAGGCATTCTTATCAAGAAGAGTCACATTTTCACTCAGTTTCTGTTCATAGAAGTCTATCAACTTCGATCGCTCATCCTGCGCCTTCTGCTTGACCTCTTCCAACTCTGAGTTCAATTCTGAAACAGAAATCTCCAATAGAGCATTCTCCTCAAGAAGACTTTCATTTTCCCTTGACTTTTGATCGGAAAATCCTCTCAACTTTGAGTTCTCATCTTGCATCGTTTTCACGTATGATCTTACTCCCTCGGGATCAAGACCGATAGATTGCACCTGTTCCATCACGAGCTGATATTTCTCCTTTAGCATCTCAAATTTATCCTTGAAGAGGTTAATTTCCTGATGGAGAGCAATATGTTCCTCCACCTGGATTTCAACCTCCTTCTCTAGGTTACGGATTATCCCTCTAAGGCTAACAGTCTCTTCTCTCAAGTTATCTATCAATGAGGATGAGGACAAGTTCAACTCCTTTAAGTTCTTATTCTCTTCCTCGGCCTTTGTGACTTGTTCCTGCAAATCCTCATTACAACTTTTCAAAACTCCTATCTTCTCTTGCGATGGAAAGAGAAGATTCTGCAGGCTTTGAAGGGCAGTTTCAACCTCCATGGACTTTTGGTGCTCCTCTTGTCCGTAATTGAAGAGCCTCCCAATCTCCTCCTTCTTCCGGGTGAGTTCCTCGCTCGTTTTCTCCACCACACTCCCAAGTTCCACAACTTTTGTTGACAATTTGCTGCACTCGAGAGAAGCAGATTCCTTCTCCTCAGACATTTTCTCCAACGCCTGTTTCAGTATTTCCACCTCTGTTTCAAGTCCATCAGACTGCTCAGTAGCCTCCTGAATACTTTTGTCAACATCTGCTAGCTTTCTTTCAAGGCTTGATATTGTATCCAGTGACATCTCATATCGACCAATCATATCTTCCTTTTCCTCTTCGAACCTCTTGAGCTCTTGTTTTACATTTTGAGCCTCTGCTTGAGCACATTCGATCTCCTTTTCCATTTCACTGATCTTAAGAAGACATTGTTGACACTGCACAAGACCACCTTCCTTCTCAGCCTCTATTCTGATGAGTTCTCTCCTCAGAAGCTGTCCCAGAAAATGATTATTGAACTCCCTGGAATCAACAAACATATCTTCTTGCTCAGAAGAAGCTGCAGGTAATATTGAATCATCTAAACATGAAGGCACTTGATCAGGGAAGGCCTCTGTCACGCTATGGTGAACCTGGTGTAGAAATCCAGTGGCGTGGTCATATCTCTCTGCCAGCGCGCGGTAAGCTCGGTAGAACTCCTCAACCAACCTCAGGAGGTCTGGCCGTTTCATGTAGTACATCTCCGCCCTCTGAGCAAAGGAATCAGCATCTTCTTCTATGAGCTTAATCATCTGCTTTATCTTCTCATCCATGTCTGTGTTTAGGAGGAAGTCACAATACTAACCAAGTCAAGACCATTGGGGTAAGCAATTCAATTTAAGAGGGAAAGAAAAGGAATGCCGTTGATGATTTCACGTATAAGAAGCACCTAGAACACTACTGAATTTAAAGCCATTTACTATCACCATTTCCATTATTATCTCATAAATCAGAACAAGGTTCTTCCTAAGCTTCTTGACAGGGAGGAGCAGAGTAATGCTGTCATGGCAGTTCAGTCAACATCATCACAAGATTACTTCATGAGAAATATCCAAATCATGATACCACAAACTCACCCCGAAAAAGACAAAGTCAAGTCTCACCTCCACGGACAAGGGATTTGAAAAGTGGAAATCATGTACTTCCTATATCCCAATTATTTCAAGGTAGAATTAGTCAAACGCACGGTGCCATTTTTTCCCTCTGAATGAATGGAAACATGTGCAATACGACCCTCCAAATAGCAACATGCAGATGACTTTTCTTCTTGCTGTCGAAAATCTGCTGACTGAAAAAGAGTGCAGAGAATAGTTAAAGACATAGGAAGCTATACCTGAAAGATTTTCCTGAAGCCACTTGGAATTTTTGGGGCTAATGTGGCTGTCCCACCACCAAGAATACATCCCTCTTGAATCAGCATGCACTGTTGTTGCCATTTCTTGAGGCCCAATGAACCGAGTTCAACGGATCAATCCAACTATGGGGTCCAGTAGTGTTGATCTCTTTGTACCTAACAACAAAGGTGCAGAGAGGCGACCCCCATCAATTCGACTTTAAAGATGTAAACAAACTATTTGACATTGATCGATCAAGAATTGTAAACAAAGGACAGTGGCAAACTAATAGACAAAATGAATTCAGAAGAGTCGTCGCTGTTGCTTTCTCAGTGGAACACCGAGGCAAAGTCAATGACCAAAGAAACTTGCATTGTCTCAAACGCAGACAAATTAAAATGTAACTTTCAGGGAATAGAACTGAATTGCTCGTTGCTTCCTCGCACAAGAATATTTTGTGAAGTATGAACAGCAGACATGCCGGGGCTTTTCTGGGTTTTCAGGGAAACGGAAGATCGAAGGAAGGCCTAAAGTTCTCAGAGAATGAATTCGCAGGGACAGAGCAACATAATCAACTTGATTTTGTGGAAAATCTCGAGGATGGAGCAACACCAGAACCAAACTCTCACAGCACCAACTGAGAGATTTGACACACTCTCTAGCAATGGTGAAAACGAAAAAGAATGTGAAGCCTCTACGAAGGCCACATTTTTCAATGACCCAACACCGAACTCATTATTAGTCCATACCTAAACCAAACCTGTTGGCTTCCCTCGTCTCCTCAGCTGCTTCACTTGCTGGACATCCACACGCATACGCATACTGGCTCTCAACGCATGTCTGCTGGATATCTCCCTCTCTCCCCCCCTCTCTCTCTCTCTCTCTCTCTATATATATATATCTCACTAACACTGCAGATTGGTTTGCTTTTTCAGCAGTGAGTGACCAGGCAGATAGCTCTGATGGTATCTCTGCTGCCGTGGGAGACTGAGAAAGTGGAAAAGGAGGCAGCCAAAAAAGTGAGAGAAGGGAGAAAAACTGTCAGTCAGGAACACTGAGAGTGACAGACGCCGACAGAAAGAGAGAGAGAGAGAGAGAGAGAGAGAGAGAGAGCATTGGAGTGCCATCTTTAATCCATTTATTTCGGGTAGTCGTCTGCAGATTGCTTGCTTCTAAGCATGAAATGGCAAGTGTCGTCTAATGATTTTTAGGAAATCTTTACTGCCATTTTAATGAGATCGCGGGAAATCTGCTCTCACCACCCCCCCGCCCCCCTCTTCATTCTCGGAGCCGAATAACGGTCTATCATTCAAATCGACTTTCCCTGAATTGCACAATCTTCTCGCCATGCAGGTGACAACAACACAGACTCAACTACTCAAAGGTGGGGATAAAAAAAAAAAAACAGACAACAACACAGACTTGGGGAAAATTGCACTGTTAGTCCAAAAGAATCCATCCTGAGTGCAACAAATCTTTTCTTTTTTTCTTTTTCTAATGACATTGTGAATAGATCTAACACCAATATGACCACTGCCTAAGGTACCTCTCTCGCTGCCGCCACGTACGAGGATTCGGAAGGGTACTCGCACAGAGACCCGGCAAAACATACTCTTTCTTCCAACCTGCTGCGGATGTGTATTATGTATATATATTATGATGTTTTTGTCTGAGGCATGATGGCAAATGAGTGAAACGAATTCCATTTGTTGTGCCAACGCATGTTGCCCACCCCGGCCACCGAGTTTATAGGTTTCCCACTTGTAGTTGTCGTTGCCCACATGAACACTTCATTTTCTTGACCCAAATAAAACCAAATATTATGAAATAGTGTGTATGTATATATCTTGTACAAATTTTATTTAAAAATGATTTTTTGATTATTATTTACCTATGAATGCTTCACACATATATAACTCGCTAAGAGAGACTCCATATGTTGTACCATGTGCCTACTGTATTTTTTTTCTCTCTTAAATGTGCAGATGATCAATTAAACAATGGGACTAGTTGCCTCGGACACAATCATAGCATGGAACATCATACAACGTGCACAGCAATGACAAGGAGCACACTCATCGACCCTCCAAAAGGAGATTGGATAGCATCTGTTAGTACTGTCGTCATTAGGGAATGTTCGACAGTGTCCCCTCGAGATGGTCACGGGATCGATGGATGGATACCTTACGGTCTTTGCTTTCACGGAGGCTCCCTGTCGATTCCTGTAAGGGGATTGCAGAAGCATCCGTACTAATACCCCTCCATATATAAAGCCTGTTTTTGCCTTCAAGATCCTATGCCCATGTGAAGAAAAGTGCTAATTAATTGCCACCACAGCATCTCCCTCTGGGAAATACGATTCTTTGGGTGGATTACTACATAGTTTATAGGGAAAATGAGTGATTAGTGGGGTTGATTATCTCATAAATTCCATGATAATATTTAAATATCAAATTCCAATTCGAAATATGAAGGATAAAAAGAAAGTAGTAAACTATCCTTTGGTTCATCTATCTTAGGCCTTGGGCTGCTCAACATGCTTGGCATACCTTGGCCAGACGATGTCTGAAGGGCCTATTGCCATATTAAAGCGTGTGTTTGTACGTAGACCCACAAGTAGAGGTAGAGCCTATAGAGTCCTAGAGTTGGGCGTGGGGGTGGGGGTAACTTTGGGTGTTGTCGAGATTATGCTTTTGTCAAAAGTGGGATTAGTTATAATGCTGGCATGCACTCTATGTGAAGGATCAAGAATGCTTGACTCTGAAGCAAAATGGCTGCGTTAATATCATGTATTATGGATCTACTATGATAAGTCGATCCCGTCAGATCACAGACGGAACGATCGGACAGGCGAATTAGTGGTGTTGGTTGAGTGGGTGTCCGTGTTAATTTTGTCTCCCTCGGCAGCGAGCAGTTCATAGAGGCCCCCACCTTAATTAACTCATAAGCGGGGTGATGATCGCTCCCAAGGAGTGCGTTCAGTCAGTCATCCATTGGTTAACACTTTTCAACGTCAAGACTGCTAAAGGTACACTAAGAATGGTATGATCCACTATACACTTTTGCCAATTCCAACGATTAGACGGCAAAAAAAAAAAAAGGAAAGGAAAAAAGCTTATGTTTACAGCAGAGATCGGCACCCATATCTCCGGTCAACCGAGATCAGATTTTAAGGGTAGAAAAGTAGGACAGAACTCTCGAGCATCTTGTATTTAATGAGGCTCTGCAGATAAAGATCAGTCTTTGTTGATGGTGTCCCTAGAAGATTTTAATGAAGCTCTGTTAAGGAAGGTGATCAAAGGAGTTACAGTGTCAGTGGCAGAACGGCATAGAATACTACTACATCATGAGGCAGCCAGGCTTTTTACCAAAGGCTGCTGAGAATGCATTCATGCATGGCATGGCAGCAGCAGCAGCAGCATGTGACCACCATGAAAAGAGGAAACATGAGCAGTAACGGGTCTCATCATCGGAGAGTGCGCACCCGACCTCTCTTATGATATCGTCTCATCTGCTACTCATCATGCAACATGAGCCCATTATGACTGCAAGCATGGAGCAAAATCAGATCCAATTTTCAGGACACTTCCTCCCTTGAATCGAGATAATCGTCTGAATGGTCCTTGGACCAATGTGGTAACATAATAACATTGGTGTATAGATAGCTTAGATTTATTTTCAGATTGATGATCCGTGCAATATATAATTCATGTCAAAATCCAGCCCGCTAAAGTTGGAAATTTCTTCAAGTCGGCCTCTTGCGGAGGAGGAGAAGAAGGTGAAAAAGGTGAGTCCTTTCACTGATTTCCGCAGAGGGATCGTGGTTGAAGCTCTCGTCTATGGAAGGTGTAAGCCCCTTTGTGTCCCGACACGAATATGGCCGCTATGCGGGCCTCGATCGCATAGCAACGGAGGGCCAGGAACGAGAAGGATCCTACCGGAAGCCCCATCCCTAGGAAGAGCAGGGAGCAGGAGGGCGCGACTACTCCCGCAAGCGGAGCCCACGGGTGACGCACGGGAGCACACCAGACCCTCCCAGGGAC
This sequence comes from Sonneratia alba, assembly GCA_900174645.1. NCBI lineage: Eukaryota > Viridiplantae > Streptophyta > Magnoliopsida > Myrtales > Lythraceae > Sonneratia > Sonneratia alba. The sequence goes on from FWPY01000047.1 coordinate 613,809, forward strand.
TATGCCAAGCTATGCTGGTATACCACGGGCTCCCGAGAACTCCCGCAACCTCGCTCCAGGAAGGGGGGCAGCCCTATCGCTCTAGGAGTGCCATAAGCCGGTTATGCCATAAGGCGAGCACTCACGGTCGCACGGCATTGCGGGAACCAGGAAGGGATTCGAAGGCAGGCGCATTGAACCACGGTCAGGCTGAGTGTCGGTGGCACTCAGCCGGACCGAACCAGAGCAGGTCGTGGGGACATGGGCTCCCGGTCAGAGGACTGACCAAAGGATTGAGCTGGTAGACAATCAGTCCAACTGCTGCTGTCAACCCGATTGCTGCAGCCACCAACTCCTACTCGGTAGGTAGGAGGGGGATAGCTGGCCGGTGCTGGAAGACCAACCCAGCAAGCATAAAGAGGGGGACGGCTTCTTGCAAGAGAAAAAAAAAAAAAAGAAGGAGGGGGAATTCCTGGCCAGCTAGTAGAGAGGGGGCAAGCGGACGAGTCCAGGAGGAAAACCGGAAGAGCTGTCTCCAGTCCCTGCTGCCAAGGCGACCTTCCCGGGCAAAGATCACCTGTCCAGGCGAGGAGTGCAGGTGTAGGAAGCACCGAGGCATATGCTTGGAGTGTCCCGTGTACTTGTGTAAGGGTTTTGCTTTCTCTTGTATACCGAATTGTGAATACAAGTGAGATTTCCCTTGTAAGTGTTCTGTTCTGTCCCGGTTGTTGCGATAACGGGTCGAGTTGTATTGCACTGAGTGTTTGGGGTTGGCTGAGAGTGCGTGTCGCCCTGCTCAGCACCCTCACAGGGAAGGAAAATTTTGGGCCAAACCCGAGCCCTGTGACAGTTGGTATCAGAGCCGCGTTCAACGGAAGGCGTGCATCTCCAGCAAACAACAAACGACCGGTGACCTGAATGTCACGCATGGACGCACTGAAAGATTGAGTTGCAGCCTTGGAAGCGTCACTCGGCGACATGTCCGGGGTAGCTGGGACGGTAGCCGAAGTCCTGGCGTCCCTCGTTCCGGACGTTGCCAGACTGAAGGAGGATGTGTCCCTCCTCCGTCGTGCGTTGGCTGCGGGAGCAGCTGAGGCAGAAGGATCTCGGGCAAAGGTAAGAATACTTGAACCTAAAGCCTTCACTGGCGCTCAGAGTTCCAAGGAACTCGAAAACTTTCTGTGGGATATAGAACACTACTTTGAGGCAGGAAAAGTTCCTGAAGGAGAACAGGTCTCCATGGCGGTCATGTACCTGTCCGGAGATGCGAAGCTCTGGTGGTGCACTCGTGAGCAGGATGCTGCTGCTGGTGGACGGCTGCGCATCAGAGACTGGCCTTCGCTAAAGGGGGAGCTCAAGGAGCAGTTCCTCCCCACAAACACCTCGTGGGTTGCTCGGGACGCGCTATGCAGCCTGAGGCAGACGGGCTCGGTACGCGACTACGTCAAGGAGTTCAGCTCCTTGCTACTGGACGTCACGGAGATGTCCGAGCTGGACAAGCTGTTCAACTTTACGTGGGGTCTTCAGTCGTGGGCTCAACTAGAGCTACGGAGGCAGGGTGTCCAAGACCTCAAGACTGCAATGGCCAAAGCGGATGCGCTGATCGACATCCGCATGATCAAGAACGACCCGAAGGGGAAGCAGGCTGAGAAGCCGAAGGACAAGATGTCCAAGCCCGGCAAGAATGCGGGCAAAGGCGAAAGGAAGAAGCCACTCAAGGGGGACAAAGGGAAGGGGAAGGCCACGCCGAGCACTCCCATGAAGGACCCCAAAACCCACCCCGGGTGCTTCATCTGCAATGGCCCCCATCAGGCTCGTGAGTGCCCGAAGAGGGAGAAGTTGTCGGCCCAGGTAAACAGGACTGACTCCGACTCTGAGGGAGAGCAAACCAAGGTGGCACCTCTTCAAATCCTTGGTGCCATCCGCTCGGAGAGAAAGGCAACGAAGCAAGGGCTGATGTACGTGCCAATGACCCTGAACGCCAAGGAAGCAGCGACGATGATAGACACTGGCGCCACGCACAACTTTGTCTCGGACCGAGTCGTGCACGCGTATGGATTGCGGATCCAGAAGCAAGCCAGCCGCATCAAAGCTGTTAACTCCCAAAGTCAACCTGTGCTGGGAATGGCCAAGGGAGTTCCCGTCCAGATTGGCGAGTGGTCCGGGAACCTGGACATCATGGTCATTCCGATGGATGACTTCGACGTCATACTCGGCAATAACTTTCTAGTAAGGGCCTGCGCATCAGTCATGCCCCACTTGCCAGGTTTGCTACTTGCAGACCCAAAGAAACCCTGTTTCGTTCAGGGATTCAAAGGCCTCACCCATGCGGAGGGCGTCCGAACAGAGACCGTCTCGGCTATGCAACTAGCCAAGGGCTGGAAGAAGGGCCAACCGACATACCTTGCTGCTATCCATGAAGTGGAACCTGAAGGGGGTGGAGTAGCAGAGATCCTTGATGCGGTACAAGGGATCCTGGGCGACTTCTGTGATGTAATGCCCGAGGAGCTATCCAAGGGCCTACCGCCAAGGCGGGCGGTAGATCACAGGATCGAGCTGGTTCCGGGGACAAGGCCGCCTGCCAAGGCACCTTACCGGATGTCGCCCAAGGAGCTGGGGGAATTGCGGACGCAACTCCAAGAGCTATTGGATTCAGGGAAGGTTCGGCCCTCCAAGGCGCCCTTTGGAGCGCCCGTGCTGTTCCAGGAAAAACAAGACGGCACTTTGCGGTTGTGTGTAGACTACCGCGGCCTGAACAAAGTCACTGTCAAGAACAAGTATCCGGTGCCCTTGATCGCCGACTTGTTCGACCGCCTCAGCGGAGCTGCATTCTTCACGAAGCTAGACCTGAGATCAGGCTACTGGCAGGTTCGTATTGCCGAGGGCGACGAACCAAAGACGACGATGGTAACTCGTTACGGGTCTTACGAGTTTAGAGTTATGCCTTTTGGTTTAACAAACGCCCTGGCCACGTTCTGTAATCTGATAAATGATGTGTTTCATGATGTAATGGACAAGTTCGTGGTTGTGTATCTTGATGATATTGTCGTTTACAGTTGGTCGCTGGAGGAACACCTCCAACACCTACGTTTTGTGTTTCAACGATTGAGGGAGCATCGGCTGTACGTGAAGAAGGGGAAATGCGAGTTCTGCACCAAGGAGATAAACTTCCTTGGCCATGTGATCGGTGGAGGCGTGGTGCGCATGGACCCCCGGAAGGTCCAAGCCATCAAGGAGTGGATTGCTCCTACCAAGGTGGGCGAGCTGCAGAGCTTTCTTGGATTGGCCAATTACTACCGCAAGTTCGTGAAAGGATACTCCAAGCTGGTATCCCCGCTCACCGATTTGCTACAAAAGGGCAAGTTGTGGATTTGGGATGAGGCGTGCACAAAACGCCTTTGAGAAGATCAAGTCCCGGATTGTGGCTGAACCTGTGCTCAAGCTCCCGGACTTCGAAAGACCATTCGAAGTCCATACCGACACTTCTGATCGTGCTGCAGGCGGAGTGTTGGTGCAGGATGGGCACCCGGTGGCGTTCGAGAGCTGGAAACTAAAGCCGGCCGAGCAGCGCTACTCCGCGCACGAGAAGGAGATGCTTGCGGTCGTGCACTGCCTCCGGACCTGGCGAGTATACCTGCTAGGTACCTCTTTTGTGATCAAGACAGACAATGTGGCAAACACTTTCTTCAAGACGCAAAAGAAATTGTCCCCAAGACAAGCCCGGTGGCAGGAATTCCTGGCGGAATACGACTTTGAATGGGAGCACCGGCCAGGGCGTCACAACCAAGTTGTTGATGCGCTAAGCAGAAAGGCAATAGAGATGGTAGCCGCACTGGCCCAGCTGGAATATGACTTCGTGGGCAAACTGAAGGATCAAGCGAAGGCGGATCGGGTATACCAGAAGCTGGTCGCGCAAGCCCAGGAGGGTACCGTGAGGAGGTACTGGGTGGAAGATAGCTTACTCTATGCGAAGGGTGGCCGCGTGTTTGTCCCCAGCGGAGGGCTGCGGACTCAACTGCTGCGAGAGCATCACGACACGCAGTGGGCAGGGCACCCCGACAGAGAAAGGATGCTTGCTCTCTTGACCCGCTCCTACTTCTGGCCGAAGATGTAGGCTGATGTTGAACTCTTCATCAGGATATGCCTTGTTTGTCAGCAAGACAAGGTCGAGCGGCGAGTAGAAGCCGGGTTGCTACAACCTCTGCCCATTCCTGAGAAACCTTGGGTGTCGGTTTCCATGGATTTTATCAGCGGCTTCCCAGAAGTGAAGGGCTTCGATGGAGTCATGGTTGTAGTGGATAGGTTCTCAAAGTATGGGATCTTTAGACCTACCCCAAAGAGCTGCTCGGCGGAGACGGCGGCAGAAGAGTTCTACTGCCATGTGGTGAAGTTGTTCGAGATTCCCACGGACATCGTGAGCGATCGAGATGCGAGGTTCACTGGCAGGTTCTGGACCCATCTCTTCAAAATGATGGGGACGGAGCTGAAGTTCTCGACCGCAAACCACCCGCAAACAGACGGCCAAACGGAAAGGATGAACCAGCTGTTAGAGGAGTATCTACGGCACTATGTCACGGCCAGTCAGAGGAATTGGCTGGATCTCCTAGACACGGCGCAGTTTTGCTGCAATCTGCACCGGTCTTCGGCAACAGGGTTCAATCCGTTTGAGCTCGCCATGGGCTACCAACCATTGACCCCTTCCGAAGTAGCCCTCCAGAAGAAGGAGGGGCCCTGTCCTGCTGCCTACCGCTTCACCCGAAACAAGCAGGAGATGCTGGAGGAAGCCCAGGACAGCCTTGCCAAAGCTGTCTGCCGCATGAAGAAGTATGCGGACCAGGGGCGTCGACCGCTGGAATTTCAGGTCGGGGACAAAGTCATGTTGAAGTTGACTCCCCAGATCTGGAAGAAGGTGACGAGCAAGAGGTGGCACAAGGGTCTCATCCGGCGTTACGATGGCCCGTTCGAGGTAGTGAAGCGAGTTGGCGCGGTAGCCTACCGCCTGGCACTACCTGAGAGGATGAAAATCCATCCCACCTTCCATGTTAGCTTCCTGAAGCCTTACCATGAGGACGCGGGTGAGGAACGCTCGAGGGAAAGGCGAGCTCCGCTGAATGTACGCACGGAGTTGGAAAAGGAAGTTGATTAGGTGCTGGACCGACGTGTGCTCGGATACAGCAAGAAGAACCGGCGAACGGAGTACCTGGTTCTATGGAAGGGCTTGCTAAGATCGGATGCAAGTTGGGAGAAGGAGGCAACACTCTGGCAATTCGAAGAAAAGATCCAGGAGTATCTCCGCTCTATTTCGACGAGGGCGTCGGCTTCCTCAAGTGGGGGAGGTTTGTAAGCCCCTTTGTGTCCCGACACGAATATGGTCGCTATGCGGGCCTCGATCGCATAGCAACGGAGGGCCAGGAACGAGAAGGATCCTACCGAAAGCCCCATCCCTAGGAAGAGCAGGGAGCAGGAGGGCGCGACTACTCCCGCAAGCGGAGCCCACGGGCGACGCACAGGAGCACACCAGACCCTCCTAGGGACTATGCCAAGCTATGCTGGTATACCACGGGCTCCCGAGAACTCCCGCAACCTCGCTCCAGGAAGGGGGGCAGCCCTATCGCTCTAGGAGTGCCATAAGCCGGTTATGCCATAAGGCGAGCGCTCACGGTCGCACGGCATTGCGGGAACCAGGAAGGGATTCGAAGGCAGGCACATTGAACCACGGTCAGGCTGAGTGTCGATGGCACTCAGCCAGACCGAACCAGAGCAGGTCGTGGGGACATGGGCTCCCGGTCAGAGGACTGACCAAAGGACTGAGCTGGTAGACAATCAGTCCAACTGCTGTTGTCAACCCGACTGCTGTAGCCACCAACTCCTGCTCGGTAGGTAGGAGGGGGATAGCTGGCCGGTGCTGGAAGACCAACCCAGCAAGCATAAAGAGGGGGACGGCTTCTGGCAAGAGAAAAAAAAAGGAGGGGGAATTCCTGGCCAGCTAACAAAGAGGGGGCAAGCGGACGAGTCCAAGAGGAAGACCGGAAGAGCTGTCTCCAGTCCCTGCTGCCAAGGCGACCTTCCTGGGCGAAGATCACCTGTCCAGGCGAGGAGTGCAGGTGTAGGAAGCACCGAGACATATGCTTGGAGTGTCCCGTGTACTTGTGTAAGGGTTTTGCTTGCTCTTGTATACCGAATTGTGAATACAAGTGAGATTTCCCTTGTAAGTGTTCTGTTCTGTCCCGGTTGTTGCGATAACGGGTCGAGTTGTATTGCGCTGAGTGTTTGGGGTTGGCTGAGAGTGCGTGTCGCCCTGCTTAGCACCCTCACAGGGAAGGAAAATTTTGGGCAAAACCCGAGCCCTGTGACAGAAGGGGTACTATCGACGGTTGAGATCTTCATGAAACCTCTGTTGCTTTATAGTTCACGGTCTATGTCACAAGGGTCAAGCCGCCCGTCTCGTGTTTCCCCAATGGAAGAGGAGAAACCACTCACAGCCGTCCACGTTAAGCTTTTGGCCTTCGACCTCCTCTCTCTCACCCGAACCCCTCCCAACTTCTCCCGCGGCGGTCTCTCCCTCTCACGCGCCGAAATCCTGGGCACGGTCACCTACCGCGAGCATAAACCCGGCCGCTTCCTCAAGTTCACAGTCGACGATGGAACCGGCTGCGCCCCCTGCATCCTCTGGCTCAACCACCTGACCTCTCCCCACCTCGCGTCACGGCGAGCGGCGAGCCCCGACGGCGTCCGGATGGCTGCCGGTGCAGCAGCCTCCCAGGCGGCGGATGTCAAGATCGGGGCCGTGGCTAGGGTGTGGGGCAGGATCACGAGCTACAGAGGAGCTGTGCAGATAACGGTGACCAGAGTGGTGGTTGAGAGGGACCCGAACGCCGAGATCCTCCACTGGTTGGACTGCCTGAGGTTGGCCCGCAGTGTTTATGACCGCCGCTCCCAGTCCGTCCGAACATAGACAGATGGATATACCTCTGCTGTGTTTTAAGCAGATGTAATTAATTGTTAGCATTGCTAATGTGTCTTGTTAAATCAATCCAATTGCATGATATTTGAATTTCATTCATCTCCTAACTGTTGCTAAAGCTACGGCTTGACTCTTCTATCTGGACGAATATATGCTTATCATACTAGATAGTGTTTTTTTGAGCAAGAGCAGACATGCACAATATATAATCACACAGCAGTTTCATTGCAAATCAGCCTCCTTCATTGATGATATCATCCTTTTCATGACCATCATGGCACAAGCATAACTTGGTTTTTTTCTAGCTGGCTATAGCATTAAGTCACTAACAAATGAAGCGAAGGTTCACAAGAGAATGAACATCGAGCACAAAAATCAGTTTGCCCCTTTTGACGGGATGAAGCTATGTTGATGACAAGTCTCAAGATATTGCAGCTTGCAGCAACACAGGGATGCAGATAGCATGGATCAAACCATCAGAACATGAGAAGCAGCTAAACTTCTATCGCTGCACAAGGGGGCTTGGTGGGACATGCCCTGGTACAGGCCCTGCAAGAACCAAAGCTGAACTTCTGAAGTGAATGTGCATGAAATTGCATAACTGTCGCCGTTCGTACGTTGAGAAGCAAACCTTTGCTGTATCTTGAGAAGATCACAGCATCAGATAGTGGACAATCAATCCTTCACTTGTAATTGCCTACAACAAGCTCAATCAGTGTACCGAGGAGAATTCATACCGCAGGGGAAATAAGGATGCTGGTCCTCACATATTTTTTGACACAGAAAATCAGTAGCCTCAGCTGTCAAAGACATTACTAGTCGAACATGGTTTCGGATCTATTTTCCCCCTCCAGAGAACTATCTGCTCATCCTTAAATAAGATAGGGACACAAGGCACCAAATCCTGCAGAAAATCACAGAAAAAAAATCCAGCTCTTTAGTCAAAATAATTATAAAAAACAACGTAAAACATTAGTGCATAAGATTATTGTGCTTTTATCAGCATACCCTCAGCTTCACTCCGATTCTTTTGCAGTCACTTGTCCCCACATATTTGCAGTCCAGTCTCACAACGTCTTCTGTCTCGAATGCCTCCCTCACCCTGTCCACCATGTTATTGTACACCCCGTTCCTTGCTGGATGTGCAGACTATCGTTTATAATATATGAAAAGAAAAACAAACACTTCATTCTAAAACCAAATCGATACTCACTCAACTTCATTAAAGGGGCAGAGTTGAGTCCCCTGTTCCTCAGTTCCTTTGTCTCCTCAAACGTTAAGCCTTCTGCTACATTCTTCACGAGCTTCGGATATATTGGTGCATAAGGCTTCCAAAGCATGAGAGGTATCACTGGTCTACTCTTGGGATCATAATTTCGTCCACGGTACAAGAGAAGGATATTAATGTTGCGGTAGATTATCTTTCCGCCAGATTTGTCCTAGGTGAAGAACTCCACTTGTTCAGTTCAGCTAAAAATTATCCAAAAGGACACCAGGCTTACTGATCGACAATTCCATGCAGCCTAATAGGTTCAAGTCTCAAACCTCAAGGTGGAAACAAACATTGTCCATATCAAGTGTCGGGACTCCAAGACACTTAATTCTCACAGCTTCAGCTCTTTTCCAGTGGTTGTGGATATCATCCAACAAGTTGTGTGTAACCCCACCTTTCCCTGATATGCAGCAAAAAGTGCGGCTACTGTGGGTTAAGATAAATTATTTAGTTCTTCGGTTCATAAGAATTGTGCTCCATGTGGTTCTTTGTCATCTGAAAGGTCTGCAGTATGACACAAAGCATCCCTTCATTTCAAGTCCAAACTATATTTATATGGGATCAAACCATTTCAGCATCGATTTCAGGTGGTAATCTTCCTGTTTCATTGCTTATAACAATTAAGAAAGTGCATTGTAGTGCAATCTTAGTCATGCATCGAACACTACGATGGCAAGGATCCCACAATTCAACCCAACATAGTATCAAGCAACAAAATTTCAATATCGCATTTGCCACTACGATTACATTACCAAGACCCTCTGCGGCAGCAAAGCTTAAATTTTCCAACTGAGAGCGAGAGCGAGAGTACCTAGATTAATCTGACGGCTGCAATCACTGTGGCGGTAACGTTCCACCAGCTCCGCGACTTCCTCCTCCGAGAGCCCATCCCCGAGGACCTGACTCCTCTGCTCAGCAACCTTCTCCAGGTCCACCTTCACCTGAACCGGAGCCTCGGTCCCCGTCCACTTCCGGTCAAGCCGTCCCGGCCCGAAAGGGGAGAACTTTGGCGGTTCCCGGAACCCGACGGGCTTGACCGTGGGATTAGTCTCGGAGTAGGAGTACCTGAAATCGAAGGGCAGGTCAGACTTCACAGGGCGTTTCGGGTCTTCCACACATTGCTTAGGACCCTCCTCCTCCTCCTCCTCCTTCTTAGTCTTCTTCTCATGGAGCACATCGATTTCGTGTCTGTGAGAATATGGGGATTTGAGGGTGAAGGGAGGGTCATAAGTAGCATCGGATATCGACTTGGATGCGACGCGGAGCGACTTAGGAATTAAAAATAGGGTTTTCTCGGTCAGCCGATCAGGACAGAGAATGTTCATCTTCACCTTCACCATTGAAGGAGACGAGCCGGCAGTGACAGAGCAGGAGCTGCCCTGCCGGCGGTAATATTGGGGTTCTCCTTTTCTTCTCTTTTTTTCTCGCGGTTTTTCCACCGGTGGAAAAAATATTAAATAATAATAGAAGTGAAAAATGGTACTATCACAAGGGGAAATTTTAAACCAATTTTTTTAATTTTCTCAAATAATTTAATTATTTATATTGTAAAGTTCAAAGGTCATTTTTAATAGGATTTTTCTCAGCTCATTTGAATTATCTCTGTTCAATCTGATCGGAAGCTAGAGCAGTATCTTCTTCATGGTCCGGTGTAAACGATTTGAGTATGATCTCTGATAAAGCCTCACCGCCTGTTATTGTCGCATTCATCGATATTCCACGGCCTGTTTACTGAGATCATCATAGATTATTGATGCTTGTGTTCCATTGCCAGCAGAAAACAGGGACAGTAGAGTGGATAGAAAGAAATTTGACTGTGAAATGCATGGACACAGGCACAAGGTTTTACTGGTGTGAGGGCCAATAACCTGAACTGCATCTCGCTCAACAGAATTTATGTACTGTAGTAATCAAACCAACAAGTATCATTAGGAGGGATGGTGGTGAGTAAATGGAGCGCGGGCTCGAGTTGGAATTGAACGGGTTCACCACGGGCCGGATCCCTGGAGGTCTCGGCGTTGTTGTCCCTGTGTTTGGCTCCGCTGGTGCATCCGTGGGTGTCGTCTCGGTAGGAACATCAAATTCTGGAGAGAGTGCTATCTCGGGTGCTGGTGCTGGCACTAGAGTAACTGCTGATTCTGGTGCTGCTGCTGATGCTGGTGATGATGATGGGGTTGATGCTTTCACCGCTTTTGAAGCTGCCCAGAAAAGATTCAAAAGACAAAACCGGAAGATCAGAATCCCTTTAACATATCATGCTTCTTCTATGCCAGTGCCATCGGCTTCATTGGGGATAGACGGGGGAATGTAGTTTGGATACCTCGAGGGCTGAGTGGAGAAGGGGCAAAGCTTGGAGAATCAGTAACCGTGTGTGGAGAAGGGGCAAAGCTCGGAGAATCAGCAGCCATGTATGGAGAAGGAGCTATTATTGCAGGTGGAGGCGGCGGAGCAAATAAGACCGGACCTGCAGCACGATATCAGAATTATTTTTGTTGGCAATACCGGAGACAGACCCATCATTTTTGGGCCATGTAAGTTAACAGATCTCGATCTCATCGTACTCCTGGAGTTGGGATGAACTGAATATATCCTACTCCGAAGGTAGATCATGTCACTTCTAGATTTCACCCACTATTTGTCTAAATGTCCAGAATGCGATTTTGCACTCCTATAGATGATTAAGGTTGAATCTCGGCATGGATCCATGAATCTATAGTTATTCCACAGGCCCAATGTATCACAATGCTGGTAATGAGGCTAAAATTTGAGTAGTAGTTATCTTAATACGGTACCTGGAGGAGGCAGGGGAATTCCAGTGGCTGCAAAGATTCAACCAACCAAACCAAACAGTCAGATCAACTCATCACATACAGAGAAAAGCCAGAATTGGTTCACCCAAAGAGAGACAAAAATTAGTACAAACCTTTGCACCGCATCGGGATCCCTCCGGTGTTACAGGCTCGGGGGAGGGAGATGGACAAGGTCCGGTTGATCGGGAGCGGGATGGGGACGTTGGCGGTGATGACGAGGCAGGTGCACTCGACACTCGTTCGCATCATCGACTTGAAGGACTTGCAGCATTCCTGGGTGGGGGAGCCACCGTTGGCGCTGCTCCCGGTGATGAAGTTGAAGCAAGGAGTGAAGCTCGTGATCATCGAGGCCGTGCACGGCGTGCTGATCTGGGCCCGGGCAGTGGGGGTAGCGCCAACCAGGACCATTACAACGAGGAAGATGGCTCTAGAGAGCTCGGCCTCGAGGCCCTTCTCCATCGACAGCTGAGGAGAAAAAGCTTCGACTTCTGGGTTCTGAGGGAGGATCGAGTGGGGAAGAGGAGGATGATTTATAAGAGGGGTCCGGGGGTGTTTAGTGACTTGGAGGGAAAAGCAAAACCGGTAGATTTGAAGTTGTTTCGGTGTTGCAACTACTTTGACTAGGCTGGAAAATGAGAATTCTGTCTTGTCTTGGGAGTGTTCTTCTCAGGAAGTAAATTATGGGAATTTGTGGGGAGTAGGTGTGTTTGGTTTGTATGTTTTCGATTGTCCCCAGCAAAAACTTAACACTGAGAAGATGAAGGGCAGTACACACATATAAAGAGACAGATAAACGCAATTGGTTGCAAGTTAACACTACAGGAGAAGGTCGAGAGGAGAGGACAACCGGCGCAGTTCATCCACATCTATCTTCAACTACTAGCTTAGTAAAACTTAACAGAAACAAACTGAGATGTAACCGGAAAAAAATGCTCATCCTGCAACAATCTCCTTACACAGAGCAACCGTGGTTGCACTTTTGTCTTGCAGAAGGCGGTGCCGAGTCCGGCTATGACGCACTCCTCGTAGCAGTTGTTGTAGCACGACCTGAACCTCTCGCCTCCCTCAGCTGCTGCCGCAGCTGCGTGCCCACGAGCGCTCATGAGAATGGATATCGCAGACAATGCAGCAAACTTGTTGGCCATAATGAATGAATGAATGAATGAATGAATGATCTTGAGCTGCCACGGCTTGCTTTCTTCTTCTTCCTCTTCCTTGTTTTTGTTCTTTCTTTCCTTACTGATTATATTGCTTCCCCGTGAGATTTCTTTGTGGCGTGGAGGAATTATAGAGGAGCATTTTTAGGTGAGGAAAAATGACCAATTTTATGGGCCATATAGATATGCTGCTGAGAGCCCAAATTTGCGGTTGAAATTCTGACTTGCATGAATGGGTAAGTTTAATTATACTCTTTAGTTCTAACTTTTTTTTTCTTTTTCGATAAAAAAGCTTTTCTTTTTCTTTTTCTTTTTCTTTTTTCTTTTTTTTTTTTAAATATCTTAAAATTTATTTTGCAATTGGCGGTGGCAACTGGCAGGTCTCTTATTCGTAAGGTGAGAGATAGGCCGTCGAGCGTTTTGCCTTCTCCATTCCAATCTCGACCATGGGCGGACGAGAAGCTGCTATTGAGTATGCCGACCATCGAAGCCGTTTCTACTACGAGAACGGCCGCGACGGATCCCACCGTGATGGTTCCCCTGGTTATCGCCGCCGAAGTAGCCGCCGTAGCCCCTCGTACGAGTCCTACGACCGACAGTATGACCGCCGTGAAGCCGTTAGCCCCCGTCCTGGCCGCAGCCGGAGCCCTTCGTACGATCGATGCAATGATCGGAGCTATCGCCTGAATAGATCCGATTCCCTTGATAGGAGGAGTCCTCGATCTAGGGAAGCCCGCGATTATGCTCTTCCCAGAAGGTTTGGTAGGAAGCGGCCGTACCTCGACCGTGACAACCGGGGTAACGGGAGGTTGTCGGAGTCGGAGTCCGATGAGGAATTGAAGGGGCTGAGCACTGAGGAGTACAGGAGATTGAAGAGGCAGAAGATGAGGAAATCCCTAAAATTTTGCATCTGGAACTGCACTCCCAGCCCTCCTAGGCGAGTGGAGTCGGAGTTTGAGGAGAAAGCAGAGGACATGGATGAGAAATACGGAGGAGATTTGAAAATGAGTGAATCGAGTGATGGAGAGAGGGAAAATGGAAAGATGATGGGTAGGAGTGAGTCTGAGAGTCAAGGCTACAAATCCAAGAGCGACTCCGAGTCTGATGAATCTGAGACGGATGATTCAGGTTTGAGGAAAAAGAAGAAGAAGAAGAGGGGGAGGATGCAGTCGAGCTCAACTAGGAGCTTGAGCAAGTCCGAGATTGAAAGTGAAAGTGGTCGGAAGAAGAGAAAATCTTCGAGTTCGAAAAAGCCGAGAAAAGTGTCTGAAAGTGAGAGCGAGTCAGAGAGTGATACTGACAGTGAGACATATAGGAAGAAGTCAAGGAAGAGAAGTAGTAGGCGTAGCAAGCGCAGTAGGAGAAGGAGAAAGAGTAGGTATGTGGATTCCGAGGATAGTGAGAGTGAGGATGGTGGAGCTGAAAAGAAGCGGAGCTCATTGAGATCTAGAGCAGGAAGGGAGAATAGGAGGAAACTGTCCAAGAGTGATAGTGATAGTGAGAGTTCCCATCTGAGCGAGAAATTGGAGTCCATGGACGAAGAGAAGTTCAAGGAGAGTGAGGCCATGATGGCTGAAAGTAATGCAGAGGCTATGAGGTTTAAGGAGCTGATTGAGTCCCACAAGAAGTCTTCTTTAGATGACGAGACTATGGTTGGCCCAGCACCGTTGCCTCGAGCAGAAGGGCACATTAGCTATGGAGGTGCCCTTCGGCCTGGTGAAGGTGATGCAATTGCACAGTATGTCCAACAGGGGAAGCGTATCCCCCGAAGAGGGGAAGTGGGTCTTTCTGCTGAGGAGATCCAGAAGTTTGAGTGTCTTGGGTATGTGATGAGTGGTAGCAGGCACCAGAGAATGAATGCAATCCGTATTAGGAAGGAAAACCAGGTTTACAGTGCTGAGGACAAGCGGGCTTTGGCAATGTTTAACTATGAGGAGAAGGCAAAGCGTGAGCACAAGGTTATGGCCGATCTGCAGCGTCTGGTGCAGCGCCATATTGGCCAAGATGCGGGTCCCACTCACGACCCTTTTGGTGCAAAGGCCAGTGATGGTGCTGATGCCTAAAAGAAATATATATTCTTGGGACCAATGGATTTTCCTAAAAGTGGCGTTTGCACTTGTTTCCCCATTGCTTGCAGCGCATGTTTCAATTCTGCTGTTAAGGATGTTCTTGCTTTTATTTCCCTTGTAGTGCTTTTATCTCCAGGAAGTTTCTATGAGTTTTGTGGGGATGATGAAACTGCAAATTGCACAGTATGGATGCTTCTAATATCTGCATAACTATTGGCTCACCAATTATTGTTTGGAGTTTAAGTTATTTACAATTAGGGTACGGTCCATTTGTTGTTGTGTTTTCAGTTGAGGAGCATGGATTCTGACTTTGTTGCCTCGCATAAACATAAGTTGGGGGAAGTAGTGGTTAGATCGGATGATGCAAATAACTGATACCCTTGGCCATTTAGTTCAGAGATGATACATAGATGCGTATTGAATTATATTGGTATTGGTCTGCTTCTCACTGAATTAAGATTTCATAGAGCAGAATGAAATAGTAATGCTAATACTGTCATATGAACTTTCTGCTTTCTTGCTGAGTAACGTACATTAATTTGGTATAGCCTGTTCGTCTTAACTGAGTATTGTTGATAGCTAAACCCAATGGAAACATTATTGGCACTTGTATAAACTTTTAGTATGGGACTTCAACTATGCACATAATAATGTTGATGAATGTTTTACGGATACACCCAGGAAAGATGGTAAACTCCTTGATTTCCTGCTTAGATAGATAGAGGCACTGCCGATTATGTGTATCCAAAGAATGGTTGGTGTGCCTTGCTATGCTTACCTTCAATTGTGATGCAAGTGGTGCGAAGGACATTAAAGTTTACCTTGCCTTTGGAGCTTCTTGGTTGCCTATTCAGCAAGTGAGTTTTACAAATTTATGCAAGTGTTAAGCTGTTTTTTATTTTGCTATGCAAGCCTTGATTGACACAAGGGTCTAACTGGGGCGGATGGACTGTTAAGAGGAAAGGTTGTGATAGTTTGCTTGGCAATTGAAATTAACCTTTAAGGTGGATCCTTGAACAATTTTGCTGATTTTACTGAGCTTATTTAGGTGTTATTTAGAATGTTGCAGCTTTACACGATTTTTTCCCTGGTAGTCCTGAGGGTGGAAATGCTGAGACAGCATCATTGTTTATATGAACAAAAGACGGTCTTTTTTTTTGTGGGGGAGTAAATAAATCAAAGACAGTCTTATTTGCCGATCTAAAAGAAGATGATCAGAGAAAATTGTGTAGCTTAGTGGCCTTGTTTGTGCAGAAACCATTCTCTCTCAATCACCCTTAGTAATGGCATTGCATTGGATTTGGATTGGAGGTCATTGTATACAAAGTTGTTCTATCAGATCTTTACAAATCCGAAATCCAATAAGCTGGATTGGAGTTTTCTGGCTACTTGTCATAATCCATTAGATCATTGTATATCCAGGAACCCCCGCTTCGTGCCTGTTGCTAACATGAGATTGGAATGTTCTGTTGCTCATTTTAGTGATGATCACAGTTTGTCCAGTAGTTTGCACATTTTTGTGGTTTCTGTGTCGTCATGCTATAAACTATGAACAGAAAATTGATTGCTGTCTGAAAGAGCAGGTATTGAGGTGGAACTTTAATTTTTAATTTATGGATTTGGTTAACCTAGAGACATGAAACATGGCATACTATACGGACTTAAAACTTTGTTGGATGCTTCTTTCACCGTTATTGGCTCCACCATCATGAAGCTCTGCTTGGTTCTTAGTTGCAGCATTCTTACCTTCATTTGTGCTTTAGAAATTAAAGTTGAGTTTAACATTCATAGATGCATTGTTTTATTAACATTGAATCTTTAGAGATAATGTCCAAGTGGCATTTATTTTCTAGAAATTTACTGGAAGACTAAAATATTGAAGCTCACGGTTCGACCATTTTGTTTAAGGAGGCTATACATTTGATGTGTGTAGTATGATATTAATGTCCGCTGTTCTCTGTGATATTCAGATTGTGCTGATACGATTGGGGTCTTCTGATTCTTCTATGACCATGAAACGATTGGTGGCTCTCATGCATCTGAAAAGCTGAATGGCTGAAGGAAACTATTATTCTGTTTCAGGGATTTTGGTCTAGTCACTTGTCCGGTGGCTTTATTTTGGTTATGTTCCGTTGAGAGGCTTCATCTGCTGTTAAGCATGTCGTAGGTACGTTTTGGCAGTCTGACTCGTGATCTTGACACAGCCGTCTGACTGAATAATAGCCCGTTTGCCGAACATAAGACTGTTCAACTAGAATTGCCACCCTGCCTCTAATCCGCCCTGGCCTTAACTACTCCATCGGTTGAATGGAGATATGATCAGCAAGACCAGAAGCTAGGAGCAGTGGCAGTGAGTGAGTGGCAACTGACATTTCAAAAGCTGTGTGGATGATATTGGTGCCGAAGTGCGAACACTTCTTTGACACCTCATGAAATGGGCTGATTGGGGTTTCGTGGACTAGTTCTAATTTGCATGGGGCCTACCTCCCTGACGCACGGCAATCCGAGAAGATTTTGATGATTGGACGGTCCAATGGCCTACTAGAGCTTCTGCTTGGAATTGGGACATGTTTCTATAAACATAAAATGACTGGGTGAAGGGAATTTGGTGATGCGATGTCATCTGGACTTGTGAATTTTGTTTTTCGCTGATTGGATTCACTCGATTCCCCCATTGCTCTTATCTTTTTGCCCTTGGTATGATATATTTCCTCATCGCCAGACACGCGATCAAGAACCGAATCGATTCGGTCACACCAAGCGGAAAGAACAAGCAGGAAACAGATGAAGTGTGGCTGAGAAGAGGAATGAAGTGTGCCCAGTAAGCAGAGCAAGAGGGTGGTGGCGGTGGGGTGGCAATGGGTACCGGTGTGCCCTGCATGTTTGCCGCCTGCACAGCATAGACCAAAAGTGAGCAGGGGGATGTGGGAACTCGTGTGCCCTCGTCCCCATTCGAAGTATCAACCGGCAGATGCACCAAAATATTCCGCGCTCTCGAAAGGTGAAGAAGGGTCTCTGCTGTCTCGGCCGTGTCCCCTCTCTTAAATTATTGAGATCCTTTTTTATCGCTCGTGATCGAGAGAGGGGAGAGAGCCGTGAAATATTCCTATATCGGGTTACAGTCCAAGCCGTCGCTGCGATCGATGATCTGATCACTCATGAGTCACCTTCTCCACTTCCACCCTCTCTCCCCCACCCTCACTTTTGCTTCTTTGTCAGCTTGCAACCCCGCTCTTCTCTTGCCCTTTCGCTCTCCTCTGGGCCCATTCCATCAAATCGATATTTTCATGGCGTAAAAAAGGAAAACAAGAAACCCAATTATTGAAATGGACAGATTGTTTGTCTGAGCGTACGACAACAGTGCACACCGGGTGAGATTTGTCCATGGAGTCCCCATTTATTCCGAAAAGGATTCCGTTTTATTGAGATCTTTCTTTGACGGTGATGATCATGGTGCGTTTCCTACAGCGAGATTTACAGGAGTAATGCTGCGGGGGTCTCTATATGTACGGATGCGACAGTTGAACGAGAGTCCCGATCAATTTACTTTCTCGAAGAGTACCTTGGCGACGTGAAACTCGATGGTCTCAGGATCGCACAGGGCACCGTAGTAGAAGCTCCTGACTACCATGAGAAATGTGTCCCTCGTGCTCCTGTCGGTTTGATCCGTTGAGCCTCTGAGAACCATCTGCACGAGCTCTCGCATGGCCGAATCTATGCGGAGGTCGCTGATGCCGTTAGCACCGCGGCACCGGCTCGCATTTTCCTGTAAGCAGCAAGTTTGAAGACGGGTGTCCCCCCATCAGAGTCGATAATATGGTACGACGACAGAGAACCGTGTCCTCAGTTGATTCAAGGAATCTTTTACTTCTCTCTCTATGTGTTCACTGTATGTGTTCACTGTAAGGGCAACGATCTTTTATTTTATTACAAACAACCATAAAAATTAAATTTATAATATCTTATTTATTAAGTCGAGTACAGTATTATTATAATAAATTCCTTTGATAGATGCATAATTAAATCCCCATGTATTTAATCCAATTTAGACAGTTGATTAGACTGACCTGGTGAGATTTGAGGTGCCCAAGGAAACTGCAGATTTCGTTGCAGAGATCGGAGAGGCGGGCGTGGGACGGAAGGGACACGAGCTCCTCCGGGGAGCAGTGGCCACCGGCGAGGGTGATGGTCATCACGAGCAGCTCAGCGACACCTCTGTGCTTGTCCCCTTCCTCTACCCATCCCGTCAGCCACTTTTCCCACTTTATCATCATATCCCCAACCAAACAGAAACCGGATGAGAAACAGACAGACAGACAGACATTGGAATCATCGCCTCCCATTTGTTTGTTAGCAGCAAACCAAAAGGACAAGCAACATAAAATCAAAAAACGAAGGAAGGGTCAGCCCAGGAGACAAGAGGTGCACTCTCAAATGTCTTCCACTGACATGCCCATCACGACAACACCGAGATGCATTGGGTAGCCGTTCGAACTGATGATCCCGTGAACTGTGAGGCCGAGCTTTTGTGCATTGCTAAAAATGATGAAAACAAAACGCATATCTACGTAAGGTAAGCCTACGCAGGTGGCAACAATGATTCCTCGCGGAAATTGTTGCGTACAGCAAGTGGAATTCCCCCTCGGAAAGACCAAAAGCTGAGATGAATCATCGGGCAACCCAGCCGTACAGAAAAGCATCCACCGAATGATATGATGCCAATTACTTACCGAATCCATTCAAGAATTGTTCTTCTTTTCGCTTCGGGGGGTGTCACCGAATGCCAGAGCACAGATGTCAAATTCATTGCAATAGTTCAGTATAATGGGGAGCGGGTACTTACGGCGTCACGTAAAGGAGAGTAGATGTCTCGGCCGTGGGCTACTAAGACGTCCAGCGACAGCTGATTTAGGGTCCTGAGCAGCGCCCCGATCAGCCCTTGTCCCACCTTCTTCGGCATCCACCGCCTGCATTAACAAATCCATTGTCTCGTTTCTTCAAAATAATACATACGATGATGGTGGTGGTGTTGGTTTTATATTGATCTTTCACATCATTCAAAGATTTTTAAGTTCAGTTACCTTCCATTGACGTAGTCCCTGGCCCTAGCAATGCTCTGGAAATCACGGACAAAGGCCATCCTCTGGTGGCGGCTGGAGGCGCCCTCGTGGCCGAAGAACAAGTCGACTGTCTCAACCAGAACCAACGTCTTCGCCCACGCGAGCCTCTCTCTCGCCCTCTTGGGCTCGAATACGCTCGCAGCCGCCACGAAATACGCAAAGAGAAGGGCTTTCCGAGTGACCCCGTAGCCCGCAAACTCACTCTCCGAGTACCATCTGCAGAGAACGAGACGAATGCAGATAGCTCGTCGCATAGAAACCCTTCATAATCTTAATTTTGAGACGATAAACGTCCAACTACCTGCGGATACTGTCCCACTCCGAATGATGGCATGCTTGGCAGTCATTGTAATCGAGCTTTGCGAGCTCCAGATACATGTTGTTGTTCACAAGGGGCATCCTGTGATGAGCAAGCCCACAGAGAAAGGCGTTATCATCTGCCTATCATCGAACAAATAATCATCGCACCCTTAACCCTCTCATAATTTTCAGGATTTTCTGTAATATTTTGAGAGTGGATTCATAATAGATAGCGCGAGAAATTGAAATCGGCATCAGAAATAGATGTCGGGAGTGTGCGTCATACATGGCGGAAATACATTTGATCAATTTTACCTGTAAAGGGTCTTGCCGATCCAGACGTCCTCGTCCCCACCGTACTGCTCGATGTAGAATCTTGTCTCCAGACGAGGCAAACTCGCGTACCAAGGGATGTCTAATGCGTAGCCTACCTGCAATTACGTTTCACATTAATTCTCCATTTTTAGTTTATCGATTAGAATAAACCGAGACAAATTCTTTTCTCTCTCCCTCTCTTTTCCTTCCATCGATGGCTACCCTTCTTAGCTTTTTCTCAATAGCAAGAAGAGGCAGACAAAGAAGAAAGGACGTAGGATAAAGTTGCTCCACAAGCGGTCGAGGTTCATCGTGGTCGGTTCTCAGTTTTTTATACCCTAAAAGCTAGTCCACCGTGTCTTCTTCCTGACCATGATGTTCCTGATCATAAAGATGATGTAATACTTTTCATTTACGCCCGGCACAATTACTAACTAAATCCAACGATGGCATGTTTAGCTTTAAGTTGCAGAAGAATATCTCGTTTTCCTCGCACGAAAAGGGGTCAGAACCCAGCAGTCAATAAACCTGCCACTGGCATTTTGCTACTCCAACAATGGAGTGGGTAAAAATTTCTCGGTGAATTTTTAGTTATCTATAATAATCTGGTATCTACGTGGCTTACATCGTATCGGAGGGAAGGCAGCTGATGATACGAGCAATTGATAGGGGATATATACCTCGCCGGGCAAATCTTTTGTGATGATCCATTTGTCCAGGAGCTGGTCGGCTGCCCTCTTCCGAGTGAGGAAGCTCTCGGAGTATTCCTTGGCGTCGTCGAGGATGGCCTCCCCGGGGAACTGCAGCTGAGAAGCTCTGTAGAGGTTGAACATCCCCGTCACGGCCTCCGTCGACTGCCCCACGAACGTCTGGAACTCGCTCCCGTTCTTGAAGTTCTCGAACACGTCTGTGAAAATAAGACTTATCTAGTTTCGGATTTTATTCGATGGGCACTTGCTGGGTGTACATTGGATCGCCAGTCACGAAAAATGAATCATCGGGTCCACTGAAATGTCGATTAATTATTATTATTTTGCCTGACACGGATCCTACGCCTGGGGAGTCAATGCAAAAATCTTGGAGTTGGGCAGGACCAACCTTTAGACAGGATGGAAAAACACCTCTTAACAATTGACCTCAGTTATGCATGCAACCAAAGTACAATCGGGTTCATGATATTTAACCTATATAACTATGATATCATATTAAATTATAATGAAACCCAAAAAGAGTGGGGGAAAAAGGCGTACCGGCAGAGACTTGGTGGCCATGTAGTCGCAGTAGCCTAAAACCCATAGCCGTATCATCAAGATCACTGATGCACGAATCCCTCGCCCAGCATATTCCTTTGCCGGTCCAATATCTGACGTTAATAAGATACCAGAGAAATAATCAATTGCGCTATCGACCTAAAACAGGATAGCACAAGTGGAGAAGAATGAATAAAGGGGTACGGAGAGTAAAGCGGTACCACTACACCGAACCCCTTTTACATACATGTAATTATTAATATATAACAGTGACTTACCTGGACACATAGCCCATGCACTCCACGATCTCTTCCTCGAAGTATCTACCTATCCCGAGCCGCTGCAACCGGTCAACCGCCCACAGACGCTCGAACAAGTCCACGGGGTAGACGTTCGGCACTGAAACCACACCAACCCGGGAAGGAAATTGAGCCAGACGTTAGATACACAGGCGACCCCCGAGCGTTGCGTTGCGTTTCGTTTCGTTATTAGAGTTAAAAGGGAAAAAGGGGACTCTCTTTTTGTCCGTAATTAGAGTTGAGGGAGCCAGTCGTGTCATTAGGTACGCACCTCCACCGTTGAACCGGTCGACAGCTTTCTGCAGGAAGTGGAAGCATCTCTGATCCCGAGTCTGCATGAGGGCGTAGGCAGTGGAGGATGGGGAGAAGAGGAAGGACCCGTCGGTGCTCTGCAGTTTCAGTAGCTTTTCCCAATCCAGCCCTCCCATGCCTTCCAAGCTGTGCAGCAGTGTCGTGGGCACATTGTGCAATATTTCCTTTGGTATCCTACAGATGCATATATACATCATATCCTTCATTACAATAATTGAGACACAAAAATGTCCACCTATATTGTACTCTTTCTTCTCGAGGAGATCACGAGATATTCTTTCTCATGATGAAGGTAGAGATTTACAATTCCCGCGCTTAAATTCGTGAGGAAGAATATAAACTTTTAAAATGGAAATCAGGACCAATCAGATCGAGTGATCATGACTGGGCAGAGGTTCCAAGACGCACTATCCTAACCATATATACGTCAGTCCAAGGGAGAAGCGGAGAAAAGAGGACGATTTCTTCATCAAGTGTTACATTAAGAACTCTCTTATGGCAGTAAAATGATATGATTCTTTTTATCAACTTTTCATGTGGGATTATGTTTTCTCATCAACAACATGCGAACGCAAGTTAATTGTTACGTACAAGTACAAGAAACAGGATTTTACTCGGATCGGACTCACGTTTTAGCATGCGAATAATCTCACCTGTTGAGCTTCAAATTTCGCTTGGAGTGGATCTCCTTCAACACCGGGGAGTCATCAGGAACTTCGATCCCCAATTTCTGGGCCATCTCGAGGATCGAGGGGAACGCAACTTCGAATCCGATCAGCATGTGCTCCGTATTCTCATCTTCAAGTTTACATAAGTTCTCCTTAAAGAAAAGCATGCCTAAAACACGAAGACAAAGCTTTTAACGAATGAAGGCGACAAGGCAAAATGTCCCGTTCTTTTTGGGATACTTTAGCAATCACCTAGAGAATTAATATACCCCACTTGATCCAGTAACTACGTATATGTTGAGACAAACTAACGAACAACTTAGCAAAGGATAAAAAAAGAAAAAAAGGAATGATCTATAAAAATACTGGGGGGATTCGATCGTATATTATCAGAGAAATGCCATCGACCGCATGAGACAAGTGCAATCTACCATCAGAAAGATCTGTCAGCAATGGGGAGATTTCTTGTCGATCGTGCACTTGGATGGACAACGCTACTTTTTTTTTATGAGAGAAAAAACACGTAAGGGTTTCTTGACCAATTGAGCAATCGTCAGTTTGCACTAATGAGGACATAGCAATAGACGACATATGCGTGTTTTCCAAAGTCGAAAGTACCCATTTTGCATTTGTCGGGGTGAAGGCCCCACGACTTCAGCGCGACGACGCAGGCGAGGGTGCTTATGATTCGATCGTGGGCAGAGAAGATCTCGGGGTCGCCCCATGAACCGTCCAGGAGCTGATTATCGGCAATCCACCGAAGGCTCTCCGGGAACTGAGGCCTGCGGATGCTGCTGCCGGTGTTCCCCACGTTCTCCTCCTCCTCTACAAGTGCAACCCACGCCGTATCATATGCTGAGATACTTATCTCCCCGTCGTTCATGCACTCCAGCAAAGATTTGATGGTGTCCACACGTTTCTTGATCTCATTAGACATTGGAATCTGTTGGCACACAACATGTTTGATCACCCAAAAGCGAATCAAAATAGGGTCCACCAAGATAACAGCATATAATTAAAAATTTTCAAACGCGTCCACTTCGTAATTTGGTCCCATCTTTCAAGAGCATTAACTGATGAATGATCGGGTCGTGCAGTTTGACTTGACCGAATACACCCGAGGACAACAAGAGGGGCCATATGCATGCTGTCCCATAAACTTTCGGCTAATTTCTATAAGAATTCGCACGAAATCCTAATTTTTTTCATTAACTTCTTTCTGTCGACTCTCATGACTTCATTTATAGTTATGACAAGAACTTCGTCCCTGCGCAATCTATACCCCCACCTCCCATGAAAATTGGGCATTTGCCATCATAATTTCCCCAAGGACATGTGATTAAAATATCATTCTATTCTCCTCTTCCTTTATTCACATGAAAATTTCTTAATTTCATGAATTGAAAAGTCGAAATAGAACATTAATTGATGGGAAGATTAGTGAAGAGGGATAAGGTGGCTGGGTATTATTACCTTCTAAAATTAATAGATCTAAAACTTATTTCTTATTCATATAGATTTTCATATCTGTTTAATGTCCTTTTTTCCCTTTTCTTTGAGACTCATTAGAGATTTAAGAAAAAAGATAGTTAGAAGATAATACGGTCAAAGCAAGTGATGATCACATCCCCCACAAAGCAACTAGCAAATGGGACTTCCGACTGGTGGGTACTGATCACCCGAAGTTGATTATCACTTTCGAAGTGATGATAATAGGATTTCCTCATCAAAAATTTCATTGGAACTCCCAATTGCATAGATATATAAATATATATAATATTTTAACGGTAAATATTTCGCTAAAGAGTGAGTGATTAAATTAATTAATATGATATTAACAGATATAACAGTATGAACAGTTTGAAATGGAAGTAGAGCGCTTACCTTATCAACATACTCTGCCTCGACGTCCTCGTCCCCCATGATCTCTTGCTTCTTGATGACTGGCAGACCGTTGTGAAGCACATCATACCCTGTCCCAAAATCATCAACAGCAGTGTCAACTAAAAAGTACCCAGTGCAATTTCTCCTTTTCCTCATCTTTAATATATATATATATATATATAGATTTGAATAATCTATATCAGAATGCAGAACTTCCAATGATTGCTTTCCAGGTACATCTATTTGATTGGGAAAGGGATTCTATTAAACTGAAATACAGAATGTTGACAATGGTCTAAAACGATGTTAAGGTTGCTGACATATATATAATTGAACCCTAAATACATGATTTATACAAGCTGCTCGCCGGCTGAGCAGCGGTGCTCGGGCGTGAAGGAGATCATGAATTCAACCCGAGTTATTCCAATCAAAATGAGCAAAATTATTATAGTGAGCATGTAGAGCCGAGCATATGTACCTTGAGTTCGATTTTTAGAAACAGCGCTGCAGCTCGGGCAGATTTCAAGGCGATGCAGCTTGTCATTTTTCCAGGAGAACAAGACGCCTGTGGAGGTAATGACGACGCTAAATTTAATCACAAAATATTAATATGTTCTTTAGTATATCAAGTTGCCAAGATTGATCTTAAGGTCATAAACAATAAATAAACCCCTCTTGTTGTATTATTAAACGGGTCTATTGTAGGAATATTCTTCCTCGGCGACGAACACACTCATTCTGATCTCCCATGGCGAGACACAGACACCATATAGGAGAGCTGGCAAGTCTCGACAGAATAAAGGACAAGAAACACAAAAAGGAGAGGAAATTAAAGGTGTTGGTTGATGAAACTAATAAGGTAAGACTATTAATCTGAGAATCATCCTCCCATGTTATAAAATATCATATGAATCCCATCAAGAAAGAACCTGCCGGGAATCCCTTTGCTAGTTCACGAACTACAGCAGTGACGTTCATGACCGATGGAAAATGGAAGGCCAACGAAGGAGGGATTTATGGGTATCAAGTTATTGTGCTGCCATCTCATGCGGTTCAAAAATAAAAACCCTGTAGTTCTCTATCGCCTCTCCGTTTTCTATGCGATAGATGAGTGAGCCATACATATTCTGCTAGCATATGATCCATCTGGTATAATCTTTTGTCTCGGTTCTGGATGAGAAAAGCAGGAAGTCTCTGATGCTGCTGAAATATCCAGTTATGATGATGATGAAGAAGAAGAAGAAGAAGAAGAAGAAGAAGAGGAGGAGGAGGAGGAGGAGGAGCCAGCGGGAAGAGAATAAGGGGACATCGTGCAGAACTTACCGAAGAAGCGATGGTGAAGGAGAGAAGGGTGGTTGGTGGGGGCGGCGATGGCGGGGGAAGGGGGAGGACAGAGGGAGAGGGCGGAGAGAGACTGAGTGGACATGGCTGCCTGAGTGTGTTTGTGTGTGTGTGTGTGTGTGTCTGCGTGCGTGTGTCTTGTTTTGCTACGGACGGAGACGAGGGTTAAAAGGTGCAGAGAGACGGACTCTTTTTATAGCGATGGGGAGGGTGAGTGGGAAGCATAAGCAGACGGACGAAAGCGGCGTCCCAAGGGATTCCCGCTCTTATGTGCATGGGATCCATCTCCACACCACTCCCCTCCCCTCCCCTGCTCACCGGATTTTTCCTCTCAGTAAGGTTACTCCCGTCCTTTTCCCTCTCCCCCCCACCCCACTGGCTAGAAGAATCGAACGCCGGGCCTCGAAAATCCTCGGAATTTTAGATCGCCCCCCACCTCTCCTGGATCGACGGGGCTTTCGGTGGCTTTCCTTTCCGAGCCACGGTGCGCCAATAAAATCTTTGTACCGTCGGTTCAAGAAAACTGTTGGACTTGTCTGATCGATCCGGAGGGCGGTAGCCACGGGCAGTCAATTCATCCAAAACCTTTGGATAATGGGAACGACCGACCCTTTGCTTGCACTAAAAAGGTCAAAACTTTAATCTCCATGCAAGTACTGGTCCACTAGTTTAATGTCGTGCCATTTTTTAACTGCAAATGGATTTGCTATATTACCCTCATAATACGTGAGAAGCCCGTACTGCACGTGGCGATCAATTGATGTCCTAGATTATGAAGATAGCCCATACCATATTATGCCAATAAAAAGGTACCTCTTAGATTATATGGCATAAGTCAGGAATTTGCGCACACCTCCATTTCACCCCGCATCCCCTCCAGGCTCTCACAAATTAAATCCGCGGACCTCACCTCACCTCACCTCACCCCACCCCATTTCCAAAACACCGTCGTTAAACCACGGTGCATCCATTTGTGTTGATAAATATTGTGATCTTGGCCAATGACTTACTCCGCTTATCCTTAACGATAGATATCTCTATGGTCTTCTTCTTACTTTATCCTAAATTTTGTCGGTTAGCAAAACTTTTAATAGTGCCAAAGCACCCAATTGGGCTATCCCGATCTCCCAAAGGACTTTTCTACGCTACCGGTTGTCAGTCATTACTGAATGGCCCCGTGCATCCACGATGAGGAGACCGCTTTGATGGTCAGGAAGGCATGAAGTGTAGCAACAACGCGATCGTGCTCCCCACCGGAACCAGTGCCACAATTCAGCTCTTGTTGTGTGAGGAACCCTGATTGGCATACCTTAGAGCAAGACGGACAATACAGTCATCACTTGGGAAATAAAGTAAAATTTGCTTATACTTATCCTTGTGCCCTTCAAGGTTCGAACGTCGGGGACAATGATCATGGCACGTGTCTAAAATTGAAGATCATGGTACCCGCCGTCCGGGCCATTAGGAATATGTTATAATCTCACACGACCATTTTCTTTCTTTTTTTTTTTGGGGGGGGGGGAGTAGTCGCCAACCAGCGGGTGTCCCTGTTGTAGAAGGGGCAATCTTGTATCATTGCACCACGAGATGAAATGAACTTGGCCTCCCGTAGGACATCCACATATTCACTGCATTCCCTAGTATGGTATCTGGAATCGAGTCGAAATTGATCCTCGATGAAATGAAATTTTCCTCTTATAAGGTATCCATAGATTTCAGTATATTGAATCGATTCGAACTTGATCCCAAATGAAATGAAATTCACCTCCTGCACGACAACGACAAAATTCATTGTTTTCTTCTGTACCAGACGTTTGATTATACATTTCAAATTTGGTGACGTGGTTGATGGTGGTGAATCATGTGCTGGTTCCATGAAATTCCATAGAATAGTCCAACTTATCTCGTTTTCAATCTGTCCTGGAGCGAAATTTGTCTCGGTGAAGTGCAGTTATCGCATGTGATGTCATCTCATCTCCGTCGTGGATTCCCCATATTTGCGAAGCAATTCAACCGAGTGCAAAATTAGCAATTAATTTATAGATAGCTAATCGATTAATAACCCTAACTTGACAGAGAACATTTTGAGATCTGACTCGGTATGGTCTGGTCAGAGGCACGTGCGTCAGAATTCTCTCAAACGGCACAAATTTCTGCGAAACTCTGCAGAAAAATCCCAATATTATATCGTTCTTGATTGCAACATGAAATTCAATAGAAAAAATCCTTGGAGATATTGCGTTTTTAATTTGTGGGAATGCAGAATTTCTATGTAGGGGTGGGGGTGAGTTCCTCACTGTGAAAATTAAGCCACATTCTGAATGTACCGTCTTTTCCTTGAGCATCGAAGACGATGAAATCCCTGAGATGGCGGACCTAAGCTGTGCCCACGATGTGATCAAGTAGATGGTTTGTTTTTTTTTTTTTTTTTCTGAAGTAGAATCACACTACATTTCATTAGTTACACTCCGAGTTGACTTATTTATAGCCGAGAGTCTTGAGTGACATTTATTGATTGCTTTGCATAAATGACTCTCGAACCGACACGACCGCAAGCGGAGTTATCGTGGTTGGAACATGCCATAGTTTGTCATGGAACTTGTGTCAAACGTTCTTTGCAACGTTGACGTTTTTGCTTTTCCCTATTCGTGTGCATCCTTCAACATCTATGCCTTTGCAAGGCCGAACTTAGAAACGACACCAGAGTACCGACTATAAAACGTTTTATTAACTCGCTAGCGAGCCTTTCAAATCCAACAGGACCCGTGAATCCTGTTTTGGCTTAAGACTGACTTACATGAATCTAGGTGGCAATGTCGTGATCCCTAATTAAGAATAGATATCTCATCGACCTTAAAATCTGACTCTTAAACAGTCGGTAGTGGATCCATTTTTCCGATTTTACCCCCAACCTTGAAGTTGCGATCCCATAAATAAATGTTGAAGAGACAACCGACAATCGATATTGCACATTTTAATGCTCAATTGCTGCTTCGTGGAATCGGGTCAGGACCTGTCCCATTCCAGCAAATTGGAGGGTCGATTTTGGCGATGGAGCTGAGATTCCCATCTCCAACATGTGATGGGTAGCTACACTTAAAAGTTCGTCACGTTGAAGTGATGACCTGTGACAGGTAGACCGCCCCCAACACCACCCCACCACAACCACCCCCGCCAACTCCCCACCCCCCAACGTTCCCTGGGCTCCTCGCCGCTATCTCTAAGTTTAGCACTCCCCCATTTCTTTTTTTCTAATTTTAATCAAATATTAAATCAAACTATTTTCCATTTCCAAATTCTCAGCTAGTATTATTAAAAGTACGTTCCGAGTCACCTCAAAACGGATTTGAAACCGTTTGATCCGGTTACGGTTCGGTCTGTTTGCCTAACGGGCCGATCCAATTACGGGTCACGATTCAGATAAATATGAACCGTTCCAAAACCGTTTATAAATTAGCCTATTAATGGTTTATGCTGGTTTGGCTCGTGAACCGTCAATATTTTGAATTTTTTAAAAAATTATTTAAAATGAATATTTTGTAATTTTTAATTTTAAATTGATGCGAGCAAATCCAATCATTGATTTGTAGGATTTTTTACGGTCTAGGATGGTTATGGTTTCAAGCAATTTCTAAACGGTTCCGAGTCGATTCAGCATGATAATAGTCCGAACTGGTTACGGTTCAACAGATCTATATTTTGAAACCGACCCGTAACCGCCTCAAACCTATTAAGAATGATTACGTGCAATGTTAGGAACAGTCCGGATCAGTTCCAAATTTAAACGGTCTGATTCCAATCCGATTACGAGTTTGCCTGACCCGTTTCACATCTATATTCTCTTCTCAGCTCCATTTTTTAATTTCTGAAACAAGGAGGAGGAAAAAATATATGGAGAAGAAAATTGACACCGGAAGGGGACAACGGTGAGAGACTTGCACAGAGGCTTCCCTCCAAATTCTGCCGCAGGTATTGATCTCTTCCTCCCGTTACCAGTCTGGATCTCTTCTCCCCCTAAGGTTCCGCCTTTGCAAGCACCGGCTGGTTGTTTGCCGATAAAGTTTCAGGCTTTCTTCGACTACTTCTTCGATCGTTCTGTTTGTTTCTTTGCCCCAATTTTCTTGCCTGATTGCTGTCATCTGATTTCTTCTGATAACCATCTGTGGCTGTGGCTGTCCAATCGATACAGCGAACATATCTGAGCTTCCTTTTCTTTTTTGTATGGCGATCTACCCGTTGTTGTCAACGATGCCCCCAGAAGCGTGCCTGTTTAGTGCTTAGATGTTTCCTCTTGTGCGTAATTTCTTAAATAGTACCTGCAATTTGAGATTTAATTGGTCTATATTTTCTCACCATTATATAGCTGTAGCGGCAAGTGACGGTAATGAAGGTCCATAATTATTGGTTTCTTGCTCCATAGTTTCAATGTGAGACTGCCAGTTTTCTAATATGATGTTGGAATCTGCAGGTTATATCTAGGAGAAATATAATAGCCCAATGGAATTGTTGATTTTGCAATCAAATTTTTTTTCTTTTAAATTTGTGGAGTTGGTGGAACTTCCGGTCGACTTAAACTAAGAAATATTACTTGCACATACGAAAAAGGTTATATCAGTTCTTTATAGAAATTACATAGATTGATCAAGCAATGTCGAAAAGCTGAACCCTCTTCCCTGTTTCTGCCCCTTGCACAATTACTCTGCATGTATTTAGTTGTCTATTATTTCACCGTCTGAACTGATTTAAACAATTCTTTTACCAAATGAGCATCTTATATTTGTTTGATCTCCTATGCTGTCTTTCATGGATTTTTCACAATCACAGTACAGATATTACAGATCATTAGGGGTAAGTTTCCTACTCCGGAGCAATAATCTGAATGTGGGTGCGTGGCTTTTTTTTCCTTTTTTTTTGGATGGGTGTGGAGTGGGGACGGTTGGGTGGATAGAAAAGATTGCCACCTGTCAACCTGTATTGTGGGCTATTTACTGGAACAATTCCGTATTTCTTAGAATTGGCTTCACTTGACTGGATGTCTGATGCGGTTTGGCTGCTTGTCTTTGCTATTTTGGATACAGGATGTCATAGTCAGATGTGGAAAATGTTGAACCGTATTAATATTTGACTGATGATTTTAGTTTCATTTGGTCTTGTAACTCCAATATATCCAGTCATATTCTCTTTAGTGTGATGGAAATATTGGGAAGTGAAATGGGATGGTTTAACTGCAGTTCCTTCTCATTTTGCTTAGCAATCAACATAATTTTTCTTATCCAGGTAGTTTGGACGAAAGTTTATGTCATGTGGTTCTTTTTAATAAAATTTTTGGTAATCTAGGTTAAGTTCATGTAATGTAAAGTTCTTTCTGGAAATGGTTTTCTTTCGGCTATCAGAATAATTATGATTATGCTATTTGAACTTTGGGAGCTCTAATTTATTCGAGTTTCTGCTAAACTAATTTCACAAGGTTTTCATGATATAAAAATCTCAAGTTCTGAACCATGTGCCGTTTGTCTATGCATTGATAGAGTTGACGTGCCTTCCATGGAAATTCTTTCATGGTGAATTGAATGAAAATAAAATTTGTAATTACTATCTGGTGTTTTTAGGTTTTCCTCTCTAGACATAAATTGCTGAAATGGCCAACATGCGGAGAGCTGTTATGGGTGGCCTGAGAATCATTAGGTCACAGGCCTTAACGGAAGAACAATTGGTCTCTGCTTCATCTCCAATCAGAGCTGCAATTGTTGTCAGGTTATCTCTTTAGCTTCTCTTCCTCTCTTCATGGTATACTATATAACTCTTGCAGTTTAATGATCTTTTTTCTCTTCCATTCAGGCCTCACTATCGATGGGTCAAACATTTTTCAACTGATGCCACTAGTACTGGGCATCAATCTATGGACATTGATTTCTCCAGTGATGAAAGCAAACGACGTATATACAACAGGTTAATAATCTCCACTGTCATTCCTGAAGTTAAATTGTGGAGCGAGAATATATTCTTTCAAGTTTCACTGGTAGGTTGTTTGACTTTGACTTGATATGCAGGTTATTATACAGGAGCAGGCAAAGAGGGTTCCTGGAACTTGATTTGGTTCTAGGGAAGTGGGTCGAGGAGCATATTTATTCCATGGATGTTAAGGGAATTAAATCTCTGATGGACGTCCTTGACTTGGTAATTCTTTTTTTTAATTTTTATAATTCGGGACTCGTATGTCCCTGAGAACTTGACTGGTTGTTACCGCCTGGGATGGTGCTTCTGCTTTTATTTTATTGATCTTAACATTTTCTTCCAACTTTGAATGTAAAGAAATGTTATTTTGCTCGTTTTCCTCTGATGAGTTGCACTCTTCAAACAAGGAAGTGCTTAGCAGGAAACTCTCTCTTTTAAGTTTATTTCATGATGTGTTCCGATGTTTGTCTAAGCTACACTGGAGGTGAACGCATGGAGTGATAGATTTAAGATAAAATGTTGGTTTCTTATGTAATATCTTAAAATCTCATGAGAGCCCTTTTTTTGGCTCTTTATCTAACTATATGCATTTATTGTTTTCAAAGGATAATCTTAAGCAACACCCTGCTGGATTATTTTAATAGAGCTTCCATTCTAGTACAAGCGCTTGTGCTCCTTTGGATCATTGAAAGGCTAATCTGTTCAAATTGGTCATTCAGAATGAAAATGATAGCTATTATCACTTCCAGTGGAGGGTTCTTTAGAGGTGTTGGACTTATGACTGCGGCATCACATATGAAATGACTTTTTGGAGCATATGGAGCATTATACTTCTTATCCTATGTTGTTCTTTTCCCTCAGGAGAATCCAGATCTGTGGAAGTGGCTTTCAGGACAGGAGCAACCCCCTGAGGCAGTTAAAATGAACCCTGTAAGAGATTTCTCTCTTGTACTTGGCTTCTTCCACCTCGCTCGGGATCTCTTCTCATGATTTTTTTTCCCCCTCTGCCTATTGCTCCCTAGGTATTCTGCGCTATACATGAAAAGGTAATGAACAACCTCAGCACTTATTCTGCCCCTGAGACACGAGCTATCCCAGGGCAGCCATGGGTGCGAGGATGGGACGATATCAAGAAAAGCTGGGACGGCCCTGTTGCGGGCAACCAGTGACCTCATTGATGCTGCGATTATGAGCTTTGGAGAACCTATCTTGCTGAGAATATCGTAGTAGAACTAAGCAAATAATAGAGGTAAACCCGAGAGGTGTTTGTGACCCGTCTGAATGCTCTGCCAGAGACTCACGGGAATCACATATGAGCCAACCTCAATCTATTTTGATAATGTTAAAACTGCTTCTGTAGTTCTTTCAGCAATGGAGAAAATTAATGTTCGAACATTTTAATCCCTTGATTACTGAGCCGATGATTAGATTAGTCACGTGGGCATTTAAACCTCATCTGTGCTTTAGCTTGTGACGAAAAGTGGCCATTGCCCATGATCGCTTAATCCATCTCAGGGGCGAGCTTCTACAGGGAATCCACTACGTTACACCCTGACAGCCCTGGACCAGCCTGCCTTCGATCTGGCAGATTGAGATGAAAGCACTTTCCCTCAGCTTAAGCCGTAATTTTCGTCTCACCTAACGTCATTATCACCCGATTGCTTTCCGTAACGGAAAACGAAAAGGGAAAAAATAACTATAAAATTGAGACGGGATCATGTCACCCACCTAACTCTCCCTAAAAATCAAATGGGCCATGGAGAGGTCAGTTGCGTATTAGTTAATGTGGCAATTGTTGCGTCGAAGACTGTTGGGGACTGCACGGGCACTGTTCCATGTCCCATTGGGAGACAGTTAAATATTTGAGTGAATTAATAGAATTTTCTTTGGATGACCGATCTTAATCAATTCTCCCATGTTTTCCCATCTTTCTGTACCAATTTACTAAGAAACTTTGACCAGAAGCAACACTGCACTGAGAAAAGTAAAGACCGGGTCACAAGGGATGAGAACAAACTAACGGCCGTCAGGGAGGGTGCTGACGGCTGATTCCTCCTCGCCGGGGCCCGGAGGAAGGCTGCCGCAGCCGGCCCTCGAAGACGACGCAACCAGCCTCTGCGCAAAGGACTCGATCCTCTGTCCGTTAGTCTCCGTCAGCAATCGTTTCCCGCCAAACGACGACGTCTCCAGTCCTCTCTCCTTCAACACGTCCTCCTCCATCCCATTTGCCTGCACGGTTAACGTCGTCGGTACCATGGGATAGCAAAATGTTCGGCAACTACTGTGAAGTAAAATGGTTTTTTTTGCTTACCTGAATTCTCACATAGTCCTCGCGGTTCCAACAGAAAGCGTTGCCAAGCATCTGGTCTACAGTCTCCGATGCTCCGTCCAGCGCGATGTCCACCACTGCAGATGTCGGGCAGTGGCCGTTGTGCCGGGGCTTGATGCTCCTCCTGCTCCCCTGCCCAGTCACCAGTCCGTTCCCCAGGGACAGTACAAGGAGTTCCTCCACGCTGTTGACGGACGGGAAGTCACGCTTGTTGTGGAGCACGTGAGTGACGGCGGCAGCTGTCGGATTGTTCATCACGAGGCCGCCGTCGACGGCTTTGCAGTTGGTCTTGCCGTCGACGGAGGACAGAGAGAACGGTTTGAAGCGGCTGGGTGTCGCAGAGGTGGCGCGGCAGACCTTCCACAGCTCGAAGTCGAAGCTCGGAGACTCGGACGCGTCGGCACGTGAGAACACGAAAGGAGCGGAGCTGTTGAGGTCGAAGCAAGGGACAAGGAGAGGCTTGCACGTGTCCTTCAGCGTCAGGCTCCTTCCGTCCCGCCGCGTGAAGATTTCCTTCAGAACCTTTTCCATGCTCTTGCCGGACAGAGTGCCCCGACGGCGGAGGTGACCGGTGATCCCGACCTTGAAGAGCTCCGAGTTCCTCGCACTTATCAGGCTCACAGCCGCCCTGGCGGTGAACAGAGGCCTGCCGGAGGCGTCGGCCGAGCACAGCATGGACGCTAGGATGCCGCCAGTCCCGGTGCCAGTGACAATGTCGAAGAAATCAACAACGTTAGCGTGGGGATCGCCGGTGCGGAGGCGGATCTGGTCCTCGAGGTGTACGAGGGCGGCGCCAGCGACAATGCAGGCGGTCCCGCCGCCGTCTATGCTGAGGACACGCGTCCTGCGGGAGGACTCGCAGTGGAACAGCCACTTCTGCTCGAGCTTCGTGAAGATCTCGAGCGTGACCTTGCTGACCTCCATGTACCCTCCTTCTGACTGCTTTATCTCTGGCTATCGCTGCTATGTACCCGGCCCCACTTAGTTGGCTCCAGAATGAACTGGTAGCTTCCTCAAGGTTTGCAGCTGAGAGGCATTAACAATGGAGAGTTCGAAGGACAAGGCTCTGAGAATGCAAAACAGTAAGCGCAGATAGCTTCTTCCACAGTGTGTGTGGGCGATAGGGAGTTGGGGGGTGGGGAGAGGGGATGAAGAGTAGAGAGAGTAATTGCCGAAGATAATTAAGAAATGGAGTTTTTAATAGTGTAATTATTTTGATATAGTAATTAAAAAATTATAAATTTAAGATAGTATTATTTTATATAATTAAAAAAAATAATTAAGAGAGGTGAGACCGTAGGGGTTACATATGAGCCGACTCTCTGTCACTTGCTCTATACCTCTAAATTTTTTTAATTTTTAATTATATAATGTTTAATGTAATGGTATTATGAACCAGCAAATCTGTGAAAGAGATTTTACGTCTTTTTTTACCTAATTTTTAAATTGGATAACTGGTCCACCTAAAATAAAGGAAGGAAAAGTGAAAAAAAAAAGATAATTATTGTATCGGAATGTTAATATATATTATATTATATTTATATACTGCGTGAGGTAATTGGAGTAACCCAGTAGTACAGTAGGTACTGGCATGCAGGGAGCTACGTGGAGGGGAGGGGACTGCCCGGTGCACGTGCTGCTCGTAGTATTATAGCGTTCATAGAGTTTTATATATCAAAGTGTACTTACCGATGCCCGAGGAAGGCGACAATCTCCGCTGGGCTCTCTCTGCTCGCCGGCCGGCCGCATGCATCGCTGGCTGCTTCGTCCCTCTTATTCTGATCTTGTTAGATGAGAAAAGCTCCAAGCTTTCAACATTTGACCGACCACGCAACGCACATCGGCCGCATAGGGGTAGGCGTGGGGCCGCCGCCGCCGCCGCCTTGCAGAATCTCACGATGCCCTGATCCGACTATGGTCGCTGCTGCTTCCTTCGATAAAACAAACGACTGTGCAAGCCTTTATTTGAGTGTCGTCGCTAGTGTTGACCAATTAGTCCAACTAAGTCAGATCCCTCCGACTCCCACTAGTCAACATGTGATTCTTATATACATACATATATATATGTATGTCTGTAATTAACTAGTCAACACGTGATAGTTGTCGAGATATAATAAGGGTACGTAATCAATGCCACGCTATTGCTGTCGTCTGAAAGGATCCGAGTTTTGCCTCGATTCCCGCTGCATATGGACAGCCAACTGGACACCACCCATCTCGCCGTGTTCACGGGATCACCCGCACGTGTGAAATTACTCATACTGAAGGGTCTCTGTCATCGCCTCGTTGGAGCATGTAATTGACTGGTGAGGTCACTTAGTTGATTGAGAGACCGAGAAAACGTTCCCTTCACGGACTCAGAAGCTCACGAATGTGCGAGTACGTACGTGACAGGGATGAGTGGATTTGCCATTTGGTATTTGTACCCTCGGAAGTGGAAATTGAAGTTCACGACCTCGAAAACTTTCCATCGTCTTCTCCCTCCACGTCCAACCCACCTACGGCTACAGGACAGCATTCAAACACACTGACGACAGCGTACGATAGGCGCCAACACACCACAGAGATCAGGGTTCGGCTATTCATTTTCGATCATAAACTGATTCGTGGGTCGGGCATGCGAGGCCACTGTCATTTCAGATTAACATAGAAGTAGCACACACAGGCAGATCCGACCGTGTGTACCTTTTGTCCATTTAACTTCTTCGCTTGCCCTGGCCCCGCAACCTGTACTTCCTTAGCCCTATTTGACAGGCTGCTACTCGAGTATAATTGCATGTGTACATGTACGGACCAGGCAGGCCGGTATGTGCTGTGTGGCAGGGACGGTGGCAAGCTGCGGTTCCTTCGAGTGGTTCGAGGCACAGATCAATCCATCTTGATCTTGGTGCCAAAGGGGATTTCGATCTTTGCAAACGTACTCGAAAGAGAAAGTGAAGAGACACGAGGAAATCGTGGTTTCTCTCTTCCTGCAGATTCATCGGCAGGCCGAGATGGATCTGTAAGGGTTAAAAGGCGAAGAAACAGCGAGAGAAGCGGAGACCGGAGAGGGAACAAGAGGCCAAATCATGTGAGACATGTAAGGACAGAAACGGTGAAGCCTTTAGTTGGATACCCTCTCGAAGGACAACGACTCACGAGATTCCTCTCGAGAGAGATTAACATCAAAGATTTATCCACTTTTCTTTTTCTTTTTCTTTAATAAACACGTTCAAATCCCAGATCTCTGATGCGTTTTGCTCGATCCGTTGTTTCATACAGTGATCTATCCCTTCAAAGGTTTCTAAAGCCTCTTCCACAAGTCTGATCAGCTCGTATTACGTGCTACCAGGAAAGGCCAAGCATGTGCTGAGTTCTTCCCGGTGAGCCCTCAGTCGCCATGTATCTGAAGCAATTTAAAGAGAACTAAATCGTGGTGTTGGTCATCTTCCATAACTATCTCCTTGATCAAATGCCTTCGCAACTGTGAGTACTTACAAATTTGTGCGGCACAACATTGGCAGCACGATTCCGTATGAACCCTTTATGCTCCCGAAGTTTACATGCCTCTATAAGGGAGAAACTAAACAGACCCAGTTTTATCTTTTTGACATCATCATTCATGGTCAAACTCAAGCACATTTTGAGAAGAAAGGTCAGAAAGTTCTCCAACGAACAAAATCATCCCACCTTGATGTAGACCGTACTGCCGTGGATATATCTTTTTGACATCATCATCCATAGATATATCCGGACACTGATAACTTTTCTCGCTGCCTGCAAAATATCTACTGGATAGTAGACGGTTATAGTATAAAAGCTGTGATGCGCAACTACCACCTTCACAGCTTTTGAACAACAGAAAGCCAAAGTCCATTGGAGGCAAAGCACTTCCTTGGATTTCACGAGTTGCAGGAAGATGAGTATCAATCTTTCCCCCATTATGTTCAAGCAAAAGCGACCTGTATACAACTCTAATCAAGCTTAAAGAATTGAAGCTGGAGACGTGTCCTTCAAAGAGAAATCACTTGAACAGGAAAAGATGAACAGAACATAATTCGGATTGCATGGTCTTAAATTGCTACATTAAAAAAAAAGAAGCCCACAAAGACAATCAACCTATCAAAGACTCTACTCTACTTGAGAGAGAATAAGGACATGCAGCTTTCCATTCTGTTGTGATGAGAACATCTAACCTGCAGCACTTCAGATGTGCGAGTCTTGCAAATGATCAATACTGGTTTGGTAACTGTACACCTGGTGTCGCTCACTGTGGAGGCAGTTTTTATTTCATTGTTGAAGAACAGTGGCAGAATCTCTTCATCGAGCAACAGGGGAAGCACATCTGGCATCATCAGCAGCAGTAGTCGACCAATCTTCTTTTAATCTGCAGGTCCTAATTGGCCTCTCAACTGGTAGCCCTTCGGAAGATGCTCCTTTCTCTAGCTGCATGCAGTATGCTCTAAATGTGTCTACACTAACGTAAAGCCTGAAATTGATGCCAAACAAGAACTTCACCTCCAGCCTGTTGAGCTCGGATGTGCTCACTCCTCCTACCTTCGCATAGTATGCATTATTAAAGAATCTGCCACAACCATGCCAAAAAGAGGGGGAAATTCAACCGACATGAGTGAATCACTGAAGGATAACAAACTTGATTGATGTTTTAGGCACAAAGAATTCTTGTTGATTGCCCTGGCCTAGAATTTAATGAATGAAGATTAATCAGCAAAGAGAACATTGTGAAACAACAAATTAACCTCACAGTGCACATTATCCCAATATCTAACACACCAAAGTGAATATTTGCATGTTGACCACTTCTCCGAGAGAAATACAGCATCTTTGCAAGAATGAAGAACATGTTTGATCCAACTTTGTAAGATTCTTTCATTATGAAAAATGCCAACTAAAACATCTTCACCCTGTCTTCTCTTTTCATTTATCAAAATGAGAAAATTAGAAGAATAGCACAAAAATAGGTAGACACATGACCCTCTTAGTTTTTCGAAAATATGCAGTCACCCATGCAATTCCTTGAGTAAAAGCTTTGTGGGACTTACCATTGCGTAGAAGAAGGCATTAAAATATGAGAATTTGCTCATATGATGAAAGACAGCAGATACTAGTACAATTCCATGGTTTCACAGAATGTGAATACTTACGCATCATCAATAAATTTTGCTGCTACTGTGATACTCGTAATCAGAAGCCGGTGGACATTTAGAGAAGTCAAATGACCATCAGTTCCTTTAAGGAATCTATCCACATAAATTTGTGCAATGACAAAACATGATGAGCTGCATCCAAAGTACTTGAAAATCCTATCAATGTACTGACGAATGCTCAGAATTGGTGCTCTCACGCCATGGAATACAGAAGGAATGTTCTTAGTTTGTGTTGTCTCCAGCAGTCTCTCATTCTTTTGCACCAATCTTTCAAGGAATGAGGAGAGGAGGGTGAGAACCTGAGGAGACCCAATAACCTTTTTGCCCAAATCCTTAAGGCCCAATGACAGGTAGATGTAAGAGGTCAGGTCGTCCATATCAGAAGCCAAAGTCCCCATTCCAAGATTTTCTGTAGGAGATCACTAGCTACTATCAAGAAGTACTTCATGTTGGTTATTGTCAGACATACTAGAAAAGATGGAACATATTAGGGAAAATGCAGGCAGTTTCATTCCCACAAACCCTTCCAGTTTGTATATCTGTACAGTAAAGCTAGAGAAAGCCAGGTCATATTTTTACTGTAGCAAATGAATTCAAAAACCCAGATAAAATTTCCAAGACATGAAATATACACCACAGATTTCAAGCAACAACAATTACAGCACAAAGGGGGAAAATCCACTAGAAGCATCTTCAGGAGTGCAGCTTTAACAGCTTAAGAAGTAATTACTCAGACCTGCACTTTTCTCTGTAACACAGAATGCCATAATCATTATCGAACAATTGACATATCATTAACTTCTTTTCTTCTT
This sequence comes from Sonneratia alba, assembly GCA_900174645.1. Lineage (NCBI taxonomy): Eukaryota > Viridiplantae > Streptophyta > Magnoliopsida > Myrtales > Lythraceae > Sonneratia > Sonneratia alba. The sequence goes on from FWPY01000047.1 coordinate 653,793, forward strand.
TCTGTATTCTTTAAATAAGCTTCAGCTTTTAGAGCAGTTGCCGATTACATCCTAATGATGGAAGAGCCATGTTGAACACCTAGCTCTTCAAAACCTCCACATTAGTCTCAATGTGAAAGGAGTCTCAAGACAAACTAAAATTGTCATTGTTTGCATTCTAGAGATCACCCACAGTAAACCTTATTTTAGACATGTTGAACAATATCCATTACAGTATAAAAGAAAGCAGCACAGAGTTCTCTCCAACTAGTGGTTGACCAACAAAATGTCCATACTATGAATTTTGATACTCGAGATCTTCATGATTGTGCTGCTTTTGGAGATGTAACAGAGAGAACTTCCTCAAGAAAATATGCCTCCTATTTATCTACTCGAGCAGGATCTATCTCTTGTCCAACAAGCAAAAATCAACTTGAGATGACCTAGGTAGGAGCGAAATAGAAATGGGATATGTGCATGGAGGGTTGAGATGGCTCAATGCCAGATTGGCAAATTCAAGTGGTAGATGGCAATAGTTACAGCTGTTGGAGGTGGCAAGCTGTCACAACAATGGCTGCACCCAGCACAGGTAGCATTTGTGTGAGGGAGCAGTAACCCCAGCCTCATGTTTAACAATCATTAAAAACAAATTTCCTTTTTGTTACCTTTGCATTAACAAGCATCAAAGGATGAACTACTTTTGACACATATATATTACCTGTAATAATTTCCCTTTATGAGTAATAAACAAAGGAATTTTGTTAATCAGGCACCAAGTAGGTGCAAAAAGTCATATACAAAGTCAGTCCTGTGCAAAAGTTATGAACATGACATATAATCAATCATGATTCGCATCACTATAATCTTGCCTATACCAAAATATACCCCCATCATCCATCTATCCTCACAACGATTGTCATATGATTCCATAACTTTAAAGGCCCTCCTATTCCTCTCTTTTGAAACACTCCAAAACATGGAGACAAATTATGTGAAACAAAAATATCATATTGTATTCTCATAAATTCTCTCAACTTTTCTACTGGATTGCACTCCAGCCTTTTTTTGCCAGAACAAGAGCAGCAAAGTGTAAGCTTTCCATTTAATCTTGACAAAGAATTTGAGCCATGACAGGATCTTTTCCACCAATCAAGTACCACTTTAATCCATCATATGCTGAATTCCTCTTGTCAAGCACATTGGCTGACCTTCTGAATATGTAACGCAGAAAATATAGGAGAAGGCTGTAGCAAGCACAACTAGTGGCACATAATTTCAATAGGAGCTCCAGCAAATCGAAGGGGGTTGTTCGTTCTGCTTCTAAGCCTTAGCAGGATATCTCTCCCTGACGTTAACAGGCAGCAACTTCTTGGGCCCAAAAAGACACTGATCTCACAAGGACCACGGTCCACTACATCTATGGAGTTTTAGGACTATAATCGAGGGCTCCATCAGCTAAACAAAGCATCCCTGCATCCTTGAAGATGGCAGCAATACTCACTCACCTCTTTAAGGAATTCAAGGTGTTGTCTACATTGCAGGGTCTAAGCATCTTGGACCTATAGGCATCTTATATTTTTAGTTTATCCTCTTCCAAGACTTAAGAACATATAAAGCTAGCTGGGTTAAGAGAATTTGGCCGTGGCAATACAACCAAGACTCGGGAACACGCAAATGTAGCTTGTCAACAGAATTTGCACATGGCAATAACATGTAGCATTGCTCCATCTTGAGAATATCTAGATTCAGGATGGGGGAAAGAGCTTATGAAAGAAAGAGAACACATAAGAGAAACTTATATAGATATATTTCTTTTAAACAAGGTTTCAAGGATGGGGATTACTTCTTTGGACCTAGAATAGGGCAAATGTCAAGGTTAAAAAATGCTGAGGTTAATCGAGTGAAGAACTATTACAATAAATAGCAACTAGCAAATAATACTCAAGGGCAAGAAGGCAGAGAGACAGTAAGAATGAGCAAGGAAACCATCAGAAGAAAACTGAAATTCACATCAATAAGAATGAAATTTGACAGGACGCTACCGGTAAAAGATATTTGCCTCTTATCGGATTCATAATACATTCTGATTAAAAAGATTTGAGTTTTCTCCTCTCCAACATACTGACAAAACTATTATGGTTTTTCTCCTCACTCTTTTTTATCAAGTAAAAAAACCTAATGGGAGTGATTTAATCAAAAGCTTCCAATTATTTGTTAATCCACCACTGGGACATAAATTATGTGCGTGCACCTCTAAGCTCTGCTTCACCCGGTCAGATCTCATTGCTATAACATACTATGAAGGGAGCAAAGCAAATTCAAGTACGCAAGAATCCCCAGCAAGCTAGATCTAATCAGATCATCTGAAGAAAAAGGCCCATGTAAGCTGATGGAAGCAGCAAACAGGGAAGTGTAAATGAACCAAAGGGAAAATCCAAACAACCCAGAAACAAGTAAAAAGCAGCTTTCAAGTTTAGACTTAAGATTTAAGTAAAATAGGAGATTATCGTAAGCACAGACTGCACAGGGAGCTGCAGTAGCTCAAGAAAACTAGCAAGAAAATTCATGAGGGAAAAGGGTCTTACAAGTTCTCGAGAGCTCGGCTCCTTCTGCTTTTTGCAGCTCTACATGATACCCAGAAACGACTTGGGGAGCTGCAGCAGCTCAAGAAAACTAGCAAGAAAATTCACGGGGAAGAAGGGGCTTACAAGTTCTCCAGAGCTCGGTTCCTTCTTCTTATTGCAGCTCTACATGATCCCCAGAAACGACTTGGGGGATAGAGGGGGAGATCAAAGATCTTGCGCCATTACAGAGTTTACAATCTCCCTCTTCCCTGCCATACCTCCCTGTCCCTCACGAATTTCCCACCCAAAAAGACATGACAGAGAGAGAGAGAGAGAGAGGGTGCTTGTGCTTGTCTTTTTCTAAATTTTATTAATTTTCTTTTATTTTATAAAACAATATCATTAGTTTTTCTCACATTTATAAAATAATATATCAATTTTATATTTCAATATGCAACAAATATATTTCTATTTCAATTTTTTTGAATACATACTTTTTTTCTAAGAAAGATTTTTTATATTCTTATTTATCTTTTCAACCTCTGCTACTTTGCGCCGAAGGGGCGGTGCGGTAGTGTCGGCGGTGGGTGGGGGTGCCCATCTGTTAAAAAGCAGAGGGTGGGTGGACGGGTGGGCCCCGGGGAAGGAGTGGGTGTGGAAATTCTGCGCTCGGTTACTCGGTGGTTTCTTGATTTGGAAGCCCACTCACTCACCATCATACATATACCATGATTTCTTGGAATAAGCGTCAACTACCAGTCTTACCCGGTAAAAAAATAGGGCAAGCCGCTAAAATATTTTTAATTTTTTAAAATGCCACCATAAGTCACGTATAAACGAATAATTTTATGATAAGATTAATGTGGTAAAAATTAAGAAGTGTATGGATAAAAAGGTACAATAAATAAATTTTTAAAATAACAAAATATCAGAAATTTAAACTGCCTTTTCAAAAAAAAACTGGATCAATTTTGTCTTATTATTAATAATAATATTCCATGGGCAAGTAAACATTGGGAGAATGAGAATCGGTATAAGTATGAATTTATTTATTTATTTATATGTCAGATTGAGAGTTTAATGAATTGAATCATATATTTAATAAATAATATTAATAATAAATTTAAATAATATTATATTTTAAATATAATTTATAATAAAAATTATTAATATAATTATTATATTAAACAAAATTTTAATATAAAATATAAATATAAGTTTAATAAAATAAAATATGTAGATTATAATATGATTTTTATTTTTATTTTTATTTTAAATCAACTAGTTTTTTATCGGTTTAATTAAGTTTACTGGTCAGACCGAAAACTGATCAGTTCAATCAAATTTGACTTCTTTAAAAGTGCAATTAAGTTTTTTTATAGGAATCGGACTAGATGTGTGGTCGGTTCCTAATTGAACTGGTTGAACCGGCCAACCCGGTCCGGTTGTTAAAACTATGCTTCTATCCCAAACCATAGTCCTAAACATGTATATGTATAAATATAATTTTGGCATTTTGATTTATGAATGTTTAATTCTCTAAGCTAATGATAATAGCTCATTAGTGGGTCAGACGAACTTGTTTCGTGAATTTTCAAAAATTTCCTCACAAGTATTTCTTGAGACAGGCCTGCCGATGTTAATCGAATCGGGATGTCGTACCTGAGAATTCGTACCATAAAATAGAGTTGATGATGATGATGACGGATGACGACAACGATAATTAGATAAATAAATAAATAATTAATGAATTAGTGAACAACTTGAATGGCTGGACTGTACCATGCATCATTCGGTGCGCGAGGTGGGCCGACCAATCCCTCCATCTGTTCCTCCCATCAATCATATGATGAAGTGATATTCTGGAAATCAATATAATAATTGCCCCCCAAATGATTAACCTACAGCTTGATGGCTGAAACTGACCGACTACACCTCCCCCCAGGAGAATGATAGTGTATATAGTTAGTGTGAAGATACACAGACTAACCAGTATCAGTTTTATCTGTGTCCAAACCTTGCATTCATTCGAGGAAATAATTGTTCAAGATCCCAAGCCGGCAAGGTAGACGGTAGTGCCGACTGGTTAAGTTAGCGATTGACTCATGAATCGACCTTGTGAATTTTATGAACTGGGCAGCGTTTCTGGATTTTCCAGGCCCCCCGTTTTCTTTTTTTTTTCCCTGAATTTCTTTCGGTTTGGGGATGGGAAGCAATCATCGGAAACAGTCTTGAGCCCGTCATAGTCTCGTACAGTTTATGTATTATTTATTATGTTGTTAAGTCGAAGTTCACAACTGATAAAAGGGTATTTGGGATATCTGTCGCTCTCTTACTCGCATCACGCTGCATTTTCTCTTCTCGTATTCATAATGTTCCATTGTCCTCTATCACAAAAGAAGACAAAAAATGGGAGGTGTCGTTTGATTGGGAGTGGAATATCTGTTAGGGGAGGAAGAGAACTGTTTTCGAAGAAGGGAAACCACAAAGTTGTGAAGGTAATTGAGAAGGTTGAAACGACGTGGGCAGGATTCTTTTCGAGTTGAGGAGAAAAAGGAGGAAGATCGGGGGTGGAAGAGTGATGATGAATGGAAGGAATAAGGCGGGGCAGGAGAAGTGGAATGCACCAGTTGAGTAACACGTTTCATTAAAATCTGTTGTGGTAGAGCCTCTGGTAAGTAGGAGAGCAAGGAGCTTGCAGGAAGGTAGAGTCATTGCTAGAAATTCAGAAGGGAAGCTTGGTTGGGGGTACGGCCCGGGTAGTCACACGTTCCTCTGTGGAATTGGCTGAAAGCTTGGGGCTGTTCATGGAGGTGTGAAGCCTGCTGTTAATGTGGGGATGGATGGGAAGTAAGCTGTGCTGGAGACTGATTCAAAAACTGATTTTACAAGGATCTGAAGCAAACAGGAGGGACGAGATGCAGGATAATAACTGGGCCAATATTGGACGAGGTAAAAGGGGCTGGCTGAAGGGGGGGCTTTGAAGTGTTGCAGGTCAATATGGGTCCAAGAACAGCAATATTTCCTTGTCTAATTGATTAATAATTTAATGAATAAATCAGTTCAACAACAGTGCAGATTTTTGAAACGTTACTCAAACAGCCGCTCTGCATTTAAAAATGTCCCCTTTTCCTCGTCGATCCTCAACGGCGCTCTCCATTTAAGGTCTCCCCACTTCGTCGTCGACCCTCGAACTCCCCCAAGGAAACTAGCCGTTGCTCTCTCTCCCTCTCTCCCTTCTCTCAATGGCCGCTGCTTCACTAGATTCTCCACAATCTTCACACATCAATGTATTTTCTCCCTTCTTGTCTCAATTTCTTTGTGTTAAGACTGATCTGTTGATGGATCCCCTCGATTTATCTCACAGTCTCTTCCTCCCTTTTTGGGTCGGAATTTCCTCGGGTCATTGCAGGAGGTTGCAGCAGTTACATCTTCTCCTTGTTCTTCCTCTCCACTGTTCAGTTCTTCCTCAGACAAGAGATTCTGGAGTGCTCTCCGCAGTAGGATCGACATGCTCCTCGAGAACCGGGATAGGAAATTCCCGACCGATCTTCCGCGGCCGCAGGTTGTAGGAATCCGACCAGCCGCTCCCTCTGATATTTTTGTCGGTTTTGATATGGATATTGCTGCCATTACATTTATTCATGTGTTTGGATTGGCAAATTTTGGCAGAACACTGGAGGATCGGAGGGGGCGAAGAGGCTGAAGGAGGACGCGATGCTTCTCCAGAGAGGTTTTGACTCTGTAGCCCACACATTGTCTCAGTTGTCTGAAAATATCGACAACGCCATTCAGGTGAATTCTCGATCCTGTTAACCTTTCAGATTTCTCAGTTTTGGGATGACTGGGAGTCCAGGTGTTCGAAAATTTTAGTGCTTGCTATGTCACAACGTAAAAGGACTGACGCCCCAATTTGCAGCTCTCTTGTCTGGAACTTGAATCGTAAATCTTGAACAATAGGCTTTACGCAGGACAAGTAGACAATGTGTTTACTATATTGACGTATACCGCACTACGAAGACATTTTAGGCACATGACTCCATAGATTCGATGGCCTAGATGTTGAAAACTCCATCCGTGCTAAGGGATGGTAGGATATTGCCAGTGAATGTTAGCCTGAGCAGTGAGAAGTTCCAAAATGTAGTGTAAACTTACCTGGTTTTGGTAATGGAATAAGTGCTCAAGGACTAAAACATTTTTCTTTTTCGCTTATTTTGGTTTTTCTGATCCATTCCTTTGCCAGGGAGCTAGAGATCTAGCCAAACCACCTACATTGACTGATTTACTTCTAAGCAATCTGAGAAGCAAAGAAAGCGACAAGGTGGTGAAAGAAAATCATGATGAAGAGCAGAACACGAAAAGTTTGAAGAGGAAATTCAATTCCAGCAATGACCCAGATGGTCAACAAGCGGACTCTGCCGATGAAGTTGCTCAAGACCTGAAAATGGCAAAGATGAAGAGAGCAAAAAATGTTGTGAAGTTTTTCTTTTTTGTTTTTTTCCCCTTTTTTTCTCTGAAGGAAGCTTGAGAAGAGTGGAAAAGTACTCTCTCTTTAATGACTGAATCTGTTTTTTGCCCATGCAGCTTGCAATATCAATGGCGACAAAGGCAGCTTCACTGGCCAGGGAACTCAAATTGATGAAATCAGACTTGTGCTTCATGCAGGAACGATGTGCATTGCTCGAGGAAGAGAATAGAAGGCTTCGAGATGGTTATTCTAGGGGGACCCGACCTGAGGAAGATGATCTGGTGACCATTTAATCACCTTGAATTTCTCAGTGTATATACCGTTTCTAGTTATAACATTCCACGTTTATGAGTATCTTTCAATGAATGTGATCAACAGGTGAGGCTTCAGCTGGAAACGCTACTTGCTGAGAAATCAAGACTAGCTAGTGAGAATGCAAACTTAGTTCGAGAAAACCAATGCCTCAGTCAGCTGGTCACATATCACCAGCTAAACTCGCAGGACCTCTCTGCATCCTATGAAGAATTTATTAGGGGAATGTGCTTAGACTTCTCGTCTCCATCATCACCCATAGCAGAAGATCAATTGATAGAAGATGACAACGAGGGGACTCTTTTACCATCCGCTCCAAAGGATATCACTGGCATATCTGCTTCCCTCGATGCACTGTTTGAGAAGGAGCAGCAGCAGTCACTGGCAGACTAAGTCAGATATTTGTTTTTTCAATTTCAGCAGATATGGCTGTCCCTTGTTAATGAATGGTCTAATTTCTTCCACACGTTTAGAAATAAAATGATCAAAATGCCTGTGGTTCCAAAAGCAAGTCATGGATTGAGGTCGGCACTGTATCAGTATGGAACAAGAGGAATTTGTTGTACTTGGAAGAATGTTTGGCCCATTTGATGCTGTTCTGCCGAAGCCATGATTGAATTTTGTAAGATTAGTGCCATCAGAGATCAAAATTACATAATATAATATATAATGACTGTTTGGATTAATTAGTATGGTTTTCTGTTCTTGGAATCACAAACCTGGCAGTGAAAAGTCAGTAAGTTGAGCTTCTTAAAATGCTAGATGCTTGATGTGTTACATTTTCAAATTTCCTTTGTATGTTGGGCTCCAAAAATTAAGAATATGTACTTCTATCTGCAGAAATAAACTCTTATAGTTTTAAAGCTTTGGTATCACCATCAAGATGAAGAATTCAACATTCAAACATTCAAATTACACGGACCTGTTTATATAAAATTAAAAAGAAACATTTTCTGGAAGGCAAATCGAAATGACCTGCTAGGGAAGGAGGTGATGAAGTGAATTCTGTAGGCTCAGGTTTGCCATTTGACCAGCCTGTGAGATTGATTTTCCATTTTCTGTTTTGTACAGTAAACTTCAATCTGCTGATATTTTTATAGCACATGGATGTTGGAAGATGCCGAGGCTGAAGAACACACCCAATAAACATCTGGTTTTTTTTTTCTGAATTAATTCTTTTCTCGTATATCGACACCTGAATAACTTTGGAAGAGCTAGATAATCCTGTAGTTGAATGTTACTCCTTAGAACAGAAGCTTGTTCTGTTCCACTGGTTGAACCTCCATTTAAATGCTTGGAAAGATTCTAGCGCCACCACCAGCCTCGGCACCAAACTCCTAAATGCATCACCACTTAAATGTTGAATTCATATATCTCCAGCAAGCTAACTAGCATACAATGAAACTGAGAATTTCATTGCTCGGAATTCGCCACTCCACTTACACGAGCAATAAAGGTGAAAACTCTAATGCATAGAGAGAGTGAATGTATCAGTATGGAATTCTCCATCATGTTTGCACTCGGCCAGCTACATCAGTCAGCCTGCTGCTTGTTGCTCATGACAAAAAAGATCAAAATACTGTGAAGAACAGATTGAGATGAGACGTCTGTCCCAACTCAAGGACAGAACAACCATATAATAATACACAGCGTACATGGACAGCCAACAATGCAACTGGACTGTAACATGAGCCAAAGACCTGCAAAAGAATCTGGACTGTAACCTGAGCCAAACAGTGCCTACATTGTCTTTAGGAAAACCAAGCTCTCAGCCCATGCCAATATTGGTTGAGGAAGTCTGAGTTCCCAGTTCTGAGTTCTATGCCAGTGGTCTTGGGCTTCACATTAGGCTTGACCACTTGAACACTAGCAAACCGGCGCTTGAGGGGACCGAACTAATGAGCTCAAAGGAGCAACATGATCATCAGAGAAACACGTTTTCATATCAGGAGGGATTAAAAGAATATTGTTCCGATCTTGAAAAGTTTTATGGAGTTTTTCGTTTTTGGACTGCAAGGCCCATGTTCTAAAAGTAGATAGGGGATATGCTAAGTTCGACCTTTTACCCTGTAAACTAGTGAAAAATATAATGGCTACATGGCTTTGGCAGCATAGACTCAATGTCTGCAAAGCAACCTAGCAAGCAGGTGTTAGCCCAAAGACACAATCGTCCGATGTCCTTTCTCCATTACAGTCACAAATCATGCAACAACTCCGCCAGATTAACAGGCTGAGATTACTGCTTATACAAAAAGACAACAGACAGATTACATTTAGTTCTGAGCATTTTCAAATTGACCGTAACATTAGTCAGTTGCCTCTATCTTCCTTTGGTTACATTGAGCATGAAAAAGACCCGGGAAAGCTGAGATGCAATGTCCATCAATTGTCAATGTACCCTGGGAAAAGCAAATATCAGAAAGACAATTAAATTAAACAAAAAAAACTATTGACAGGGCGGCCCCTCCAAGATTTTGCTCATTTTTCCTGAGCTGAGTTGCTTGTTGCTCGTTACTCCTGTTTTATTATGATGAATCTGATCAAGGATAATAAACTTGCCTTAGAAGTCTCCTACAAATTATTAGACAGAAGCAAACTCCATTAGCTTTGATTGTCAAGCTTCAACATTCTTGTGGAGAGAGAAGCCAGAAGCCTCCCGTTCTATTGATCCGTTACCCATAGGAAACTGGAGCAAAGTCTCAGTGACTACTTTTTCTCTGAAGTTTTTTGGTTTCTGGATTTCTTTGCACCGACGCAACAGAAATCTGACAGTAGAAAAGTGAGATAAAAACGCAGGCAAGATTAACTTGGCAAGGCTCGAACTTCGAGATTATCAAGCAATGAACTGAGAACTAGCATTCTAACACACCTCTGCACAGTAAGTAGCACAACTTAACGCAGTCATCAACTGCAAGATGCTCATTTCATGTAGTTTGACTTAGCGGGTAGGTAGGCATAAAAAGGGTAGATATAAAAGACCATAAGCTAGATTGACATAAACTATCTTTATGCACAGCTCAAGGCTACCTAGCATAGACTTAAAACAACATTAGTGTACTATAACAAAGGGAATCTAGCTAGGTCATGCCAATCATAATCCCTCTTCATGGGATGGAATTGGTTGCATCTGGAGCCAAAGCAGCCATGTCAGCAGCTTTCAGGCCGAATAGCAGCATTATGTCCTTCACTTTCTCCAAGAGTTCACCAAATAAACAATTCCCCTTTGAATGCTGCAAATGAAGAAACAACACAAGATAACTTAGTAAGTTATTTGGCAGGAAGTACCAACAGCCCCTCCAATGAAGTTATTCAAATTCAATCAGCCAATCACATACTTTCAGCATCAACATCCCCACTGAAGAAAAAGAATTGGAAAAGGGAAAATGATCCAATTTGCCATATAAAATAGATGACATTCATATACAATAATACCATTCTGTCCTGTTTCTGCTTCTTTGCGTAACACGTAAACCAAAAAAATTTCAAGTTCGTGATAAAAATTATATCTCGAGAAATGTAAATGGAACCGCAATCTCATTCACTAGATCAAAGTGCATTTCAAACTATTCTGTTCCCAAAATGGAAATGATGGTATTTGTCTAGCCTATATTATATTAAGAAATGGAAAGACTGCTCCTGCCAAAGAACCTGAAAGCGCTCAGACCCTTAACAAAGGCAAGCACGTAAGCCAGACCCAAACCCAAACACTTCGCAGTTTTTGTGTTGCCATTAGAGCAGTAACTTACTTGTGTCATTTTTTTAAGGTTATCCAGTATGCCAAACTTATAATGACTAACTTACAGGTCATACAGGTGGATCACATAAATTTCGAATAAGAACATGCTCATCACGAGTTCGATGTGAGATTCTCATGGTGAACTATTTTCATAGAGCACACCTTGTCATGTAATATTCTTTTGAAAAAAAGCCAATCTTAGAATAATAACAAAAAACTGACCTAATAAAAATCTAATTCAAAGTGCAATGGAATGAAGATCTCAAATGAGAAGAAGAATAAGTATAATAGCAACAAGCGGGCTTCAATAAGTCATACCATCATATATGCATTGGACAGCTTTTTCACAAGTCCACGATTTTCATTTATCAAGGCTTCATACTGCATGAAATTAAAGACAACAGTGATGGGAAACAAATGAGACAAACAAAAAGAATACTACATTACATGTAGGAAGCAAGGGAACAAAATGATATGGTAAACCTTCTTCTGGCATTCCTCATGCAAGTCATCAGTGCTTGTTGCAGCCTCAGTTGTCTTTCCGATCCAAAATTTCTCCATCTTTTCGAACTTCAATAAATACAACATTCATGAGTTTGTGTAGCAATGGAAAATTCAAGCAAGATGCATATTAGAAAATTTCTACTAGCCTTTGAATTATGCTCCTCAAAGCGGGTCTTCAGTTGTTCCACTACATTGGATAGGGAGGTGACTTTTTCTTCCAAATTCTTTTCATCTAAGCTCAAGTCTGGTAGTCGTGTCTCTTCATGAGATGAGGCTGCAGCTCTTTGCGCTTCACCATCACAAGCAGTTAAGTCTTCAACTTTGGGCACTATGTCCTTGTTTGTGGTGGGCATAACAGCAGTTAGAAGACGTCCAGATCTACGAGCTGGAGCTTTAGGCATCTTTATTCTAATCTCTGAACCGTCCACAGCAGATTTATATTTCCTCTTTGGTTGAGATCTGATCACAACCTTAGAAGGATTTACACTTTCACAGGGCAGTTTTATTCCACCAGTTGCAGCATCACCATTCTCAGGCAGTTTTTCTTGTAACTCTGGCAGTAATTCTGTTGTTTTAGCACCAAATTCTTCTCCAATCAGGGACAAGTTTCCTCCATGAGACTGTAAAAAATAAAGTTAGTCAACAACACTACGTTCCAGCAGCAGTAATAGGACTATCAATCAAATCAGCAAACACATACATCAATTAGAGCGACAATGTTTTAAAAGAAAATGTACAAGGATTCACTAAAATGCTGTCTCCACAAACTTAGAATTCTCAGCAAAATCAGTTAAATAACCCATACACAGGATCACAAATTATATTAGGCCCCCTTCCTTATCTATTTACTACAGCAAAGTTTATGTCTTGGTAATTTAGAATGTAAATCTAGGCTCAATGTTGTAAAAGTTTTTACTAGTGAAGCCCTTTGTCTGTCAAGTTACAAGATATTTAACCATTGCCATTGGTGGGTCAAGAACGTGAGTATTCTTTCCAATAACAAGAAAATGTGATTTGCAAATCTCATTGTCTGGCAAATACCATAAAGATGCATATACAAAATTCACACGTTCCTTGCTCTGCTTTGCAGCATCTCAGATGCATGAAAAAAGGAAAAATAAAAACATACGTTGTCCGTTTCATCTCTGCCTCTGGTGCAATACTAGTTCTATCCCGAAGCGTTAAAAGCTTAAAAGACACATGAATCAACTAATATCATTCCACAGCAAAAGTAAAAGAGTCTAAATAAGTATATTGTTATTCCATTCCTTCTTCTGTTCCAAGAGTCTAAATAAGCATATTGTTATTCCATTCCTTCTTCTGTTCCATGTCAACTCCCACAGAAAAAGAGTAATCTTTCCATCTCTTTTCCGTTTTCAGGATCACCCATCAAGCCCCAAAAGATGGGCCCTTTTCTTCTTAACCCAACAATCGCCGCAGACAGTCAACAAAGGAGGTGGAAAAGCCTACATTTTTATCGACGGATATGGCTCAAGAAAGAAGTAAGAGTATCTCCAACCATTAAAACCACCCATGCAACAGACAAAGAAGATGAAAAAGGGCGTAAAGATTGGAAACTAATAACAAGAACCCAAAAATACGAACCGACGTGAACAACCAGAACAAGAAAAACGATTCAAACAAGACCAGAGAAAAGGAGAAAGACAACGGACAAACATCTAAAAAAAGAATGTGCAGGTGCCATTAGAAGAAGAGAATGTCGATGTTACCGGAGGAGACCTCCCTACTTCGGCCTTACTGGAGTTAAGTGGTTTTCTTCCCATGGTTATGATGCTCACTTACAGAAGCAGTGCAAAGGAAAGAAGATGAAGGATTTTTTAGATTTTCTTCTACAGAAAAAAAAAAGTATACGACCTTCCGAAGTCCCCGCACTGTACAAGGAGATTTGACTATTGATCGAGGAGACCCTCGAGCAGCGCAGGCTAGGCCCAGTTATCGGATAAAGGACTCTCGCCTGTCGGCCCGACTACCTAAGGACAACACCTTTTTTAATATTATCCAAATTTGATACTAAGATATCATGTTTAATATTAGAAAATTTTGATATTTATTAATTAAAAATTATTTTCCCAAATTCGAAGAAAGAGGACACAGTGGAGGGGGAAATCCCCTGGCATTAGTATGGTTAAATGGGCGATTCAAACCTATTCAAAATGATTTGGAACCGTCTGGTTAGGTTATGCCGTTATGGTTCGGCTCGTTTACTTAATGAGCCAATCTGGTTATCGATACGATTTAGGTAAATATGAAGTGATCCAAAACAGTTAATAAATGGACCATTAATAGTTCGGACCGGTTTAATCCGTGAACCATTCAGTGTTTTAATTGTTTTAAATTAGTTTAAATGAATATTTTTTATTTTTTTAATTTTAAATTGATACGATAAAATCTTACCGTTAATTTGTAAGATTTTGATGGTCAAGCCTGTGCAAGCCTATTTCTAAATTATTCCAGGCCAGTTTAGTAGAATAATGATTCGTACCAATTACGATTCAACGGATTCATATTTCTGAACCGGCTCATAACTATCTCTCAACTCAATAAAAATGATTATAGGCTAGATTATGAGCGATCCAAGCTGGTTTTAGATTTGGAAGGTATAATTTCATATCAGCCCGACGCATTTAAGATCTCTACTTGACATATATTTCAATATTACTGAATTAAAGTGGGTTTTTAGATTGCAGATGGTCTCTCTCTCTCTCTCTCTAGTCCATCCGGGCTGGCCCAACCCCTTAACAATATAACGAAGCTTCTCCAGCCCAAATAGCTGCGGTAGCCCTAGCTGTCCCCACTTTGTCTACTCTCTCTCTCTCTCTCGCGGATATTACTTATTCCTAGCAAAACCTCAGCTTTCTCCTCCCAGCAGCAGGCGCCGTCTAGCTTAGGACTCCTCAGATTTCTCCTCTCTCCCCTGGTAAGTGCTCACTTTTCCTTCTTGTAAGCTTGAAGCGGGCTCGGTTCTTGGATCTGATACATCGAATTGCTCTCAATTTCTGTTGCTTTGATCTGATCCTCCTGCCCAAGACTGTGAAGTAATTTGGTTAAAAAGAGTTTTGAATCTCCTTATGGGTTTGGGAAAGTCGGATGTGAATGTTTCACCTGGAGTCTTGGGTGGTCATTGGTTGATAAATCGGGGTTCGGTGCTAAAATAATATTGGGATATGTTTTGCCTTTGCCGGTGATTTATATTGTTCGAGCTCATATATATGTATGTATGTGTATGATTGTCCGGGACTTCTTTTCCTTATGTTGTGTTTGAATCGTAAATGTTGTGAGCGGTCTGCTTTTTCTCTGCTGTTTGAGCTTTTCTTGGCTCCCGTGAATGGAGTCAAGGATAATTTTTTTGGATTGAGCTGAGTGCGCATTGTAAATGTTCATTATTTCTGATTTTCATCAATTTTTCTGCTGAAGTTTCCCATGCCAGTTATCGAAAGAAATAGAAGTTTTCCATACTATCAGACGCGCCTTACTTACTCTGTAATGGATTTCTGACCGCGGTTTTACGTTCTTTTAACTATTTGTCTACTGTCAATGCCTCACGAACGACCAAATAGCCAGAAATGGGACGCGTTCGCACCAAGACTGTGAAGAAGTCCTCTCGGCAGGTTATTGAGAGGTACTACTCGAAGATGACCCTTGACTTCCACACTAACAAGAAGATTCTGGAGGAGGTTGCTATCATCCCCTCAAAGCGGCTCCGGAACAAGATTGCAGGGTTCTCGACCCACCTCATGAAGAGAATCCAGAAGGGCCCAGTTCGTGGGATCTCACTGAAGCTCCAGGAGGAGGAGCGTGAGCGGAGGATGGACTTTGTACCGGACGAGTCTGCCATCAAGACTGACGAGATCAAAGTCGACAAGGAGACCCTTGATATGCTTGCTGCCCTTGGCATGAAGGACAATATTCCCGGGCTTGTTGAGATTGAGCCGCAGGTTATGCCTGTTCAGGCTTTCGGGCGCAGGGGTAGGTACTAAGGCGGTGCTGCATGCTGCTGTTCCAAGTGCGTAAGTTCACATTTTGCTTTCCTAGGTGCTCATTACTGTTATCTTATGGGTAAGATACGAGATTGATGCTGAAGACCTTGGTTAAGGACAGTTCTATTTGCTTTGGATTCTTGCTGCGAATGGAAACATGTTATGCATCTCTTCTTGTTCTGTCTGCAATTGTATTTCTTTCAAATGGGTCTGATCTGCTTATGAAGATGAATTAGGTTGCTTTGTGCAAATTCCGATCATTTTTCAAGATCCTTTTCCTGGAGCATGGGGGCTCTCCCTCTTATTGCCTGTCTACTATTGCCAATGCCACTTTCAAGTAGCACTCTTACGGCTTTGGGTAAATCAGTCATCTTAAGATGTTTCAACCAACGTGGTTCAAACCTATTTCAACTGAGAGATGTGTCATCCTCGATCATCTGCTCGGATAGAAAATGATAGAGGGGCAACTGTCGTCGCCTTGCACAAGACGGGTGCCAGCTCACTTCGAGTTTATCTTGCCTACCTATTCTTATCTCTCTTGTCTGTGGCTCTCCTTTGCCCACAGTCACTCTAGAATTTCGCTGTTTCAGTCTTGAGAATTTAAGCAAATGAGTAACTGACTCGACGACTTAATCCCAAGAATTCGTCAATAGTGCCGTGGACGTACATATGCAGCTGATAATCAGCTGAGGGGGCATGGAGTTTGTAAGATGGAGTGCCTGTGCCACCACTCAAGAGGAGAGAAAGGTTGTGTGTTCATTGGAAGTGAAGCAACAGATCTGAGAGAACTCGTTCGGCACCGAGTTCTATCGAAATGTGAACTCTCCCGACGCTGCCAACTCCTGCACTTCTTCGTTCTTCTTGAATTTGAATGCGCGAGGAAGTCCTATGGTTCGAGCACACTGCCTTGAGAGCTGATTGCACGATGACCTCGAAACTAAAATTTACTTACCGAAACGAATCGGCACAAGCTTCCAAGAGATATTCACAAGCTTTAAAGAGCGTGAAATGAAGTTTCACTATGGAGATAATTGTATGGCTGTCGAACTCCGTCAATGAGAACTTGGTCCGTTTCCCCTTGGATTCCGGTCGGTACATGTTAAAAATCCCCCTCAAAATCTGGTTCGGTTTCGGTTTATTTTGTGAAGTTGAACCCAACTTAACAGAACCGGGCCGAATAGGCCCATTTTTTCCAGTGGCCCGGTTCGTCCGTACTTTGACTGCATGTACGCGCTGGTTTGGTCTGGTCTGGTCTGGTTTTGGGTTTTTATATCCTTCAGCAGGATGCGCCGGGAGGGGGAAGGGAGAAATGAAGATGCTTCGTAGTCGCTACATTCGCCCTGCCGTCGCCGCCGCTGCCCGTTCCTTCTCGGCTGCGCCGCTTGTGGATGAGCTGGCGTCTTCTGCCACCCTTTCCGCAGGCGCACCCGCTGGCAGTTCCTCCTCCAAAGAGCGCAGTGGCGGGAACACGCTCGGGAAGCAGCTTCTGAGCCTGGTGTATGCTAAGCGCAGTGCCGTCGTCACGATACGGCAGTGGAAGGAGAGAGGGAACCAAGTTCGGAAGTACGAGCTCAACCGCATCGTCAGGGAGCTCCGGAAGCTCAAGCGTTACAAGCACGCCCTTGAGGTCAGTTCCTTCTCGCTTTCTGTGTGTCGCAGGTCACGGCTCTTGTGAATTTCGTCGTTCGAATAGGAAAGGTTGCCTAAGCTGCCAATCGAGACCTCGTCGTGTATTCAGAATGATGGGTTCATTGCCCTAAATCCTGATATATGGATGAGCCCATTGGCAACTAATAGCGCCTTAGATTTGACTCTAGTTTGAATGCTGTTATGATATGCTGGGTATTTGGGATCACGGCATCTCATGATGTGGTCACTCCGGCACTTATAGAAGTCCTTGAAAATCCTTAACGATTTTCATCAGTGACATTTTTTTTAATTAATTGATTAAGGGGTTGTATTCGGTCCTTATAATTCATTCAGATGAAGCATGTGGTGGAAACTCCTGAAATTTCCATAGTATATACAATGAAATGGAATACAATAGCTATGTAAAGGGTTCATATTTTTGTAAGCGGTGCCAGGTCACTTTCGAAGTGTTCTCCATATCACTATGCCATATATGGCATTTGGCTCTGTAACTTGTTTCTTTTAGAGGGGTTGCACTGCTTATCGAATTTGGGCCTTGCCTGATGCATTTTGCAGATCATTGTAGAATATGCCATGAACAAGTGAATGTTTGCATTTTGCAGATATGCGAGTGGATGGTTTTACAAGAAGATATCAAGTTGTTACCCGGTGACTATGCTGTGCACCTGGACTTAATTGCGAAAGTCCGAGGTTTAAACAGTGCAGAGAAGTTCTTCGAAGACATGCCTGCCAGCATGAGAGGCCGGCCCACCTGCTCTGCACTTCTCCACATTTACGCACAAAACAAGCTATCCGAAAAGGCTGAGGCACTGATGGCAAAAATGAGAGAATGTGATATGTTGAAAGACCCTCTCCCTTTCAACCACATGCTTTCGCTGTACATCTCTTGTGGGCAACTTGACAAGGTTCCTGGAGTGATTGAAGAACTGAAAGGGAGCACTAAACCTGATGCTGTCACTTACAATCTTTGGCTAACTGTTTGCAGTTCAAACAATGATGTTGAGACTGCAGAGAAGGTCTTCCTCGAGCTGAAGAAGGCAAGAGTAATTCCTGACTGGGTTACCTACAGCATTCTAAGCAATGTATACATAAAAAATGGATTACCTGATAAGGCGGCTACAGCTTTGAAGGAGATGGAGAAGAGGATTTCACGTAAAACTCGAGTTGCTTACTCTTCTCTGATCAGTTTGTATACGAACATGGAAGATGAGGATGGGGTCCATCGGGTTTGGCAGAAGTTGAAATCGTGCTTCTGGAAAATGAACGATGCTGAGTATACTTGCATGATATCCTCGCTTTTGAAGCTTGGGAAGATTGAAGAAGCTGAGAAGTTGTACACTCAGTGGGAGTCAGGTTCCAATACCGGTGATCCTCGGGTTGCAAACTTACTAATTGCTGCTTACATAAACCGTAACCAGATGGAGAAAGCAGAGGCCTTCTCTGATCATGTCATTCAGAAGGGTGTGGATCCATGTTACACTACTTGGGAGCTTTTTACGTGGGGCAGTCTGAAAAGTGATTGGATGGATAAAGCTTTAGAGTATTTGAAAAAGGCTATTGCAAGCGTTAAAGAGTGGAAGTTTGACAATAATTTGATTGGCAAATTGCAGGAGAAATTAGAGGAGCAGGGTAATGTTGAGGGTGCGGAGGAATTGTTGGCTGTGATTCGGAAAGCAGGAAAGCTGAACACTGAGGCTTATAATTCACTTCTGAGGACCTATGCCGAAGCAGGTAAGATGCCACTCATCATTGCCGAGAGGATGGAGAAAGATGGAGTTCACTTGAATGAAGTGACTCATGAGCTTATTGACAAAACAAGCAAAATGTGTGTGACTGAAGTTTCATGCAGATTTTCTTGAATTAGAAGACTTAATCCTGAGAGAAATCTGCAATGGATCCAGTGGGCCTTCCCTGAAGAGTTTTCACGCTGATTTTCTTGATTGCTTTGCCTTGTGAGATATCATTTGCTTGGGAATAGAGGAGATCCGCCGGTAGACCTTTGGGACGATCAGCTGTTCAAGTCATTCTAGGGTGGTCAGTGCTTGCAAATTGTCTAGGATTACAGTGCAGCTTGAGAAAACGGCCTTTTGGTGGATAAATGATTGTGCCTTGCACGTCATGGAACTTGCAGAAAAGAAAACTTTTATCACAGATGGAACTGCCTGTATTTGATAGATTACCTTAATGAGGAGGATAAGCTTTCATCCCGTGTTTTCATTTGGAACTACATCGCAAAAACCTTAGACGATCAATTTACAACTCTTGTAATTTTTCTGCCGACAGATCCCCCCTTTTCTATTCTTTGTTGTTACACAATGAAGTGTGATGAAGATGTATTGTGTCCAAGTCTGAACTGTATCATAATTTTGAAGTTTTATTATTTCCTCTGTAGACGGTACAGATCAAGACTTGGCTTTCCAGATTGGCAGGTACACAGATAGCTGATTATTTTCAGGATGAATTCATGTTGGGGATGAATAAAACCTTGATGCAATTGCTCTGATCGTGAAGAAGTTTGTGACGTTCCCACATAAATGAGCTCTGTGGCTTCAATGTGGACCGACAACAACGGTGTTATGCAACATCATAACGTCCGATTTAATAGTACATCGAGTACTCCTCCCCAGGCCTACAAAGCCATTCCTAAAATGATTTCCACTGCTAGACTTCCCTTTTCTCGGTGAACAGTGTACGGTGAAAATGACTGGATCGGCCTAGTCGATGACTGTGGAAGACATTAAACATGAGAGCGTTGACAGGGATTAACGAACACAGAGCCAGTGAACGGCCTGCTGGTTTCCCGGCGAAGTGATCTTGGGGTGCATGCAGTGCAGAAGCTGACGCAGCTAATTAGCTTCTCCTGTTGCTAAGGCTGATAAGTAAGTACATTAAGCACCGAATATTTCACGTTCTTCCTCGCACTTCCTTTATATATAAACATAGTGTGACATTCCTCTACGGTGTTGGATTACACTTACTGGCCGATAAACGGTGACTGATACCATGACAACAGAACAGCAAAGTTACCTAGCAGTAATAGTAGCAGTACAATGCTAGCTGCTTGATCATTGAACCATCGATGAGTCAGCAGCACTTCTTGTGGTCGCTCACGCGTATCCGCGTGATCATCAATGACTATGTGTCCGTGTGGGGTATGAGCTGTTGGATTGCCCTTTTCACCTCAACGATACTTGCTTTCTTCCCATTCTGGTTCTCCTTCACCTGTAATTGCAGGAGCAGCGGAGAAGGATCAGTATCCACTGCATTTTCACTGACCTGGCAACAAGGAAATGGCAGATGGATCATATGCAGTACCTTGGCTCTCAATTCGGCCACAAAGAACCCGTTGGAAAGGGAGGATTGGACTGCGGTTATCTCGATCCTGAGGTCTCGGAGCATCTGCATGACATCAAGCAGCAAACCCTCTTTGTGCGGGCACTGGAGCTCGATCAACCCGTTGCTCTCTATGATCGAGACCTGGACGCTGGTCTCCATCAGCGTCGAGGACGGCTGTGGGGTCTCCACAGCTTTCGGCTTCGAAACCCCACTTCCCTCCACGATCCTCATCTTCCTCTTATCCATCCCCGGCAGGACATTGCGGGGCACCCTGTCGGCGGCAGCAGCAGCAGCCCCGCTTAACCTCTTGTTGGCCTCCATCAGCCTATTTTTGGCCTCGAGGTCCTGAATCTTCTTCCTCAACTGCTTGACGTACTCGATCGTGTCTCCAAGTATCGACGCCTTGTCCATCTTGGTAACGAAGGGGACCAGCGACCTCAGTATGATGAACCTCTCGTTCAGCTTCTCCCGGCGCCGCCTCTCGGCTAGCACATGGTTGGCGCTCAGCTCGTCCTGCGAAGCCCCCTTGCAGAACCGGGCTGCGGATTCGTCGTCCCGGGATTTTGGCGAGTTCTCATCCCTATACTTATTGTGCAGAAATGGTACGCTGAAGAGGATGTACTTGAGGAGCCACTGGGAGGTGCCCTCCGTGGCGACATGGAGGAGGTGATCGGCTCCGGCCGTGCTCCACTTGGAGAAGGCCGACAGAGCAGAGTACGAGACGTAGCCAGTCGACGATAACTCGGCCCACACCTGGCCCTGGAGGATGGTCGAAACAGTTTGAGAGTAGTGTGTGTCCTCCTGCGACAGCTCGTCCAATTGGGTAGGGCCTACATTAATTAAGCACATATATTTGACATTACTTAGGATTAACCGTCGGGCAGACGACACTGTTAACTGATCATGCCGAGCTCTAATTACACAGTCAGTAAGGCAGCTGGAACCACGCGCCGCAGTAGCGCGTCGAAGCGTCTTTTCTCCCTATGCTCTTTTCAGTTTCATTTACATCCCAAGCCCCTCGGATCCAACAAAGTTTTTGGTAAGCGCTCTCTGAGTCAACACGCAGAGACCCAACATGCATGCGTGGGGGCAAACGCAGGGAACCTATAGCCGACTTTTACTGTAAGAACAACGCAGATACCATCGTGCCTGGCATATGTGTACATATTATATTTATATTTATATATATATATTAGGTAATTATAATAGAAAATTTATATATTTACTATTTTTATATTTAAATTTTATATATTTAATTTTTTAATATATTTAAATTACTGACATGTAATTTAACAGCATCACGTAGCATAACACATTGTTAGATTTTTTATTTGCCATGACATCAAACCACGTCAGCTAAATTTTACCATGTTGAAATGTCATATCAATAATTTATTGACATGTCATTATATCACGTCAGTAAATAACTGTTACGTTAATATAATATTATAATTAAGATTTAAGTATATTAGCAATGAAGTATATATAATTAAAAGATTTATTTTAAAATATAAAACACTTAAAAGGTACAAAACACACTAACCAAGTAAGGTTTCCTCCCCCATAATTATGCCCATTACACTAATCCTACGTACAGTCACGCTAAAAACACCAGCGCAAGGGTTATCCCTTGCACCTCTGGAGCTCCTGTACTTACGCACGGTCGGTTTCTTATGACGTAGCCCTCTGAACCATAGTTTTAAAAACCGGACCGGGCCGGCCGGTTCGACCGGTTCAACCAGGAACCGGCCACTCACCCAGTCCGGTTCCTTCAAAAAATCCAATTGCACATTAAAAGAGAAAAAATCCGATTGAACCGGCCGATTCCCGGTCCGACCGGTGAACCAAATTGAACCCATAAGAAAACCGGCCGACTTAAAATTAAAAAAAAATAAAAACCTATTGTAATGTACCTATTTTATTTTACTAAACTTATATTTACATTTTATATTAAACTTTTGTTTAATATAATGGTTATATTAATGATTTTTGTTATAAATTATATTCAAATTATGATATTATGTAAATTTATTAGTAATATTATTTATTAAATATGCGGTTCAACTCATTGAATCCCCGGTCCGACCCATGAACCCATGCCTACACCGGTTCCCGGCCCGGTCCGATTTTAAAAACTATGCTCTGAACTTTCTGCATAATTGTGTTTGAAAATCCTCCTAATACTCGAAAAGAAACTACTCTCACGCAGTTGATCTAATCCAGTTCATGTACGACCGTAAAAGACGGGATGATTTTAGAAACTTTTTATGAACTATGAGGAGCATTTTGACAGTGACTACAAATTATGTGCAGGCAAATCGAAATTTACCCCCAACATTAATGTTGAGCACGTGTTTACATTCCCGAGACCGTGGCCTTGGATGCTGTTCTACGAAGAATTTAATGCATATTATTTTTTTTATCAACATTCAATTTTTAATTTCATTATTTTTTATTAATCTTTTCATCTTATTTTTAAAAGTATTTTTTTCGTTGCTTGAATATTGAATTTAGTTACGTATAATTTTTTCCGGGCAAGTGTCATTGAACTAATTTTAATATTGATAAATAGGAACGAACTTCAAGAAAAAGAAAATGGTTAATACCTGACGGTGGGCCTTCAGGGAGGCTCCCCAGTGGGTCTTGCAACAGCTGCCACCTCCGGCACGACTCTGCACGGAATGCGTCAACACGGCGCTGATGGTCCGCCGTGTTAACATTCTCTGCTTGGTTTTGGTTGACTGTCAGCATGTGGAGATCCGAGTCCAGATTATTCGACCCGTCCTCGGGTGAGCCCAGTCGAATGTCCTCCGACATCTCGAGCTGCATCAGCTCGCTCTGTTCGGCTGCCGCGACCACTCCCTGCAGGCCCTGCCTTACCGCCTGGCGGCTGGCAGCTAGGCCAGTCTCAGCCTCGGAGTCAGACCCGGCCTCTTCTTCGTCTTCCTCCTCGTCAACTGCTTGATGAGCGACCTCTAGGGGGCGGGGATCCACGGCGGCCGCCGAATACACGACGGCTGGAACTGTGGGAGAGTGGAAACGAGGGTGTTCGGAGGACATGCTGGGATTGGAGGTAGAGTGCCCTGATAGGGCCGGCTTCGACAGTGGGAGAGGAGGTTGGTGGTCCATGAAGTAGCTCTTCACGTGGGCTGTAAGCCCTATGTCTTCTTGTACCTGAGATACCGTTGTCTCATAATTAACTTTGAAATTTTACTTAGTTGCATTATGGCATCTAATTCTTATTTTAACTCTCGACAACTGTTTCAATGGAAGAGAAGTTGCCACGTGGCTTAAGAACACTAAACATGAATACCATTGGTCTTGCGCGATTTGAACACGAATGTACTTTAGTTAAGAGCAAGAAAAGTTAAATTATGACTATCAATTCATATCGATAATTATTAAAAGAAATTCCTGAATAGGAAGGTGAACGAATTATTCCAGCGCTATCATGCAGTGAGATAGGTAAAGTTTAGGAAACTGTCACTGTTATGTGAGGGGTCACGATGACTAACATGATAGAAACAGCGTGGAAAGTTCATTATCATGATTACCCTTTCTGTTGTCCCCAGCTCGACGACACCATCCAGCAGAGGAATGCACACCACCGTCTGCAAGTATTACTAAATGAGTTACTTCTTCTTCAGTTGATTAGTTCCCCACTCAACCGCGCATTTAGGTAACAAGAAACCCAAAAAAACAAAATATATTTAAAGAAGATAGAACGTGGCTTCGAGTTCGAGACCACCAAATGGTCAAAGCTCTGCTTTGGTTTCTCCATGGAATAAGAAGAAGAAGACGAAGAAGAAGGGCAGTTTACCTGAATACAAGCGCTCTTTAGGCCACGTTGTGGAATGGAAGTTAAGAGCCCCGAGAATGAGAGAGATACACAAGAAGGGTTAGTAGGTTATTCATATAATACATATATATATAGATATAGATATATAGGTGTGTGTGTGTGTGTGTTTGTGCTTATATATACTATGATGTACTGGATCACGACGTTTCGAAGTTTAAAAAACAATATTACTGAGTCAATCGCATTTGTTGATGACCACAATTTCATACAATTTGACCACACGTCCAGGCTTTCCTCATATTGCTATAGAATTCGACAGTGACAATTAGAAATTCATTTTTTTCAGGATTGACATTCTTATTCATGGTGAAAATATACATTATCGAACTTCTTGTTCCTGTCGATAGATGATTTTCAGGTTATATGTTTTTCCCAATCTTAGTAACCTTTTCCATGTCCTCAATTTTAAGGATTCGGCAGATGTGCACCCCAGAGGAAATAGCTAAGGTTCTTTAGTATATTTTTACTTTCTTTTTCTATTAAATAGGGAAAAAAAAGCTTTTGTTCCCAAAAAAAAGGAAAATTGTATTATTTTTTTTCCTGTTCAACGGAAAAATGTTCGGTAGGAAACGCGGAGACTTCCACGGCACCCCCTCGTTGATTTTGAGCTGAGCGACATGATTCTTCAGTTGATCATATTTTAAGCATATTATGACGTAATTAATATTTAATAACGTGCCGTGTTACGTACCTTAGCTAAGATGGCTCTTGCGAAGCTATTGCTGTCAACTTCGTTTGCTCCTGTGAGCCATACGTGCTGCCTTCTCGAGTACGCTTTTCCCGGTAACCTGAGAGGAAGTTCGGGTCTGATCCGTTATTCCCCGATCGATGCATTTACCGGAAAAAATACTGCCAGAAATCTAAATCTGGGAAAGTAGATCACAGTATCAGACTTGATACATACAGGTCCGAAACGGTCATGCACCGTTACATTTTACTACTGATCACGTTCTCAGGTAATTGTCACATACTGTCCGTTAGCTACACATGGCAGTCACGTCGTCACCTAATGTTAGATCAACCACGCATCTGCAGAAGAAGTCAAAGCTCCTGGAATTCACTTCGGTTTTCATTCTTTCAAGTTACCTTTTCTCTCTTCACCCGAAAGAAGTATCCTCCTTTTCTCTTTCGACACACACACACCACTCGCACAAAATAAACCTACTTTTTTCGAGGAGTAAGAGATATCGAATCACCTTAACAACTGGCCATATGCGATATCACTGAGTTCTCTGAATATATCCTCCTCCATTGGCACAGGCAAAGAAGCAGCTCTACTCGCATAAATGCTCCAATTTAAAAGGGAGACGGGGGGGCACTTAAATGTGACCGCTGCTGCAGTAGCTGCTTTAGCAGAATCTGATAAATGGACATTGGCTTCTCACCCTTACCAAAGATGGCGGCTTCCTTGGCAGGAAAATCTTGACGCTCGACTCCCGTCTCTAACTCTTTATTACCCTTCTCTCATATCCACATCCCCCAACTACACACACACACACACACACACATATATATATATATATTTCCTCTTCCCTATTTTTATAGTGTTTGGTGCGCTATTTAATGCTTGGGTTCTCACCATTGGCACATGTGGCGTTTATGGTGTCGACATGTTGGAGTGTGTATATGTGCCTCTGGCTTCATAATCTTACTTGGTCATATATTTAAAAACTATATATATATATATCTAGGTAGACGGTTCCTGCAACTTGGAGGGGTGGTCAAATTCTGTAACTGAAAGCAACATGAACATTATTCTACAGTCGATAAGATTAGCTGGATTTATCATTTTTGAGAAAGAGTAGATGACCGGCACGTACCCAATGAAGAAGTAATATATATATATAGGAATGGCCGTATCGAATTTAATCACCCACCAAGGACAGCAAATGGTGTTCTTTGCCTAAAGGTCGTGTTGTCTAATTAATTGAGGGGGAAATCTAAAGTAAACTCTCCTAACAGTCTCATTAACTCTTCTGTGGAGAGCGTGCTGTGCGTGTACCTGCTCTCCTCCTGCATTAGTCTAAAGCAGACAACTGTGCCCCTGCACTGCTTCCACTGAACAGGAGCGCAACGCAAGTGGGGCAGTTAAGCCCATTACTTCCATGTCCCTTCTTCTTATGGAAAGCAATCGAATTCCATGCGTCCCAGTAATTAAGTAATGGCACCCTATCCTTTTCAAGGCTTAAATTATATGTAAAGAGGACAACACGGTGGGCAAAAACTGACGGATGTGATTAGGGTTTGCCATATTTGTGTTGCGCCCTCACAATAACTTAAGAAATCCTAAGTTCAATTTGCACCAATGAAATTTTATATTCCATCTTATTCTCTCTTTTTTTATCTTATAATATTTTAGATATGCGAGTCTATTTTACAACCGGAAGGTGTAGGGCGGTTATTGTTTTTGACAGACAATGTAAAAACAAAAGAGAGAGGGTCAAGCCTTCCCTCTTTCACAGCCCTGAAATCGGGTATGACTCTTAAAAAGGGAAAATTTTCTTTATAGTAAGATAGTTAGAAAGTTAGGAGAAAAAGGAAATCAGCTCCAAGTTCATCACTAAGAAAAAGGCTAAAAGGCTTTGTAGGCTAAGTGCACGTAAGATGAATCGTACTTACCCTACTCCGAGAGGAAACGAGAAGGAGACACACATCAGATAGAACCACTCTGCCTCGGTCAGGTCCTCGGGAGAGAGCGCCGCACTAGGCCGCCTCGCGGGCTGGTTCGTCTCGCCGGCTGAGAGGGAGTCGTAGAGCTCCCGCAGCTGCTGGCTTCTCTGCAGCGAGGCCTCCTCGGCACTTCCTTCCATGGGCTGCACCGTCTTTCGTGTCTTGATGGGTCCGTTGTAATATCCATCTCCCCATATCAGGATCCTTAGGAAACAAAAGAAGGGCATGTTGTGGTGAGCTCAAACCTCAACTGCAGCCCATAATTCTGTCAGTATGAACTTATAAGAGATGTCAAACTAGTGATTAGTTTCTGAAGCTACATCCCATTATACCAAAGTCGACCAAGATCACATTATGGCCATAGGATTGGGTCGGACATCGATTTCGAGGACTTGAGGTTCTGATGAGAATGTGAGTGAATGGTGCACGGAATTTACCCTTGCTGAGGACAAATTCGCCAGTAGAGACAGTAGGTCCATTTAACCGATTGGACCGCTGCTTGCAGCATGCTCTGTAGGCGGCTACTGGGCGGCGTAGCCATTGAACTACGGCCTTCACCACCCCGACGAGATGGGAGAGAGAGAGATAGGTAGAGCTCAGAAATTCGACTTCAATCTCTATATATCAGTAAACTAAGTACACCCTCTCCCTCTTCTCTCTAGTTTTTCCTCCTCAGTACGAGGAGGTATCGAGAATGTTTACAGGGAATAAAGGGGAAGATGATGAGCAAAAGCCAAAAAGGTTTAACCAGAATGTAGGAGGGCGGGTAAATAGAGGAGCGAACGAGAAGGAGAATGAGAAGCAGAAGCCGACATCATCGTCTTTGAACTAGAAATGAAACCCTCGCTATTATTTCAACGGGGGGCGAAGGAGAGAGAGAGATGATGGATTGGAGTGGAACTGAAGGTGAAGCTAAAGGCCCAAGCTTTGGAAGGAGGGAGAAGGGAAGGCAGCAGATGCGCGCGCGCGAGAGAGAGAGAGAGAGAGGGAGGGAGACCTGCAGGTGACGAGAGAGAGAAGGAGGTCGAGGTATCCCAACAAAGCCCACTCCTATCTAAAGATTAATATCTCTCTCCTACTATCACCATTGATTGAAGGGTCGATGGCAATTAATAATCATATTAACTCCTTATAGATGTGTGAAGACCCAGTGAAGCTCTCAAATAGGTCTGTACTTGAATTTAGGGTATGCATGATATGGTTAACGCTGTTGGATTTGAAAGAAATTATCAAATATAACATATAAAGTGTAGAAATCTTACACCTTTATTAAGTAACTAAATTAATATGATTTTTTTCCCCATTTCCCCCCGACTGGGTGCACTGGGGGCTGTTGTAAGGTTTAGTATTGTATTGACTGGTTGGTTGATCTGACGGTACATAGCAGCCGTCGACCCTGAGCGCGCGTGGGAGCGGACTTTTTAGTGAGCCGCGCGTATGTTCTCCTCCCAAAGTCTCTTGCTCCTCTCCCAAACAAATTTATTATTATTATTTGATATAATAATATTTAATATAATAATAATTTATTAATTTAATAAATAATATATTATAGTACAGTGTCTATCATTGGTCCCTATGTACCCATTCCTACATATAAATTTACAATCCTAAATTTGATATACTACATTTACAATTTTATCGGCGAACTCATCTTTTCAAAAACTTCAAATAAGTTTATTTGGTGAAATTTATTTGGAAAGTAATAGGTATATACTGAAATAATTAAAATCTTAAAAAGTTATAAAAAAATCCTAATAAAAATATATGTAATGTTTTATATACAAGAAATTTGGTAGAGCTGACAAAAAAGTATCACAGCTCAAGTATAGTGCAAAAAAACTATGTTTAGATAAGTATTTTCAGGTCATACTAACACATCACATGAATAAATTTCTCGTGTTGGCATGAAAAGAAATTTTAAATAAAAATAAGATTATATAAAAAAAATTAAAAATAATTAATTATATGTTAACTGACATCTGATTAATTTATTCAAATTAATATATTTTTTAAATTAATCAATTAATATATTATAAAAAATTATTTTTAAAATATAAATTATTTATTCAATAGGTGGAGTTTGGATCATCCAAATCACATAAATTTCATGCCAAAATTGGTATTTTTGGAACATCTATCTTTTTCGTACAACCCAAATTGCGACTCTAAATTTGGTGTACTAAGTATTTAGTCCTCTCACAACACCAAACAGAGAGAGAGAGAGAGAGAGAGAGAACGGAGACGGGGGGGTGTGCAGCGCGAGATTAGGTGGCGAAGACTGGGAGCTGCCAAGTTGGAGAAGAAGAGCACAGAGAGCGAGAGAGGGAAGATTTTTTTTTTTTGTGGTTCTGGAAAATAAAAGCAAACCTTTTTTTAAGAGCACGTGACAAAAAATGCTAACGAGTTTGGCATATTATTATTGACAGGCAAAAACGCCGATCGTCGGTACGTGTCATTTCTTTAAAATATCATTTTGGGATAGTAAAAACTATATGAACATAACTTATTTTTAACGGTGCAGTAATTTTTTTAATTAATAATATTTTATATTAGAACCTCACCATTCATAATAAAAAAAATATCATCCAATTATTCAGGCTCTTTTAAACGTTGCCGCGATATTATATGGCATGGAAGGAAATTATGACAAATTCCTATCGGTCGATTAGACTTGATTTACTCTTCAATTGACTTTCGTTTAAAAAGAAGGGGGGCTTCTAATATGACTGCAACCACTCTCAATGATGGTGATCTTGTCGATTTTGAGGAAAAACATTATCACTTCCCGATTGGAGCTGCTGTGGGGGTCGGTGGTTGTCGAGGGCCCTAATTTTAATGGGTGGAAGTTAAAGATCCAAATGTCAGAAATCAGAGGAGAGAAAATCGAGAGCCAAAGCTGTATTCTTCTCCTTTACCTCCTCCTCCTCCTAAATTTTCGTTTGAATTTGTTAATTAGTGTAGATATTTTCTATATAAGGAATCATACCCTTTTGCATTTAAAAATTTAGACCAATGAGTAACAATATTAAGTTTACAATTTTTTTTTTTGCATGGTTGTCTGACTTGACAATGCATTATTTGCCTTCCAAGCTAACTAGGTGGCCATTTCTCAACGTTAGCTTTCCCGCCGTTGAGAATTAGGTATGCTTCTTTTCAGGACTCGATCCCCGTGCTCGGCTAGAACCCAAACGTAAAAGGTCAAAACTGTGGGCCTATTAATGAAGTAAATTTAACGATCGAGGCCACGGTTTCCAGTCTGCGTTCTACATGCCTCACCGTAGCTAGTACGAAGAAGGGTAGTCGATTGATTATGCTTAAATAAACACGCGATGCAGAAAGCTGGCTCCATTATCACAATTAAAATGATCGCTCCTGGTCGATAATTACGTTATATGGACGGATCACTGCAAGAAAAATGTTGACTTTTTAGACTAAATTTTTTCCGTCCATAGGAGTTGTTTTTCCGGGAAAGACCCTCAACAAAATTCCGATGGATTTCCGGTCAGTGATTGCTATTGTAGATTCTTGATCATGAGGCTGGACCGCGGTGGGCTCGCAGCCCTCAAGGGCACATGCTGCCAATTGGAAGCCCATGCCCAATTCTAAGAGTCCAATTCCACTGAACCGCTAAGACTACAGACATCTAAGCACAATCCAAAATCATGAGCAAGTAATACGAAAGAAAGAGAGAAAGAATAGCTATCCGAGGAAGGCCACACGTTGACAAATCCAGTCTAAGTGATCGGCCCAGATCAGTCAAATGGGTAAGGACTCGTCAGATCCCCGAATGCGAGACGGTTTATATACGTTGAAAGACATGTAAGAGGTTCTCGTAGTGTGAAATTTGCACCGAGCACATTACTCGTTGTTGGGATCTTGTCGAAAGGACTCGTGTCCTATGAGGACGAAGTCTCCTGCCCGGTTGGGAGTGTGGGAAATGACTACTCCTCCCACTATCTGTTCGTTGATATGAAATCCAACAATATTGGCCGCCTAATTAACCCCATTCGTAACATGAAAAAATGAAGGGAAAAAAAAAAAAAAGCAACGAGGAACTAGTAAATCGATGGAGAAATCCCATGCTGACCCCTACTAAGTAAGGATCGACAGAGTCCTACATCGAGTAGGAAAGGTTCCAGAAATGCTAGCACGCAGTTAGCAACGAATTTGTCACTTAAGATTGGTTCACGTAGTGATTTGTGTCATCTTTTAGGGTTTTCAATGTTAATTATATCTTAATATATACATGTATCATTGTTTGAATGAATTTTAGATGGCGAATTTGGCAAGTATAGTACATTTAATATTTTTACGCTAAATCCATATTTTCTCCCTGCTTATGGGTCTCAAAGCTCGACAGGATATGTCTAATTATAGGAGTGTGCATCGTGTTAGGCCAAGGGTATTTAAAGGAAAACAATATTCCAAAAATGAAGAGAGAGAGCCGCCGCCACCACCACCACCACCACCATGGCCGCCGACGGGGTGACAAACGAGGATGTCGAGAGGGGCAATCACTAGACGTAAGTGCCGTACGGTCATACAATTCCGTGGCACGGAATGAATCGGTTCAATTCTTTGTCTGGTGCCCCTCGTCATCCCCGCTTTCGATTGTATACCTAAATTAGTCGTCACGCAACAATTTCTGTCTTTTTCGGCTTCCTTTTCTTCTTGTTGGGGGCCACACGTGACTCCATTAACTCCCGATTGCTTCGGTTCCACGTACTGCACACCACAAAAATATCTTGAAAACTAATTTTCAGTCTCCAGTTGGTGATGGGGTGCTCCTCCTGGCTCGGGATACTCATGTGGATTGATTGTTCATGGCATTGGTGGGTTGGCCGTCCGGGTTTCATTTAGCCATGCGGTCTACATCTTTCACGGGCTTGTTATCAGTTCATGCTACGAACTCTTGACATATCGTTTTTATAAATATTAAACCGATAATAAGATTTTGAATGATTGTACCTTACACAGTTATACACAATTTATCTTCAACCACGTACTCACCACATCTTCCTAATCATATAATGGGGTAGGATGCTGGCAGTGAGGTGCTAGATCGTGATTCACGGTTGCCTAGGTTAAGGAATGTACCAGAGACATACGGTAGTGGCTGTCCCGTCACAACCCCGACAACTCTCTTTCTGGCCCTCCCCTCATCGTCATTAATCGAGGGAGCCACTTTAGAAAGTGCGTTCAAAATAGGTAGTGCTCCATCCAA
The DNA here is from genome assembly GCA_900174645.1 of Sonneratia alba. Classification (NCBI taxonomy): domain Eukaryota; kingdom Viridiplantae; phylum Streptophyta; class Magnoliopsida; order Myrtales; family Lythraceae; genus Sonneratia; species Sonneratia alba. Next base: position 686,093 of record FWPY01000047.1, read on the forward strand.
CTATTCTATTAATATCTTGTACGAATTAAATTTTTTAGGATTAATATACTTTAATATTATATAAAATTTTAAAATAACATAAAAATAGTATTGAGATAATAGAAATATATTATGACAATGTGGTTAAATTCACGGAAGTAGTATATTTATTATTATGACTAACTTAAAAAATTAAATTAAATTATTTATGTATTTATAAGTTTAAAATAATAATAAAATATGAAAATAAATAATACTAAAATATTACAAGAATGTATAAATCAAATTTACAATATTTTGATAATCTTAACTACCTAATTTATTTGATATCAAAAATTAAATTTCCTAATAATGATAAAATTGAATCTCTAATACTCCCCTCAAGATAAGCATGTACTAAAGTGAAATATTTGTTTTACACGATAAAATGTCACATTGGTTTTGAGTATCTGATCAAGATTGATGATAGTAGCGAAACTTCTTGGCCTGACAATAATAGAGAAATTGACTTAAGCATCTTTGGCTTCAGTGATCGAAAAATCAATGTTAATTTGAGACTTTTTACCTTCAAAGGTCTAATCAATCGACTTTAGTCTTCTCTTCCTTAACTTCAAAGGCCGTAAGAGGTAAATCGGTACATTCGTTACCGTACCATCAATTTGCTCGATCGTATTACTTTGTTAACATCTTTTATTCAGTGGACTCTTCAAGATCAACTTACTCCGATACCATGTAGAATTTAAAAATAAAATAAAAACAATGTTGAGATAATAGAAATACGTGGTGATAATGTATTCAAATTCACATGAGTAGAATATTTATTATTCTAACCGATTCAGATAATTATATTATATAATTAGTTTATTTATATGTTCAAAATAATAATAAAATATAAAAATAAATAATACTAAAATATTACGATAATATATAAATTAAATCTAAAATATTTTAATAATTTTAATAACCTAATTTACTTGAAATTGAAAATAAAATTTCAAGATAAAATTGAATTTCTAGCCCGAGCAGCTACGTGGTAGATTATTACTGGAAGGGCAAAAATAAAAGCACGTGGCCATTTAACCGTCTTTTTGAAAGACACTATTTATGTTTCATGTAGGAATGCTATTACTGATGGGAAATTATTTTTTAAAAAAAGAATTTACTAAAAAAGGTTTTACGTTTTTGTTGAACATGGGAGAGAGAGAGAGAGAGAGAGAATCCCTAAAGAACACGATGACCAAAACCCGATTTTACACACTTATCGCACTGCCAATTGTGTTGGGTCCGGCGTCCGTGCTGCCCCTCGTTGTTCCTTGCTTCCTGCACCATCTTGGACCAATTACGCACATCATCATGTCCGTTAATATGAGAGAACGTGACCGAGGTAGAGTGGATCACTTGGTCATAACACGGTCGCTCGAACGCGTTTTGGGCCAACGAGCTCCCATCATTTTTGCCCCCGAGGACGGTGAAGTGTTCGATCGAGTGATTTCAGGTTCATGGTCGGCTGGCAGAAATTTTACGGCAATCACTCTTTGACGAAATTTCGTGGTTGAGGTCGAACAAGGGTGTTCAAGTCCACGGGTGTAAATCATCAGGATAAGATGTGGTGAAGATTTCCACAATATTCGCATATAATCACTGAGGAATTTAATCCTACTGGCCAATCCATAAATTGATAGATCCATACATTCTTCACGATAAGCATGGCAAACGATCACCACTGTCCAATGTCGACGTATAATCGCTGAGGCATCATCGCGTGGAATTATGGAACTCCAATTCACCACCCCTTGATCTGCGCCCTCCACAAGGCGCACCACCACCCTCGAGTCAACAGCCCACAATTCAGTAAAGACAATTATGAGCAAAATTTTCAAGTGGAGAAATCAGCTGATTTGCGTCTAATTCATTCTCAGTAAAAATAGTCGATCATGATTGGTCATGTTTGTTTTCGCACTCGGTCATAAATTTTGGTCTTGCCGGACGGGCTGTGCACATGTTCAAGTTCATATGGTGCTCGCATTAAGCCCAAATCAGGACTAGTGATGGTAACAAAACCTGACCCTGATTGGGTTCTATTGGGTATCTTTTCCTAGTGTTGTTAAAAATACGGTCCAGATAGGCTCAAAATAGGCCTGGAACAGTTTGATCCGATTACGGTTCGGCCTGTTTACTTAATAAGCTGGTCCGGTTATGGATCACATTTTAGGCAAATATGAACCGGCCTGGAACTGTTTATAAACGGACCTGGCCGGTTTGGCCTATGAACACTCCATATTTTTAATTTTTTTAAAATTTTAAATTGACCCGATAAAATTCGATCGTTAATTTGCATGATTTTTGGCTATTCGGGCTGGTTTGCAATGGTTCTGGGCTGATTTCTAAACGGTTCCGTACTAGTTTAGCTGGGTAACAGTTCAACATGTCTATATTTTGAAATGGGCCCTTAACCGTCCCAAACCCACTCAGAGATGTTACGGGTCAGGTTAGGAGCTATCCGACCGATTTTAGCTTTGGACGGTCTGGTTTCAGCCAGTTACAGGCTAGCCTGGCCCGTTTAACATCTCTTTATTCTCCAAACGGTATCAATTTTCCCTTAATTATAAAATTAGGGACAGCATTTACTATATATATATATATATATAATCTTTTAGCAAACAAAGCAAAACGTGAACAAGGACAAAAAAAATGATGGAAAATCGGTTTCTGTCTTTTATCAACACCTGACTTGCTAAATGTTGATTTTTTTTTCTTAATATTGATAATATCTGATATTATAATAATCAACTAATTTATTAGATAATATGTTATACCGTTTGATATTAACCATTAAATCTCAACTATTGTCTCTAAAAAATTTTCAATTCTAAACTTAATATATAATATATTGTCAACTTATCAATAAATTTATTCTCGATATTTACTAAGTGATGAGTTGGTAAATGCCATGAGCACCTAAAATCAACGGCTAATTTTATCCGCGCGGGCCATAATCGACAAAACTAACATGAATCAAACTGTTGATCAACAGAAAACATAATAGGATTTTATGTCTGCGTTGAGGAATGGATTTAGAATCGATGCAGTCGTCAACGCTATGCGCGGAGTACGAGAAAACAGCTGATTTCTTGTGTGTTGTGGCGAGTTCATATTTTACACTTACTAAATTACCCCACGCCGCGTCTTAATTTTACGATTCTACCATTCTATTTTTCGGCAGGCACCTTGCCGGTTGGCCTATCTCAGTCTCCTCAATTTTCTTCATGGAAGTGGATGCCCGGGAAAGGCAATTGCAATCCCCAACTAAATCCCCCTGCACCTGTGACCTGGTAATGGAATACCAACACCCATTTTAGGTTTTGAGGGAAAGATTCTTCTAGTCGAATAACTGAATTATTTATTTAATAATATACTCGACATTTCATAATTAATAATACAAATTAAGGGAAATTACCGGATGACTCATTTGAATTTTCAGTATCATAAACCAATTCATAAAATCTTTATTTTTTCAGATCTAGATCTATCATGTGGCGATCCAAAAAGAGAGAAAACTGCTCGTGAAAAATTAGCGCCCCTTTTTTTCCCTCCTGACTGTGTCGGTCTTGTCTCGTACGGGTCATGGAGGTTGAGCAGTGTGTATTGGGAATGATGGTGATTTGGTTTCGGATTCACGTCACAGCCTTTTAGTCGGAGGGACCGAGGCATCGTATGGTCAGTGACAAGGTTATTGTAATACATGAGATATGTATGGTTCCTTAAATACGTCCGATGGGGGCCGTGATTTCGAAGATTACAAGACCTAGTTGATTACTCCTCCGTCAATTAGGACCGTGCCATCACTGCCCACTGTCTCGACGGGCCCAAAGCTCCGACCCAGGCACAAACATTTTGTATTTCTGACCATTCAACTTGACTCGATTCAAACAAGTAACTATTTTAAAAATAAATTTAAAGAATTTATATTTTAAAATGATTTTTATTTAATATAATTGCTTGATTAATTTTAATTTTATAATAATATAAATAAAATATTTAAATAATTATTAAAGTATAACTATTTGTATACTGTTAATCTCTTTTTAAAAAAAATTTCTTATAATTTTCCTTTAATTATAAATATTATTTTCGTACTTTTAGGATCAACTAGAAAATCTCATGGTATGGTTTTTTCATGCATTATCTAAACCTTATTTTAGGGCATGCCAATTTTTTACAGATCTATTCGACATAGTGACGTCATGATTAAGATATTCACCAAAGGACTCTCTAAGGGATAAAAGGGGGAAAAAAATCTCAGCAACACTAGCCATGTGGGAGCGAATTAAGTTCACAGAACAAAAGAAGCCAACGCGGTCACGCAAGAGACAGTGGAGAGTGGTCCAAGCCAGAGATAAGGCCATTCGATGGGAGATTATGGCTCCCACCTAATTCAGATTGACATAAATTATAATAATTCCATAAGCTTAATGTCGAGATTTTTACTGAACGGCGGAGGTTAATTACGTGCAGTACCCTTTCTAGGTTGTCTTAGTGTTCGAGAAACCTAACACTGAGTTCAAAGTCGACCGAGGACACCATGTGGTGCTGGATAAGTTATCTAATCCATCTGACCGCATTTTCAAAATTAAAAATAGTATATAAGACAGCCTCTCCGTTATTTTTTTAAAATAAGATGTCGAATTCAAATTTTATCAATAGTTGAGTTAGAACTACTACGAGATTAACTAAAAGTAAAACGTAAAAATGTAATAATATAAATACAATGGGTTTTGCCATGCTTAGTTGGAAGGGTCTCACACTTAAGTGAACTCACTTATCTTGAATTTAAATTAGTGAGGAGCAATAAACTTCTAGATTTTTACCGAAAAAAATCTATATATTTTTTTGACAAAAAAAAAGCACTGGGGCATCAATTAGGTTGTTGATGACTGGAAGGCATGTCCCTGGCACCTCTGGAGATTTTCTCAATTTGAAATTATTAAGATCAACAATCGATGAGATTGGAAACTGTCTATCTAAAAGTTAGTGACCACTATAGAATCCGTTGCTGCAAGACGATTGGGCAGCATGCTTGATCCTTAACGTCCGGTTAACGCACCACGATATGACACCGCAACTCCTCCTTGCGACCCTCACCAAAGACACAGTGGCACGTAGTACGATTCGAATCGTTTGGTATGCGTGGCCTTGTCGGGTCTGTACTCTTCTATTCAAAAGTTGAATGAGGGCGAGAGGCAAAGGAGCCGTACTACATGTTAGCTACTCATAATTGACTTGGTAAACACTATAGACGAGCATAATAAGACTGGGTTCGAGAAAGCTTGTGACCTCGAATGAGCTGAGGGTCATGAATTAACACATACTCACACAGATAACCACATAGAAAGGTCTACACTCTGCGACATCATTTTCCTGCAAAAAGTTTGCAGTTCTTCTTGGAGATAAGTTTGTGTTTTAGCAAAGCCGATGCCATGCGAAGACACTACATATTTCACCAAGTCGACGAGGTAGGACAGCTTCTTGGTCTAGTTCGCACAGTTGCTACACGTGCAGGAGACAACAGGGACGCAGTGTTGCGAAAAGACCATCCTCCACCTATATATTTAATGCGGATGAGGTTCACTGCTGCGTGCCATTCGAATGTGTTCCACGATAAGTGACACTCAAACTACGGCATCCTCCAGAGAGACTGAGAGAGCCCAATCCCCCTTCAGATAGATGTGGAAAGCCTAGGTAAGCCCAAGTGCCGAATGTCTCCTTTTTGTTTAGCGATTTGCATGGTGATTAGATGAGGAAAGTTGCCGTTTCTGATATATCCATTTCGAAACTTGACCTAACTTGCCATTCCCACTCCGTCCCGTTTGCTATGTGTATAAATTCTTCGCCACCTTCTCTGCATTTCCATGCAGTGGAAGCAATCGAGCTTCGAGCCCAAGTAAGAAAGAAAGCACCAGGCACCCCACGATTTGTTCAACCATGAGCTCGGTTGTGATACCTATTCAGGATGGAACGAGTGAAGAAGTTGCTCCGCAACATCGGAAAAGCTTCCGGTCTTGTCTTGCTTCTATGGTGGGTTTTATTGGAGATGGGAGAAACAAGTATGATATGAGGAAGGTGATCCATAGCATTAAGGTTGGGATTGCCCTCGTTCTGGTTTCACTCTTCTATCTCCTCGATCCACTCTACAACCAAGTCGGGGAGAATGCCGTGTGGGCGATCATGACAGTTGTGGTGATCTTCGAGTTTTTTGCTGGTTTGTGACTTTGATCATTTAACTTCCTATATCTAATGTCGTATTTTACTGTGAAGGGCATATTGCAGTTTATGATGGGGTGCCTTTAAATTTTTCCTTAGGTGCCACACTCAGCAAGGGAATATGTCGCGGGATTGGGACAATACTAGGAGGTGTGCTAGGGTGTGTGGTTGCTGTTCTAGCCAAACAAGTTGATAGAGTCGGGAACTCGGTTTTGGTTGGCATATCAGTATTTATATTCGGTAAGTGTCCTGAACGGTACGAAATGGACGTGATGTTCAGTTAATACAACCGGACAAATGACGGCCGAGGCCACAGCTAGATAGTGAGTGAAAAGTTCAGCAAAGAAGCTAAAAAATTACTGGGTTTTACAACCCGGTATGAACGTTTTAGTCATCCCGACCAGCACAACAGTCTGAACTTATGTACCTGTAAATTTTGCTGCATATAATGAGGCCGATGATCGATGATATTACTTGCTACATAAAAATATGAATAATCAATCTTTGATCTTGAATATCAGGGGCTGCAGCAACATACTCTCGGCAGATTCCTAGCTTCAAGAAAAAATACGACTATGGGGCCATGATATTCATCCTGACCTTCAACCTGGTGGTGGTGTCAGATTTGAGGGAAAAGCAGGTCATTGTTATAGCCAAGGAGCGTCTCGCTACAGTTGGAATAGGATTCGCCATATGCATCTTCACGAGCTTGTTCGTGTTTCCAAATTGGGCGAGCGACGAACTCCATGATTCTGTAACCTCCAAATTTGAAGACGTTGCTTCTTCCATTGAAGGTACCACATTGATCAAATTCCCTGCAGACTCCCTCCCTAGGATTTTAGGGTGCCCTCCCCTCCTTCTTTTCTCTCAGTTGGTGATTGAATGCAAGTTTCTTCCACTGTCTGTGAAAAGGGTGCTTGGAGGAGCACTACTTGGCAGGAAGCGAGAAGGAAAAGCTGGGAAGTAATTGCTGCAAGAACTGCAAGGGTGTTCTGAATTCAAAATCAAAGGATGAGATGCTGGTGAGCAGTATTTTCTTAGCTTTCATTGATTTAACTTTCCCAAGTTTAACTCACCTATCCATAATCCAGGTTATTGATGTTGGCTTTTTTTTTGTGTGTAATATAGGCTAATTTTGCGAGATGGGAACCGTGGCATAGTAAGTTCGGTTTCTCGTACCCATGGAACAGGTATCTGCAGATAGGAGAGAATCTAAGAGAGCTAGCTGCAACTGTCATTTCACTAAGAAACTGCCTCCAGTCTCCTAGACAGGTGAAAATCTAATGTTTCCATACAGCCAGTGTAACACTTGGACTTTTGGAATCAGTTCGGCTAGACTTTCTCTTATTCCGATATTTACCACCAGCCTGCCAAAGATCTCCGCGAGCCAATCCGAGAACCGTGCCGAGCTGCCATGGCAACGCTTGCTTGGACTCTCAGGGAGCTCAGAGACAGCGTCAGCAAGATGAGAAGGTTCCAAGCTGGGGCAGAGTTGCTACCGAAGCTGAAAGCGGTCAGAGTAGAGCTCACCCACTTCACCCCTCAAACGGTCCTCGGACCACTAGAGAAGGATGAGGAGCTGGCGGTGGCGAGCTTCGTGTTCATGCTCACAGAGATAGTCGTGAAAACGGAGGAACTGACCAAAGTGGTCGAGGAACTCGGCGACCTCGCCGGGTTCTCCGCTCTATAGTCGGTCCTCCTGACCTCAGTAATAACTTATGGGTCGTGTAATTAAGCAGATTGCCAACTATTTTAAGCGGCAATTGTGCATAAAAATTGACGATAGAAAGAGGACTGGGCTGTGTCGTATCCGATGACAGTATGAGCAGTGAGACGAGTGAGTTTCTTGAGTTGCTCACTTTGTGGGAGTTACTGTTATACAAGCGTATATGATATCAGTGTGGGCGGTGGTGTTGCCATGTAGCTTACCATCTACAGAAACTATACGAATCATGTGGGTGCTTGAATCATCCAACTCGATTTCCATCTTGCTGGAGTTTTTGTCTGTCGATTCGGCCCGTGGTTCGACACGAGCATTGGATAACGCTTAAGCCTGTGCGACCACAGAGAGAGCCTGTGGACTGCGACTAACGGATCCCATTAACACGACATCATTTTCAGAAAATAAATTAATCAAATACAAATCGATGACTTAGTTCAAAGTTAGCTTATTTAGCATTTTTCTCCTCCTCCTCCACCTCGATGTTCCGGTAAAATAATTACAAGTTTATGAATAAAAATACCACGGGCCGTGCCGTGGTGGTTAATGGACTGGGCTGGCACAATCAGATCAACTTAATGGGCTGACCGGCCCAGAACGAATTGCAAGTCTAAGGATAAATATCTTTTGCCGAACCCGTGTCCCGGCCTGACTCTTAGGAAGTTCCGATGATGAATCCTTAAGGTGCAAAGCTCCATATGGGTCCTGGCAACCTGCAATAGAATTTTGAGATGGTACAGTCCGTCCTGATGCGATCACACTTTCTTCTTTTAACGCCATTTCCTCCTGGTGAAAAGGTAGCCCCAAGAGAATATCGAGTGATCAACGGTGAATATGGAAACCACAAACTTACAGCAATCCATGAAAACGCGGTGAAGAAATCTATGGCAAAGCATTTCCATAAATAGGCAAGCGGCCGACGAAGGAAATCACATGGTTGAGTGGATATGGTTTTCCTTGGGAAAATCCTCGTCACCATGATGATAAAGCTGTTTTGTTCTTGTCATGCTGCGACAAAGGAATTGTACATACATATATTGCAGCTCTAACGAATATCAATCAGTTCAGTGATCCTTGCGGACGCTCGATGGCCTGGGTCATAGCAGATTTACAGAAGCAGACGTCGCAGAACGGATACGACTTCTGCTACGGGGCGCTCTCAGCCGCTGACTCTGATGATTGCCTGTGCGAAGCGCCGTACAAGAGAATATTGGTCAAATGTTCCCGGTCTTATAGGGGGCAACTTCAACTTCAAGATTGCAGAATGAGGTTTGAGCAGTACCTGTTTATAGAATAGCCAGTCATCTACCATATGTGTCAGAGAACATAAGGTTTGGATTTGTACGATCGATGATGTATTTTGGGGTTTCTTTTGGACATCTGACGTGATCGTGCTTGAGATATAGGCAATTGCATTTGTGTCTTTCCCCCTTTAATTCACACACACACACATATGAGAACATTACTACTTAACATGCATGTACGAGGAATTATCAACCTCATGAATTTCACGGATCGTGATGTAGACAAGTTCGTGTATGACTGCTAATTAATCACAGCAGAGCCTCGACGACATAGCATGGCACTGCGACGAACTTCACCAGCTCAAGATTCAATTCCAGATCGCCAGGAGCCAATGTTGCTCCGTACTTCAAGAAGTTTTGGGGGGACTTTCTAAGATGGGCTTTTTGAAATCCACGTGTCACGTTTTAATTGATCCAAGAAGATTTGCCCTTAAGGCAGAAAATAGTGTATTCCCATTTTCATTCCCGTAGTAGAAGTGATCTTCGTAGAGTATTACAAGAGAGTGTAACTTATCACCACCATCCTTGTGAACGGACTAGGCATTTCACTATAGATTTATTATATTGCCACTTGATACAATACAGGCATGATCTCGTACGATAGCATCTGAGCTTCGTAATCTAGACGTTGCACTTATTCAGTCAACAGATAGTTCTCGTACCTTAATCTGCAATTCCCTTAGTTGAACTTGCACACCGTAGGTATATCTGCACGATGATTATAAGCCGCCAATTATCGTGCTCAAGCATTTCTCGCAGTCCGAAAATGACAGCGCCCCGTTGTGCAGACTCCGTGGTCGTATGCATGTTCCAGTCATGGAGGAGATGGGGCATAATAGTTGTAGCCATTCCTCGGCGTCAAGTACACCAGATCGTCGAGGACGACGCTCAGGGTTTCTGTCAAAGAAACCACCGGCTAGGTACTTACTGGTCGCCGTTGCAGATCTTGTACGCGAGGGTTGTGTCCATGCTCATCCTTGCGATCGTAAAAGGAGAAAGGAGACCGATAAAGGCTGTGAAGACTCTCCAGGAGGAGATCATGACCTTTACAACGCATCCCCGATGCCGGGGGTCATCTGCTTCAGACATGGTGCCTGCAACGGGGCGCTCTTAGCTATCGATTGAGAAGACTGCTTGTACGATATACAAGTGAGGTTTACCGGCCCTTAGTGGCCGTCGTCCTGCACGTGGGGCGCAGATGCAACTTAAAGATGGTAGAATGAGGTTTGAACGACTACTGTTCATAGAATAGTCGAGAATGTACCATCTAATGATGTATGAACTACGAATTCGTGCGATATTATAATTCGGTTTGGTATCATTTGTACTTCATGTATTCTGTGTTTGCTGAGATGACTGACGGCAATAATTTCTTTTGATTGAAACCGTTATCGTCCGGCCAGTCATTATGGCACTTAGACGAAGACAACGCGCATGTGCATAAAGAGATAGCAAGGGAAAAAGTAGTCTTCGTGCGTAATCACTACACTTTGTGTGTGTTTTTTATTCCACTGGGATACCATAAGATCCGGGGGAGTACCCGTCAGGATGCTGTCTAGATATGGGAATCGACCATTGCAACTTGATGTTGTCGCGCTGAAGAGTTGGGTCGGTGCTCAATGATCGGATTCAGACCGATGAACGCTTGCATTAGAGTGTTATCTTATGCAGTCCCGGTAAAATTTTAGAAGAAATTAGCTTTCCAATTTGACGGGCGGACTCTCCAAATGTACGCGAAAATCTGCACCCAGAAAGGCCGGGAATGGATGTTGCGACCTGATTTGACCCGATCAAATTGAATTCGTTTTTTCTGTAACACATGTGCCCGGCGAGCAATCGAGAACATCCAAATTCCAATAAGTAAATTTTATGGTTCCAACTTGGAGAGGCTATAAAGGGCTAATATTTAGGACAATCAAACTCATAATCACTTAATTTTATGCAAATATCGTATCAATGCACCAATTCCTTTCATGTTGCATAGTGCACATTTAATTCATTCATTCAGCACTATATGAGTGGATCATCGGATCTGTCAAATCCCGCAACAAGAGCTCGAGGTGAACCAGTAGCGACACAGGGTATGTGGCCGGATTTATAATAACAATGCAACAAGATAAGTACTATATACATATATACAAATTAATATTGTCGTAGAAAGCATAGGCGTACAAATCTATAAGAACTCGTTCATATAAGATGCACGTGAATGACTGTGGACCATATTCATGTAAAGCAATTAGGGGGCTCGCGGAAGTGTCCAAATGTTCAGCCTGCCACGAATCCTGGCTATCTCGATATATCATGTGCCTTTCTGCTTGGAATGTAATCGGGGGCCAAAGCCGATATGATCCTGGTGTCCTGGTCGTGCAACGACAATACCGTTCGGCAAGATGGCTACTATGAAGTATTTGGGGGGAGGGGCCGCGGTGTGCGGCTCGCAGGTTCAGCTTCAAAATTGTCAAATCAGATGCCAGAACTATCCCATTACAGGATTGATTATGAGGTCTTAAATGAAACAATTGCTAAGCTATTGACTGCATAGATTCGTCGACTAAGTTTCTGCGACGGCTGCAATATTTTCTCTACTTCAGGTAAACTGTGAGAATGATGTATAGTAATTATAAGCAAACAACGGAAAGCTGCAAAAAATGCAGTGGTTCTCCAGTTGGGTTTCCGGATAGTTGCCATTATCCAGAAGCACACGATGATCTGGATTCAGACACGCATCATGATCTTCCTTTTCCTCTGGTGACAGCACACAATCATTTTACCATGCATCAATCTTCATATAATCAAGTTTCAAATCAGGCGATAATCATTTCACACACAGTAGGACTTTAGAGGCGTCACACCAGCTAGAAGATTAAGACGCTTTATGATTGCAATTGATCATTAATTTGATGCGAACCATTTCCAGAAGACATGATAACTTGGAGCAATTTGAGCGGACATGATATAACTCAGGATCAGCATCATCCAGCAATTTGACAAATCTCTCTACTTCAACTACATGGGTCAGCTGCATTTTGACTGGCACTTTTACCTAAGGCTCCACAAATGCACCTCTATGTAGCCATTTTGACTTGGAACTGTCCCGCAGTGAGATTATGATCAACAAGTTGAAATCGTTCACCACGATGAACCCAAGGATTGTACCTTTCCACGATTCCATGTAAAAACAGATGCCTTAGAACAGCTGACAGTTGCAGAACATGGCAGTTATTGCACCGTTTGCAGGGACATAGAACTCTACTGCCCGAACCAGCATGCTGAGCTGCGACACGCATAAACTCCTTGACCCCCTTCAATGTACCCTGGACAAAAACGGTGCCTGAGGTCCATCCAGTTTCTGTCCATTTTTCTACAATCATTGGATGAAAACCTTGATTAAGCAACATGTTTAGATGTATAATGATTTGTTATAGCATTGTGGAAATGAAGAAAATCAGAGAAAAAAATAGAAAATCTGATCATTCCAGTGGAAATCAGAATTTTCAGCACTAAGACAGATCTTTGATATCTTTCTTCCAATAGACTTAACATGTACATACTTCACTATATCAGGTTGAGGTCAGCAAGGTTATGCAAAAACGAAATATAATCGTACGGATTATTATAATCACCATTCAACTCTATGAAACTTTCACTAACTAGATAACCCAATTACTTCAGCATGAAATCATAAATTCGCAGCTGTGAAATAAAATGGGAAAAATGGAAGTGTTTTTTGCATGAGGTCCCTAGTTTTTTTTTTTTTCCGGTTTTCTAAGTTGATTGGAGAAAGGCACCGAGAATCATCAATTCTTTTTTTGTTTTTCCCTAATGTATGTAAAAGACAAGAGTTCATGATCAAACATTCATCTTGTGTTAAAGTTAACCGTGACACTTGTGAGTATCAGTTCGTGTTTTAGAATAAAGTGAAAGAAAAACTGCTATACATGTTTAGCAACCATTGCAGAAGTTCCCTTCGCAGTGCTGCAATTCATAGGGTCTGAGTGTGGAGCAAAGGTATTTATGAACTGCAGATTCAAGACTCCGTGATCGTACTTCCCTGGGGACTCTTCGTGGTGAAACTAGTTTGTAATTAACCTTAACAGAAGTTCTACAACGAGTTCGGGTTGGATTGATGAAAAGGAAATGAGAGGCTCACTGGAACCACCGGTAACTCACAGTACTGCTAAGATCCGACCTGGAGGCGAGATCGAAAGAACAGCAGCTTTGCCAAGAACTGGCGACGATTCAAGCAGAACGGCGTGGGAAAGGCTGTCTCAGCATAGAAGGAAGATGTGGGATGGAGATATGAAGAAAGGAAGCGGCTATGAATAGAGGAAGGAAGGCAGCAATCTGTTGATTACTTGATAGGATTCTGCTTCTCGAAAACGGGAGGTTGATTTCTTCAAATGGCCGAGTCAAGGGAAGGTGAATAATATCTTCGTTAAGCAGTACTCATTATGATTTATTCGATTACTTAACATAAATAACATCAAATCATCATGAATTGTCTTTTTGTTATTCCATGCATCTATTGTATCTTTAAATCATTGCAGTCGACGTTGACTTCGATCACAGAGATGTGATAATCTATCAACGATGAGCCAGAATAGTCATGCATATGAACTTCTCTTATATTCCCTTGGATACAGGTTACGGTGAGCGACCGATAATGTACGCAGCCGGGCCCATATCAACGCTGATAGCCAGTCGTCCTAAGTCAAGCCCACGTAGGATAGATAGGCCGTGGACGGCTCTTGCCGACTGGTTTACACAGCATTTGCTGCAACTTCTCTTTTCACAGGAAAGTATCGGGTCAAAATCAATCAGGGCAGATAATGAGGCATAATTAGTAGCTCATAGCAAATAAGCGAGGAAAGCTATTTGAAAGATCGTTCATATAATACATATACCCTATCAAGAGGAACGGAATGATAAGCAAACGCCTGAATTGGGTACTAGATGCACAGCAGGAGATCATGGTTTTTTCTTCATCGGTTTCTTCTTCTCCATTTTACGCCTAATCGTAGCAAGGAAGGCCGGACACAGGCTTTGTGTACTCGTTGTGCAACGATGACGAGTTCCCAGAAGGCGGCTATTTCCAGGCGAGCTTAAGGAGTCATCTCAGTGATTTGGTGTTCGACACATTGAAAAATGGGTTCGATCTTCCCCATCCTACAAGATCGCTTATGGGCAAGGAGCCTGCAATGGAGCGCTTTCGGAAATAGGTTGTGAGACGTGCATGCTCGATGCATCCCGTCAGATCCAAGATCTATGTTACTTAAGATACGGGGCTGGGGGGTGGTTCAGATTCAGCTATTGGATTGTAGATTGAGATACAGGATTTACCAATTCAGAGAGTAATAGAACGGCCAGACACATGGCCGAGTCGAGTCCATCGAAACATCTTATGAGCCCATTTCGTTGAGGAGAGAGAGAGAGAGAGAGAGAGAGAGATGTTAAAACCAATGGTCTAGGCTACCCTAGTTATAATCTGGTTATAGATTACGGTTTATATATATTCAAACTGGCACGAAACTTTTTATAAGCGGGCTAATTTATGATTAAATTAATTTGGCCTAAACTGTAATATTTATTATTATTTATAAATTATTTAAAATAAATATATGTTTATTTTTAAAATTTTAAATTTATCCGAAAAATCTAATTGTTAATTTACAAGATTTTGGTAGTCAAGGCCGGTTCAACAAGAAAATGTGCCGGAATAGTTCTGGTTCAACGAATCTATGTCTTAAACTCAACCGATAATTACTCTTTAATCTAATAAGAGTTGTTACAAGCCAGTTTTGCGAGGCAGTTGGTGCTGGTTGCAGGTTTTGATGGGCTGGTCTGAGTCGGTTAGAGCCAAACTGACTTATTTAACATCTCTACATAGAGAAGTTCCATCTAATATTCTAGCACCTTCATGTATTAATCAATCACATAGACATGATTGGTTGGTAGGATTAATCGCATGTTTTAGACTAAATAAATGACACCGAACCAATGAATGTAAAAAATAAAATAAAATCGGCGGTTCAGCCGCTGATTAGGAGGCTACGGCCGCCGCATTGTTCGTGATAGACTGTCGCTGTCTGCTCTTACCCTTTCGACGAATCGAGCAATATGATCAACATCTGAGTAAATTACAGAGAAGAAGAACTACAAACGCACCGATCATTTAGGATGTTCAAGAAGGCGTTCGAGGCAAAGATACAGCAGAGGCTGTCTGGAGCTGATAAGAAGAAGCTCCGACGAACCCTCCGCGACAAGTTTCCCAGAGCCTCCGACTCTGATCTCGATGCCCTTCTCCCTCCAAAGGTACAACCCCTTCTCCTCCTCGGCTGTCTGTTCACGGCCTGGTTTGGAAACGCTCCCCTTTCTCTAGAACTTGCTTTGCTCAAATGGCATAAAGCGTCCGATTAGAATTCGTGCAGAAATTTTAACATGTCGACGGAGATTTTCGGTTTCACTTGTCCATGCTTCAATAGAATATGGATGGCAATTGATTGTTCATCCCACTTGCACTATTTGCTCCTTGACTGCATTGCACGAATGACCTCTTTCTGCAGGCAGAGATAACTGTTGCCAAGCTTCAAAATCGAGTTCATGTGTATGCTGTAGAAGGAGGGTTTCCCATGTTCTTCGACGTTGATGGACGAGGCTCGGAGATATATCCTACCGGTACAAAGTTGCAATTTTGCAATTGAGTCCTATTAAATGACATTCGTCTTTCTTCTGATTAGCGTGTGTTGTCTTCTAAACAATGGTTTCTGTTCTTATCTTTAATAACAAGTCATCATTTCTAAGCTTAACTGAATGACATCTGAATAAGATGGGTCGCCTTTTCTCTTGTCTTCAGTCAATTGAACCCACAGACCTTACTTGTTTCAGGTTAAATATCAAAATTTTATCTGGAAGATAGTAGAGAAAAAGAACCTTATGCCCGAGAATAGACAACTGGATGATACGGTTATATTGCTCAATAGACAGTATTGTGCTTATGATGTTTTGTTATTGGATCAAAACCACATGTGTTGCTCGTGTTTAACCTGCAGGGTTGATATTGATCAATTATCTGAAAGTTTTATCCGTTTCAATTACTTGTCACTGGGGATCTTGGATGACTAAGAAATTTCAGAAATCTTGTGACTGCAACAAAATTCCATTAACTGTCCAAATACCTCAAAACTGATGTGGTTAATCTTACACCAGATGAAAAATAACACTAATAGTTATGTGACTCCAAATCACTATAGATGATCAATTCTAAGTTGTTTTGACCAAAACACTGCGTTGGCATATCTACATCAATTCAACAACTGAACTTAATGCTTGAAAGGTAGTCACATATATTAATATTCATTTCTGTTTTCCCCCTTATTTTCCCATCCATAGATCCATCTTTTCTATGCTTGAGCTCTGTCCCTATTCTAACATGAGAAGGGTACAGATGGAGAAGAGGACTTACCAAAGAGTAGTGAGAAGTGGAGATTTTCTAATTTCTAGGTTTATTATTTCGTGTAATTACTGTGTACTTCTATCTTCTCTTACCTTCACCTTGCGCTCATTTTTGTGGCATTTTTTTATTAGCTATTTAATTAGTGTTATATATGTATACATATCTTTTGTAATTGCAGTTTATGCACTGTGGAAAGCCCCTGAAATGTTACCAAGTTTTACACTCAAGGGAGGGGAGGTTTCTCGCTTTATCATTGGAGGAGCAGATTTAATGTTTCCTGGGATAAGTATACCACCTGAAGGCCTTCCTTCATTTAGTGCTGGGGAATTATGGACAATAAAGGTTCCTGGTAACCCAGCTCCAATTGCTGTAAGTGCTCTCAGTGGTTTTCCTGTCAGTCCTCCATGCATCTCCATCACTGAGGATCATAATGTCATGAAAATCCCTAAAATATGATGAAATCATGTCCAGGTCGGAGCCACCACCATGACTAGCACTGAAGCAATTAAAGCTGGATTGCATGGAAAGGCTCTGAGGATAACTCATCTCTATGGAGACTTACTTTGGTAAGTATCTTTGAAGGCTAGTTTGTCTTTAATTGCATTACAATATGTCTTTTCTGTGATCAATAGTTTTGGATTTTCCTTAGGGAATCAGTGGAGCGATCGTTTGTACCAAATGCAGGGTTCTTAGAGGATGTGGTGTTGGAAGATCCTGCTTTCTCATTATCTTGTGAAGCTTCAGATTCTGGTGAAGCTACTAATGCAGTGATATGTGATCAGCAGAATGATGTTCAGAATGAAATGGTTGAAACTGCTAGTGAAGTTTCTGTGAATTTAGTTGAGAACGTAGTGACAGGAGAGAATGCTAGTGAGGATGGTGTTCAGCAAGTAGTAACGGATGTTAGTCACCTAAATCTAACCGATAGCATTTCTTCTGAAGGATTAAATGCTAAAGATCTTAATAATATCAAGGCAGAGGATGTCAATACCCTTCTTCACAAATGCCTTTTGCAAGCCTTGCATAGAACAGTTAAGGACAGAGACCTACCTATGCCTGGAAGCTCTCTATGGTGAGGACATATATTTTTCTCTTCCACCCTCTGCCCCAGCCCCCAAAAAAACAAACCCTCTCTAATCATATGTATCTCTCTGCGTACATGTTTATATATATTTTTTACTGGCTAGTTAATGGCATTGTTGTCTACTTTGACTATTAATGCTTCAATTTGTATACTTTTCTTGGTCAATGAAGCACCTGTTATCAATAACTCTCAGTCAAATTTTTTGCTTCCACTGATTCAATGAGGATTTCATGGATTTTATAGGGTCAACTAGCAGGGATAGGTTCAACTGGTACTTGTCCTTGTGTTAGGATGTCCCTTAAAAGGCACACAATTCAGAGGATTAATACTGCTGATGCATATAAATTGCACCTTCACCTTCACTCTTTGTGTTGTAAATTTATGTTATTAAAAGTTTGCCCATTATGTTTCTCTTTTGGTGTTTAAGTGTTTACTGTTTGAGAAAGCACTAGTTTTTGAGAGTTGATGTTGTTTGTGCTTGCTGCAGGTCCACTCATGTATTACCCTGTAGGCCTTCAGGTGTCACCCTTGATATCAAGAAGTCGTCATACAAAAAATTGTCAAAGTGGTTGCAGACCAAGGCAGCATCAGGATTGGTGAGTTTTTACTGTTCCTGTATGGTACTGATACTTATTTTTCGACTGGCAGTGTGATGTAACTGATGCTGCTAACTTTGCCACTTTCCGGATTTTGACATCATGTTTCTATGGTTATCTGACCTTGCCAGATTTCGGTGAAAGAAGACAAGTACACAAAGGAAGTTGTGTTAGTAGGTGTCAATCGCAATAATGCTGAGTATACATCATTCAAGCCTGAAAAGCAGCCTACTGAAAAACCTGATCAATTGAGTGATCATGCTGCTGGTGACAATAATTCTTCTAAAATTCTGGACGTTGTTGAGGTCTATAAGCCAAGTGTTCATGTCAATGCGATTTTCTCTTCTGTTGGAGCTGATAGGGGGAAATTCTACACTGCTGCTGAAGCTTCTGATGTTGTGTTTAAGTACATTGACAAAGAAAATCTGGTCAAACCGACGAACAAGTCCATTGTGGTTTTGGATGCAATACTATGTGATGCCCTTTTCAAAGGTGCCATAAAGAAGGGATTAGCATACCCTACTGAAATTCACAAAGGAGATATAGGATCCACG
This sequence comes from Sonneratia alba, assembly GCA_900174645.1. Taxonomy (NCBI): domain Eukaryota; kingdom Viridiplantae; phylum Streptophyta; class Magnoliopsida; order Myrtales; family Lythraceae; genus Sonneratia; species Sonneratia alba. The sequence continues at coordinate 705,047 of FWPY01000047.1, forward strand.
TTCATTGGACGTATGCAACCACATCATTTAGTAAGGAGAGGTGGTGATTCAGTTGTTCGAAAAGGTGCTGTCAAGGATATTCAGATAATGACTGAGAGGAGGCAGGGTAATAAGAAAGTGACAAGACTCTCAGGTTTGGAGACATTCATGGTCGACCCTGAGGCACTGGCATCAGAGCTACAGAAGAAATTTGCATGCAGCACAACTGTGACAGAACTGCCAGGTATGCTTGCATAACTCATTTACCCTTTGGGTTGCATTCCTGTCATGGTATGTCAGTTGTAAGAACTATGGGCAATTTTCAGCTCTGTGTAATGCTTCGACTTCCTGAATATACATGATCAAACAGGCACATGCATGGTTTTAACTGAAATGATATTATGTTGGGTGCTTACCACAGATTTCAGGTTACGGTAGAATTGCAGTGGATAGTAAATTGCCATAACTGTCTCCATGAATCTCAAATTGCCTGCTTTGTGATTTTTATAATTATACTAAAGATATTTTTTTTTTTTACGTTTTTAAAGTGTGGAACCCCCCCAAATTCTTCAGTGAAGTAACTGTTCATTTCTGCATTCTGCCAAGCATCTATCTTATTTATTGCTGCTACTACGATGGACAATTTTGTTTGTTGTTATTGGAATTTGGGGTTTAAACTTTGCTGTAAATTATCATATGGATCATTACCCTGCTACTCCTGAACTTTGTGATCTCTGCAACTCACTTTGCAGCTTTTGACGAGGCAAAGTTCCCACACATGCAGTCAAAGTTCCATTTAAAATTATAGGGCTAAAAATTGTATTATCCCAAACTGCTGTACCCTGATAATATATGAATTTTGGGATACGGTTCTGGTCCTATGAGCAAAGATGAAATGTTTCAAAAGAGATCAAAATCATACTGAAAGGGAAAAAATGTTTGTGGGGGTAAACCATCCTAGGTGCCACAACTAAGGTTATTAGGCCTAATGTCTATATATTGGGCATCTAGACTGTGAGATGTGAAGATTTCCTGCCGGTGCGTCTTGTGTGTTCTTATATGATTCTTGACATTGGAGCTGTCTGATTCACACGTTTCTTGTTGATCTCAATCCATTACTTCCAGGGAAAAAGGGACATGAAGTTCTGGTTCAGGGTGGTGTGATTCAAGATTTGGCGAGACATCTCATGGAGCAATATGGAATCCCGAAGAAATACATCGAAGTTCTTGACAAAACAAAGAAATGAGAGTCTGGTTGACCGAATATGACGCGCATCCCTTACACCCCTACACTTCTCATCACATAGTTGATCACCTGCTTCCTTGGCATACCTTGAATTTCATCTGTGGCTGGGGAACTTCATTTTTCATTGAGAGATGTTGCATGTCGAGTGTCTAAGTTGTGAGGATGACGCATAACAGCGGCAACTACGGAATGGGATGGTCCAAAATAAACGAAGAGGTGAATCAGATTTTGAGGGATGAAGAGCTGCTGCTGCAGCAGCAGAGATTATCGTTTTTATTTGCGAGGTTTCATTACATTGTGTTTTTTTTTTTTTCCCTTTTGCCGTTTTCCGGCTGGTCCAGTTTTACATTATAGCATATTTTCAGCAGGCGTTTCAATACGAGTGTGGTGAGAATGGTTTGAACCTGGGAATTCGGGCTCTGGATTACTTGGAGCGCTCCTTTTCTTTCGATCGTTAATTAGATCACTGTACTCGACCAGTACACCACAGAGTGAAATTAATGAAAAGCTAGGAATTTATGTTACGCCAAGTTCACCTGAGTTTAAGATATAATAAATGGGTACAATGAGCTTCCATAGCGACCGAAATGGAACCTCATGGCCCAGGGGATGCAAGGAGAGAACCGGCGCGCTACTGCACGTCTTTTTTCTGCAGAAGCTGACTGTTCTTTATGACAGGTTAGGGATTCCTATGGCTCGAAGAGGGACTTTCCTGTGGATGGTAAGCCCACTGCACTGACCCATGTCCAGATCTTCGGCTCTCATCCCCTGAGGCAGTTCCCAGTTGAACCTCAGCATTAGATTCGCCAGCACCAACTCGTTAACAGCCATGGCGAACATCATCCCCGGGCATCCCCTCCGACCCGACCCAAAGGGGATGAGCTCGAAATCCTGTCCCTTGTAGTCCACAGGGCTGTCCAGGAACCTCTCGGGCTTGAACTCATCGGCCTCGGGGCCCCACGAGGCGGGGTCCCTCCCGATGGCCCATGCGTTGGTGATTAACCACGTCCCAGCTGCTATGTCGTAGCCATCGATATTGACGTCCTGGGTTGCCCTCCGAAAAACTAGAAGCGGGATTGGAGGGTGCAGCCGGAGGGTTTCCTTGAGGACGGCCTTCAAGTAATGCATCTGGTCCAATTCTTTGTCGGTGATTCCGGGCCTCCCTCCGGCTATCCTCCTCACTTCATCTCGTAACTTCTTCATCGCATCAGGGTGCCTCAACAGCTCCGTCATTGCCCATTCCAGGACTGTGTAGGTCGTGTCAGTTCCGGCGGAGAACATATCCTTGAAATTAGACATGAGCCCGTGAGTAAATATATAAATATTATCTGTTTATCGGAGGATCAAATGAACAGCAGAGTCATTAAGTTAATTAAAATCGTGGCCAAGTGCCAAACCGATGTCAGCGCAGGTACATATCGGCCTCAACAAGTGGAAGTAAGGACAACTCCTGATCTCACCTAAATAAAAATGTTTATTATTACGTATTAAACTACAAGGGACTTTATAAAATTTTCCCTTTAATATCTTCTTCATGTGTTGACACATTTTAATGTCTATAAGCTGGTGTAATAACTCAATTTAACATGGTAATTATATGCCAGATTAATTTAACATTTGAATAATGACAGGACAATTATATTTTTTTTCAAATTAAATCTGCATAACATAAAAATGAGAAGGTTTTTTTTTTTTTCATGAAAATTGAACCTAGGACCTCTAGATTGTTAGGCCGAGTGCGGTATAATTGCACAAAATCCTATTTCCTTGATCACCTATCTTACAATCATATGTGATATATTTCACATTTACGTGAACTACAGAACAGGGATTGTGAGATTGAACGAGTGAACGTTAAAAAGTTACGGAGGTAATATGAAAAAGGTGAAGATTTTAAAAACTTTTATTGTAATTTTGTAAATATGAAATTGTGATGCTTCTTGCTTACCATGATAATGGCTTTTACGCTGACTCTGCTGAGTGGAAAACCAGTGGACTTATCCCTCTGAACCTCTAGCAACACATCCACAAAATCCCTCTTCTCACCTTCAACCCCAGCACTGCTACCATTACGGTCGCCTCCAGCCGCCTCTTCCGGAGAATGTTTCAACTTGCTCATGTGTTCCTCCACAACTCCTTCCATGAAATCGTCGATCTCCTTAGCCACCCTATCCACCTTACTGTCCAACCCACTTAGCTTATGTATCCAACCCAGGCTTGGGATGAAGTCACCCACGTCGAGCCCACCCAGCAGGGTCATCAACTCCGCCAGCATCCTCTTGAGCTTCCTCCCATCCGCATCGCTCTCGCCGTACTTCCTCCCCAGCGCCACCCGGCAGATAATATCACTCGTCATTGATGAAAAAGCGTCACTCAGGTCCACTGGAGTCGGAAAAGAGTTGCCGATCCTCTCGACAAGGTTGGTGACCTCTTCCTCTCGGACGAACCTGAAAGATTGGACCTGCTTGTTGCTGAGGAGCTGAAGAACGCATATGCTTCTCATCTGCCGCCAGTACTCCCCGTAGGGCGCCAAAGCCACGTCCTTCCCACCATAGAGGAGTCGGTAACCAGCCTTCAGCCTGGGCCGGTCGGAAAGCACGATGTCATGAGTCTTCATAACTTCCCTGGCAAGACGCGCCGAGGAGACGATCACGGTTGGCACTCGGCCCATGTGGAGTAGCATGATCGGGCCGTAACGCTGGGCCAGAGCCTGCAGTGTACGGTGAGGGTAGGTCCCGAGCTGGTGGAGGTTTCCAATCACCGGAAGCGTTGGCGGTGAGGGTGGGAGACGGCTCTTCCGGCCAGTGGTAGAATCCCTCCACCATTTGGCGGCAAGGAGAGAGATGACAAGGATGAAAGTGGTTGTGATGAGAAGCGAGGGAGCTTGCATGATTTGCACCTGTTCGTACAAATCGAAAGACATGGTGTGGGTTGTGCTTGAGGAATTTCCAGAAGAGTCTAATTTGCTGCACGCAAAGATGTAGACACACACACACACACACACGCACACACATATGTATATGATATGATGGCAATTGAGAGACGGCAAATTGTGGTAATTAGCTGCTCGATCTTCCTTTGGTTCTCAGCAATTTTCCTACGTCGGCCAATCGGCCCCGTCAAGAAACACGTGGTCATGTCTCTGACCAATCGTGAACGAAGATTTTCAAAGGGTAGATACATTTTTCCTACGACAGTTTCCTATCCAACGAAAACCAGACAATAAGTCATACATAAGATAATGCTAGGAAAAAAAATGGTCACGTGGCATTCCGCTGAGGTCGAAGGACTGGGAATAAGATTCTTATACGTACGAGTGTCGTTTTCTTCTGAACTTTCAGCTCCGCTGGACACAAAGTTTGTCCTCATTAGGCTCTCGTGTTTCAATTTGCAATTATGAAATTGCAAAATCTATGTGTTGATTAATGGACGCATAAATGTCTTAGATTGCGAAATGTGATTCTCACACAATATATATATATATATATAGATCACAATTAGCGGCTCACACAGTCACATGATACGCGGGTCTTCATCCAGTTCTTTTGTTATAGTTCCGATTTAACGTCTTATTGGCCGAAGGATTCGAAATTCCAAACATCTCGTCCATTGATCATCAGCAAGTTGATCTCTCGTGATCAAAGGTCTCTAAAACGACCATGCATATGATTGTTTTTAAGAAATCAAAGTAATGATCATATCTTCGAGGGGGGAAAAAAACCTACTTTGATCGCCAAGCAACATATGATATGAGAACGGCAGCCACATAGATCGGGCAGCCCATAGTGTTCGATTTTTCTGACAAATTAAAGCTAGGAAAGAGTCGAGGAGTGTGTGCAAGTCTCCATCCTGAGCACATAAAATGTACCGTCTATTGTATATGTTGCTTTTTTTTTTTCAACTTTTAGATATTGATAATGTATGATACTATAATAACTTATTAATCTACCGGAAGATCCGTAATTAATATCCAAATATCGACCCGAGAGTTTCGAACTCTAAATCTAGTCTACTATTATATATGTTGACGACAATCGACATTATTATAATGTGAACTTAGTGGTTATTGGGTCCCATGACATTGGCTTGATTGGAACGTTTGTGGTCGATTATATTTCATTGAAATTGCTTTAGATTTCGACATTGTCGTCTCTTTGCAATGATTGGATTGTTAAGAGACTTCATACACTAAAACTGGTTCATTTTGCCCATTAGTTAGCTATAATGACTGCCCATAAAAGGTGTGTGCCTTGCAAACTGACACTTACGTGCTCAGAATCACGTGTTCATATTTTTACGCACATGTGAACACGACATTACCGACCTTCAGAACAGCAAGGGGTCCCGACCTAACAGGGGAGACGGTAGACCAGTTTTCAGCCGGGGGCGGTAGGAAAACACGATGTCACGAGTCTCCATAGCTTCCCTCGCAAGACGTGCCGAGAAGCGTAACGCTGGGCCAGGGCCTGCGGTGTGCGGTGGGGGTAGGTCCCGAGGTGGTGGAGGTTTCCGATCACCAGAAGCGTTGGCGGTGAGGTGGGAGATGGCACATCCGGCCAGTGGCAGAACGCCGCCACCATTTAGCGGAGAGGAGTGGGGGGATGAGAAGGATGAATACGGTAGTGAAGAGAAGCGAGGGAGCTTTGCATAATTTGCACGTATTCCGACAAATTAAAAGACATGTTCCGTGTTGTGCTCCCGGAATTTCTTGAAGTGTGATCTATAATTTGCTGCACTGGAACAGCTATGTACGTTTTCCATTTTTCTATCCACTCATGATCCGGCTTGGTCGACCCAATCATCATGATATTGAAGGATGAGGCCTTCTCTCGATAAACTTTAGATTCCCAGAAGCGAGAAAACCACAAGTGCTGACGTAACTTTTTAGTCCACGCTAGCTCTGTTGCATCTAAAGGTTTTCGAGCATGCTGTACACACACAAATATATATATCGGCCTTATCAATAAACATGTGGGCATGTTTTTCGCCAGTCATGTGCATATGAAGATCATCTAAAGGGCTCGTGTGCTTCCTCCAATCAGTTTTCTACCCAGTGAAAACCATCAACTAATTAATAAGTCGCATAAAAATATTGCTGTAAAATGAATTCGACTCACATATTGTGATCTATAAAACTTTATGATTGAAGAACTGAGACAATTTAGGTGGCAACAAAGAGTTTATTATTCTCGCAGACAATTACTTTAATTATTTCCTTAGCCGTTTGTGCTACGCAACATAACAATACATGTGAGAACATGGCATTGCTGTCCCGCAGCTAGCACTGCACCAGGGTCACGACCTAATAGGAATTCAAAGCGGTGATTTTCTCGACCGTGACCTGCCGTGAATTTAGAAAGGCGATAATTGCAGACGTTGGTTTTTATATGATGATTTGGACGGGATTTCCGCATCCAGTTTTTTCTTGTCTCCAAAGGTTTGCTGTTTGTTTATTAATTCCAGATCATCTAGGCCCCTTTCCTTTCTCAACCAAAAATATTATATTTTTTCTCCATAATGTATCAAATGATTTCCTTTCGATGACATCAGGCGGCGATACTGATATCAATGGTTTTCCTGTCCATTTGATGTCGATCGTCTTTCGTCAGAGGAAACCGATTGAAGGATGCCGTGAATTTGTGATTGCAAAGAAAGAGACTGGGGTTAGCTTCATGCGTTTGTTCACAGAGAAAACCTAGGAGGGGAAAAAAAAAAAAACTGTGATGTACCTTCAGAGAAAACCTAGATCCACAGTCTTGGAGCTGCAGGAGGGCAAGAGAGAGCTTGACCATCCATGAGGCCGAAGGGGGGGATTGATGAAGGTAGATTGACGAGGTGACGGAAAATATCCATTTTTCGTAGAACTTGAGATCGATGGAGTGATAGTAAAACCAGCAAGCCGTAATTCATCCCTGAAACAGTAATGATACGGTAGCAGTTAATCACAAGTAAACAGTGATGATACCCCAAAAAAAAAAGACTACTATTTGCCGTAGAGAAATTAAAAATTAGGGCATGGGCAGATATTCTGCGATTCTTGCACCGGGGACGAGAGGAACCCTCCCTCGAGCCAGCCTTCACAGCATCATTAGGGCCGGGACAGTCACCTGGGGCTGGACCCATATAAAGAATCAACAGCTCGATTTGCCAAAATATGGCAAGACTTAGGCGTGATTTTTGGCTGGTCACAAACTAATAAGCTGCGGCCCAAGTGTTTCAGTTGAAGGTTGCGTGGGAGCCCGTCCGATCCATCATAGTCCAGCTCTATAGCAGATAAGGAAAGGAAAAAAAAAAAAGAACTAACCAGGCCGAAGATGTCTTTTCGCGTCCCTCAGCCACTCGTGGCTGCCGCATATGACTCCTTCAACTGTGGCCATCAGCTCGGAGCCAGCTCTCAGTGTTCACTGCAGTTGGCACTGGCGGGTCTCCAATGGATTCTAACTTCTCTGGACTTTTTTTGTCTTTTGTTTAGTAGGTTATCGTTCTAACTTGAACATCAAAGGGCCAGTTGAAACTATAGTTTAAAAAATTGGACCGGACAGCTAGTTTGATTGGGAACTGGCCACTTATTCGGTCTGATTCTTAAAAAAAATCCAATTGCACTTTAAACGAGATCAGCTCTAATTGAACCGGCCAATTTTCAATCGAACCAGTGGACCCAATTGAACTAGTGAAAAAATCGGTTGATTTCAAATTAAAATAAGAAAATAAAAACTCTTATAATATACTTATTTTATTTTAATTAACTTATATTGATATTTTACGTTAAACTTTAGACTAATATAATATTTATGTTTATGATTTTTGTTATAAATCATATTCAATTTATGATATTATGTAAATTTATTGGTAATATTATTGATTAAATATATGGTTCGATCCATTAAACTCCTGGTCTGACCCATGAACTCATAAACTCATGTCTACACCGATTTTCGGTCCGGTTCAATTTTAAAAATTATGGTTGAAACTGTTGGGTCTGATTCGGCTTCCTTGCATATTCACCCGATTCGGGTTATCCGGCATTTTGTCCACTTTGCCCTGATGACAGACCCTTCGGCAAGACTTAGTATTCCATCCGAATTTGGGTCTATTTTAAATTTATTGTTCTTTTTTTTAATAGATATGCATATTTCGTATTTTCTTAATTTAGTATTTGTTGAGTTGTGACTCATATTTATGGAGTGATAAACTCGAGAGAAGAGGAGGGACCACTACTTGCTTAAATATTGGGTTAAATTTAAAAGGAATCATCTTGTATAAACTGTCGTGACACTCGCCTTGGAGTATTAAGGCGTTAGATGAAAGAAGATATCTGCGTACAACATTGTGGCACTGAAAGTCAAAAGCCAACGAGCATACGCAGTGTCATGACGCTCTTCACCGACGACGCCATGGCATCAGATGGCCGAAGCTTATAAGCTTAAGTAGTGCCATGACATTTTTTTTTTCTCAATGCCATGGCACTCTACCGGAAAAAGAAGATTTCAGATATTTTGAAATATTCCGTTATTTCTTGTTGGGTGAGATTCCTTATAATAAATATGTTTTCGGTTTATGTGCAATCCGAATATGTAGGATGTGCATTCGGGTCTCTCAAGGGACGAGTGGTGTGAGGCCATTGAAGTGTGCCACCGCAAGAGGTCGAATTCTCTCTTATGCCCGTGGAGTTTGGACTACCATCGTGTAGAATCACATATGTTGGGCATGTGACACTCTATTCCCTACCCTCTTGCGTGATGGATTGTTCGTTGCTTGTCAAATTCAATTCCCATTTGGACACCGGTCCGAAGTTGCAACCAGCCAATCCGATCGCAACTATATCGAACGTTCGAAGTAAATGCAATGTACCTGAAAAGGATGCCCGGATTGATGGTGAAGTATGTTAGAAACTAAAGAAACAGCGCACGTGGATCTGATTTGGAAGTTTTGTGATGGTCGTCGTCATCCAGACTAGCCACCATGTTTTGTTTACCCATATGGAATGGCACATTCAATTTCAAAAGATTGTCCGACCTCATCGATCAGTCATTCTGCAGGTAAGATTTGGCTTTTCCCCAAGTAAATCACCTAAAATAAATTAGACAATAAACCCAATTCTCATGAGGCTCAACAACGGTAATCGATGAGTCGGACCGATAACTCTGAATTCTTTTACTCTCAGATAGAAATAGACCCTTGATCTCATCCATTTGCATCCATCGAGAACGACACATTTTACGCGACTTAATTATATCTGTCTTCTGGGCCATTCGTGTTTCATCGAATTAAATCATCCCCACTTGGAAATCATTATTTTCCAAATTAAATGCTGCGGCAAACGTACCTATCACTGTCCCCCAATCACGTATCGGTTTGTAGTGTATGTATACATACGTGTTGGTGTGGACGCATGGATGAGCCGCACTCTTCGTCCACGTGCACGTTATCTAGATAGAATCATAGCAGATGAGGCGTATGGCGATCTCTGATCAATAATAGCGAAGAAGAAGAAGAAGATGACAAGTCCCTGTCGCGGGGACACTTCACCGAACAAATTCACTCTCAGCTAGGCTACGCAATGAAAGCTCCACACTTTTCCGACTCGGTTCGGTTGAAATATGCTCAGCACCTGTTTTATCAAATAATAATAATAATAAAGTTCGTGAGTTGGAATGTTCTCACCCTCGTATTCAGCTCGACGAATGGGATATGGTATGATGCCGGCCGGAAAAAAAGCTCAGCCAAATGAGCAACTACACACATGTTGAAACTAAGTCATGATATTAACAGATGGATGTCTAGCTGCTTCACTAATACGAGTTATATATCCCGAACAAGGGATATTGGTATCGCGAATAACAGTTATCTAGTCGCCATGGAACTTCGAGTGTGACTGACGATCGGTCTTACTGCTGAGATTCCCTCTGTCGTCTCTTAAGCCAGCCCCATGGGACCGACCCCCCGGACTAGATGAAACATTTCTCTGCTGTATCATCCACAACCACATATTCGCTTGTCTCATATCCATTCTCTACCTCCTTCTATCTCCCCCATATAAATCGCCACTGCCCAGCTGAAGTCGTTCACAGCAAAACCACATGTTCATGTAGAACAACTCCTGCCATAATAGAACAGGGATTTTCCGGTTTGTCAATCTGTTTGGTTGGCCTCTGGGAATTCTAATGGGCGTGACCTCGATAAGGCGCTCGAACTCAAGAGTCCGGACGTGGCGGCGGTGCTCGAAGCAGTACATCAGAGAGCAGAGAGCTCGGCTCTACCTCGTCTGGAGGTGCACCATCACTCTCCTCTTCTGGCGAGACTAATTTTCTTCCCCAGACACTCGAGGAATTGACATGACGAGGGCCCTGCGAGAGATACCGGCAGCAACAAGTCCGCCTCACCGTATAGCGTCACCAATCTCCCGGGTTCACCATGTTGGATTCGCCGGATGCTTGATCAAGTTTCTGTGCAGTTTTGTTCTGGGGATGTGCCCGCTGCCTGCCGTAAGTAAAACTATATCAAGTGAAGTGGGGTGGGTAGATGCATATTCTTCGTACATAAGCCGATTAGGGACTGTCTTCCTCCGTCGGGGTCTGATTAATGTATATACAAGATAGTGTACATAAGTATACTTACGAGATGAGCAGTGGATACACTCTAGCCATGCATCCATCCTATCTTGGGCTAAAGACGAATCGGAAAATTTCACTGTGATGGCTTCCACCAGATCGAACGGTAAATTTAATGGAAGAAGAAAACTCATTTTGATGATGGTTAGTTGGCAATAAGAATACAGTAGAATGACTTATTATTATGGAGTTCTACAATTTGAAATTCGGCTTATTGGATCCTATAACTTTTATTCCTTTTGTTTATGGGGTAAAATCTTGTTAAGATGTCAGATCTTAAATTGATGTGGCAGGATAACATTGTGATTTAACCCGAGTGATAGATTTGGTTAAAATTATGATGAACGCAACACTTCCATCTTGCCTTAGAAGGTTGTTTCCACTCAAAAGGACTATAATTCATGCAAAAATTAACACTATTGATTAATCTCATGGTCAAATAGGGCCATTTTGAGCCCGCTTGATCTGGATCATAAAATCCAACATTTTTTTTCTCCTGCATTGTATTGCTGATGTGGTTTTCTAAAAATGCTCAAGAAAAATCCTAACAAAAAATGAGCAAATTAGAAGGAAGAGGAACACTTCAACAGGAGAAGTGGAGGAGGACGTTGGCCACACACCACTACCCGGCCGGTCGGTGATCAATCATCTCCCTCCCTCGGGACGTTAGTGGCTGGAGCTGGGCGCCATTGCTCCCAACGTTATATCGATGGAAAGAAACCGTCTCTCTCTTTTTCTGTCTCAGTCTCGGTCCCCAATGTCTCTGGCTCATCAATATCCTCAATAGCTCCTGGAATCAAATAGTATCACCATCGTGGGTGGGTCTTCTATTTCTAATACTCAAATTCCAATCCCTTAAATGACCGAAGAATCCTTTTGAGAGCCCGACATACCCTTCGGCTAGCCGGAAATAATTTTGATATCAAATATTGGGTGCAAACAGATTGTGGTACATACAAATATATATTGTAATAAATCAGCATTAGAGATGAGTTAAGTTTGCACCTCTGGACACACAGCGGAGGGAGATGGAAAAACCTTTTTTCCTGTTGTTATTGTCCTTCAAGTTCTCAAACTTATACTACTTCTGTAGTTGTGAACCCAACTTGATTTCGACGAAATCAAACAGTAATCCTTGGGCGAACACAAGTTGCAATGAATAAAATCTCATGTTTTATACTCTGAGCTTCTCATTTTCAAGCATTGCCTCAGCTTTCTTCCGACGACAACGGCGCGAACTTACTTGTTCTTGGCAATGTTAGACGGACCGTAAATTCTCATTTGACAGCCGTACCTGGAAGAGATTGTATCTCATATTGGGAATGTTGGCAACAGGCTGTCGGGCTTCAAGGATCCTGCCATGGGCTTGGCATGGACTTTTCGGCCTTGAATGAGCCCGATCTAGATCTCGTCATTCTCGTCTGCATTCTTCTTATCGGGATGCTTGGTTGGGATTGCCAGCCAATCCTACACCACGACCACAAAAAAAAAAAAGAGTGTATATATGTATATATAAAACTTCTACTAGAATTTGCCACGGAAAAGCTTCACTTGCCCGTGCAGCTCTTGAAACGTCCATGTTACAATAGGTTACCTGATCCATCACGCATCCCGTCATCAAATCTATAGGCTTTGCAGGTCGGAGAAATGGGAGCGTCGTTCTTCTCCTCCACGAGTTGCAGCCTCTCGTGGAGGTCTCCTCCTCTGCAGACGATCCCTCCTCCGTCCCAGCATACCCTTTCCCGTTATACTCTAGTCAAGGCTACTGCACGCGCAGATGAGGGCGCAGGAGATGACGAGAGACCGTGTTGGGTCTCAACGAGAAGGTCGGCCTTGGCGGCATCCGGCAGTCTCGTGTCATCTGTCGTCTTGGGGTTGTCTTCTGGGGGGGCAGGGGCAGTTGTGAAACAGGGCCTCCTTGCCGGGAGGGTTCCCGGTCTCTCAGAACCCGATGAACAAGGTTAGTTGGACTTGGTACCTTCTCTTCTCTCTTCCAATTTCAAGTTCAATCTGCCATGAAGCTGCAGCAGTACAATGGTTAGCTGTTAATTGCCGCCATAAAGGGATCCTAAATGAAACTAAATTTTGTTGAAATTACATAGCCTTTGGACTTTCATGTGAGTTCAAGCTTACAAATATCCGGTGACTTCACATGCTGTAGTCTGGGCTATTCTACTAGTGTGCTAGGCTTGGGTTACATGTAAGGATTACTGCTTTGATAAAGAAAGACAGCATAAAATGTTAATCTCATGTCTGTTTGAATGGAAAGGCACCAAATAACAGAAGTGTTGTGCTCAGACAGGTTGGAGGACGTACAGAAGACCTGATGATAAGTCGGGAGGCCATGGAGTCGGTTGGAGTCCCATCATCCCTTATGCCTTCTCTGTTCCTCAGGACTGGGAAGAGGTATTCACCTCATAGAGTATTAATATGTGAGTAATATTACTGTGTTTGATGAAGGTTTCATTCCTTTAGTTCCCATTTCATCATGGATGCAATAGGTCCCGGTATCAATTGCTGATCTTGGGGGCACGGAGATTGACCTGAGATTTGCCAGCTCTAAGGAAGGGCGAATCTTTGTGATTGTTGCCCCAGTTCGTAGATTTGCAGACGGTGAGTTATGCAATATCATTCTGATTCTCGGCAGACACGTCTCCTGAAGTCGGTTTGATTACCCATTGTTCTTTTCCTTGTCTTAAAACACATGTCCAGATATAGATGACAATGCGAGAATCGAACAAATCGGTCCTCCTGAAATAGTGATCAATGCATTCGGTCCCGAAGTCATTGGGGAGAACGTTGAAGGGAAGGTCATGAACATGAGCGTAGCGGAGCACTCAGGAAGGACATACTATCAGTTCGAGTTGGAGCCGCCGCACTGTCTGATCACGGCAACTGCTGCCGGGAATCGCCTTTACCTGTTCAACGTGACTGGAAATGGTGAACAACCAGTCCCTCAACAAAAATCCTTGCCGATCTTCATTTCCAGAAACGGCAAGAGCCCTTCTGCTTTTAACTGCATCAGTGTCTTTAGCTGAACAAATGAATTTTGCAGGTCTTCAGTGGAAGAGACATTACCCTGACTTGAAGAGAATAGCCGACTCTTTTCGCGTTGTCTAGCTTCAATGCACTCTGCTTGCCGTGCACGAGGAACAGAGACAATACAGTCTTTGGTATCTACATACTGTAACAGTGATGTTTACATGAATCTTATGACATTAAAGATGCATTGCACGACAGAGTACTCTCTAGGAGAAAGGAAGCCATCAGGGAACTCAAAACTCGGGACATAGAATTCTCCCCATTATCAATTCTCTCCGCTTACAAAACTCAAATTCAATACATTATTTGAGAGAGAATGTGCAGAGCAAGCAAACCTATTCTATTCGTCTTAGTTTGAGCATTTCTCTATACTCATCATTGCTTGTTAAATTTTTAGTTGTCGTCCTTCCCTAATTAAAAATCCAAAAAAAAAAAGAAATAATGAGGAGACACCGCAGATAAGAAGACCAAGACATCGACTGCAACCGTTCGTTTAGTCAAACTTGCCGAATTGCCAATGCATCGGGCCACACACGTAAATGCCCTTAAATCCAAAAAAGAACGAATTATAAGCAGAATTTTTAGCTCGATGCTACAGATCAGTGATTTGAAAAAGCAATGATCCACATCCTCCTAAAAAATGATAATCAACCCGAGATCGAAATCAATAAGTAGGGCTCGGGGATGGCAGTTTAGTGTAAAGCCACCCAAAGGTAAAATAAAAAGGGGGGGGAAGAAGAAGGCCATTGAGATTAGCTCTCTTCAATGGCTGCCCCTTTCACTCGAGCCCTCCTTCTCCTCGCCCTCTTCCTCATCCCCGGCTTCTCGCAAGCTGACAGGTCAGATATCGCCTTTGAAGGATTCAATCCTGAGCAGCTCATCCGAGGTAACGTGCTCATATCTCGTCTATGCCGTGAAGCTGTCACCATATCTATGTTTGAACTTCCTTTTAAGTTGAAAAACAGAACGGTAAGTTATGCGATACATGCACTGGTAACTACTTACTGCAGGTGCGAAAAAGTTATTCGGTAGCAATGACGGAGGCTTGAAGGGCGATGCCGGGAACTACGTGGATGACGTAGACTCGAAGGTTGGAGTGGAAGCTGGGTTTGTCGACTTGGATCCTGACGATCTGCCGCAGGACAAGGATGAGTTCGAGACGAATTTTCCCGGCGTGTGGGAGTTGGTCTCTAATAACTCGGGCATCTCCGCGATGCACATGCAGCTGCTGCCCAACAACAAGGCTCTGATCTTCGACTCCACGGTGTTCGGGCCGTCGTTAGTGAAATTGCCCAGGGGCGACTTCTGTCCCATCCGCGCCGACAAGAAGCCAGATTGCACGGCACACGCGGTGATCTACGATATTGAGACAGCAGCATTGAGGCCTCTCCACGTAAGTACATCCATTCGGCTATGCTCGAGATGAGGTTGTAAAGGAAGTCATTAGGCGACAAGGAGATGGGAAAAAAAAAATGAGGCTAAGTCCACGGCTTTTCTTGGCAGATTGACACGAACCCATGGTGCTCTTCTGGCGGGCTAGCAGTCGATGGCTCCTTGCTGAGCACAGGAGGTTTTGAGAACGGAGCGAAATCCATCAGATCTGTGGCCCCCTGCGACACTTGCGATTGGCAGGACACTCCCAATGTGCTAGGAGATCCAAGATGGTAAGTCGAAATTTAGTTTTCATACCATGTTGGGGGTCCGAGCTTTGCAGGAGAACTGAGGCGATTACGGTGTTTCCTTACGTTACTTAGGTATGCAACTCAGACTATGTTGGAGGATGGAAGCTTCATAGTGGTCGGTGGCCGGAAAGCCTACAGCTACGAGTTCGTGCCCATCAACGGGAAGCCTAACGGGGTGCCGACCTACTTCCCCTTCATCGACGAGACCACAGACCTCGACGAGAACAACCTCTACCCCTTTGTCCACCTCCTCCCCGATGGCAACCTCTTCGTCTTTGCCAACAGCCGCTCGATTCTCTTTAACCCCAAGGGTAACAAGGTGATCAAGGAGTTCCCGAGGCTGCTTGGCGGGTCCCGCAACTACCCTGCCTCCGGCATGTCAGCACTCCTCCCCCTCAGGCTTGACGACAAGACCAACAGCCAAAACGTCCACGCTCAGGTGCTTGTGTGTGGCGGTGCGAGGCCCAAGGCATTCCGGGCGGCTGAGAAGAACAAAACCTACTTGCCAGCTCTGCAGGACTGCGGGCGGCTGGTGGTCTCTGACCCGAACCCCCAGTGGATGAGGGAGAACATGCCGTCTCGGAGGGTGATGGGCGACATGTTTATCCTGCCGACCGGAGATATCCTCATGATTAATGGAGCCAAGAAGGGTAAGAATCCGATTTGGTCTTGTATATAATCGACTAGAACTCTAAACAACAATGGTTTGACTGTGTACTAAGGCGAGTCGAATCTACTATATGTTGGCTGCAGGTAGCTCGGCATGGAACAATGCAAAGGAGCCGAACTACAAGCCAGTCCTCTTCAGCCCCTACAAGACCGGGAAGGATCGGTTCAAGGAGCTGCAGGCAGCCAAGATCCCGAGGATGTACCACTCGACCTCCATGGTCCTCTCAGATGGAAGGATCCTGGTGGGAGGCAGCAACACGAACCCGAGGTACTTCTTCAGAGGTGTCGAGTTCCCGACGGAGATGCGCATGGAGAAGTTCTCCCCTCCCTATCTCGACCCGGCCCTCCAGAAGTTCCGGCCGCAGATCCTGTTCGATGTCACTGACAAGCAGATGACCTATGGGAACGACTACCACATCCGGTTCCTGGTCGGAGCCATCCGCAAGGAGGTGAGGATGATGGACGTTAAGATCACCATGTACGCTCCGCCCTTCACCACCCACGGCTACTCCATGAACCAGAGGCTCATCCAGCTCGGCATCTCCGAGCTGTCGGTGGAGGGCGGGGTCCACCACGCCCTCGCCAAGGCCCCACCGTCCGGGAGGATCGCTCCTCCTGGATACTACCTCGTGTTCGCAGTCTACCGTGGGGTCCCGAGCGTCGGTGCCTGGGTCCGGATGCAAGGTTAATCCATATCTGAGAAGCTCCCTTCTAAAGCAACATTTGTGAGTCAATCAACGCCCCGAATTGGTGCGGGACAGCGGCGTTCTTACATGTCAATTAATTAGTGCTAGTGGTTAACACTTGAGCCTGAATTTGATTCCTTGTGGAGTGAGTGGAATGGAACGCGCGAATTTTCCTTTCAGGATATGTTGAGATCCAAACCAAACCTTCTATATCCTCTAATTTGTCTTCTGGACAAGAAAATAAAAAATTTTGCATGGTCATTTACGTCTTACCGTCTTGAATATCAATCATCAAACTTGACGTTTTTTCATTTTTAAATGAATCAGTCCTCAGCATTTCATTCGATATATCAGCATACCAATGCCATTATCCAAATCGAATGAAAAGAGTGATGAAATCAGCATTCCACGTGGAATTTGTCAGGAAAATTAGAATTCAGTTCCGTGTTCGACCCTTGCAAGGAAAAACTGTCATGAATAGGTTTACAGTCTGAGCCGAAATGCAAAACTATGGGACAAATTCAAGGAACCAGAAAACCCCAGTTTAGTTCGATTCAGTCTGGAGACAGGTTCCCGTCATATATTCCATAAGATGTACAAATTAAGTTGTGCAGGACTAATTTTGTCTCTTAAATATGCAATCATCCGATAAATTCTCTATGACCAATTTATGCAACGAAGTAAAGTCGAACCAACTTGAAGATGACAGTCGGTAGAACAAGTACCTTATTTCATTGCTCACTGGGAGGAATGGACAACAACGGTCGCACGCTTATGGTTCGAGAGCTAATTTAAGTTCCCAGTGACATTCAGAAAGAGGATACATGACAATGCAGATTCCGAAAAAAGCTCTTCGAGATTAGATTAGTTGTCTGTAAAAGGGTGCCTCTCGTACCTCATTTTACAGTCATAGAGTACAACTTGAGCACCGGCCCTCGTAGGGCAGTCGTTGAGCATCTGATCCCTGGCCGACATGATGCAGGTGACGCAGATGGAGGACGAGAGACCTGGGTTGCAAGCAGCGTGCCTGTAGGCTATCGAGACCGGCCTGGGTGAGACGGTGTAGTAATCGGAGCCTGGGTGGTTCAGAGTCACCGTCACCATATTATTCAGAACGTTGGCCAGGCTGTACGAGAATGGGTCCCCCGATTCATACGAGTTGCCGTTGCAGCGCCAGGAGACCACACCCGTGCTCGGCCCAGCTCTGGCTATACCGACTGCGAACATCGGGATTACCACTACTACCATGGCAAGGGCGAGTGTCGTTTTAGGGGAAAGCCATTGCTGCTAAGCCCTAATCCACTCTTTTCTTATCTCATACCAATTATGTATTAATCCTCGATTTGTGTTGTATTTATATTGGCACAGGATTAGTACAGATATACACATGTGTAGTCCAAACACCCTGCAAGAGGGCTTAGTGTTGGGATTAATGCTCTAAACCCAATCACAATTAATGTATGTTTATTCATGAAATAAAATTAAGACATTATTATTCATCATATGCTGCTATATTCTATGATGAAATCCATAAATTATGATAATGATTTTAAGGTCATGATGAGATCATGCCAGTGAGACTTAAAATCCATAAGTTTTAGTTTAAAATGTTCATAGTTATAGGATCACTGAACAGGGGATTAGTGATCTGGTAAGACTAGTACACTTGTTACATACTCTAAGGTAGAGGGTAACTGATCTCACAGTTACTTGTGAAGAGTCACTAATGTAAAAGTGTAGGTACTCATTATGGAATGAATTTACTGAACTGATCCGCTTAAGGATTAACCTAATGGATCTTTAAATAAATGTCAATAGGTTATTCCTTAGGTGATAGTAGGTGTAAATGATCCTTAGAATTGAGATTACCATAGTGTCTTGTAAGAGTTAAGTTGTGTTTTGGTTTATTCCTTTACGTAGTTCTCTGAACCATAAGTAGGATATTCTGGACCCAACAAGACTCTTATGGAGATAGTATGTAATCAATAAAGAATCAGTTACTTCTCATGAGATGAGAGAATGTCCTATGTATTCTATTAAGTATTGACTCATAAAATCTCTGGCTAGAGCAGGATGAAATATCAGAAAGCAGTTTCCGATTTTTCATTGTTGAGTTAATTACTAGAGAATTGAGATACATATGGATAAAAATTAGGGTTTGACATTTTATCCATACCTTAATTTATCCGGGACATTGTATAACTGAAGGATTGAATTACACGAAAACTAATCACCAAAGGGTGTTCGATTCTTTGATTGAAATCTTCACTATCCGGGTGGTTACGATATGTTGCTAGACGTTAATCTTGACTTGTGAACTTAATTGATTAAGAGTTAATCGATGATCTTATTAAAAAGGTTTAATAAGATAAATTAATTCACTACCGGCTTAGTGTAGAGCCCAATGGGTCACACACAATACAAGTCATTTCTCATAACCAAAATTTAATTGATTAAATTTTGTGTTGGGCAGTTAATTCCGTTAGCACGGAATTGCCCATATCGGTTACGCGCCTTATTAGATAAGGTTGTTTCGGAATTAACTGTAAAATTAAATTTATAGAAATTTAATTATACTCTCGGTTATATATGCATGCTAAATTATCGAATGAGATTCGATTAAATAAATACATGTACATGAGTAGTACATGTCATGTAGACCAACAGTTGGTCCATTCTCAACGGCATAATATTGAAAATAGCATAACGTATGCCTATAGTGAAAAAGCACATCTTGAGCCGATTCAGTGAAAGAAGGGCGCGTCTCTTCGGGAAAGAGGGGTGTGTCTCTTCAGTGAAAGAAGGGCACGTCTCTTCGGTGAAAGAAGGGCGCATCTCTTTGGAGAAAGAGGGGTGTGTCTCTTCGGTAAACGAGGGGCGCGTCTCTTCGGTGAAGGAGGGGCGCATCTCTTCGGTGAAGGAGGGACACCTCTCTTCGGTAAAATAATTCTAAAAGGTGAAAACGTTTCACCCACCAAAGGGGACAAAAGCCCCCTTTCGTGTTCTATATATAGAAAAACCGAAGGGCATCATGTGTGTTAGTTTTGAGAGAAGAAAAGAGTGCTACCCAAAATACTATATCCGAGAGTGATTGAGGAATATATGTTCTACTTAGTGCTATATACAAGCATTTTATTCCGAAACAAAAAGGCGACCGATTGTTGGGAACAATTCCCAACACTTACGAGAAAAACTTGGTGTGGATACCGTGGAGGGCGTACACGTGTGCGTCTAGTCAGAGGATTGACTCTTGAAGTCATTCGTGAAGGCGTTGTGGGTCATCGCCGAATTGAGGATTCAAATACAAGGACCGATTTGAAGTCTTTGTAGGTATGTATATTCTCTACTTGTTTCTTCGTATTTGAATTTCAAATTGCATCAAAGGGATACTGGGCTCGGGAATATAATTTAATTGAAATTGAAATGCACGCTTCCGCCGCGTATCGATTCCCAACAGTGGTATCAGAGCCACCTTTGATAGTAGTTTGAAATTCGGGTGTTATTTATTGAAATAACAAATTATTCAAAGTCCCATTTTGTTGTTATGAGAATTTCGATTTCGTTGATTACCGCAAGAGTTGTGGTTATTGTACATATATAGATATGTGCATAATATATTTTATTTTTAATGAGATTAAAGATAAATTAGGAAATAGAGAAAATACCTGTAAACTAATTACGAGTTGAGTATCTGTAATACGGTAGTACAATTGTTGTGTTGTGTTTTACATTCGGCATGCATACATCAAATATATACGATATATGAATGATGGGTTTTTAGTGTAGGATGATTTTAGTGACACCTTGTGGCTCGGGTGCTTTTACGTTAGGAACGTCCATAATCATCCTTCTTCTTTTATATGCCTTTTATTATTATACATATTTGATATTTATAATAATTGCATAAAGACCCTCCGATAATATTAAGTTGAAATGACTACGATATTAAGAATATCAGTCATGCCTTCCATCATTATGAGATGTAGAGTGTGTCAACAAATATGGTGGGTTTGTTGTGCACACACAAGGCCTGTCACATGAGTTGGCACGATGCTTCCTCATTAAAATATATGAGATATATTATATTACATGCCTAAACGATTCTATCTTGTTGAGCTACACTCAAGGGTAGTTTCTTTTTCGTATATGATATATGAATGATGGGTTTAACTTAACTAAGATTTTATGGTTTGTTGTGCACACACAAGACTATAGTAATCTTAGAGGCAAAATTAATGGAAGTTACATGAGATGTAATTGGTAAGAGTTACCTACCTGTGGACTTACTTAAGATTTGTCGTGTTACATGCGAGATCTAGGTAAGATAAACTGGATTCCATAATCTCCACTAGGAGGCCTTCCAACGGGGTCTCTCATTTTCCATTTAGAGGGCAATGTGATTCGTCAAATTTAGTGGGAGACATGATTAGATCAGAAGTTCTTGATAATCATGCATCATATTTCATGAATAATTCCTCATGCATGTTGTTCTTTATTTGTAGATAAATCTGTCATAATGTCTGCATCGTTGTCACTTCGAAGCATATTAGATGCAAACAAACTCACTGGGCCAAACTATGTGGACTGGTTGAGAAATTTGAGGATTGTCCTCATTCAAGAGAGAGTCTCCTACGTCGTCGACTCTCCTAAACTTGCTTCTCCAGCAGAGAATGCCACCGACGAAGAAAAAGCCACTTATCAGAAGTGGCAAGATGATAGCACTCTTGTGCAATGCATCATGTTGGCATCTATGAGTAATGAGTTGCAAAGACAACATGAGAAAATGGATGCCAATACTATTCTTGTTCACCTCAAAGATTTGTATAGTGAACAGAGTAGAACTGCTAGATATGAAGTATCGAAGTAGCTCTTCCAGGCCAGAATGACAAATGATATTTCTGCTGAAGCCCATGTCCTCAAACTAATCAATTTGATTGAGGAGTTAGGGAAATTGGGCTTCACAATGGATGGAGAATTATGTCAAGACTTAATTCTCCAGTCTCTGCCAGAGTCGTTTTTCACAATTTATCATAAACTTCCACATGAACAAGTTGGATGTCTCGTTACCTGAGCTCCTCAATATGTTGAAGACCGCAAAAACCCACCTTGTGAAGGATAAGGGTAAGGTCTTATTAGTGGAAGGTGCCTCACAGACGAAGGCAAAGAAGGGTCCCAAAAAAGGGAGGCCTAGTGATAAATTTATGAAACCAAAAAAAGCAAATCAAGAAGAAAAGGGGGAAGGAGAAAATCTCTGAAAAGGGCACCTGCTTCCATTGTGGGAAAGATGGCCACTGGAAGAGGAACTGCAAGATATACCTTGCAGAGGTGAAGCAGAGGAAGGCTTCAGAAGCCAATTCTTCAGGTGTGTTCATTATTGAAGTTAACTTATCATTGACGA
This sequence comes from Sonneratia alba, assembly GCA_900174645.1. Taxonomy (NCBI): domain Eukaryota; kingdom Viridiplantae; phylum Streptophyta; class Magnoliopsida; order Myrtales; family Lythraceae; genus Sonneratia; species Sonneratia alba. The sequence goes on from FWPY01000047.1 coordinate 727,360, forward strand.
ATTCTACTTCATGGGTATTAGATACCGGATGTAGTTCTCATATATGCAATTCGTTGCAGGGATTGAGAAGAAGTAGATGCCTAAACAAATGGGAGTATTATCTGCGAGTCGGCAATGGAGCAAGAGTTGCAGCCGTAGCAGTATGAACTTTTTGTTTAGATTTGCCTTCTGGTAAAACTATCGAGCTAAATAATTGTTATTATGTTCCAGTTTTAATAAGAAATATTATTTATGTTTCTTTGTTACTTGAACAATGATATAAAATAAAATTGAAGGGTAATAGTTGCTCTATTTCTCACTCTGGTGAGTCTTATGGAACTGGAAAGATCATCAATGGCTTGATAGTTTTGGAAGTTAATGATAATATACTTCATGTTGAACAAACTAATAAAAGGAAAATAGATGGTCTAAACTTTACGTATCTCTGGCATTTAAGACTTGGTCACATTAATGAGAATCGAATTAACAAGTTGTACAAAGATGGGTACTTCGACCCATATGATTATGAATCACTTCCAACTTGTGAATCTTGTCTTAAAGGAAAAATGACTAAGACTCCATTTACTGGATATGGAGAAAGGGTAACGCAGTTGTTAGAGCTCGTCCACACTGATATTTGTGGACCGATGGCAACTCAAGCCAGAGGTGGATATTCCTACTTTATAACATTCACAGATGATTTGTCTAGGTTCGGATACGTGTATTTAATGAAATACAAATTTGAAGCTTTTGACAAATTTAAGGAATATCGAGCTGAAGTTGAGAAACAAACTGGAAAGAGTCTCAAAACACTTCGATCAGATCGAAGGGGGTGAATACCTATCTAGGGAGTTTTTGGATTACCTTAAAGAATGCGGAATAGTTTCCGAATGGACTCCTCCTGGTACTCCACAACACAATGGAGTAGCCGAAAGGATAAATCGCACTCTATTAGATATGATGCGATCCATGTTGAGCTTCACTGATCTTCCAATTTCTTTCTGGGGATATGCCTTAGAAACTTCCATATACCTTTTAAATAAGGTTCCCACTAAGTCTGTGTCACGCACACCATATGAGATATGGAAGGGCAAGAGACCAAGTCTTAAACACCTTAAAATTTGGGGTTGCCCTGCGTATGTGAAAATGCAAGATACAGACAAACTTGGTGTGAGATCTGAAAAATATAGATTTGTGGGTTATCCTAAAGAGAGTTTAGGATATTACTTTTACTCTTCTGTTGAACAAAAGGTGTTTGAGAGCAGACATGCCACTTTCTTGGAGAAAGAGTTTGTCCAAGATAGTGGGAGTGGAAGGAATGTTGAACTTGATGAAGTTCTTAACTCACCATTAGTCTCACATCGACTTATAGAAGAACAACAAGTTGCTCCAAAACCAATCCATTTACCACAACCTTCTGAACCTCCTCGTAGATCCTTGAGAATGTGTAAGGCACCTCAAAAGTTGAATTTGGCAATTGAAAATGATCCAAGTTCAAATGTCATGGATGTGGATGATCCACAAACCTATGACGAAGCTATCAATAGTTTTGATAGTAACAAATGGCAAGAAGCAATGGAGATTGAGATGGACTCAATGTATTCCAACAAAGTATGGACTTTGGTGGATGCACCTGAGGGAATTACTCCCATCGGGTGTAAATGGGTCTTTAAGAAAAAGATCAGAGCAGATGGCAATGTTGAAACATACAAGGCCTGACTGGTTGCAAAAGGATTCAAACAAAAACATGGTATTGACTATGATGAAACCTTTTCGCCAGTAGCAATGCTCAAGTCCATCAGGATATTGCTTGCTATAGCCGCATACTATGATTATGAGATATGGCAAATGGATGTGAAGACAGCTTTCCTTAATGGAAACCTTGAGGAAGATGTCTACATGACACAACCGGAAGGGTTTGTCTCATCTGTTGGTCCAAACAAGGTATGTGGGCTGCAAAAATCCATTTATGGATTAAAACAAGCTTCGAGGAGTTGGAACATATGTTTTAATGAGACAATCAAAAAGTTTGACTTCATCAAAAATGAGGAAGAACCTTGCGTTTACAAGAAGGTTAGTGGGAGAGCTATCATCTTTCTTTTGTTATATGTAGATGACATATTACTTATTGGGAATGACGTATCAATGATGCAATCGGTCAAGGTTTGGCTCTCCAAGAACTTTTCCATGAAGGATCTGGGAGAAGCATCCTATATATTGGGAATAAAATCTATAGAGATAGATCTAATATGATGCTTGGTTTATTCCAATCCAGAAAAGATGAACATTGGAAAGTCGTGAAAAACATTATCAAGTACTTGAGAAGGACTAGAGATATGTTTCTCATATTTGGTGGATTAGATTTGAAGCTAGTAGGATACACAAGCTCTAGTTTTCAAACTGATCATGACGATAGTAAATCCGTATCATGATATGTGTATACCCTGAATGGTGGCGCTATAAGTTGGAAGAGTTCCAAATAGTCCACTATAGCTAAAGTGACAGAGGCAGAATATATCGCTGCAAGTAAAGCAGCAAAGGAAGGGGTGTGGATAAAGAAGTTTATCTGTGAGCTAGGAATTGTTCCTCAGATTGAGAATCTTGAGCCCCTATATTGTGACAATACTGGGGCCGTAGCACAAGCTACGGAACCAAGATCCTATCACACGTCAAAGCACACCCTAAGGCGATATCACCTAGTGAGAGAAATCGTTGGAATGAGTGATATCAGTATTGAACGAGTCAATACAAAGAACAACATTGCAGATCCACTGACTAAGTCATTATCACAGCAGCAATTTGATCGCCACATAGATTGTATGGGTATGAGATACCAAAGCGATTGGATTTAGTGCAAGTGGGAGATTGTTGGGATTAATGCTCTAAACCCAATCACAATTAATGTATGTTTATTCATGAAATAAAATTAAGACATTATTATTCATCATATGCTGCTATATTCTATGATGAAACCCATAAATTATGATAATAATTTTAAGGTCATGATGAGATCATGCCAGTGAGACTTAAAATCTACAAATTTTAGTTTAAAATGTTCATAGTTATAGGATCACTGAACAGGGGATTAGTGATCTGGTAAGACTAGTACACTTGTTACATACTCTAAGGTAGAGGGTAACTGATCTCACAGTTACTTGTGAAGAGTCACTAATGTAAGAGTGTAGGTACTCATTATGGAATGAGTTTACTGAACTGATCCGCTTAAGGATTAACCTAATGGATCTTTAAATAAATGTCAATAGGTTATTCCTTAGGTGATAGTAAGTGTAAATGATCCTTAGACTTGAGATTACCATAGTGTCTTGTAAGAGTTAAGTTGTGTTTTGGTTTATTCCTTTACATAGTTCTCTGAACCATAAGTAGGATATTCTAGACCCAACAAGACTCTTATGGAGATAGTGTGTAATCAATAAAGAATCAGTTACTTCTCATGAGAGGAGAGAATGTCCTATGTATTCTATTAAGTATTGACTCATAAAATCTCTGGCTAGAGTAGGATGAAATATCAGAAAGCAGTTTCCGATTTTTCATTGTTGAGTTAATTACTAGAGAATTGAGATACATATGGATAAAAATTAGGGTTTGACATTTTATCCATACCTTAATTTATCCTGGACATTGTATAACTGAAGGATTGAATTACACGAAAACTAATCACCAAAGGATGTTCGATTCTTTGATTGAAATCTTCACTATCCGTGTGGTTATGATATGTTGCTAGACGTTAATCTTGACTTGTGAACTTAATTGATTAAGAGTTAATCGATGATCTTATTAAAAAGGTTTAATAAGATAAATTAATTCACTACCGGCTTAGTGTAGAGCCCAATGGGTCACACACAATACAAGTCATTTCTCATAACCAAAATTTAATTGATTAAATTTTGTATTGGGCAGTTAATTCCGCTAGCACGGAATTACCCATATCGGTTACGCGCCTTATTAGATAAGGTTGTTTCGGAATTAACTGTAAAATTAAATTTATAGAAATTTAATTATACTCTCGGTTATATATGCATGCTAAATTATCGAATGAGATTCGATTAAATAAATACATGTACATGAGTAGTACATGTCATGTAGACCAACGGTTGGTCCATTCTCAACGGCATAATATTGAAAATAGCATAACGTATGCCTATAGTGAAAAAGCACATCTTGAGCCGATTCGGTGAAAGAAGGGCGCGTCTCTTCGGGAAAGAAGGGCGCGTCTCTTCAGGAAAGAGGGGTGTGTCTCTTCAGTGAAAGAAGGGCACGTCTCTTCGGTGAAAGAAGGGCGCATCTCTTTGGAGAAAGAGGGGTGTGTCTCTTCGGTAAACGAGGGGCGCGTCTCTTCGGTGAAGGAGGGACACCTCTCTTCGGTAAAATAATTCTAAAATGTGAAAATATTTCACCCACCAAAGGGGACAAAAGCCCCTTTCGTATTCTATATATAGAAAAACCGAAGGGCATCATGTGTGTTAGTTTTGAGAGAAGAAAAGAGTGCTACCCAAAATACTATATCCGAGAGTGATTGAGGAATATATGTTCTACTTAGTGCTATATACAAGCCTTTTTATTCCGAAACAAAAAGGCGACCGATTGTTGGGAACAATTCCCAACACTTACGAGAAAAACTTGGTGTGGATACCGTGGAGGACGTACACGTGTGCGTCTAGTCAGAGGATCGACTCTTGAAATCATTCGTGAAGGCGTTGTGGGTCATCGCCGAATTGAGGATTCAAATACAAGGACCGATTTGAAGTCTTTGTAGGTATGTATATTCTCTACTTGTTTCTTCGTATTTGAATTTCAAATTGCATCAAAGGGATACTGGGCTCGGGAATATAATTTAATTGAAATTGAAATGCACGCTTCCGCCGCGTATCGATTCCCAACACTCAGCTCGGCTCGAGTTGCTCCGTGACGGCATGGCACTATCCAAGTCGGGATCGACATGCCTGGATCTTCTTCACATACACATCCATGCCCGCCCCATTTACCATCCCTAAGGCGACGGCCCCATACCTAGTACTCTTTATTAAAGGAATCCTTATACCTGCATAAATTCGGGAGACACTGTAAATTCTATACATCAACATCTCACGAGGGATATAACCGAACAAATCACAAGTGCACGGAATTTGAAGGTTGAGCAGCCGTGGGGGATCATCAATCGAACCTGATGCCCATAACCTCATTCATCTACATGACACTCTCGCTCTTCAGCTCAGCCGAAGAACAGATCCTTGTATTCCCTACTAAGAAAATCGTGTGCCATCGGGATATTTCCTAATGGTTCTTCTATCTCGTGCTTCCTCACTGGGCTCCTAAAAGTGAGGGAATGTGATCCCCCTCCCCCGGCTGAAATCAAATCCGCCCATCAAATCATAGAAAAAGGTAAGCTACGAACATGTCCGGTTCCAATCTTTCGTTATGCTCGTCTCACAATATCGACCAAAAACATGTATTAGGATCTAGATGGATACCATCTTACTGATCTATACTAAATATATCAATACCTCATCATATGATGTAAGAATATATCAATCAATACATTAGTGATTGTGATGTGATGTAAGTGAGTTGGTTATGCCTCAAGCTTTTGCTGGGTTACATTTTACTAAAGTTTCATCTTCGACCCCATTTGTGATTGTGATGTGATGTGTTCTCTCAAATTAAGAATGGGAATAACTTATCCGAGAGCTCTTAATGCGAAGGTGAATGGGAATCTTAAGCCGGTATATGTGCCGCCTGTTTATGTTTTCAAATCTAAAGAAAAACGTCTTCCTATTAAGTAAAGTTTTAATATTAAATTTTATAAATAAAAAAAATTAAATTAAATTAATTATAGTTAAATAATTTTGAATAACAGTTGATTTATTTTTTTTTTTAAAAAAACTGTGTAAGATTCTGTCCTATATAAACCTCATGCTAGTGCATTAAGGCAACCGCAATACATGCTCTTCTCATTCATCAAATCTCCTGCGGCACCTCGAGCCCCTCTTCTTTGCTTTCGTCATCGACCCATGCCAAATCATAGCCACGATGGCAGCGCGATCTCGGGGAGTATTCGAGGCAAAATATGTAATGCTTCCACTGAAACTCTGGCACTCGAATCGAGCCGATGTGGCTCTAACCCAGCAGAGGAACACTCGGCTCCCTCTGGCGAAAGGGCAGTCCATACCGAAGCCGAACCATTTCCGATAACTGGGGTCGGGTCACCCGAGAATAATCGGAGGAAACCACAGAAGGTATACACTGCTGCTGGTCCAAGGAAGAGCGCCGATCAGGAGAAGCCAAAGTCTAGGCAGGTAAAGAAGATCTTGGCCACCAGAACAGCTCGAGACCAGCCGAATCCCGATGAGAAACTCGAGTTACCAGATAAGAGTCCGGGAAGCAAGAGGGTGGGGGCCAACATCAACGATCGCGTCTCGGACTACATAAAGCGTGCTAAGCTCAGAATCAGGACCGTGACGATGACAGGTGGAGGGAAGGCTAAGGCGGAGAAGGAACCGGCAGGCCCCGACCGCTTCACTGACTATATCCGTAGGACGAAGAACAAGCTTCGGAGTACATTAAGCATCGGTCGGGGAAGATAAAGAGCTTCGTGTTCACTCGTCTTGTTTGTACGCTGTGGGCTGGTTTTCCTATTAAGCCATTATGAGAAATTATAATTTCATTTGGACTTGGTGAATATTTATTTACTCTGTGCACCAGTCAACCTTTCATGCCACGAGAACGCTAACTCAAGTTGCATCGCATCTGCGATCCTCCATAAAAGTTTCCTCCTTTCCTCTTCAAATTGTTATTAGTAATCCCCACTTCTCTGCCTCGGAGCCCTAATCCGCCATGAATTTCTTCAAATCCGTCTTCTCCGATGACCTCGAACCCGCCAACTCCGATTCAGCTTCCCCCAAATCCGGACAGCATTTGGCCGACAAGCAGGATCAAGATCGGGACCCTCCGCAAGATCAAGCTCCGTTGAGCTCTAACCCAAACCCCGGCAGTCGATGGGACTTCGGGGGCCTGATCAAGACCCTGTCAAGCAAATCTGAGTCCGTGATAGAAACCTATCGCCGCGATCTCCAGGAGTTTGGATCGGGGCTGAAGAAGGAGATCGAGGTGGCTCACGGTTCCTTGGGGACGGTGGGGCACGCCATTGACGAGTTAGGTTCTTCTGTTCTCCAAGGGACCTCACAGATCATCTCTCAGGGTAAGGAAGCGATCCTCTCTGCCGATCTGAGATTGGATGATTCGCCGAGAGAGAGCGGCAAGAGTCACGACGGCGATCAGGCATACCGGAGGTACAGTAGGTTTGATGCTCAGGTGCGTGCTATTCAAGGAGATTCGGGGACTTACTGTGATGAGCCGGAGGACTTGGATGACTATATGAAGTGGCGATCAGGATTCAATTTGGAAGAAAAGAGGGAAGAAATTAGGACATTGTCTGAGGAGAATGAAGTGGTGAAGAGCGTGTATGAGAAGGTGGTTCCAGGCACTGTGAGTGATGATACATTCTGGTGTAGGTACTTGTACAGGATGCATAAGCTCGAGCAAGCTGAGAGCTTTAGGGCTACGCTTGTGAGGAGAGCGATTTCAAGTGAGGAAGAGGAGCTAAGTTGGGATGTTGATGATGATGACAACTATGACAACGAAACGGGAGGAGTGAATGCGGTTAAACCAAAACATGGGGATTCTAAGAAAATTATGCAGGAGAATTCTAACGTGAAGGAGAATAGTGAAGCTGATTGGGGAGAAGGGATTTTGAAAAGAAATTTGGATGAGAAAGTGGAGTCTGGTAATGAGAACTCAGAAGAGGAGAAGGCATCTGGTGAATCGCATGAGATGCAGAGAAACTTGGATGATAAAAGGGGAGAGGATGTGACCAAGGTTGAGATTGTTGATAAATTTGCAAATATCCGAGATGCATCTCTGGAGAGTGGGCAAGTGGAAAAGGAGGTGGAGAGGAGCAAGGGTGATTTAGAATCTGAATCTAAGGCCAATCTGGCTTCCGGTATAAACGTTGAACCAGAGAAATCATCTAGTAAGGATCCTGAAACTGCCCGAGGGATGAGCCGTCCTTCAGCTTCTGAGGAGGAAGACCTTGGATGGGATGAGATTGAGGATCTGAGCAGCATAGATGATCAGAGAGTGTCCCATGGAGGAGGTCCGAGCCCAAACAGGGCTGAGTTGAGGAAGCGTCTGAGTGCTGCTGAAGAGGAAGAAGATTTGTCTTGGGACATCGGAGATGATGACGAGCCAGGCAAAGCTTGATGGAGCTCAGGCTGTGCTGGTGATTTCCTCCACATTTTGTCATAGTTCATTTGCTGTTCTCCAGAAGCATTTCTCTTTGTTGACATCTTTGTTAATTCAAGTGCGTAAATCCATGATGTACCTACCTTTATCCATTTCATCCACCGACTGAGACTGTTTATATCATTAAGAAGGGTTACATCATTTGGTTCAGTAGCTTGTCCATTTGCTAAATCATGGTCATGTCTTGTCACTTCCGCTGCCCAAGTTTTACTGTGCTCAAAGGAGTATTTTATGTTGTGAATACACTCGGAGGCTGGACCCTTAATCGAGCTGGCATTGCAACCTGGGTGTGTGGAATGCTGGCACATAGAAATTACCATGTCCCCTCTCGATTACCTCGACGGGGCTTCTGCAAGTTTTAGGATATGATGGCAAAGCTCTTAAAATGCCTATCCGAGACATCAGCGGCGCCATCGGTATTATGTGCGAGCAATTGTTGCCTGCTTTCTCCAAATAACAGTGCTACCAGTTTTAGCATCTCCTCTGGATCCAGAAGTCAGGGCTTACTCATGCTGAAATATCTGAGAAGGATTTCGACCGGGTCCTTGTTTACTCTGGAAGAGATTGGTGTTCATGCCCTTTTGACTGCCGCTATTCTCTCTCTCTCTCTCTCTCTGTTTGCTGTTACACTAGGGGGGGGGGGCTCCCATCGTGAAGTTCTACAAACGATTACAAAACGCTCACCACTGGCTTACTACAGCGGCTCCCGTAGCATCGCCGTCTCTGCTTCTGATTATAGTTTCATCATCCTTTGAAGAAGGCGGTGCTGTCTATTGTCGGTAGTGGGATTAGCCGAGTATCCCGATTTTCGCAGACCTGAGGTTGAGAGGGTGATGCCTATGTTAGGGGTGGGATGTGATCCTTATGGTTCTAAGACCCGTTAGCAGTACCAAGACATACTAGAGTAATGGATCAAGAGATGGCTCACCACCTCATCGATAAAAGGGGGGGAAATGAACTAAATCACCCGGTCAAATCTTGAGCTTCTTCGTTGCTCCTTATCGACAGACATGTCAACCTCATAATAGCCAGAAAACCTTTCTTTTTCATGTGCTCGATGCTTTCGTTCTTACAGCCGTCGGATCAACGTTCTCTTGGAATTTGCCATTTTGCTGCACCTCTGGGAACTGCTCGCTGGCTTGCATGCCAATGGGAATGCATCTCAGTCTGGCAACTGAGGAATTCGATTGGAGGGAACAAGGGAGAAATTCGAAAACACCAAAACTTTTTCTCAAGTTAAAAAGGAAAAAAAAAATTCACCGAACTAATAAATAAATAATTCACAAAGCACACCCTAAGAGAGACATCATCCAGCAGGAGACCACGACTCCACAGGGCATCCTCTTGCCCGGCAACTACAATCTATGTTCTGTATTTGCGAGGACTGAGCTAAACGATGTAAAGGACAGATATGGAAATAAAAGGAAACTGAGAAAAACTCATTTAGCAGAACCTGAGCATTTCCATTTAGCAGAAGCTCCGGATACCTTCTGAACACACGACAACTGCACGTCACGCCAGGGCAGGCTCTGCTATATGTGTTTCCACTGCCCGCGAAAGGTTGGGACCCCGTCCTCTCTGTGCTCGAGGAGGGAGATGCTTCACGTGCTTTTTGGAGGGGCCATTCCACGGGAGGAAGACCCCGGTCCCACCACCAGGGATCTTGACGGGGCCTGCTGCCATTTTGGGCACCGGGGGGAGCATCACCACTGGAGCAGGGATGATCCCCCATCTGGGCATGACCGCATCCATTTGTTCATAGCTGTGTGGAACTGTGGGGGTTGGGCTCCACAGAGTCATGGCACCATACGGCAGGTGAGCCAGGCTTGAGTCTGGCCGGACCCTGAAGAATGAGATGGCAATCCGCTTGTTTGGAGAAGGGCATGTCACGTGCCTCGCCATGTCACAGCTGTTTCCCCTCATCACCAGGAGAGACCTGCAGGCGATTGAGATTGATTACAGGATAAGAATACCGCTCACTCCAATCAAATTTCTTTCAAGGTAAGGTATCACAAATTGCTGTGCACATTGTCAAGCCTGCATTTTTTAGCATAATTGAAAATCTGCTGTAGCTTGGTTTAGCTAGCAATAGACTGAAAAATTCGTGTTCCGGTGCTACATCGGGTGAAGGGCAATATAGAGTTATTTTTAACTTCTTACCCCTCTTTGGGTGAAAGTGTGAATTTGCCTTTGTAGTTTCCTTCACCATCATTGACAAGAAACCGTCCGAACACCAGTGTCGACTCAGAGAGGAAGAGAGTTGAGATGGGTTGATCAAGATGAGGCGGTTTCCAGAAAGGCTGAGAATATTCACCCTGCATGGAAGAGCAAATACTGTAACCTCATCTGTTACATGTCCAAAATCACGTGAAGACCAGTCTTATTAAAATATCTTCCAGAGAGCCTATTGACTCGAAGTCCCTGTGGAAATCCGATTAACAGAAATGCTCTTTCTTCCAGAGGCCTCTCCTGCTTTCTTTTACATTTATTGACTGGGACACAATAGCCATGTCTTCTCAAGAGGTGATTTTGAAAATCAACCTAGTTGACCACAAAGCAAGAAATCACAGGAACCATAAATTGAATGTGAAATTCATTGGTTTGACCTAGATACTTGCTAATATACCTCGGAGAACTTCCCTTATCAACTATATCTATTGCCTCTTTCTCATGAAAAATAGAGTGTTGTTTCCAGATATCTCCAACTGCAGCCATATTTTAAAAGGACTCTTGAAGCAGCAAAACCAAGAATAGTACCTCATCAAAGAAATTAATGATGCAGCTATTTGGCTTCTTATAAACAGGTAGTAGCTGCCACTGAACCAGATGCTCTATGACACTTTGGAGAAGCGGTGGAATCGGCTGAATGTTACCTGCAAGCATTAACATCACCTGGCAGTCAAGCTTACATGTTTCTTTCATTCTCTGATTTCTTTCTAGAAGATGCATCTATCATTAACTATGGATGTAATCTCACTTGTCTCACTGTTAACTGCAGCATCCTCCAATCTGTGCCCAAAAATCGGAACACCAAACTGAAGCAGTTCTCGCTTGTTTCCCTTGATCTGCTTATTGAACAAAATATAGGTCTCTCCTGTAATGTATAAATAGATAAGAGTAAGATAATAAGAGCATATGTGAATCTTTATGTGTAATCAACCCGTGTCTGAGAAAAGTATTTATGACATAATTGAGAAAAAAATAAGGTACAGATGGATAACAGAAAACAAAAAAAATTGCATATTATTGATAAGAAATCCAGTGATGCTAAGCACTTAAAAGGACCCCTGGAACCCCCAAGTTCATATTTCTAATCGGTGCCACTGAAATGACGGCAATTTGCAATAACAGGAAAGCATGTGCAAGGGAAAAAATTTTCTAACAGGCCTACCTGATAGTTCTCCATTCTGACCAGCAGTTCGCAGATCGCTCACAAAGTTAGTCAACTTGGAGAGCTCAGAATCAGTGAAAATATTCTCGTACAACTTCATGCCTTTGACGAGATTCACCTGCCAGTCGAGCAAGGTGTTTTCCAATCACTAAGAGTGAGGGGCGGACACTACTGAAATTGGATGACATCAATTATACAACTATTCCTTCTTCTCATGCTAGGAAAAGAGAATAGGGCCATTTAAGTTTTTCCGAAAGAAAGAACTCGCCATGTGCCCTCTAACTGGCTCCTTGGCAGCAAAACCTTTTGTCAGCTTGATCTGCGGCAGACGTGACTCACATTGCCCATGGCTGGAACACAGCCTCATCTCTCCTGGAACAGGTTGCACTTCTTGGGATCCTGAAACCAAACGTGCAATTCGCTGTCAGGATAAAAGAGGGCAATGCTAAATTTACATGTTCATTTTGCATGCTCATATATTCAGTCGCAAAAATGGGGGGAAAATGCTTCAGATGTTAATTATAACGCTCCCTCTGCTATGATTTCAAAAGTTCACACAGAATCAGGTTTAACAGGACATAATCCCAATTTGCTGTTTTGTTCATAGACTTGGACATCACATTCACATCCCCCAGAGACTCCTTGCTCCTGAAACAATCAAGTTACTAAGCACTGCAAGCAAGCAAACTTTCATAAACATTAGAAACCTTCCGCGAGTCAAATAACTAGTTTTGTTGGTAACATGAACAAAGCACTTTCAGCGCTTTGCTGGGTAACAATCGAGCGCCTCTGTTAGTTTTCATTTATTTTCTTTTCAAACAAATTACAAATATGCATGGACACATGATAAAAATATTTTTCATTATCTTTTTAATATGAAAATGATTTTTCAACACAGTATGTATAAAACTAATCACTTTGTCCCCATTTATGAGAAAACCAGATGGAGACAGGCTATTAGGACATCTACTTGAACATCATGATGTAAAGAAAGAAGAGATAACTGTCACTCTGAAGTCTCAGCAGTGTGTTAATACATGTCTAGCAATAAAATTGAGAGGAAGATTATCCATAATTGAATACAATTAGGGTCTATCTGCATCATTTCCTAGTAATGCACGTGCGTGCATCAGAGAATGTAAACTAAACAGCTCGGATAACCATATGAGCAGCGCCATCTGATTCGTAAATTTTAAGGTACATCACACAAATTTGAAGCATTTTGGATGTTCCTTTTATTTCTCACCGAAAATTACAGAATACTATGATGGGATCGCACCAGTTCCTATAGTAATAAAGAAGTTTCTGGGAAAGCAGGTTTTTTTTTTTTGGGTCCTAGGACAAGTAGGATTGGAACGATGTCTGTAAAAGGTCAAAATAGCTGACCTAAAAATAAAAGCTTTCTACCGGTTGTCCCCTTGTTTTGTCCTCTCGCGTTCCTCGCTGTCTCATTGGATTACCCACCCCGACCACCTCGGACTGACCACCCAACCCGGTCAAGCCAAAACTGAATCCATTCCACTTCTCTCGGGTTGAACCCCAAGCCATTCAGCTCAGGGATTCCCAACGGATCCCGTCAGCTACACGGAAAACGCCCAAAATCCCGTGACAGTCCTCCTGAACTATGGTTTAAACTAGGACTACTATCCACCGGATGAGCCAAACTACTGACAGGGACGAACTTAGAAGGGTAAAATGCACTCGTGTTGCTTACAAGAAACATTACTATAACATGAAGCAGTTCTATCAATTTTTCCTTAAATTATCAGCTAATATTATATGGCTCCCAATGTCATTAGCATTTGTTATCAAGGCAAGTGATAGGGGGGGTTCGAGACCCACTTGGTGAACAATACTTACAAGAAGGTGTCCTCTCTAGCCAGTCTCATTGTGGTGACCCACGCACTAGGGCTATGAAAACACTGAGCAATGACTGCTGGGTCTTGCTGCCATGGAGTAAAAGTTATTTCGGAGAGCCCCCCAACAACCCAATCAGGTAAAGGATCATTAAATGCTCCATCAGCTGGATAAAAAGAGCTAGACATTCAACGGCCCTCGGAGACCTTTAGGAGAGACATATTACTAATACATGTAGATATGAACTATCAATCAGCAAACTTTACTAAAAATTTGTAGTTTAATTGGAACAAGCCGAATCTCAAATACAGATATTTGTTGATCTCTATACTAAAGGTCAAGCTTATGCAACAGTACTGACTGATGCATGTGATGATTGCTTTATTTATTTCAAGAAAGATCTGCCGCGGCCCGTGACATCACGGAGAACGTCTCTAATGACCAAAGATTTAAGGTTAAACTAACGGTCAAATATCGCAGCCGTCCACACCCCAACCCCCCCTCCCCGACGGGGAATTAAGAGCGATGGTCCCCGCATCTCAAAGTCACGAGCTTCAACGTCATCCAGGACGCCGCCCTACAGGAGCTAATTTTAGCCCCGCCTGCAGCGAATCGCAACCCCTTTCCGCCTCGAAAAGCTCAAATCTCCTTAAACCTCGGGAAAATAGCAACCACATGATACTCATCTCGTTGTTGTATTTTTTTTCCTCATTCAATCTTTTCCATGATTAATCAGTCACAGCATTTTATAGAATTCACTGAGAAAAAGAATGTAGTATGAATGAGCAAATATGATTTAATATTTTTTAAAACATGAGTTCAACATAAATAATCTCTAGCTATAACTAAAGAGATTTAGAATTTAATTTTATAATGGTGCACCATTGCCTTTATTATTCCTTTCTTTTTTAAGAAAAAAAAAAGAATATCTTATCACATTTTGTTATTATATGGTAAGCCAAAAAAGGGAGATCCTCTAGAATCTGGAATCTTCTTGGGAAGTGGACAGGTTTGAATTGAATTCCTAGTCCTCCGTTGAAATTATGGTAGATGGTTGCTTTTTGAAAATTGCATCAAGAGGGGACAGACCTGGCAAAATCCGCCCGGCCTAACCTGGGCACAATAACGCCATGTTAGGCTAAGGTTTATTGTGTCGTGCTAGTACGGTTTGATAATTTTATTGGGCGTGCTAGACTCGATGATTCACGGGCCAGGCCAGCACGATATTCCAATTAGGAAAATTAAAAATATATATAATAAATTATTAGATAATATTAAAAAAAATAAAAAAAATTACATTTATAAGTTCACTTGTAATTACAGATAAGTTATAATCAAACAAAATTATTGTGCTATCAGACCGGATCAGGGCTACCCCTATCTACACGGCACGATATCCTAAAGGGCTATACTTAAGCTAACCCTTATTGTGCTCTCCCCTTTATCATGCTATGCTGGCACAGCCCGATAAGATTGGGCCGCTACGACGAATGCCATCATCAACCGCTCTCCCCTTATTTTTCTATCACTCCACTTTTAGAAAATATCAATAGATTTTACCATAAAATCTAAAAGATAAAATGAATTACAAATAATAAAAATAATATATTAACACTTTTTAATTTTAATATCTATTTATCTCTATAATAAGAGATAATTTACCATAAAATCTAAAAAGTAAAATGAATTATAAATAATAAAATAATCTTTTTACATTTTTTAATTTTATTACTCATTTACCTATATAATACTATTAAAACAAGAGATAATTGATATATCCTATCGTCCCAACCCTGTCCTCACATGCCACTGAATCCGTCAATCCAAATACATCCTTTTGGAAAAGAAAAAGGAAATTGAAAACCCTTTTTTTCTCATTTTCTATTTGTTTACCCCAGGGGCACGTGCTGATAGTAAAAAGGGCTACAAAATTACATGAGAAGAACAGGTATCGCGCAATTAACAAGAATTTCGTGATTGATCAGTATTAGTTTTACCATGTCCACCAACCAAGCCCTGAGAAGGCATCCTATTTTACCACTCCATTGGAATTCACTGTTTGGTTTTGATGTCATCACGTGATCTTCGGGAAAGTTGAATTGCCCAATCGAAATGCTAATTATGCCGGAATTCAAATGGACCTAATCGATGATGACGACGATGACGGAGGACAGGATTATGATGTGGAAGATGAAATTGGACTGGAAAATGGCGAACTCGGTGATCGGAAGCTGAACCGAGATAAGAGAAGCGGTACTCACCTGAATCTGCGATATCGCTATCAGCCGAATCTTCTTCCTCGTCCATGACCTCGCCGTTTCCACCCTCACTCCCATCGCTAGCAGTCGTCTTCTCGGCTAATTCCTCCTTCCCATCGTCCAAACACGTCTCGATCTCTTTCTCTGCCTCCTTCACGACCTCCTCGGCCTGGCTGCCACTGCTAACATTCCCCTGCTCACCGCCGTCGGCAACTTCGGCCTTGTCCTCCTTCCCGAGCTTCCTCTCCGCGACTCTGCTCAGCTCCAGCACCACCTCAGCGACGGAGTGGAACTCTTGCATATGGAGCACCGGAATCCAGTTCATCCGCCGCCGGTGGACGGCCTGGAAGACCGCCTCGTAGTCCGGCAAACCACCGAGCTGGGACAGGTGGCCGCAGAGCGCGTCGATGATGGCATTCGCCGCGGCAAACTCGCTTCGGAACCACGAGAGGATCACGTCCTTAGCGAAAGCGTCGGTCACCAGCAGCGCCGGCGGCTGAACCGGGACCGCCGGCGGCGACACCGGCGGAGCCTTGTTCACCGGCGATCCAGGACCTACCACTGCCATCGGCATCAAGGCAAGCTCAAGCTTCAACCAATTCCGCCTCCCTCTGATCCGCGGAACCTAGACTTGGTTCGTGTGAATTCTCCCAAGAATCGGCGTAAATCAGCTCTCTAGAGAGATCAAACTGCGGAGCAGCGAGAGAGAGAGGGGGACGGAGTCACAGAAGGGAGCGGAGGAAGGTGGCTCGAAGCTGAAAGAACGGGAGGTTTTATTGTGGGAGGTGGGAATTTATATTTATTTGGTAGTGCTTTAAATTTATTTACTAATTTATTTTTTTTTCATTTTATTTGTTCATTATTTTAATTTCAATAAGAAATAGCGAGCAGCCTGCGGCCTACTAACAAACTAATCTATGCTCTCACTCAGCCGTAGATCTCAACCTAACATGACGTGCTTCTGTTCTGTTGGGTTCCAGACCTTCTAACACACTGGCCGTCAATTGCCAATTGCATGGCACCGAGCTGTTCATTTCTTGTCTATTTTTCGATCACGACAGTTCTAATAACACATAACAGAGGAGCAAATGCTATGGTAGGAGACGGTGGAACTCGTATTCGTTTCATCTCACATGAAAGTATACCACGGCATCGAACTGACTTCTACCGGCTTTATCATGGGCTGGTGACATGGTGGAAGAGGAAGGAGAGGCAGCCGTGGTCAGATTTCGGGAGTGGTGTTTTGACAATCGAAGCCAGGCGTGGGCTGAAATCACGAGTCTGGGCACGGGTCATGAAGAGGGGAGGTAGCGGTCCTCGCGGGGAGGTGCCCGCTGAAAGGGTCCCAGTCTTCTAACATTGATGTCCTCATTCAATCATACCATTCCTCACATTGCCTTAATTCCAATTGACTTATAGAAATTAAAATACTTCTATTTTAAGTAATTTTATAATTCTTTTACCTCGAGTGAAGTAATCTAGTTTATAAGGCAAATAACACGTAGCATATTCAAATAAGTGCCTATCTGATTACATATTGAATGAGTACCATCCAAATATAAAATAAATGAGTCATGGTTGATGGCAACTTGGCTTTAACTTGCGAGGAGGTGATCCCAACAGCACTAACAGTGATGAGGAAACAGTTTGGTGGAACCGTGGAAGGAGCTGAGAGAGAGCGAGAGAGAGCCAGCAACGCACGCGCGCGTCGCGTGGGGTTGAAGGATATGGTGGAGCGGACAGTATAGAACAGAACGGAACAGAACAGCACATTTTAAGTATGGCTAAAAATCGGCGATCGGTAATACGAATTTAAGTGAATTTATCATGAAAATAATTTAACTTTTAATAAAAACAAATCGAATATGGAATGATGAAAATTTATTAAATTTTTTATTAATATATTTGAGCGAGAAAAAGGGCTTGGAGGAGTCATTAATTATAGTTTTTCATTCTCATGAAAAAGGGGTGAAGTCAATAAAATGATTATTTTGAGGATGGGGGTAAATTAACGTGCTTGAGTTGGTCTGCCCTAAGAAATAATTGCTTGATGAACAATAAAAACTAATTATCGCTTTTGACCAAAGATAAAAAGCATTAATTATAGCCCTTTTCTTGCTTCGATTTTTTTAAAAAAAATTATATTATGGTTTTTTTAACCAGAATTTAATGTCCCATGATACTTCCTCGGTCGGCGTTGTTGTACTAGGTCTTGTCGGCATGTCGGGAATCCTCGTTTGAAATCGTGCCAGGTAAATTTTTATGATTAAAAATGTCAAATTATGTGATTATACTATTATTTTAAAAATTAGATCGAGTTAGTCAGTTTAATTGAAAAATGACTACTCACAAAATCCTATTTTTAGAGAAGATCAAATTACACTTTAAATAAGATCAATTCTAGTTAAATCGGTCAGTTTCTGATTAGACCAGCAAATTTAATTGAATCAATAAAAAATTGATAATTTAAAATAAAAATATATAAATATTATAATATATTTATTTTATTTTATTATACGTATACGTCTAATCTAATATAATAGTTATATTAATAATTTTTATTATAAATTATATTTAAATTATAATATTATGTACATTTATTAGTAATATTATATTATTAATATTATTTATTAAATATACGGTTCGACCTACTGAACCCCGACTCGATCCATGAACCTATACCTATATCGATTTTCGGTCCGGTCCGCAGCACTGGGATCAACTGAGAATATCTCTTATACAATGTTGAGTTACTGAATTTAACGCTGCGTTTTCTATGTGGTAGGGGGTGATGCAGGCACGATAGTCACATTCGAAGTGAAGCACGTTATAAATCCTACTGGTTACCTTGCTTCGAGGCTGTTATCGACATCTTTCACACTTGATTTTGTTATAATCCTAGAACAGGTTAAGTAAATTACCGTGCCCGGCCTCGGAAGAGATAACAGTCCCCACGATTATCAGGACAACCTTACATGGGTAATTAATTGGTGCCTTCGCCTAGGGGACATCGACGAGAACGGAAAGCCTGGCCTAATTGCCAACAAAATTAGTTGCCAACACAGCACACAGCGGAGGCTCAAAGACCCAACTTTTTCAACAACCCTTCTGCTCATCCCTGGCAGATGCTGTCTTGAAGATGTATCGATTTACAGGCAGATCAGAAGCGTCACTTGTCCTCGAAATGTTTCGTTACTTGTCGCCGATTCTCGTTTCGCGATATACTGAGGATTCCCCGGCGCTGGTTGATCTGTTGTGGTCACAGAACAATCGATTATTCACGGGCAATTATAGAGAAGAAAGATAAGGTCAGTTTCCGATCTACCTCTCAAAGTGTCATTCTAGTAGTGAAGTACGACTCCCTGGCTCATCGGGTGGGCTCATCCACGGTACAAGTACCATAAAATTTATCAATTTACAAGGTTTAGATAATGTAAGACATTCTACCCTCCAACCCAATAATTGTCAGTAGAATTTCTGCTACCTTTCGGTCTGCAAATATGCAATAATTTGCATCAATTATAACTCAATTATTCAGCTGACTTTGCCACAAGTTTTCTCCAATAGTACTAACAATCACCTTCCTTCTCCCTAGATGTGATCCCACTTCTTTCGTTTGGTCCTTCGCTTGTTCCCGTGCTGTGACCTGATAAGACCGGGGGCGGCACGAATTTGCCGCCGCCTAGAACTAGCGTGGGGCAAAGACTGAAGGGACACTCTGGAAGAATAAAAGGAACGGAGAGGGCAATCACCAATCGGAGATTTTCTTATCAACGAGTGTTGAAGGAGAAGGGCGCTTGTAAGTGTAGTACTTAAGCATTGTCGCAGCCATCCGAAATGGTGACAGGCCACGTGCATGTGTGGAGCCGCTCGGATGGCCTCTGATGGTGCGGTGGGGGTGGGACCACCGATGAAGGTCCGGTAGTGTTTAAGGTCAGTGGAGGAGGGACTTGGATCGGAAGGTGTGCCCGTGCATGGGTCCCGCGTTAGCTCGTGGTAGGATGAAAACCTTCCACCCGTACATGCATGCAGTTCTCAGCCTACCCAATTGCGCGCCTTTTTTTTTTTTTTGTTTTCTCCCCGTGCGCTCAAAATCAATCGATCGTAATTTTTATAACAATTTGATAAAAAGGTGACTGGAAACTAAATCCACGGCTGTCAGCTCTCTACTTGAAAGAATTAATCTCTCAATTACATCTATGATAGAGATTTACGGAAGAGGAAAGACCGACCGGTGCCCGTTACGAATAACATATGGACTTGCTCTTTCCCTTTTCTCAAAGGCATTCTGAAGTTTCTCTTATACGAGAAATGAGCTTTGGTATAGTAGCACAGTTTTTTACTTGATAATTGAGAGATTGTATGTTTAATTCTCATCGTGACTTCTTACATATTTCCTTGTGGGGAATAAAACTCTCCTGGCAATTAAATATCACAGGAACAGAACCAACTCAGTCACCTTCAATAGTTCTCTGGAATTGGGGGCAAAGCAGAGATGCAAAGCTTCGGGGACAAAAGTGAAAGTGAAGCAGAAAGACTGCTTAAGACAAAACCCAAAGCTCTGGCGATACATTATCGCTATTCTCAATGGCTAAGAAAGCCCATATTTAGTTATTATCAATGAGATTTTTTTAAAAAAAAATCATTCAGTTATTTCTTTTATTCGTTTTTTTGGTATAAAATCTTGATTATTAGTAATAAGTAAATTAACTATCCTGATAATTACTGTCATTGTTATTGAAGAATTACTTTATTTTTTGAAATTTTGAGATAATATTATTTAATAAAAAAATTTCATGCTTGTACGAGTTATAAGGTGGGTTTCATAATTTCGTAATATTGTCCTCAGCAATTTCAACTATTTTTTTGGGGGATAAGTGCAGTTTTTGTCGTTGGGTTTCTGAAAGTTGGTGGTCATAAAGGTTGAGAATAGTATGCTTCTTACTCACCATATCCCAAAAGCTGCTGTTGATGAAAGTTGTGCTTCACTATAGACCACATTGACATGCTAAATCTAGAAAGTAGATTCTTCCACTAACTTTCTCATCATTTTACCATAATTTTTAAAATTAAATCGGACCAAAAATCGGTATAAACATAGGTTCATGGATTAGATCAAATGTTCAATTGATCGAATATCATATTTAATAAATAATATTACTAATAAATTTATATAATATTATTATTTAAATATGATTTATAATAAAAATTATTAATATAATTACTATATTAAACAAGAGTTTAACATAAAATATAAATATAAGTTTAGTAAAATAAAATAGGTACATTATAATTTTTTTTAATTTTAAGTCTGCTAATTTTTTCACCGGTTCAATGGATTCACCAGTCGGATCGGGAACCGGCCAGTTCAACCGGAGTTGACCACAATGAAAGTGCAATGGGGTTTTTTTTTTATAGGAATCGGATCGGGTGAGTAGCCGATTCCTAATTGAACCAGTCGAACTAGCCAACCGGTCCGATTTTTAAAACTATGGTTTATACCATTATAATATTTAGAAAATTAACAAATCCTGGCTCTCATTCATATTTGAGCGTGCACTGTGCACTTTTCATTCAAGGGTAATCTTTTATAGCCGTAAATTTTATCATTTATAAGACTCAAACATGAAATTTACTTGAGAGAGGTAAGTGTTGAATATCAACGAACCAAACCGACCGACGTTGTATTCCACCGAATCGACGCACTGGGGAAGGAAAGGCAGAGGGACATCCTTCTTCAATAAGAGGAATCTTTACACTTGCATTTGGCTCAAGTTTTACCAAAATCATTGATGTCCAGGAGAATCAACCAAAAAGCAGAGAGAGGGCAAGATTTCTGACTCCCTGTTTGCGGAGCCGTGTTCGCAAGCCCCAACCAAGCCGAAAGAGTGGCCTGGGACGAGGGGGGGCCCCGACCAACCTGGTAGAAAAGGTCTTATCTTATTTACCTTCTCCTCTTTGCCTGCTCCTGTCATTTAATGTCCAGGTAGTGGACATTGAAGGAGGACCATATTGAAAGTGCCCTTCAGAAGTGTGGCAAATTGGGTGGACCATCGATGGCCTTTGCATAGGGTGGGGGGGTCAAACCGCAGCACCCATTCAATCATACACTCAGTCACTTCTGTTTCTCCACAAATTCTCTTCCTTTCTTTGTCATTTTATCCTCGACAGATGCACCAGAGCACAACCTATGACTCTACCGTTATGTTCGTATGCATTTAATTTAGATAGGGCAATATAAGTACATGGGGTTATACGTTTCAAACTATCGTGTGCAGAAACTTCGGAATTTTCCTGCAACTGTTCTGTGAAATGTCGAAATATACGTATGTATATGTGTATTCTTTGCCACCATTCCCCGTGGTAGCAGATTAGGAAGTTTGAAGTTGCTATTTGCCAATGCTTTTCACTTTGATATGTATTGTGTCGATTTCGATTCGTGAAGGATATGAGAATCGTTACCCTAAAGAGCATCCACTTACAACCACTCAGCGAGAATCACATGAGCAAGATAAAAAGCAACCTCATATGCCGGTTGGCGAGGGCTGCCTGTCTCTTTCCTTTTTTCTCGTGCATTGGGTGCTCGCCTTTTTCTCACATTTGGACGGTACAGAAACGTATCCACGAGAGGTCACAACTCATGGAAGATCACAAAATCATGAGAGCCTGTCCACTGATTGGAGAGGGTATATATATCTTGGTTTAGCAATACCGGCATCCGAAAAGTCCCGTGTCTGTTCGATCCTACGAGGATAAAATTTTTCAAATCATGAATTTTCATCACCTACATGACTCAAATCCGAGACTTCCCCCGAAGAAAATCGTACCGAATCACCTTAATCCCATGTTGGTAGGAGAGGATATATATTATCGTTATGCGTTGATACTTATATTCAGTGTTTTCGAACTCGATCCATTTCGCTGAGGCGTAAAACTAGATATGCTCATAACTTATTTTCCCTATTTATAAGAATAAAACTCAAGATCTTCCTCACAGAAAAGATGCGTTAAAAATAGGGGGTATGTTTCAAGAGCTTGCATGTTAACCTTCGAATCATATTGTATCGGTCTACTATGTACATGTAGCTCATGTTGTTTCATGAAAAGCACGTACCACCGTGGGTATTGTAGAGTGGTTCGGTACTTATCATCCCAATGGGAGGACTCAAATTTGAGTCCCACCTGCGGCGAGGAGCTCTTAACCCCTTAAATGGACCGATTCGAGGCAATCCGGATTAGTCAGCTAGACAAAATTCAATTAAATACCGGCGGTTTATAAAAAAAAAAAAAGCACAACATATTCTATCTCTTGTCATGTCGACCAGTACAATTGGTGTCGGCCCCAGGTCAATGTCTAAGGCTCTCAAATTCACATGTGATAACTCGACGGGTGGCTTAACTGCGACTCTTAATTCGTCTAAAAGGCCAGTCTCCTACGTCTTCCGACCGGTCAGGTGGGTCCTAAATCAAAGAAGAAAGGGGAATTGGGACACGCCAGTTCTCCGTGACCAGCCAAATTGGCGCAATCACAAAAGCAAGCGCTGATGCATGCGTCTCGATGGAGTAACTGAATCGGCATCCATAACTCACAACAAGGACAACCAACATGGAATATGCCAAACTCCTCAGCAACAAAACAAAAATTTGAAAGTTCGAATCAGATCGTCCGACTTTCATTTTATATTTGGTAGGCCGAGGTAGAAACCCCTCGAATTAACACGGTGGAATGGTTGAGAACGGTTCGATATTTATTTCCCTGGAATCAAATCTTTGATTTATTCTTAATAAGGGAAGCTTATGGTAAGAAGAAGATCGACATGATCCCAAACCCGAATTAATTAGAATCTTTAATCACTCGATGCATGTTTTATTATTCAAGTCTAATTAGTCTCCCGACGTCACTAAGCTCGTCTTTCCCGTCCTCGCTGCTCCCGTACGTGGTCTTCTGTTCAATCATCGAACAACCCATCCGTGGCTGTTAGATAGAGGAATCACAACCCTCGATGTAAGACAACATGTTGAGGGCATAGTTTTTAAAACCGGACCGAGCTGGGAGCCGGTCAAGGTATGGGTTCGTGGGTTTATGGGTCGGACTGGGGGTTCAATAGGTCGAACCGCATGTTTAATAAATAATATTAATAATATAATATTACCAATAAGTCTACATAATATTACAATTTAACTATGATTTATAATAAAAATCATTAATATAGTCATTATATTAGTCTCAGATTTAACATAAAATAAGAATATAAGTATAGTAAAATAAAATAAGTACGTTATAATAATTTTTTATTTTTTATTTTTTATTTTAAGTTGACGGTTTTCTCATGGGTTCAATTGTGTTCACTGGTTTGACCGGAAATTGGCCGGTTCAACCTGATTTGACCTAATTTAAAGTGTAATTGGAGTATTTTATGAGAACCGGACCGGGTGAGTGGCCGGTTCCAGATCGAACCGGCCGGCCCGGTCCGGTTTTTAAAACTATTGTTGAGGGTGTGAGTGGGGTTTATTCATACAGTGCTGCTGCTGAAAAGGAGTTCCATTGAGCGGGAGAGCACGCACAAAAACGAATGCCTGTGGCTAGGCCGTTGCTTACAGCACAGTGTGGAGATCCGGGCCGACGCCAAAATCCGTGCATTTAACGAGACACAAAATGCCCGTAAAGGGTACCGAGATTCTGTGGGAGGAGCTGTTCTTCTCGTGGGGGTGGGCGTGTTCCTTTGAGGGGTCGGTGGGGGTGTGGGTGTGGGTGTGGAGTTAGTTTCCAAAATTGATACGGCTCCGTGGATTGACTTGGAATGTTCAGGAGAGGTTTAGTTAGGACGGGGCTTCTTGCTCATAAATTGGGTGACGGAGAGATCCTCGCTGGGGCCGCCGCCGCCGACGATTGATCGGTCCCCTCCCTTTGTTCCCTCATTTCCTGTAATCCGCCCGCCCCCTCACTTTTTCTTTTTTCCGGCATTTGTCGTGAATGGCAGGCTCTGTGTGGACTGTGGACACAGCACAGAGCTGTCATGGGGCCTCTTCGCATTTAAATCACTCGCACTCGTTCCATGAGAAAGAAACTTCCACTCAAATAAATAAATAAATATATTGTTAAAAGAAAATTTAAATTAAATCGAACTCATTGAAACTTTTGATATTATATTGCTCCGAATAAAAATCAAATGTTGTCCTCAGAAGACTCTGTCCACATAAGCTGAGGGAAAAGGAGAAATGAGAAGGTAGGTAGAGGAACCTACTCTCAAAAGGGTAAATGACATACATCGGTATCTATCTATCTAAGAAAAACAGTAAGTTGTAGTTTGTCCCATTTTTTGTATGACCTAAAATGCATTTAGTAAAATATAAATTTAATTAATGAAAAAAATGGGACATGATGATCATTTTTTTTGTAAAATTACTTTGATAATAATAATTAATACTTAAAGTTTTATATTTTATTTTTCTTATACTAAAATTATCTATTCTAATTTAAAAAATTGGTCCATTTATATATTTAAATTGAATTTCTCAAATTTACACATCCATTTTTGCATATCCTTATTATTATGTTGAGTTATTTTAATTGCGCTTAAATTAATATGTCTAATAAATTTCAATACGATGATAATTACTGTACGTAACACATGTTAGCCAATAGTATAGAAAAATCGTTTTGCAATAAAATACAAATCTTTTAATTGTTGTAACATTCCTGTGCAATTTTTTTCTCCAAAAAGCCGGTGACGATTGGGCATAAAATCTTCAAATTGCGTGACAAAATTTTACAAAACTTCCAATTTTTTAATAGGCACCACTAGAAATTGGTGACGTGGCTATTAATGATATCGTTGGACTGAATGTGGGGGGAGAGGTGCCCGCGACGACGGGGGTGCCCCTCGCTGGATTTGCCGTTAAGCTTGTCAATTTGGGCTGGCTTCGATGAATGCGGGCCGGCGATGAATTTTGGCCGTATTGGCACAACCTACCATCTTAAGTGACCCGAAAATCCTAATGTAGCTACGAATAATTCACGCTCCGGGCACTCACGCTTAGTTTGAATCACATAAATAATTAATTTTAAAAACAAATTTAAATAATTTTTACAGTATAATTAATTTTATATTAATTTTAATAAAACATTAAAAATAACTATTACCATATAATTATATGTATATAATCTATTTTTTAAATTTTGTAATAACTTATTTTTATTATAAAAATTATTTTTATACTTTTTAAACTAACAAAATCTAATATCCTACAGTCTGAAAATTCGATTTTTTCATGTTCGGCCAACTACATGCCAAAATTTGACAACTCATCTGCCGCCCCTGCCTGACTGCCCCCCTTCCCTTCCCCCACACTACTAAAAAACATAAAATTTTAATTATATATACATATATACATATATATATTATCATAGAAAGATTCGGATTTATTTTGAATTATTTTTTTCACCCGATAGCAAATATAGTTGACTTTTCTTTTGTATATGTATATGTAGTTGACTTTGATGAGATACCGAGACCATCATTAAAAGCGAGTCCTCAGCCCAACTATGACGCCGAGTTCATGCGGCCCATCTCACTTGACCTGACCGCCGGATAAATCCCAAGCACGTAAAGTAAGATTAGGAGTAATTAATAATTGATACGAAAATTAAATCAAAATTATGATTAATCATGCTATCCCTTATTTTCTTTAGAGGTAATTAGCATTCCGTGGGATTAAATTAATAATTTAATCGAATGGAATTAACGTCTGATCTGGTTGGCCCATGAGTTGTGGCCCAATCGGGGCAAGGGTTCAGGGTTTTACTCGCACGCCTCCATTCGCTTCGCTGAGAGTGGAGATTGATCCTCGCAGGATATGCAGGGCAGAGAAGAATCGGAGCTGAGAGGGATAAACGGGAGAGGATGAGAGGACTACGGATTCCTTTGACGCAGACGCAGAAAATAAGGCTGCAGAGAGCGCTGCAGAAGCTCGAGTCTCTGTCCTCGAAGGCCAACTCCAACGCCTCCGTCACCGTCGCCGACTCTATACCAGTCAACTACGACGACGGATTCCTCAAGTACTCTGACCTACTTCTATTCTGTCCATTTCGCTCATGCAGGCATTCTGTCTTGCATCTTACAAGTCCTTATATTCCAATCTTGAAAATAATTTGTACATTGATGATTTGTTTACTGTACCGTTGTTCCTGTGAAATTGATAGAAGGAAAGTTCTATGGAGCTGGGGTTTTTATTTCATTTTTAATTTTGTTGGATGAACCAGAGATGAGTTCTTGAGTGAACGAGGTCCTCGGATTACGTGATTGATTTTTCTTTGGCTTTATTGTTTAATTAAGGGGGCACGGGACATCTGAGCTTAATGGTGAAGTAGTTGCGACCGTGTGTGGAGTGGTCGAGCGGGTTAACAAGCTTGTATATGTCCGCACTCTTCGAGCCAGGTAAGTGGCAGCATTACCTCAAAAGCAATGGGAGTCTAAAGAGCAGGCTTTTACTGTTCAAAGTTTAACATGACAAGGTAGTTACAATCGTTGAGTTAGAGTGGATACTGGTGTAGGTACAAGCCCGAAGTTGGAGATATCATTGTCGGGCGTGTTGTTGAGGTACACTCTGCTAAATGATCAATGACTTCTTTTCTTTTCTTCTTTTCTTTTTTTGATTGGTAAGGTGGCTAAGGGTTAAATGATGAATGGCTTGCTCAACGGTTAATGGTGCCTGACTTCTTTCTCTGTTGATAAATAGCTTCCCACTTTATGTCACTGTGGCTGCGAGCACCTACATATACGCCTGCAATTTAACAGGGCTTGTCTCAACCTTGTCTATATAGTTTGGTTTGAGGAAGATTTTCCTTGGTATATGACATGTGATATGTTTAACCTATTCTCTAACCCCTTATTTGGATTGAGGTTAAAGGAGGGGAGAGGGAAGGGAATGGAGGGGAAGATTTTAAGCGATTTGACTATATTATTCCATTTATATGAGTTTATAATTGAAAAAATGGGGTTAATTTGGACATTTATTTCTTTTACCTCCATTCAACCCTGATTCGGGGTTAAAAAAAGGGGCTCTAGGAGGGGTATGGAGGTAAAAGTTTAACCTTCTTTCACCTCCATTAAAATTAGAAAACAAACAAGGTGAAATACTCCTTTCCCCTTCCCCTTCATTCACCTCCTCTCAACCCAAAACCAATCAATTCCAGTCCTGATCCTTGTTATCCGTTCCTCCATACTCTATAGTTATCGAGATTGCAATGTTATGATGGCTTCTTGCTTATTAATTATAAAAACTTGAACCTTCATAAAAGCTAAAAGTTTTGATTTCCTTGCATAATGTTCGTTATAGCGGGTATCATTAAACTGGTACATCAGTTATTTGTCATCGTTGATTCTTCTTGTCAGGTTGCCCCAAAGCGTTGGAGAATTGATATAAATTATAGTCAAGATGCTGTTTTAATGCTTTCTTCTATGAACTTGCCTGACGGGATCCAGGTACCGACATTTTTCTATACAGTTTAATCCTTTCTGGTGTATAGGCCATCGAAAATTTTCTAGATTTCATATCCATTTACACATGAACTCTAATACGTAATGTGTCATTAATATGGAAAAATACTGCAAAATTTTGGATGATGAGAACTTTATTACCTTATTTGTCAAGGGCTCACTTGCTTGAACTATTGGATGTGGCATTTACTTTTCTATTATTTGTAATTGCTAGAGGCGACGAACTGCTGTGGATGAGCTCAGCATGCGCAGCATTTTTGAAGAAAATGATGTTGTGTGTGTAAGTCCTGTACATGTGGATTCTTAGATTCTAATACGGTGTACCAAGTCAGATTTCTTGACCTATTGTGGTCTCTTGTAGGCTGAAGTCCGTGGCTTTCAGCATGATGGTTTGCATCTTCAGGCAAGAAGCCAGAAATATGGGAAGGTTTATTTTACTTGCCCCCCTTTATAATTGCTCTGAGCCACACAAATACATTTTTCTTTGGTCGATATATGCTTTGGAAATTCTTATTTCTTTGTTACATTCCTTTGCTCATGCTTGTAATCCTGTCTTGCTTTTAACATTTCAATATTACACGAAGAAAAAAATTGAAAAGATGTTTGAAGCAAACTAGAGAGCTACAAAGTTAATTTGTACAACCTTCTAACTGACAGAATCAATGCATCAAATTTATTTCACCAATATCAAGTTTTTTTATTAACTAGAAGTTTTGGAAGTTTTATCATCTCTGATATCACTATGTTTTCTGCAGCTTGAGAGGGGACAGTTGCTTTCAGTCCCTCCATATTTAGTAAAAAGACGAAAGCAACACTTCCACTGTATTGAGGAGTACGGTATTGACCTGATTCTTGGCTGCAATGGGTTCATCTGGGTAGGGGAACACATGGAACCGAAGGATGATATGGTGATAGATGATCAAGCTAATAAGTCTGAGCACCAGATCCTCAGGCCCAGCAAATACTCGACAACCCTTGGAGAACAAGAACGAGCATACACTCCCTTGGAGACAAGGCAGTACGTCTGCAGAACTGCCAACGCAATTAGAGTCCTCTCTACTCTGGGTTTCACCATCACTATAGAATTGATCGTGGAAACTGTTGCTATGAGCATGTCACTGGAGGAGATCCACCAGATGCTTGGGTCTGAGTTTTGTGTCCAGGTTGCGGAAAGAGAGGCTGAGAGGAGAAGCTCGGCAAAGAAAAAAGGGTGATAGATCAGCTAGTGCTGAACATCTTTAGCTGACTCTCTCTAGAGATCCTGTGATCCAAGCATGTTGATCTTCGTGGTAGGGAGTATGATGATTTTTGCAGGAGAAACCTGTCCAGGTCTCTGAAACTGGACTCTAAGTGAAGATGAGCAGTGACGTACGGACCTCGAATCAAGGTTCCAGCCTATTATGGGTATGGTCATGCTGCCATTTCGAGTTGTATTCTGTTTGAAAGTTCCATTCGATAGATTGTAGAGCTCCTGTAGATACTCTCCCTTTGCTTTCCATTTTCCATATGATTTTCGTTTTCGCTTTTTTATTTCCCCCTTTTTCTTACTGAAAAATGTTATTTAATGGGAAGAAATTGTAACAGTCACGACTAAAATGGCAGAAAAACGTGTCTGAGGATGACGTGAGAATAAGAACGCACCAATTCCTCCTTGCACGCGTAGCTATCTGCGATGTCATGTATAGCATACTCCGTACATAGACTTATCTGGAATATTCATGGTTGAAGGAGAATGAATAATTTCTCGTTACAAAAAAGAAAAGAAAAGAAGGATCATGAACAGAAGATGACATACCAGTTGCTTTCTCGCGAGACATTGTACAGTCGTGCAAAGGGTAAATACGGAGCATCCTCAACAAAAGACAGGTCAGACAGGAGAGTAACTTTGTTTCCATTTTTGTACTTTTTTTTAATTGGCAACTGACGCACCAGAGTATGATTTAGTGGTGTAAGCTGAGGTGGTACAAATGATGTTGGTTTCCCTGTCCGTCCGGCCAGCCATTAAAATCTAAAGTTCATCTTTTGCGGATGGAGGTGTTATTTGGAGGCATTCTTCATCCCAGTAGTAGGGGAACTTGAGTTTTGCAGCCGTGTGAGGCACCGACCAGTCTTCATATATGAACCTGAAAATCAAATTTCACAGTTATATTCTTATAACTTGGCTACTCGTTGCATTTTGCCTTGACACTCGGGCACAGATCCTATCCACATGCCTTGACAACCGAAAAGTCAAAGAAATATGGTCCGGAACAAAGACAACCTACATGAATAGTTCAAACAGCCAGAAAACATGGCATGCCTGAAATATTTACTAGAACTTTTATCAACACTTGGTTGAGATGAAATGATTGAGAAAAGGAGTCGGCTGTGGGAGTTCGATACCACGGAGCAATTTTAAGATCCTGAAGACAAAGGCCAAGAGGAAGAGAACAGATGGGAAATAGGATGAGGAAAATAAAAGTAATGATGTCTTACACTTTTACTGGTGGACGTGATACTATGACAAGCATCTGCAAATCCTCATGTTGATTAGTATTCCAGACCTGCAACAGCAATGCACTTGTGCTCAGCAACACTACAAAGTCACCCACATCGGGGGCCACAGATGTATCCATGTATAAAACAATAGTGGGACCACAACAACACATGGCTAATTTGATAGCTGCTTAGAGAAGCCTTTTGAAGTTCATCTAGCATCTTGGAAAAAATATGTAACAGAACAGAAAAAATGTGGTCGCTCATATCCCAAGTTGTAAACCTATTGGTATTTTATGATTTACTGAAGGATTCAATATTTTTTTCTTTTTCTCAACAAATAGATATGAAAAATTCAATTACTCTCGCACAAGATTCATAGGCAAATGCTAAGGCCATGATCATGCCAAGATTCCACAACTTGGAGCAGTACCTCCACACATATGGCTGACACTCCCAAGCCTTCCACGATATTGTCTCCACTATGGTCCATATCCTCTAAATCTCAAAGAAATTGCCATTTCCCTCTCCTCCTTTCTTGACTAGATATGTTCCGTTCAATCATGTAACTAGTTTGCTATTAAATGCTGACAATTGCTAGCTAAATTTAGAGCAAAGGTTTGTTCTTGTCTGGGAATATTTATAAATAAAGATTTCAAATATGTGAATCCACTGTTTACTACCTGCAAAATTAATTTCATGCACTTTACAAAGATTGACATTTCAATTTTCAGAAACCTTTATGCTGCTTGTGTTAGCTCACACATATCTCATCCTTTGGAATGTGGCACTCTATAGACATGAAATCCATAGTCAGTTTAAATTGGGTAGAGTTTATTGGTAACCAGTGTTCTTGGATTGCATTGCACTCACTGGGGACATAAAAAAGAGCTTACTAGTATTATCATTTGTTGATTGGACATAAATTTTAAGGATAGGCTAGTTGGTTTGCTAGAGTACCAGCATATGTTCTTCATCTCAAGACTAAAACAAGCAACCTGATAACTTGATCAACAAATGTCCCTCTGGCCATACGATTATATTAAGAGAACTAGTGAAGCAACAGTGGCTTGTTTGGATTTAGATAAAGAAACAATGCAAACATGAAGATGAAAGAAAATGCAGCTACATTGCATTCTATTTTCTAGTTCTTTAGTAGTTTCAACAATCATAGATTTTATAAAAAGAGACTTGAAGCAACAGCATGATGGTCCATTACTAACTCCTACGTAATTTGAATCATAAGTTTGTCCAAAACCTTTCATAGGTGAGACCCAAAAAGTCTAGAGCACAGATTGACAGAATAAGCTCTGGCTTTGGAATATCAGAGGGTAAGGATTCCTATAATTTATCTTGTTTACTTTTGCTCAAGTATGCTGATTTGCACTCTTTGGTGTGTTCTGTCACTGCTTGCTTGGCATTAATTATTCCAGATCAAAGATGTCAAAGAAGGGTTCAAAGAATAATGACCTGGTGAGCATCATTGACAGGGATGTGAAATGTGCTGTTTGAGAATATAGGGTACTCTTGAGGTGTACCAGGGTACTTGACATGTGAATTTGAGGCAAGATAGAGAGTACCACTTCCCTTGAGAACAACAAAAACTTCTTCACAAGAATGCCTGTGAATTGGGGTATGAGATCCAGGAGCAAAAGTTTGTAGCCACACTTCAATCTGTGAAAAACAGACATTTCAACTGAGTGACATTTTACAACAATGGATTAGCAAGTGTCAGACAACAGGTACATATTCATGCAATTAAAATTGTACGGTTTGGTGCCCATGCAAAGGATTAGAGTTCCGTAGAGATTGACGTTTTTTGAACCGATGGACAGAAACTCAGGATTTTATATGGGAAACAAATTCACAAATTTGATACCTCTTTCATCCCATGTAAGACCGAACCTGCGACAGTTATGTGGGAAAGACCCCCTCTTCCATAGTTATCCTGAGGCAGCTTGCTGATATTCCTCACTAATGGTATACCTGCAAAGAAACAAATGGAAAGCTCTGAATTAAAAAAAGAAACCGAAGCTCATAGCAGTGTAGCAGCATAAAGTGAACTCAACGTGCACATCACAAGCGGCCACAAATATCTCATACTCACTCTCTTCAATAGAGTTTAACCAGACGGAAAATCTAAGATGAAAAATCACTCACGAGTAAATGGAAATACGCCCCAGGTCCAGACGGACTTCAGCTTCACTCAACCGAAACCACGCTTTCCCATTATCAAATCAAATTCAGCAGTAAATCAACTGGTTTTTGCCCTAATCGTGAGTCCGAGCCTGAGCTCTCGTCTTTCTCAAGAACAATTCGAAGCAACTCGTCACCAGCCAATCAGTAAGTAACATGGAGCTGCTTCAGTCGAGGCAAGGCAAGCGCGAGAAAGAAGCAACGATGTGAAAGTAGAAGTGCAAGAAACGCTTACCATTGGTGGAGCAAGGAGAAGCTTCGGCAAGTGAAGAAAGCAAGAAGAGCACAGTGAGAGCAATTCCCGGACCTGACATCATTTCTAATGGCTTCTTGTCGTTTCTCTTCATCTGAATTCTGAAAGAAACCATATCACGACAATAGGAAACTTCCACCGTCGGAGCCGTTCTCATTGATTCGGGCCGGGCCGTTCATTTCCTCAGATTGACTGGCACCGCCCAATGAGGAGGACACGTGATGAAGCGCAGTCTGATGCACCATCATTAGATGTAGAGGTGGTAAAATTGGACATAACTTGATAGCCCGACACGAGTCTAACTCAATAAGACCATGCCTAGGCCAAGGCTTAGGCTTATTGCGCTTATCATAGTTTTAAAAATCGGACCGGATCGGCCGGTTTGACCAGGAACCGTCACTCACCTGGTCCGATTTTCATAAATAATCAAATTACACTTTAAATGAGATCAAATCTAATTGAACCGACCGGTTCTCAGTTGAACTAATAAATCCAATTGAACCGGTAAAAAATCGATCAACTTAAAAATAAAAATAAAAATAAAAACATATTATGATGTACTTATTTTATTTTACTATCATTATATTTATATTTTATGTTAAATTTGAGATTAATATAATTACTATATTAATGATTTTGATTATAAATCATAGTTAAATTGTAATATTATATCGATTTATTAGAATATTATATTATTAATATTATTTATTAAATATATGGTTCAACCTATTAAACTCCCGGTCTGAACCATGAACTCATGAACCCATACCTTGACTGGTTCCCGACTCAGTCTAGTTTTAAAAACTATGGCACTGACAAAATATCATGTTGGATCGGCAAGGTTCAAAAATTATTAGGTCGGTCCAGATTACCAATTACTGGGCCGGGCCTCCTTGATAGTCAGATAATCAACCTTTTTATTATCTTAATAACACGAATAATATGGACATAATAGTAAATAAGAGATAGATTAACTGATGAGTTCGCGTTAATTGGGCTGGCCTAAATGACCCAATAATGCATTTTGGACCGTGATTGGGCCATTGACTCATCGGGCCATGCCAACCTTACCCATTTATCTTTTCCGACTATTCTGGCATGGACCGATGAGACGAGGCCGGCCCAAATTGCCGTGCTTTCAATTGGACAGTCTCGAGTTACTTTTTAGTATTAGAATCTGCCATCATGACGATTGACGGGCACTTTTTAAAATGCAATTGTGCGCGTAATAAAGCACACACACCGTTAAGGGTTGACATGTCAAATATATATTCGTTTGGGTCCTACTTGAACTTACCTTATACTTCAGGGGTTTTTGGCTAAATATTTGAAAACTATTAAAAGGAAAACTGGAGAAAAATTTATGGGGAAAATGAAAACAGAAAATACTTCACGTGACAATGTTTGTCATAGTTCTCTCTGTCGATTTTCGGACTTCGACATGGAACAGAAACATCATCTTCTGCTGCACCTTCCCCAATCGACGGATGACTTCCAATTAGACTGTTAGTTGAAAAATCTTTCTTCTTCTCACATCCCGATCGAGTTTCTACTTAACATTTTCTTTCTCCCCTCTTACCCTTTCCGTAAATTGACTCTTCACTCTCCTCTCCTCAATCTTCCCTCAAGGATTTCGTAACAATACCCGCTAAGCAAGAGAATGAGTGGATCTATCGTCTGGGGTTCGGCAAGTATATGCTCTGCGAAATGAGGTTTCGTGATTTGGGCTGAAATCTGTAAGGGGTCTTCAAAATTCTCTGGTTCCTGAGTGTCGTTTTCATTGAGCTGATGGGGAGTTTCCTTGTTGGGTTCGTGCTGCCTCTCCTGTTTCTAGCCGGTAATAATTTAGAACTCCGTATAGCCCTTAAAGATTCTTAATTGGGATCAACTCAGGGTGGAAAAGTTGACTTATTTGTTTGAGGATATGCTTCCAGAGGTTATTGCAACTCTGGGACATGAGAACTTTGTGGAGAACATTCTGAGTTATATTGATGTGCTGGGTAGTTTTGATACTTGTTGGAAAGTCTCTTTTGCGCTGATAAAAGTTATTGTTGTTTTTGTTTCGTTCCCTGTTGTTGCAGCCGGTTCGATGAACTGGAGCTTGATAGGTCTCATTTATGTGGTAGCCTTCCTTGTTTTACAGTTCAATGCTTCGAAATTAGGTGAGCCTTAAGCTTGTTTTGGTTTCATTTCTCATATTATTATCGTGTTTGTCTGAATTGGATTTGGTATGGTGTCTTCTGGCTGGTAGGATAATGCTTAGTTTTGTGCTTATCATTTATTTTAGTTCTTAAAAGCTTAAGCTTGAAAACAGTTTGCTGATGATGTATATTAAGCTGTCTTAACACTCTTTTCATGGTATTAGCCAGACAGAATTTTTGGCATACAGCCGGATATTCTTCCCTTATGTATCTTATGTAGTTTAGAGGACAAATGTTGTCTTGCCTTAGAAAGCACAGTTGTACAACTGTATAGTAGAGTATTTTCGCCTTGCTGGGTTTGAGGAATTCTCCCTACACCTCTTCTGTTCCTTTATCTTGATGCATGGCTGGGCGAGCTTGACACATGCATGATGGACCAAATGTGGACAAAATGAATGCAATAGAAAAGGGCTGCTATGACTTGAAATTGGAGACTGTGTTCTAATATCCTAATATGTACTTATTGTTTATCTTTCCGCATCCTCTTGATGTGATATTAATGAATTTTCTTTATTGACTACTAAAAAAAATGCACTTATTGTTTATCTAAAAGCTTGTGCTTGAAAGTTGATGCTCCAACAATGTCAGTTGAGCACACTTTAGCATTGTCAACAATTAAAGATTTTTTAATAAGCAATTTTATTAGTGTTCACCGAGATAGTGTTTGGCAGGGTTTCATTGCCGCAGGCATTCGTTATTGCTTTGGGCAACGATTACATTCTCTCTTCTAGTCATCCTTTGTCAATTGGCTGTTCTTGTTTTATGGGCTACTCATGGAGAAAATTGGAGCACAGCAGTGACCTGGTGGACAAAGCTTTTTGGTTTCCTGATGTAAGAAATTATGCAGTTTATTTTCTTCACTGATATGTCTCTGCTTACTCTCCTAAATTTCGTTTCTTCTGATATTTGCAGAGTTTACCCTTGGAGATCCCCTGTTGTAATATATTTTTTGGTATTACAACTGTCTGCAGTTTTTGTTGCTTTAATTGAAATATACTGCAGCAGACTTTATCTGGTTACATGGCAATTTCCAGGCTGGGGAAATTTCTTCTCTTTTATTGAACATCTGGGTAAGAAGTCTGTCTCTTGTCGAAATGAGATTTAAAATGCTATGGTATTTTAACAAAAATTTATTAATGTTCTTTATCTGCCTTTGCCTTGTGAAAGGTTATCGAACAAGGAATGCTTGCTGTTTACTGCTGCCTGCTGTTCAACTGGTAGTGGGAATCAGTCAACCTTCATGGATGTCTTTGCCCTTTTTTATTGGCAGTTGTGTTGGTCTTGTAGATTGGTCTCTGACAAGCAATTTTCTAGGTCTTTTCAGGTGAAACCTACTGTTGCATTTTGCCTTTTCTTCCAACTCACTTCTTATACATGCCCATGCGTATATAATTGGGTTCAGTCTATAATTTAGGGACTTTTTGGATTTTTTTCCCTTTTAGAAGTTGCTTTTAATCAATTAAATTTCCTTAAATGCTACATGTAGTCAAATTGTTTGTTAGAGCTGCGATATGGTTGGAGTATAGTAACTAAAATATTGGAGTGGTAACTGGTAATTTTTGGCTAGAGTTCTTTAGATGATTGTGTGTGTTAGCAGTTTGGTGGAAATTAAAAGTGACTTGGTTTTAAATCTCAAAAGTATCTTCACAGGTTTTTTTAAAGCACGTTTCAAACTCATTCTTGATTTTGGAAGTACATCTTCAAAGAAAATTTTTTAAAAGAATTTCATGATTATTTTCCCCAACAAACTAGCAGTTTTTTTTTCTTCTATAAAAACAGAAGCTGCTTTTGAATTGAATTCTGCACTTCTTAGCGTCTTGTTTCTTTGTTATCATGAAGGTGGTGGAGGGCACTTCAGCTCTATGCAGCTGTCAACATTGGTCTGCTTTACATGTATCAGCTTCCAATAGAGTTCCTTGATGTGTTTCGAAAGATAGCTGATTTCATTGGTTTATATTGGATCTCTCCAAAATCTGAGTGGCCAATGATTTGTTCTGGCATTTCCCTTCTACTTTTCTATGTAATGGTAATTACTTCTTTTTATCATTTTCCTTCTGACAGCTGTAAATTGAGTTAAAAGAAAAAAAAGAGAGAATCTCTTGATTTTTCCTCAAAAAAAGAAAAAGAAAAAGAAAACTGTTACTCCTATCTAGTCACAGTGCTTGCCTGCTGTCAATGCATCTTTATCTGATAATTATCAGTGACATATAGTTTTTCCAGCATTAGTGGATTCCTATGTTTGTTGTGTTCATTGATTTTGATTCTGTCTGTCTGTCTCTCTCTCTCTCTTATTATTTTTTTGCTGATTTGGTTTTTACTGCAGCTATGCAGTGTACGATCTACATTGGAAGAGATGGAATTCATTCTATCAAGTGAAAGCCATCTGACAGAGCAACTTCTTCCTTCCAAGTATTCATTTTTTATCCGTGAATCAAGGTATTTGCAAGTTTATTGGATCTATTAATCATTGCGCTACTGATCTTGTAAGAGTATTGAGGAGTTTTTACTAGTTCTGGGCTACTTTAGCTTGCTAGTAAATCATACATCTTTTCTGGGGGGAATGATATCATTTTCCTGCTCCCATATTGAATTTTACACTTCAAAATAATGTTTATTATTTGCATTTTATTTCTTCTATATCATCTTATTTTACCCTTTTGGAATTGTACATGGTTTTCTCTAGTGTTTTTTCATTGTCCTCCTGCTCTTATCTTGTATTTTTTGTTTGAAATCCCCCCAACCAATTCAAAGCATCAGATCAAGAAGTTGAATGTAATGTATGGATTCTTTTATTGATTGATGGAAGGGTCCTGATGTGGCTTGTTTATCTTATTTGTAGAATCTTCAGTTATTGATGCATGGCAATTTCTAGTGCTTACGGTCTATTTCATTTTTCCAAAAAATAGGTCTGGTGTGAGGCATACCAATATGTTGTTAAGGGGATCAGTGTTCCGAACTTTTAGTATAAACTTCTTCACTTACGGTTTTCCGGTATGAATTTCTGAACTTTTCTTCTTTTGTTTTTGGATGGTGGTTTTATTTGTTTTTACAATGAAATATTTGTTAGAGATTTCCATTTTATTGTCAAACCATGCTTGGACATTGTCAATTACACCTTCCTGTTAACTTAAAATTTTATCTTATAGGAAAGTTGGTCAGTAGAGTATCACAGTGAATGTTCCAGATTCGAGTTTTTTCCCATTTATTTGTTCTCTCTGTTTCTATTTGCATATGTCTAGGGAAAACTGCCAATTAACTGATTGTCAACTTGAGAGTTAATTGTGTGGTTCATACTATGCTTTTCTGGGAGAGTTCCTTTCACGGCTGATTAAGGTAGGAGTATCTTTTATAGTTGTTCATACGGACAGTGCTTTGGCAGAAATAGATATCTTTTGTGCTTGCAGATCTTGTAAAGTTGTAACATAAATGAAGCTAAAGAACTGATTGTGACATTTGGTGCAGTGTAATAATATGTTCACATTCATTTTCTCATTTTCAGATTCTAATACATTTTAAGATGGTTACATTTCTTCTAGAGACTTCTTTAAGTGAAGTGGTTCTAGGACTGCAGTGTTTCAATTCCCATAAGCAATATTAGTTAAACATGAAATTTTGATGAATCAAAATCATGGTGTGGATATTGTTTCATCTGATAGTAGTTGTGCCATGTCATATATGTTTCTTATATGCATTATTGTATAATACATTGGCTTGCCATTAATTTTCAGCGGTGAAAGTGACAGGTACCACTATTTGCTCTCTCGTTTTGGAGTTTCCACTTTGCAAGCATCTGCGCCTTTGGATTACTTGCATATGTTGGATATAACATATATGCCTTCCCTTCTTTGTTCCGCTTGCACCGCCTAAATGGGCTCCTGTTGGTTTTTATCCTATTATGGGCTCTGGGAACATATATATTCAACGTAGCCTTCTCATTTTTAAAATGGAAACTGGGGAAGGTATCTCTCTCTCTCTCTCTCTCTCTCTCTCATCTTTAACATTTCATTTTAAGAGCCCCCTGTTGGCCAAATGGTTAAAGGAGTGGATGGACTCCATATGCTGCTCTTTGTCCAAGCTCACATTTGATGTGGTGTAGCCATCCATATAAGTTTTGTGTCCTGGTCATTTTACATTGTCTTTAATAAGTTCCATTTTAAGTTGTTGACAGCATGTATGCAGGATATGGATATTTGGGAGATGGTTGGATTGTGGCATTATCCAATACCTGGATTTTTCCTCCTTGCTCAATTTTGTCTTGGGGTCCTTGTTGCCTTGGGGAATCTTGTGAACAACTCTGTTTTCCTGTGCTTGTCTGAGGAGTATGGACAACCTCTAGATGACAGCTCTTTCGGAGAAGGTGAGTGGACTAGTAAGAGAGTTTTTCCTAAGTGATGGGTGTGTTTATCTTTGTCCTTGCTCTATTATGATTCACTGGGTGCAGCCCACAGTAATGATTGCATGGAATATCTTTTTATCAACTCTAGGTATTTTCTGTTGAACCATTCTTGATATATATTGCTGAACAACTTTACCCATCTAAGATGTGATGATGATGATTGATCAACAAGGTTTCATGGCTTATTTTATAGCTTGGATTATTAGAAATGCCCTCTTCCCGTTTATCTCTGTTCTCCAACTTCAATCTGTGTTTACGAAGCTTGCTAACCAGCTTCTTTTGTGGTCTATCTCTTTTCAAAATGTTTTCCCTGAAAACAATTTCTTTCTTTCTTTGTTCTTTGTTTACCTTGTGCTGAAATTATGAAATTCAGAAACTGAACTGTGCTTTATCAACAACTCTCCTTTTTTTTTATTATGCTGAATGTGCTTTATCAAAACTTAACACAGTGGAGAAAGATACCAAAGTATTGATCGTGGCTACTGTTGCTTGGGGACTAAGGAAATGCTCTCGGGCGATTACATTGGCTCTGATATTCCTCATTGCGATGAAACCAGGCTTCATCCATGCAGTTTATAGTATGTTCCCAACCCCCATAACGCACACCCCCACCCTCCTCTGAAACTTTCATTATCAATGTCCCTGAGATTCTGGAAGTTTGACTTTTTTGCCATTTTCTTTTCTATATTAATTGATTTGGGCCTTTCCTCAATCTATTTGGCAGTGCTATTCTTCCTGATATATCTTTTGAGCCACAACATCAATAGACGGATGCGTCAGAGCCTGATTCTCCTCTGTGAGGCGCATTTTGCCCTAGTATATGTTCTTCGAATCAGTTTGATCTCTGAAGCATTGGAAAAAAGTGGAACACTTTGTAGGGAAATTCTTTCTCAGTTAGGTAATGAGATTCTCTTTGAAATAATATTAGAAATAAAGTGTATCTTGTCTATCCAGTGAAGGTTCAAAATTGTGATTGGACATTAGCATCAAAATGACTACCACAGAACTAGTTAATGCACGAGTTCATGGGTCCTCTGGGGTTTGCGCATGTCCCACTCATTTATTGGAAATTATCCCCAAAAAATTTTAAATATACATAATACCTGGTAATACTTGTTCCTTGATTCATTGAGCCAGTTATGAACTAATATTTCATGTTGGTCCATTGTGTTCTTCCTAAGTTTTCACAATTAGGACATGAATCTGTAGGTGTTAGCATGTCATGTGAATATCATATCATTTATCTCCATGTTAGGCTATAAAGGACCAGTGCATGGAATTATTCTTTACTATAAACAATGCACAAGCGTAGATTGCTGAGCTGACTTGATACCAGGAGCAAGTTCGGCTTTACTGAGTTTATGATGATTTCTTGAGGAGCATCAAATGTTACTATCAGCAATTAGACTTATATATGCTGCTACCTTAAGTGTTCTGATTCTTCTGGCCAAACTGATGTAGGTCTTCTGGAATGTGACATTTGGGAGTTCGTAGAAATAGCATTTCTCGCTTGCTTCTGCACTATTCATAATCATGGTTTCGATATGCTATTTTCATTTTCGGCAATTGTACAACATTCTCCAAGCCCTCCGATTGGATTTAGCATTTTGAAAGCTGGCTTAAACAAATCAGTTTTGTTATCAGTGTATGCTTCTCGAAACAGCAGATGCAGCCAAGGACATTCTTCCTCAGGTATAGTTTTACTCAAACCTGAGCTATCGAGGTGAAATCTAATTAGTAAAATTTTATTTTTTTAAATCTTTTTCAGCAAGGTATGTAAAATTTGACTAAAACAAAATTTTTAGTTGAAAGAGATTTAAACAAAATTTTACTAAAAATACATCCAATGATTAGGTCCTTTTTATGGAAGCCAAAAAAAAGGATTAGATCCTTTATCTAGCAGTAGTTCTCACAATTTTTGGTTGATTTGTTTTGCATAGTATCTTAATCCTCCTTCCTCCCTCTCTCCATCTTATATGTTCTGAGGAAGACCAACTCTTAAGAACTCATCTGTCTATTTTCATCGAAATTAGTACATAATGTCACAGGCATACATAATCTAGATTATTTAACTTGAGTAGATAAGAAATTTGTATGACTGTTGGAATGATACACTCACTAGTGCCATTGATTCCTGCAATTTGTTATTCTCAGAGAGGAGGATTGCTTTATTTCTCAGTGCGATTGGGCAGAAGTTCCTCACCATCTATCGATCTTGCGGGACTTCCATCGCTTTCTTGACCATTCTACTCACAGTATACCTCATGAAGCCGAATTATATCTCGTTCGGTTACATCTTTATCCTCCTAATTTGGATAACAGGAAGACAACTAGTCGAGAAAACTAAACGACGCCTCTGGTTCCCGCTTAAAGCATTCTCAATTGCTGTTTTCCTCTTCATCTACAGCTTGAACACCTTCTCAAGCTTTGAGAAGTGGCTCCTAGGTTTGCTTGATCTGCAATTTTATTTGGGTTATGACTCAGAAGCTTCCTTGATTGTAAATGTCTGGCAGTCTCTGGCAGTAATGATAGTGATGCAGTTGTATAGCTATGAGAGGAGGCAGAGCAAATATAGCCAACTACATGACCCAAAGCTCGAATCTGGCTCACTTGCTTTCATCAAACGGCTCTTGATTTGGCACAGTAATAAAATATTGTACATAGCATTGTTTTATGCATCTGTGTCTCCAATAAGCCTTTTTGGGTTTCTCTATTTGGTTGGGCTTATCATTTGCTCCATGTTACCTAAATCTTCTCGGGTTCCATCAAAGTTGTTCCTTGTTTACACAGGACTGCTAGTGATAGCAGAGTATCTATTTCAGATGTGGGGGATGCAGGCTGGAATGTTTCCTGGGCAAGAGCACTCTGACTTAGCAGCCCTTCTGGGCTTCCAGGTGTTTGGTTCTGGATTTTGGGGTCTTGAATTGGGCCTGAGGGGTAAGGTGCTTGTAATAGCTGCCTGTACACTTCAATATAATGTCTTTCGTTGGCTCGAGAGGATTCCACCATCCATGTCAGGCAAAGAAAAATGGGAAGAACCATGCCCTTTATTTATATCTTCAGAAGAGGGTTTCACCAATTTTTCCATTCACAATGGAGAAAACAAGTGGGATGGCGTGACAAGTAACTCATCACCTTCTGCAGCTTCTGGAAATATTCGAGCATCAGGTGATTTTTCTGGAATTCGAAAGTATTCCCTCAGATATATATGGGGGAGCAGTCAAGAGAGCCACAAGTGGAACAAGAAGAGGATCCTCACACTGAGAAAGGAGAGATTTGAAGCCCAGAAGTTGATCATAAAGGTGTACCTGAAGTTTTGGATTGAGAACATGTTCAACCTCTTTGGCCTTGAGATAAACATGATTGCTCTTCTCCTGGCAAGCTTCGCATTGTTAAATGCTGTGTCTATTCTCTATATCGGGTTGCTTGCAGCTTGTGTGCTTCTTAGTCGTCCATTAATTCGAAAAATGTGGCCACTGTATGTCTTCGTGTTTGCGTCCATTCTAGTCCTTGAATACTTTGCCATATGGAAAAATGCACTATCTCCGAACCCTGTTATCCCAAGGGATGCTGATGTACATTGCCATGACTGCCCAGAAAGCTCAAAACACCTACAATTTTGTGAAAGCTGTTGGTTAGGTAAAACTCACTGTTTTCTTTATATTTCCGATTACTTAAAAGACTCTTCTGGATCCTTTATTGTAATATGTAATAGTAGCATTTTTAAATGACTGATTTCCCCCTCACATCTGCAAGCTACATTCGGCATATTCATGACTTGGAAGAATATGGACCATGAATCAACACTCTTGAGAAAGACGGGACTGGATCAAGGAATACTAGGGCTTGGAGCAAGAATTTGCTCACCACTAGGATAAATATGCAGTTTCCTCTGAGTATTAAAGTATAATGTACTCTAACAATTTATTTTGACTATAGTCTAGCATTGCTGGTTTGTAGGGTATTGCTGAATGAAATTCAAAAGTTGCATCTATATAAACTTATTTCTTCTATCGTTTCTCTGAGTCAATCAAAATTAGAGAAAATTTTGCAATCCTTTTAAGATCTAATGCTGGTAATGTTGTCATTGTTTGTCTATTCATGTTCTCTTTTCGTTCACTGTAGGTCTCATTGTTGATGATTCCCGGGTGCTTATCAGCTACTTTGTAGTCTTTATGTGTGCCTGTTTAAAGTTGCGGGCAGATCGCCTATCCTCGTTCTCAGGGTCCCACACATACCGTCAAGTCATCTCTCAGCGCAAGAATATATTTGTCTGGAGGGATCTATCCTTTGAAACCAAAAGCATGTGGACAATCCTTGACTACCTGAGGCTCTACTGTTACTGTCATTTACTGGATCTTGTCCTTGCTCTGATTCTAATCACTGGGACACTCGAGTATGATATCTTACATCTCGGTTATCTCGCCTTCGCTATGGTTTTCTTCCGAATGAGGCTGGAGATACTCAAGAAGAGGAACAAAGTATTCAGGTTCCTCCGAATATACAACTTTGTTGTTATTGTCCTTTCTCTTGCATACCAGTCTCCTTTTGTGGGGGACTTCAGTGCAAGGAAGAGAGATACAGTTAATTACATATTTGAGGTGATTGGGTTTCATAAATATGATTATGGATTTCGGATTACTGCAAGATCTGCTCTTGTGGAGATCATAATATTCATCCTTGTATCACTCCAATCAT
Source organism: Sonneratia alba (assembly GCA_900174645.1). Lineage (NCBI taxonomy): Eukaryota > Viridiplantae > Streptophyta > Magnoliopsida > Myrtales > Lythraceae > Sonneratia > Sonneratia alba. Next base: position 771,883 of record FWPY01000047.1, read on the forward strand.
TCATGTTCTCTTCACAAGAATTCGATTATGTGTCTCGATACCTCGAAGCAGAACAAATTGGTGCAATTGTGCGTGAACAGGAGAAAAAGGCTGCTTGGAAGACTGCTCAGTTGCAACATATTCGGGAAGTGGAAGAAAAGAAAAGGCAGAGAAACATGCAAGTTGAGAAAATGAAGTCCGAGATGCTCAACCTTCAGATACAGCTTGATAACTCGAACTCAAGTGTTGAGAGTGTAGGAAATTCTCCCAATAATAATGCAGGGCTTCGTAGGAGAAATGTACCATCTGCACATCTAGATAACAGCCTGCTTATGAAAGAGGAAACAGGTTCCAGGAAAATAGAGCATGTCTCCAAAGAGGAGATGGCCTGCTCTTTTGAGTCATTCCATTCACCAGTTAGTACGACTTCTGAAAGTCCACCCCATTGCGAGACCACTGAGATAGAAGAGGACACTTCTGATATTTTTTTACATAAGTTGGAAAAACAGGAGAAAGCTAAAGAGCAATCTCGGGAAAACCCAATTATTTCGGCTGTTCAGATCATTGGGGACAGTGTTTCTCAGGTCCAGTCAATAGGAAACCAAGCAGTTAACAATCTTGTAAACTTCTTGAATATCAAGCCTGAAGCAACAGACTTAAATGAGAACAAGTGTTTTGAGGATGGGAAGTATGATCAGATGGAGAGCCAGAAAAGGGACTCCCCCATAAATCGATCATCCTCTATGCAATCTGATATGAGCACAGATGCTGCGAGTCTCCAGTTAGGAAATCTCTTGAGTCACATGTGGGTCCAGATGCAGTCAAACAACGATGTTGTCTGCTACTGCTGCTTTGTCCTTGTCTTTCTATGGAACTTCAGCCTTTTCTCAATGGTTTATCTCGCTGCTCTCTTCATGTATGCCTTGTCTGTGAACACTGGACCCAGTTATGTTTTCTGGATTATAATGTTGATTTATACTGAATTTTACATTCTTATTCAGTATCTTTACCAAATAATCATTCAGCACAATGTTTGGAGCTCAAATATGAGCTTGCTCCAGGAGTTGGGATTTCCCCAGCATAATATAAAATCCTCCTTTGTTATGGGTACAATGCCTCTCTTTCTTGTATACTTGTTCACCCTCATCCAAAGCTCAATAATGGCAAAGGATGGTGAATGGGCATCTACAAATGGATTAAATTGCTGCGCAAGTGTCCGTCTTCAGAGAAATCAAAAGCTCCAGTACCAAGTTGTAAGTATCATGAAAGGTGGGATGCGGAGCTTCTTTTGGTACTTGAAATCACTGATACAGGGAGCAGAATCCCCTCCCTATTTTGTTCAGGTTTCCATGGATGTCCGTTCATGGCCTGATGATGGGATCCAACCTGATAGGATTGAATCCACGATGAACCATTTGCTCCGGACAGTCCATGACCACAGATGCAGTGAGAGAAACCCAATCCTCTGTCCATATGCAAGTCAGGTCCATGTTCAGAGCATTGAGAGAAGTGCAGAGAGTCCAAATGTGGCCCTGGCTGTTTTTGAGGTGATTTATGCATCTCGTCCTGAGGGATGTACAAATGCTGAATGGTACAGATCCTTAACTCCTGCAGATGATGTAGCAAAGGAGATTAACAAGGCTCAGACATTGGGATTTGTAGACAATATACGATCTCCATACCGCATACTATCAGTTATTGGTGGGGGGAAACGGGAGATAGATTTGTATGCCTACATATTTGGTGCAGATCTGACTGTTTTCTTTCTCGTGGCTATGTTTTATCAGTCGATCATGAAGAATAAGAGTGAGTTTCTCGATGTATCTCAGCTCGAGGATCAGTTCCCAAAGGACTTTGTCTTTATCTTAATGGTAATGTTGCTGTATAATCTCCAGCAAAAATTTTTATTACATTCTGCCTTGTGTCCTAAAAATGGGTCAGACTGACTGACCAGTAAATACCTAGTCCTTTAGGAAACCAATTGGTTTTTCTTCGGGTCAGTCACTTTTTCCTTAACATTAAATGTATTTCTAACAGTATGAACTTTGATTTGGCAGGTAGTCTTTTTCCTGATTGTGCTTGATCGGATCATTTATCTCTGTTCATTTGCTATTGGAAAAGTGATTTTCTATCTTTTCAACCTTATTCTCTTTACATACTCCATCACAAAGTATGCTTGGCGAATGGGGCCGTCCTTGCAACAGGGAGGAGGATTAGCGCTCCGTGCTATATTTCTTGCAAAAGCATTTTCCTTAGCTCTTCAAGCCATACAAGTGCGGTATGGAATTCCTCATCAGACCACCTTGTATCGGCAGTTTCTAACAAGTGAAGTCTCCCGTGTCAATTACTTGGGTTATAGGCTTTATCGGGCTTTGCCTTTCCTCTATGAATTGAGATGTGTACTTGACTGGTCATGCACCACCACATCCTTGACTATGTATGACTGGTTAAAGGTATTTGTCTCTCTCTTCTTTAAACTTTTCTTATGTGATTTAGGTCTCATGTGGTATGTCTTTTCACTGAATCAAAGTCTCGAAAATTAGAGGAGGCTTCAGATTATGGTTTAGTTTAGGAGTGCTATAACTCCTATACTTGTTTATTTGTTCTTCTCCCATGTCTAGCTTGCTTTCTGTGAAGCTACTTGGCATGTGACAAAATCATACCAGATACACATTAATCATGCCCTTCTGGCACTTGTTTATTGATCTGTTATTTGCATCCGTGAAAAATACTTTGGTTGTTCAAAGGGGAATTGATTCTGGGTTATTCATTAAAGAAAAAAAAAAAGAAGTATATGAGACTGATACATGGTTTTGTCCTCAGTTGGAAGACATAAATGCGAGCTTGTACCTGGTGAAATGTGATGCAGTTTTGAATAGAGCAAAGCACAAACAAGGAGAGAAACAAACGAAAATGACCAAATGTTGCAATGGGATTTGTCTGTTCTTCTTCCTAATCTGTGTCATCTGGGCTCCTATGCTGGTAAGGCATAAAATAGATTTTGCTCAAGGCAACCTTTGCTGCTGGACATTATTATAATTTATACAATATGGTTTGTAAATTCTATGATATAATTGCATTTTTTCATGTTTGATGTACCACAATTTCTTAGTGCAGACATCAGGGTCTTGTAGTTATGGCTATTTAGGAGCATTTAATGTTTTAATCCCTTTTCTTATTCCCCCCAAGAATAAACTTTATTAATCCTTAGTTCTCATTGGTCTTGAATAGGATCAACATTGTATTTATCTTTATTTTTAAATCAATTGTGCTAGAAATTATACATTACAAACATTTTTGTTGTGGCTCACCATCAAGACAACGTACATCTTCTAGCACCTCGCTATGCTATATGCTCTAGAAGTTCCCATATTGGAATGAATGATTGCCTATGGCTTGTAACCGTGCAAGTAATTGAAGTCCTGATGGTCAAGCCTAACAAATTTCTGGATGTAGGAATCCGTGTGTTTACATATGCTTTCCACTGAACAAAGGGATTGTGTAAAGGTTGAGCCTAGAACAGTCCACAAGAATGAAATTGTCTCTCAAATTTCAATTTTCCTGCTTTTTTGGATTTAATATGGAATTTCACTTTGTGCTGACTCTTTAGATTGTTTATGCTAAGCTGACGGGCTGTTGGACAATCTTCTATTGTCATACTGAAATGAGTTCAATAGATTCTTGGGGTGAGAATCGGAGTTGCTTCTTGATTCTGTCTGCAACTGTAACATTCTCTTTTCTTCTGCAGATGTACAGCAGTGGAAACCCGACAAACATAGCAAACCCTATTAAAGATGCAAGTGTTCAAGTTGATATCAGAACTATTGCTGGAAGGCTGACCTTGTATGAGACCACTCTCTGTGAGAAGCTCCCGTGGGAAAACCTTAACTCTAACCTCAACCTTGACCCAGAAGGCTACTTGGACACATTTGATAAGAATGATATTCAGTTAATATGCTGTCAGTCCAATGCAAATGCCCTGTGGCTTGTCCCTGAAGTAGTTCAGTTGAGATTTGTCCAGTCCCTTCAATGGGACCTAGATATGGATATGAGCTTTAGTTGGGTGCTTAACAGGGACCGGCCAAAAGGGAAGGAACTTGTTCGATACGAAAGGTTTGTTGATCCTCAGGATCTACCTGAGCTATCGGAAGTGGTGGAGGTTCTTAATGGGACTCAGAACAGCTTCAGGATATGTAATGTGTACCCAAGGTATTTCAGAGTTACAGGTTCAGGCGAAGTCAGACCTCTAGAACAGGAGGTGATTCTCCTCCAATAGTACCATTGAGATTCTCTTTTATCTCTGTGCTGTGATATCTTCTATTTGTATTTGGTCTTTGTGAAATTCTGGTTCCTTTTTACTTGTCGTTTATTATCCTATTACATCGAGGCTAGTGATATAGTATTATACAAGAAAATTAAATAAGCTTCTTGGCAAATGATCTGCTGCTGAGTAGTGCGAATTTTAGAGTCATGTAGCATATCAAACTGGCTAGCTCATTTTTGTGAATCTTAAGGAAGAAGGATTCTAGATCAATGTGCGATGCAATTGTTTTGATGAACATGATTGGAAGGCATCCCACCTGTCGTGATCTGACCTTTCTGATGAGCCTATGAGGTCTTGTTTCTACGAGTATTCTGTGGTGCTGAAACTTGAAACTTGTTCTTGTGGGTACTAATACCATTATCTTTTTACCTTTGCCTGCATTTGGAGTCTCTGGAAAACTAGTTCCATTGAGGCATTGTTTTGTGACTTATTCTTACTTTGGATGACTAATATGTTGAGAATTTACAGGTAAATGCAGTTAGTGCTGATCTTGTTCTGAACCGCGGGGAATTTCAATGGTGGTCCTTCCATGATGTCAATTCTTCCGATGTGGGTGGATGCGGAGGACTGACTGGACCTATGGCAATTATAGTGTCTGAGGAAACACCGCCGCGTAAGTGATATATAAGCACATCTTTTTCCTTCCATTCTCTTCATCCCTACTATCAATTTTCACTTGAAGGGACCGCTCTAACTCTTTTGAAAATTCTTCAGAGGGTATTCTTGGAGACACGCTTAGCAAGTTCAGTATATGGGGTCTCTACATTACCTTCGTGCTTGCAGTTGGCCGTTTTGTCAGGCTTCAATGTTCTGATCTAAGGATGAGAATTCCTTATGAGAATCTGCCTTCTTGTGACAGGTAATTTTTCATTTCTGCTTGATATACAATTACAGGATGCTCCGGCATGTTGTGCAGGTAACAGGGAACTGAGGAAGAAATTATATGCTTGAATTTTTTTTATTTAATATACATGAGCCAACAAAAATATAAATAGAAGGGAAAAAAGAGTGTAGCTAAAGAATCAGAAGTGGTAAAATGATTACAATTATGGTTGCAAACAAATACAAGGGCAAAAATATAAAAATTAGGTGAGGAACTTATTTTTCAGATCAAATTCTCTCTTAGTATTTTCTGGTTGATCGGTCAGATTCTGTCAGTGGGATCCCCTTAACATTTTTCATTTCTTATCCAGAAAAAAATATTTGAAAAGTAAAATATCAAAATTAAGGTATCTCATATCTTTGGCCAAAAAATAAGGCATCTCATATCAAATTAAGAAAATAGCTATTTGAAAAAAATGGAAATATTTAGATTAAGACATTATTTGCAAAATTATTGGTCCAATGAGAATTATTGTTTGTGGCAAATATTTTTAAAATAATAATTCATGGAAATTGAACTTCCTGAAAACTTCAAGAAATTCCAATGAGCCATCTTAGCATCCTGAGGCCATCGGCTCAGTTTCATTGGCAGCTTAAGCGTTTAAGGAGACCACTCACTTGACAACAGTGAACTTCTCCCCAGCCTAGTTTTCCTTGAAGTCGCACCATTGAAGATTCTTTCCTGTGTCTTCTTGATCTGATTGCAAAAATCAGTTTGTTATCTGGCAGCCGCTGCTTTTCTTAAATGATGGAATCCCATTAGGTATTGTAATGGACTATCTCCACAAAGAACACAGAAAAGAAAGGATTGCGCTCCATTTCTATGTTTCATTTAATGGAACTTGCGAAATTTGTTTTCCTTCTCCAGTCTAAATGTTATATATTGTTTATTCCTTCTCGGGTTATTTTCGAGTTACCCTTGTATCTAAGGACGCAGTGATTGCGGTTTTTTGTAGGTTGATAGCAATCTGCGAGAATATATATTCGGCGAGAGCAGAGGGTGAACTTGAAGTTGAGGAGGTCCTTTACTGGACACTGGTGAAGATTTACCGCTCGCCCCACATGCTTCTTGAATACACCAAAGCTGACTGAGTCATCATAGGTAAGGATTTTGTTCTGAAGTACTACTACTGCAACAATTCCAACAGTGAGTTGATGGGCATATTGGCATTGCCCCCCAATCATGTGGGACACGACTAATGGGCCATGTGATCTCTGCAAATCATCATGATATAATGGATATGATTGACCAGTCTGCCGGTATCTGGAATAGGCAAGACTGTTCAAGTTCCAGGTGATGCAATACTGTGGCAGATGTTTCTACCTGAGATCTTCAGCAGGGCCAACGAAGCTATGCTAGATTCTCTAACAGTAGTGAAGTCAATGATCTGAATGACACGATACTAACTCCTCAAATAGCCTTTTTTTTTTCTGCCATCTTCGGTTGCACATGTATATAAATCTTTTAGCTAACTGCATAAACTAAAGATGCCATTACATTAACATTTTCTTCCATTCCTTCTACAAGATGGAAGAAGTTGGATGCAATAGCAATGTATTCTTTGGCTTTTCATTTTTCAAGTCATAGTCAGTCGTCAATTTTCCAGACTTATGATGAGTTTTTGGCTCATCAGATCTTCACCATTGGTGGTGCCTAACAAATTTTCTTGATTGAATGGTGCATATTGGCATTGAAATATGTGTATATGGTTTCTGTTAGATAGTTTGCCCACTACGTGGATTTAGAGCTCCCCCTCGGCACATGACGCCATATTGCATAGTCTGTTATGAAGGTCTATCGGTCTGTTCACAATGGTGTTCAACCGTTGATGTGATATCCTGTTATTCCGGTTGAGTTCCTGTATATGTAGCTCGCTTGTGGTTCCTAGTCTGTAGAGATTGAGGGTTGAAATTAGGCATAATGCGGGAGAGGAAGTCAAATCAGAGGCACCGATCTAATTTGACCCGGGGCTCATATTTGGTTCTTCTTCTTCTTCTTCAGATCAAGTACATTTGCACCCTTCATTTCAAACTAAAGATCAAGTACATCAAAAGCGCTTTCTTGGAGGCGAGGTTGCTACGGAGTGACATCTTACTATCTTTGAAGTAGGTGATAAATACTTAAGGAGTTAAGAGGGCAATTCTGTAGCCCTTTCAGTTGCTGCACCTTTGGGGCATTAGGTCTCTGCAGGGACGCAGCGTGGAAGCAAAGACAAGGAACGTTTTGGTTCATAAACGAAGACAGGCCACAGAAATTCGTTATATTACCACCTGCAGCATGTATTCATTTCTTAATCCAGCAGTCACATAATGCAAAAACCCATCTCTAGCTATCCTTAAGCTTATATCCCAAACCAAAACCAAAACGAAAAAATCACCGGAGCTGAAAATGAAGACAACTCCCAGTCAATGATGAGAAGACGTTCTCGCCTGGTCACCCTGAAAGTCCTCCCCACAAGAACAATCCAGCTTCACACACAAACAAGAAAGCTTTCTGCAACAAAATGTCAGCATATTGGTGGCCTAACCAATCGTGTCCATTGGTCCTCATTCACCATCCTTTAATATCTTCATCTTCTTACTGCCACTGCTACCCGTCAAAATCTTCTTCTCGACAAACTCAGGAATAGTATCTTCCATAACCTTTGGGCAGTGGAAACTGAAATCATCAACAGACACCCCTTTCAGCTCAGGGTTTGCCTCCAAGAAAGCTGCCACTTCCGTTAAGGTCCTCATCTTCTTTCCTGAGGATGAAATGTAGTAGGCATCCAACTTCGAGAAGTCCTTTCTAAGAACCAAGCTTCTCTTGAAACCTTCTGGGGTCTTTGGTATGTTGGGCCTGTCAATGACCCAAGTTCGGGATGCATCATACTCTATATCAGCTGGGTCCTTGCATGAAATGCCAGGTTTTTTGCTGCAAACATAGTGTTCTTCAGTGAACTTACTTCTGATCTCCTCGTACTCTTCTTGCGTGTCAATCACCCTCCATTTATAGCATTTCATGCATTGTACTGCATAGGTATCGATTGAACTGTATGCCAATTTCTGTCATGAAAACCAAAAAAAAAAAAAACCTCATCTTCCAGTTTACCAAAGTCATTTTCCTGATGCCAGAAAAAATAGGTATTGGAGCCAAATAATTCATAGAGAATTCCACTCGTTGCCTCAGGACATGCATTTGGGAAACATGGAGATATCAAAACAAGCATGAGCGACAGTTGCAACACCAAGTCCTACAAAGCCCTTGGAACCTCCTCTACAGTCTAACCTCTAAAGAATAGATAGATCATCAGATTGAGAAAATGCTAGCTGCTCGTTCACATTCTAATCAATGTTACCCTAAGAGGCTAAGACACTGCAATTGCAAAGTAACTACAACACGTAGGAAAAAGAAATTTTCTTTGCGACAGATTTATCATCGAACCAATTTAGGGCGGAGCATTGAACCTAAGACATGCTACCACATTCGCCTCCACTTCAGACATCATGTAATTGGCGCTATCAGAAGAAAGGATGAAAAAAATTCTATCCAGAAGAACACGATCAGCCCAAGATAAGCAGCAATTATCCTGCTGTTCCACCTCGGAAATCGGAAGCCGCGGTAAACTACAACATTCACAGCACGCTGCTCTGAGAAGCCAGTGAAATAGCTGAACGACATTAAGCCCCAAAAGATCAAAGAAACTCGGAACGCTGAGACCGTGGAATCGGATTGCAGCAAACAGCTTGGATTCGGTTTACCTTGGAAGAGGACTTAGGGTTTTCTTGGTTCTCGTCCTTCATTCTCACGGCCACTGCCTGCCACCCTCTCTGGGTCTCTCTGCGTTTACTGGTTTTTCTTATATATACAAACATAGAAATTTAACTAAAAAATATGATTTTGATATGAAAATATGAGACAACGAACGGGGCCCGAAGGGGAAAAGATTGCATGACAGGTGGTGAGGTGTGGGGATGAAGTTCGGTGGCTCGACGATGACACGATAGCCGACACGTGGACATGCAGACGCCAGCACGGGGAGCCCGGTCTTCGCAGGATGAAAAGCGTACACGCGTGGACCAATAGCAGAGGAGATGTGGGCCCGACCTGAGTCAAATAGCCTACTTGCCGCCGGCCATCACAATAAACAGACAAAATTACCCCCTCCTTCTATCCCGCAAGGTCAGCAGTTTCCCGGTTTCATGGCAGCCTAAATGGTCGGACCGGGTCTAATAGATTTGAGGGTAATCCAAGGTTTTTGAGTCCAGGCCAACTTACGAGTAGGCAGAACTCTCTAAATCATGAATATTATTTATTTATCACTGCCGCCGGATCTGAGATTTGTCTATACAACAAAAAATAAAGTAGGCATCGACACACCTCGGTCGGTCCATCTCTGTCTGCATCACGTAAATTTAAAAGTATTAATGTTCCTCTTGCCCACCCCCCGGTCCAATTCATCAGTAACTTAAACGGAAGCCCAAATGGTCACCTGGAGAGCAGGCCCAGTAGGGTGAGCCGCTGGCCCTTGTTGTGAGAGGAACATTACCTTCTTCTTATAGGACGCTACATCACATATTTCTGTCGTACCAATGTACTACTCTGTCGCTTGCGTGGTTAACCACATAATCAAATGATCTTAAGCATGTATTCAGTTTGCAGATTATCAAGATTTATGTAACATTAAGGGAAACTATGGTACGCATAATTGACTCCAATAAATTATTGTTCGGATAAGTATCGAAAATATGTTATATTCTAGCGATGTGTATAGGTCATATTTACAAATTAAAAAAAAGTGTAGTAAAATTACAATGAAAAAAAAATCTTTCTATAAGCTTGATTTGTTAGCAACAATTATTCCCGTAAAAGATGCTGAAACAGTGATACATTGATAAAATCATCAATTGGTGAGAAGAAAAGTAATCGGAAGCGGACATGTGATATATGAAACATATTAAAATTCATTTTAGTTACCATGTTTGTTACCATTTTTATCTTATAAATTCACAAGTAATTAAATCTATTTTCACATAAAAAGTAGAGTTTATAAGTGATAATAACTAATATTCTTATAATAGCACAATTTTTCTCTTAATTTTCTTATATATGATCATATTATCTACATATATCATTACGTGACAATATAGTTTATATTGTCACATTCAATTAAATATATGCATTTAATAACTGTTTACAAGTTAAATATCCTTTTTTTAACGTTGGACAAGGAGGACAATAAGGCACTCGCCGGATAATTTTCTTTCATACTCAAGCTTATATAAACTAATTACGAGCTGAGTTTTTGAATTTAGATCAGACGAGACGAGAGTCTACCGACTCTAATAGTATATTGAATCCATTATAAACCCATGAATTATTAGATGTATTTTCACCTAAAATATAAGTTAATTTTTTTATAAAATCATAACTTTCTCCTACTTATCAAATATAAAATCGTATTATCTATGTTCTTTCCCGCATTATTATTGTCTAAGATCTTGCATGCTTGTTTTGGGATTAATGCAAATCCACCTATGAATTTCCCTTTGGCAATGATAATATTTTTCATGTGCTGCACCCTACATGTATTAAGCAGCCAGTTTGAACTCGATTGTTCCAAATTCAAACGACATCGATCAACATAAGATGGAATTCATCCAATCGTAGATTTTTTTTTTAATTTCATAGGTACCATTTCTTGCATTATTTCAATCAAATAAAAAAGTATTGCTAAAATATTTCAACCAATTTATTCCACCAACAACTGAGATTATATATGCATGCGTGCAAATTGAAAAATGAAAAACCCCAACACGTCCAGAAAGCTGACATATTCCTGAAGATTCTCATACTGATCTCATATTTCTTGAAGACCTAACCCCATTTTATTGGCTTTTCTCACTACATGTTGGGAGGGCGAACGAGCAAAGCCAGCCTAGACCCGACACACACACACATATGTATACAATAATTTCACAAAAATATAATCAAATGAGGACCCTGCCTAGCTAATCGAGAGTACTACGCTTATATATATATATATATATATTTATAAGAGAGCAGTTGAAAAAGGTGATGTATGAACATTGTTTCCGTCAACTATTTGACGTAATTAAGCTCATAATTCAACCGATTCCTCTTCAAATTGCATTTTGCATGGCCCGGAACATTAAAAAAGAAAATATTTCTTTCAAAAATAGGTTATTTGTTTCTCAGTGAGGTCACCATGGGCCATCCACATTTTAAAAAATGTTAGGTCAGGTGAAATTATCTTACGGGCCGGGGATATAGTAGAGGCCGCCATGATGACGGACCGAATCTTTATGGGCATTCAAGGATAATAATGCTCGTGTCGTCCTTTCATATGTGTGTGTGTATATATATATATATATATATTATGGTCATTAGCGAAAAGAAATATCTGGGTGTTGTTAAATTATATGAAACGATAAAGATTTATAGAAAGGAAATTTTAATTACGGCGGACTGCGGTGGAGCCTCAAGAGGTGAAAACCCTGGACTCCGGTGGAGCTATCAATGAGAAGGCGACCGGTGGTTAACGTGAAGATCTACAGACCAAGTCTTGCATTAAGATAACGGTTCAGAAACACGAAGACATGAAAGCAAGAAGGGAGAAATCGAGCAAACTCTTTTATCATAATTTTATGAGTATATATATATATATATATACATCTGTGTGTGTGTGTGTGATCTCTTGCCTTGGGCATCTCGTGACTGGGCATATCATACCGCAAACTTGTTTTGACTTTTGGGATTTGACCCACTTCCCAAGAGCGAGATACAATTAAAACCGATTGACTTGGACCTAAATGTGAAGGCAAATTGGCAAAAGTACATCACAGTGGGGCGGGGGGGGGGACTTGTCCTCCTGATTAATAAATCCCACGGTGCCAAGATCGATGATGGATCTCCCTCACGCAAATGAAAATCGAACAAGGAAAAGGGAAAAGGGAAAGTAAATGGTATCTCGACCTAATGCACCCCATTTAAATTTAGTGTTCTCTGAGCCCCTCGACTGTGAGAGGCATAGATTGTAATGCCGTCCACCGATAAGAGAAGACTGCCGGAACGGTTCATTTTGACCCCATTTGTCAACGGAGAACCTAAATAACCAACATATATATATATATATATTCATTTAACGTATGTCTGAAGAGAGTTTTGGTGACAGTGAGACAAGATTTTCTCTTCAGGGATTGGATTTCTATTAACCACGATCTGCACAATCTCTTGTTGACCCATAAAAATTTCATTCAGGTTCATCTTTTCACTTGCGGGTAAACTCAATTAAATGGAGTAGGTGACGGCTTTCACCACCGCCACATGCGGCATTGCAGACGATAACACAACGCTTATTCCCATTTTTTATGTGACTGTTGAAAATACAAGCACTGCCAAGTTGTAGAGTTCCCAATTATTTAGTTAGCATTGTGGCTTAGAAAAAGAGAGAGAGAGAGAGAGAGGAAGCGAGAATATACGAAAAGTTGTAGTTGATATACACACCGAAACTAAGATCTCTGTCAGATCGACGGTGATGCCGAGGGAACGATCATACGGCCAGATCCCTACGCTGTTCAGCGTTCATGGGAGGTGCGCATGGGAGTTATGCCCGGCGGGTTTCAGGTGACGTGGCGTTGCAAATAAGAAATTCTTTACTTCGCCGCGTTGGGTTGGACCAATTCGGCACGAGGGTTGATTAAGCCTCCGCCACTCCTACGACCCAAAGCCATCCGTACAGCTCCGGGTCTCCCCCAACGAGGATCAAAGGATCTCTTTTCGACGAAGATCACATGCACCGATGAGTCCGATGTAATCGAAAATTACATGCAAGAAAGTTTCAAACATTACGAGGTTGTATGACTATATAACAGCCGATACTTGAATAAACTATTTGGATTTTTTAATGTAATTTTTAAAAATATATATTTTTTAAAGCGAGGATATATCTAAGATATTATTTTTCAAGCTATAATATAAATTATTGCACGGTATGGTTACCAAAAAAAAAGGAATGTGTATTTTTTAAATTGATAATTAAAATAAAGAAATAAATACAAAATCCCACCTTAAATAAAACAAACGGTTGCAAAATCAGCATTCACTTCAGCCTACTAAGTTTAGTCGAATTTTTAGCTAAAGAAATTATTAGAATTGGTTAATTTTATATTAAAGAGCAACATTACAGTTGAAATTGAATATATTTGTCTTCCTTTTATATTTAAATTATATATTTTAATCTTATGCATTTGAATTCATAATGTACTTAAATTTTAATTTTAACATTCGCTTATGTGATATTTAACAATGACATAATTTTTTACCACGCCATGCCAAATCTTGTTATATTCATAACTTATCACCACGTCATTATATCATATCAATAAATAATAATATTTAAAATTATAATTTAAATATATTAAAAAATTAAATAAATATATATGTACAAACTACCCGGTTAAAATCTAATAATTATTCTATCCAAAAAAAATTGCAATAAATATATTTGGGTCAGAATGTAAAACAATATTGTTGATAAGATAGTGAAGCACTGATCAATTAGTAACAAGTTGGCAAGTTGAAAAAACATGGACACATAACGTGAATCGTGCGTGAAACCGTCGACCGATTTTTTCTTGTTTCTTTTTAATTATTGTTATTCGTTTGGCTCGGATTCTGATGTGGTTATATTATGAGTTAACGTGGGGGGAAATTCCTTCAGTCTCATCTCATTAGGCGTGCAAGTCAGCCAATGGCCAAGCCTTGCTTCGACGACAGACGCCTTGCCTTCTAATTCGATCTCTGTACTTAATGGCCGTCAAATTAGCTAGCCTTCCACACCGGTTTCAAACCATCTTGCCGGAAGTTCATCGGTAAATTTTTTTTTTCCGACGAGGGGTTTACCGATGGGGGATTTTTACTAATTATTTTTCTTTTCAGACTACAATTCGACCGATAAGTTTTTCAAAGGGGAATTTCTCGAAGTGTGTGCATTCTTGATGTCCCCCCGATTTGATAAGAACCTTATCTACACCATTTGTTACAAGTAATTTACATTTTTTTGACCAAAAAAGATGAAGTACTTTCATGTAATAACCAAATTACTTTAATATATTATACTTTTTAATAAAACTCTAATATATTATATATGTATATATGAATACACATACACATACACATGTATGTTATATTATATTATATATTTTTTGAATTTGCAGTAAGGACCCAGCAAGCGAATAATGGAGGAGGGCGAGGAGAAATCTCTTCGTGGAGCAGTTGGCATCTTTCTCACGTATGAACCCCTCAGATTGTACCAAGTGTCACCAACCCACTCCATTTCCATGGAGACTCCTCTTCTCTTGGTCCTGTTCCCTTCCCCCCACCTCCTCCCTCTTCTCTTCCTCTCTCTGTTCCTCTCTCTGAGGAGGACACAGGACACACCACAGCTGAAGCTCCTCGTCCTTCCCCTCTTCATCTGATCCTCGCTTTCCCCAAAAAAGCGAAGCGAAGAATTTCATGCTAAAAGGCACAGACGACCTGTGTCTGCCAACAACGCTCTCCCAATCTCCCCCCTCCTGATGCCCTTCCAGTTTGAAGAAATTCATCCAACCCCGTCGTTCCCATGTTCCAACTCCTCTCCATCAGGAGGCTACGCCGCCTCTGCTCCCGCCTCCGCTGGCCCATCCGCCGGCGCTCCAGTCCCAAGGTTGTCATCAAGAAGTTTGGCAAATCCGACAAGAAGCCTAGTCCCCAACATTCGCTCAATGGCTCCACTGCTGCCGTCCACCCCAAAGGGCCCGAGAGGCCGGTTCGCGTTGCCACTTTTAACGCTGCCCTGTTCTCGATGGCCCCGGCCGTGCCCAAGCCAGGGACTGACCGGTCTACGAGCCTTGATTTCGACGTCGGTTGCGGTGGTTTCATAAGGGCGGGGATGTCCGGGGAGATCAACCTGAGGGCGAAGTCAACAACCGACCAGCCAAAGAGCATACTCAAGCAGGCTTCCCTGCATCCTGACTCGTCCCACAGTGCCGATGGTCTCACGAGGCAGCAGAAGTTCGTGAGATCGAAGCTGCGTGTGTCGATCAATTTACCCGACAATGAGATCTCCCTCTTGCGGAGCCGTCAGCTTAGCTTCCGCAAGGATGGAGGCGACCCTCCGAACCCTTCCAATCCCTCATCATCATCGAACGGTTCCTCTGCCGCCACTGGCTGGATCTTAAGGGGAAAAGGTCCGGCGACGAGGTCCAACTCGAGGAGTAACAGCACTCACAATGGGGCAGTTGATAGGCTGGGCTGCCGCAGCACTCGGACAGTTCTCGAAGTGTTGAGGGAATTGGACGCCGACATTCTGGGCCTCCAACACGTGAAGGCGCAGGAGGAGAGGAGCATGAAGCCCTTGTCCGATTTGGCGGCGGCGCTGGGGATGAACTACGTGTTCGCCGAGAGCTGGGCGCCGGAGTATGGCAACGCCGTCCTGTCCAAGTGGCCTATCAAGCGATGGGAGGCCCAGAAAATATTCGACGACACGGATTTCAGGTTAGTGTCCGCCAACAACCGCGGCTGTGGTTCAACTCGGCTCGGTTTGATTCCGCTCGGTTTAACTCATTTCTCCCTCGATCTTTTACCTCTCGCATTACGACTACTATCGACGAACATTGGGTGCCATTAGAGCTCGATTGTGTGCTCGCCACTCGATGACGCGTGGACTTAGAGCGCGAGGAAGAGAAAATACATCGCTGTCACCGGTATCTATTCCTCATGTTAATGGGTTTAATGAGGTTAAGACATAATTTCAAGGAAGAAATCCGGTTTAGCTCGGTTCGAGCGGGCCGGTGCTCCTGCCTCGGAGCAGGTCTTTGTTTTTGGCGTTAATGCATGGATGGGTGTGGGGGAGATTTAATTCCATCTGGGAGAAGGATTTGTGGGTCTCGTTGTTTAATGAAAGTGAGTTTAATGCTAGATGTGTGGTCCATGGTCTAGGCGTCCACGTCAGTAATTAGATCCTAAACCCACAAGCACAATTATAAACAAAATTATAAAATTTATAAAAAAAAAAGGGCTTTAATTACTTGTTGAGAACTTACTTACAGGATTAAATTACCTGTAATGCCCTTAATCAAAAGGATCATATAAGTCACGGTAATAGGTACGGTGGTAGATAAAATTGTAAATTCAAGAGACTATCTATTTCTCTCTTGCCTGCTTTCCCCTCAACAAGTCTAGCTCAAAATAGCAGCCCAAGTCGAACTCTGCGTGTGCCAAGACTGAATGTTAGATTTTTTTTTCTTTTTCCCCTTTTCTAGCAATCATAAATTGATTGAAACAGTGTGGTCGATGATATGAGATTGGAGTCCGAGAAATAGAGAGCACTCCGAGTTTCATCTTTGAGTAGGTCCGATTGGTCTGAAACCCGGATCGATTAAAGTCTATTAGTTTTGAATATCAAACGGTAGGATTATATGTTATATTTTCTCAATGTTCAGTTGTAATTAGCAATATTCTATCAACTAAAATTAGAAGGCTGGTCCTGTTCAGTATCTGGTCTGAAGTCCATCGACCTCAGCTTATGAACCAGAAATAGATAAATAAATAGTTAGTGTGGGGACATTTGTGGGGGCAGAAAAGATCTCGGAGGCAGCTGCGGTGCTGGACTCAGTTAAGAATCGGAATCCCTTCACTGGATGATTTGTTTCATGTGGGTTCTCCGGATTAGCTGTTTCACATTATTGCCTTGGACAGAGATTCCGGGGGAAAATAAGAAGACAAAAGTACTCATTGAATTTCCCATCCCCCCTCCCCGCCCCACAAAAAAAAAAAAGTACTCATATTCAATTTTTTCTTGATTTGTTGATTTTCTGATTACAATTTGATTCCATCGCCTCAAAAAAGGTTGTGAATTTGGAGAAATCCTGGTGATGATGATCAAATTTACAGACCTTTTGATCTGCAAGTCGAGGATGAGTGCTAGTACAGTCATTTGCCCTCTCATGAATGGGGTATTACTTGCTGGTCAGAAAATTCCTGCAATTCCGGGCCAAGAGCCCGTCAACGTCTTCTATCGTGATTGAATACGGAGAGAGAGAGATGTGTTTTTCCTCGGTAAGCAACAGTGAGGAGCTAGAGGTCATGCGGGGTCGGAATACAGCCGCCCTGTAAATTTAAGTGGCGTGACGGGGGTGTGGGGTAGGAGAGCAATAAAATCTTGAAGTGGGCGTAGGGCTGACGGACCTGGGATTTCCCTTATTACCTGTCTTCACGAAAGCAACATTTTCACATTAAATGATCGCATTTCCCTCCGCCAATGCAAGATGTTCATATAGATAGATCTTATGTCAAAATTAATTACGTATCCAGTGAGCCGCCATGCATTACTTCTTCTACCTAAAATATCTGGGATATTGAATGGTTGAGCCGAACCTATTTTCACAGTTCAACTTGTTGTGTATAAGTTCGATCTTGAAACGTTTTGTTCATGAGAATGTTTGTGTCTGTGCATAATGTATTTGCTCTTGCGTGTCCACAAGAACATGCTATGGTCTGTCCCGATGTCTGGATCTTTCTCTTGATGGCAGGAATGTCCTGAAAGCTACCATAGAAGTTCCACAGCTAGGGGAAATGAGCTTCTACTGCACCTACCTCGACCACCTCGATGAGAACTGGCGGATGAAACAGATCAAAGCCATCATCCAAGCGACCGATCAATCGCCACATATATTAGTCGGCGGCCTCAACTCGCTTGACGAGACCGATTACTCCCCAGAGAGGTGGTCCGACATAGTCAAGGCACGTAATTCACACGCACCCCTTTATTACCTTCATTTCTCTCCTCATCTGGCAGAATGGGGCGAGCTGCCTGTGAACTGATTAGGCGGGACCGAATGGTGTTCATGTTGGTGCAGTATTACGAGGAGATGGGGAAGCCAACCCCTAAAGCTGAAGTAATGAGGTTCTTGAAAGGCAGGGAGTACGTCGATGCTAAGGATTTCGCCGGTGAATGCGAGCCGGTTGTCGTGATCGCCAAAGGCCAAAGTACGGATATGTTCTTAACCAATCATCTGTTCTTTCATATTCCGGGGGAGATAACGACCAATTTTTCGAACTAGATGTGGGCAATACGACAGGAGAGATGAAATCTCGAAATCCATCTTCATTTAGCAGCACCACTGATATCCTGCTTACTCGTCGCAGCGTCTGGGCATTCGATATTACAATGTCGTCTTGATTTTGTGAAATTCACCTGTGCATAGGTGTACAAGGGACGTGCAAGTACGGAACTCGGGTTGACTACATAATGGCGTCCCCCGACTCGCCGTTCAGGTTCGTCCCCGGCTCTTACTCTGTGTACTCCTCAAAGGGCACCTCCGACCACCACATCGTCAAAGTAGACCTCGTCAGGTCAGCCATCGCTCATTACAACCAAGGGCACAACAAGAACATGGACAGCACCGCCTCTAAGAAGAGGCGGCAGGGCCGCCACAGTAAACAGCAGAAGCGAGTCGTCAAGATCACAAACCCTTCCCTCCATCAGTCAAATGGTGTGTGGAAGAATGCAGTCATACAGAACTACACACAAACTGGTAAATTGATGGATTGATATTTCATTTTTATGCCTCCACCTGTTTGCTTGTTATTGGTCTGTTAACATGAAACCTTGATCCCTTTCCGGCCTTTTGGCTTTGGTTCCTCCTAATTCTTTTAGTTAGTTCCTCCTTTGTAGAAATTCTGAGTTAATACTTACAGCTATATATGTACACACATGTGATGTCATAGATAAAGAAAGGACTAAACATATTCGCAGAGAGTGAGTTCAAGACACAGATGGACAAGAGCCTGGTAGTGGTGATGCTTGTTCTTCCTTTCATTTTCTTTGTATAGCTTGTGAGAATGAGATCTGTATCTGATGAGTTGCGTGTTGTGTTTAACCATCTTATAAGAAGGGTGTTTCCTCCCTTCGCCTTATCCTCACTTTGCAGTTCTTGCACAAGTCTGTTTCACCAGAGGATGTTCTCGACAGTGGAACTCTCTTGTTAATTTATCGCCCTTTATCATGGTAAATGTGGCATGGACTCCTCACAATTATGAAAATGGATAGACACACTGTCGTGCTTGCCGGCTCCCAGCCCTCTGCCAGTGCTTCATATCCCTGATCATGGTGCACAGTTCGGCCTCGTGACTGTAGTAAGACATGCTCTCCTGAGACACAGAAAAAAATGTCGGGCGAGGAGATCCATCCCTGTAAAGCGCGTCTTGAGCTGCAATGGGGATTTCTTCTGCCATATTGCTAGTACTAGCAGGGGCTTGAGGATTATCAGGGCTGCCACATGCTCCTACTGCATGCAGGTTTTATGCTCTCGTACTCAAAGTCCCCGTCATTCTTGAGACAACAAAGATCATAAACCGTACAGAACCGATTTCTGCAGACATAACTCCAAGCCATGTTAGCGTCAAGAGCAGCCATCAGAAACAAGCCCACATGATGGAGGCCCATGTAAGGAATGAATCAAAAGAAACCGAACGCAAACCTTTCGTTGAGCTTCAAAATTCCATGATAACAAATAAATACAACATAATTAATGAAAACAGGAATGTCGACGGGCTGAATAAGATTCTCTATCGATCGAGAAAGAATGGGAGATTACAACCTCGGAATCCAAGTTACAAGGTCCTAGCTGTGCCTCGGTTCGCTTCCTCGCGCTGTGACATCGAATTCCATCCTTTGGTCTACTTGGGTATTCGAGTCTTGAGGTATTCCGTTTTACCGTGGAATGGGAACATCCATCGTCACGGGGAACTTCAAGACAATGAAGGTCTACCGGATCATAGCGAGCTAGGGAAGAAGAGGCGGGGAAGACCATCTCTCATAGCACTAAGATGAGGCGGCTTCAGCAGAAAACTTTTGGGCAGAAAAAGCCGGGGGGGATTGCTTTGGATCGGAATGGACTGTGGATGATGGATGATAGATGATAGGCGACCTTGTCCAACTCGGCCAAACTCCGAACAACTAAAATTCAACCATAAAAGAAAGGGACCAATCCACTTATATATTTAGATATCGAACTCCACGCGGTTACATCACTCTCGTACCGGGGTCAAGAAATTATTGAATTTAATTAGCAATGAATTTATTCCTGTTAAATTACACATACTAGTATGGGTATATCAGATTTGGTGCAGGGTGACAAGTGAGTCACCAAACCAAGCAATTAGATAGACTTTGAATCCGCTTACATATATATATATATATATTCATTTGATAAAGTTTAATACGTCAAATCTTACAAAATATGGGCAGGGCACGGCCAAGTGATTTTGGTCATAATATTAGGGGGTTTCAATCCATTCATGGCTGGAAAATACCCACCTTTGAATTAATTTTTATATGTAAATATCTATTATTATATTAATATTTATTTGTCCTTTTTGAAACTACCGTCTCTTCCAAATTTAAAATTGGAAAATACCCACTTCGAACAACTTTTTCTCTTCCAAATTGAAAATTAAATAATTTACTCGTTTAATTTTTTCTGGATCATATTCAAATTAACTTCGAGTCAATACAGATAAAGCTGTATCCGATCGGAACATAGATTAGAATACAAGGATTTGGAAGGATTAACTGAGCCAAATGAAAGAGGTTGAAATTTGAATGTACCTTTCATGGTGTGCATATTTCCTTACTCCATCTGTGTGTGTGTGTATATATATATATATATATATATGTTTACCATCGATTTTATCGAATTATACTATATATATATGAGAAGAATAGCTTTAGATTGGTGCAAGATGTTCCAGCGAGTCACCAACCTCAGCAACCTAGTCATCGAATCCCTCGTGCATTAACAATTACGTACAATTCCTGATGGGGTTGCTTTTTCAAGCCAGCAGGAGGATTTCTCGGCTGGCATGAGAATGATAATGCCCCGCTCCCCTGGCCATGCCCAAGCCAAAGCAATTCTCCTGTCATTTTCCACTCCGATGCCCCCATGACTCAGTACCCTCTGTAAATAATAAAATCTCCCATTCTTGATACCGTATATGCACCTCATCTGAATTCCGGTATATTGCTAGGCATTACATACAATTATGAGTTTCAATTTGTGCCCAAAGACCCACCAAGTTATACACACGCGCGCATTTATTGCCGTGGAGATTTGTCCAATTAATGTCCCGCTTAATTCCATGAAAAACCTGGAAGCATACATTATTTTTATGCAAGCCGAAATTGGACCAATTGGCTCATTCGGCAAAGTAACTTTCCATAGGGTACTGATGCCTTGCAGTATAATTGCCACCTACCAAATCATGGCGGATGAGTACTGTTCACCGTGGGATAATTTTGAGGGTTTTTGTGAAGTTAGCATTTCCACTCCTTATTAAAAGATGTGATATGCCGAGTTTCTGAGTAGTTTTCATGGCATCACTATGTATGCACCCCCAAAATTGAATACAACCGCATCATAAAACGTACTATAAAATATGAGGATGAAAACAGAAAGATAGTTGGTGTAGTTTGTTCGAGTTCTCTTAAATGCTCGTGGATCTTCTTGTTAATGGTCGAAGATAAATTAGAGAGGATGAATGAATGTTGATCTGATTGCACATGATTGGCCCGATCGAGGGATGGCATCGCTTGATTTTGGGATGAAGGATGTCTGACCATCATTTGGATCTATTGCAATTATGTTTTTCCCATACATTGCAAATTTGGTATTGAAGAAAAAAAACTATTCAATTTATTACGAAGCAAAGTATATAAACTAAGTGGGGTTAGATTTGGGAGGGAAAAAAATTAAGTGGACCGCACGGTTCGACTCTCGTGAATGATAAAAAAAATTATACTAGTAGATTTATATTTTTCGATCGATTGATGATTTTAGAATTTGAATTAATTATGATCGATCAAATTAATTTTTTTGGTACCGAATTAGTCTAACACACATTAAGGAAAAAAAAAAGTGGGGGTATTGCAATGAAGGTTGTCACATTCTGAAGGCATCTCCCAATTATCATGCAATCGAAACATCTACTTTAGAATAATAACAAGTGGGTCATAGCAAGTGACCAATAGCACCTACAGCATAATACAACACCCCACCACTAAGCTTAAAAGAATAGATTATTGTCTCTCATCAATATAATTCGGTTGAGATATTCGACATCCCTTCTACTCTGAACAAGGTCTCGTGGCTCGAGTCTCGTGAATGAAATGAGCCTATGTTGCGAGAGTCTTATGCCTTTAAATGGTCCGATCCGACTCGAGCAAGACCAGCCAAGAGCAATGAATTCTGAATACAAATTGATTTATGCCCCTAATTACCGAGCACTGGCTCTAAGTACCAATCCATATAAGATAGATTTGTATCAAGATTAAGGCCATCGCGCCGCGATAGAAGGTGAAATGCCAGCATTGAATAGAGTAGTAGAGTAGTACACCTAAAAAGACGGGGTAAAGTTGACGGGTGAGCCGAGTGCCCCTGGGGAAGGCAAGGCTACAGGGGCAACTCAAAGCTCAAGAGACTATTGACGTACGATCGCAAGCAGCGGACTCAATAGACACGCAGATCTATTTGGACTGCTCTTTTGGACGCTAATGTGCGTTTTGGATCCATCCATGCACTCAGATCAGAAGACCCGATGGCTCCGTTGCAGTCCAAGGTTGCTTCTCGTCAATAATTAAATAATTTTTGATCTTATAATGCTAAAATCAATATTGATATAAAAAATTTTGCCATATGATCCATCGGATATCTGATTATAGTGTCAAGAAATACGAATTTATTGATATAAAATTTAATTCCTGAATCGGTCGGTCGAGGTCGAATTCACAATCGTCTCCTATCGTTATCAACGCGGGCCCTCAAAGCTCCAGCTCAACGCACAACGCAAGGGGGATTTCCGACCCGGGGTGAACACGTGTCAGTCGCGCGTGCGCCGTCGAAGAATGACCCATCCAACTACGGAACTGCTGCTAATTGTGATTCGCCTCCTGTAAAACTGTAAAATCTCAAACTACTCCCCGTAGAATTTGAGTCGTCTCAATTCACTCATCAAGGTTACAGGAGAGGATTAATCGAATGAATTCACATCGGCTCGCTCACGCCATGGGGGATCGTGCCCAAACCTTATAAGCCTGTCGTCCTACACCTATTCTGACTTTCGGAAATTAACGTCGGACTAAACCGACCAAGTTTTCCCGAATCCCAGTCGGACACGCACTCGGCAAAAGTGAGCATTAAATTTGTCGGTACTTCCAGTAAAATTCATGGTAATAATAATAAAAAGAGTATAATTTTAAAAATTAAGTTGGACGGCGGATTTAATTAGGAATCAGTTATTCATCCAGTTGATTCCTATAAAAGATCAAATTATACTTTCAAATAGGTCAATTCTGATTAAATAAGTCAATTTTTAATCTGATTGATACCCAATTAAACTGGTGAAAAAATTAATCGACTTTAAAATTAAATAAAAATAAAAATATATTATAATATGTATATTTTATTTTATTAAATTTATATTAATATTTTTTATATTAAATTTTTATTTAATATATTAATTATATTAATATTTTTTATTATAATTTATATTCAAATTATAATATTATATAAATTTATTAGTAATATTATTTGTTAAATATGCAATTCAATCCATTGAACTCTCAATCTGACCCATAAACTTATGCTTACACCAATTTTTGATCCGGTCTGATTTTAAAAATTATGAAAAGAAAAGCTTAGCTGCATTAAAATTGCATCTTGAGAAGATACCCTTGATATGGCAATAAAATTTTGTGATTATTGTATATTTATGATTTTAAAATTTTTTCTTAACTATAATAGAGATTTATTTAAAAAAATAAAAAAATATATAAAAATTCAATTATAATATATAAAATTAAAATTTCTTAGTTCGCATTACGTATAATATCTCTCTCAAAGTAATCATTTTATTGAGCCATCTTAGCCCATGTAATGGTATTTACCATTTTATTTATTTATTTATTTTTGAAAAAGGGACTTTGAAAGGGAAGAGAAGGCCAAGGCCCCCCACTCTTGACTTTGAGAAGCTTCCGTTCAGGGGCTTCAACTGAATTAAAAGATCTTCCTTTTCCAGCATCCTCTGCCTTCAAGAACACAACACCCCCCCACCACCATCCCAATCATAGATATCCTTAGTTTAATCAAAGGAAATCCCGGTTACAGCATCCGCTTCCTTAAATATTTCGCCGAGTCCCTCTTTGAGTAAGCCTGAATCCATAATTATCACGAAACTCCTTCACCTCAAGCCTGTCTCTGTCTCTGTTTCCCCCCAGCAACTCGAACTGTTCCGCCACAACCTTCATCCTTGGTGAGTTCAGGTTTCCACCTCCTTTCTGGGTATTTTCGGGACGTAGTTTGACATGGTAACGAAGCTTTCCTTGTCGAACTTGTCCTTGCCCTCTGTTTTTTTTTTTTTTAATTTTGGGGCTGCAACTTCATTAACATTGCAGATGGGGTAAGTTTTTCCTTAGGATTGGCTGTTCATTCTTTTGCTGTAATCGCCGAGGAGGATCTCAGGTTCAAAGCTAGATCCGGGGCGGTGGAATTTTTTAAATTTAGTTGGTTATTCTTGAATATTTCATATTCAGTTTTTGTCCTGAAAATGCGTCCAACATTTTGCAGATGAAACTGGTTGCCGGCTCCTCTGTAAATGAATACCAGTAACTGATAAATATAGCAGAGAAAAACAGAGGCTCCGTCTCTTCCTTACTCAAGGGGTACTGTCTTGCTCATCAATCAATCGTTTCATTCAGAGATCAATCTCTGTCTCAGATAATTAATAACCATGTCAACTGCAGAAATGGAGAGACAGAAGGAGAGCAGTTTCTCTCCAGTCGGGGTGCTCGAGGACTTCCTGAGGAGCTCAGACTCGGACTCGAACTCTGCTGCATCGGACTCCGGAACCAGGCAAGTTCCAAAACCAGCCTCCCGATGGTGGGCCTTGGTCCAGTCACTCTGGACTAAATCGAAAAAACAGGCGCCCTCTTCGCATCCCTTTGGCGACACACTAAGGGCTCCCATTAAGAGGAGCAATAGCATGAGGGAGCTCATCTCCATTGCTCCTTGCTTTCTAGTGAAGTCTGGATCTAATAATTCAAATTCCTTGTGGAGATACTTCACCCTTTCCGAGCTTCAAACTGCGACCAACAATTTTAATGCAGGTTAGTGTAGAGCGGTCACGATTCGCATACCACGAGCTTTTTAACCGCTGCATGAAGAAATATATCTGAATTCGGCCATGTCTTGTGTGAGTTGTTTTTCATTTTAATCTTTCTTTTTTTTGGCAGGAAATCTTATTGGGAAGGGGGGCTATGCCGAGGTCTACAGGGCCTCCCTACGGGATGGCCAGCTTGTGGCCATCAAACGGCTCATCAAAGGAACGCCCGATGAGATCATCGGGGATTTCCTCTCGGAGCTCGGGATTATGGCCCATGTGAAGCACCGGAACACCGCAAAGTTAGTTGGCTATGGGGTTGAGGGGGGCATGCACCTTGTTCTTGAGCTATCTCCTCATGGAAGCTTAGCGTCTGTTCTCTACGGTCAGCAAACACGAGATCCTTCTATCGTGTAAAAACTATGACTGTGATCAATCAGCTACATATGATCCTACTCGCCTGATCGGGATCTATATTCCTATTACTGAGGCAGGGTTGAAGGCAAACCTGGATTGGGAGATTAGGCATAAAATTGCACTTGGAACAGCTGAAGGATTACTGTACCTCCACGAAGGTTGTCAGAGGAGAATCATCCATAGAGATATCAAGGCTGCAAATATTCTCCTAACCGAAGAATTTGAGCCTCAGGTATACTTACTATATGACGACAGACCTTTTACCATGTCTCTTGAGAAATTTATAGTTATCTGATGGTAGACATTACATTACGAGATTTTGTTTCAGATCTGTGACTTCGGGCTTGCAAAATGGTTGCCGGAGAAATGGACACACCACGTTGTGTCTAAGTTTGAAGGAACCTTCGGGTTTGTGGCCATCAACTTCCCCTCGTTGTTGCTATCTTATAGCTGATTACGTGTTAGAAATACCGATCAGATCCTATGTGAAATGAGAAAGTCTTCGACTTCTAATATTGAAATCCTCGACTTTTATGGATACTGAGTAGTACTCTTTGCAGGTATCTTGCACCCGAGTACTTAATGCACGGAATAGTGGACGAGAAGACGGATGTTTTTGCTTTCGGCGTGCTGCTGCTGGAACTAGTCACAGGTCGTCGCGCTTTGGATTATTCGCAGCAGAGTCTAGTATTGTGGGTAAGGATGAGATGAGAGCTTGTTCTGCAGCATTCGATCGAAAAATTGCCGATTTTTTTTTTCTGTCAAGTGGTTTATCATTGAGGATGCAAGATTTTGACACGCTAATCTGTCAGGCGAAACCTCTACTTCGGAAGAACGACATGGGAGAACTAGTGGATCCATCCCTGGGAAAAAATTACAACGTGAGGCAGTTGAATCTTGTGCTCTTGGCCGCTTCCCTCTGCGTGCAGCAATCTTCCATTCGAAGGCCCAGCATGAGCCAGGCAAGTCACTCGAAACCCAGCTGCAGAGACTCGACTTTAGATGGTTTGACAACCTGAAATACATGTATGTTGATTCGGGATGGCTTAGCTGACCGACTGACTGGGTTGCTGTGTTGATCATGGATCAACAATTGCAGGTGGCGAAGGTTCTCAATGGCGATCTTAACTGCTTAAAGTGCATGAGAAAAATCCGGACCCCGTTCTTCCGCAAGGCCTTCGTCGAGGAGAGCTACAACTCGATCAAAGACTGAGCCGATCATCCCAAATGTTTCTGCTCTCGAGCACAGCTGCCAAAAAAAAAAAAAAACACACACACACACACACATCCAAGGAGAAGCTTCGAGTCACTGTACATATAAATACAGAAGAGTCATTCATAGATAAAGGCATAGCAATCCAAACCCTCTCTCTGTCAACACTACACTCCCTGCTTCTCCTCAGCCAACTGTCAATCGAGATCCCATCCTTCTGTGCGACATATTTCTCGGTTACAGGCGCAGGAGAGTGAACGGAGCGCAGAGAATGTGGTTTTAAGGTATACTGTAGAAAAGGTAGTTTATGTCACTATTCTTTTATCTTCCTTGAGCTTTTTGAGTGTGTAAGGGAAAGAGAGAGAAGGAGAAGGAGAAGAAGAAGAAGAAGCAAAGCACTCAAGACTCTAAAAGTAGGGAGGAGAGAATATCTTTTCAGGAAGAAGATAAGCAAGTACGTTGTAGCCATGAGAGTGGTGGCTTTTATACATATGCTTGTTTCCTTTGCCTTTTCCTCCTCCACCATACCTTTACTCAAACGAACAGAGTACTATAGAAATGCCATGTACATGACAAGCCAGCGTCTAACCAATAGATGACACTAAAGTAATTAATCCCTTGCCAAGAAATTGAGAAGGTCCAGCCAATCGGCCACGATTCCTTGCGCCTAAGGAACCTGTGAAAAGTCTTACTAGATTTATCTCCACAAAGTTTCAGGGCTTTATCCCTTCCCCCCTCTTCTTGTGAAGAAGAAACAGAGGAGATTAAGCTGAAATGGACTCTCGATCCACCCATCTTCCTGTCAAGATTCTTGTTTTTACCCATTAGCACTTTTATACCGTCTACAATTCTGGAGGGTCCAATCGAGTCCCAAAAATAGCCCTTTTCGCAATAGAGAAATTTGTTACTATTATACCAACTTTGGGTTAAATTAGTGATTTTTCTCACTAAATCTCCAAATGAGTAATTAAAAGATC
This sequence comes from Sonneratia alba, assembly GCA_900174645.1. Lineage (NCBI taxonomy): Eukaryota > Viridiplantae > Streptophyta > Magnoliopsida > Myrtales > Lythraceae > Sonneratia > Sonneratia alba. The sequence continues at coordinate 799,872 of FWPY01000047.1, forward strand.
GAATTCCGAAAATCGGCGAAATTTTTCTAGGGATTTCAGCTTGATTGCAAACTAATCTCGATGTACGTTTCAACTGATCCGAGAATACTACGCGGTGTAAATAAAAAGAAAATTGCTACTATCATGTGTCTGTTAATCTGTTCTATCTTTATTCCATGGATATCTTGGGGACTGGATCTGTTTACACACGTGGCATAAGGAAAAAATAATAATCTCCCCATTCTTACAAAGAATATCTTGCCTTCTAAGTATTTTAGAGGGAATCGCTAATAACTAAATCAAATTTGGATTAGTTGAGACTTCATAATATTGGTCGACATTTATTGAAATGCATACTTTTATATTTGATGGATGATACGACAATTTTCTTGTATTTTTGGGTCCACGTCATGTATCGCTTCTAGAAATTTAACGAGCTCAACCGTCTAAAATGTGAGATGTGTTGGCCCGATAAAGTAAGGAGCTCTTCCGACCCACGTTTTTTCAACTCAAAAGATCTGATGGTCCAAAATTTTATTTAATAAAAAGAGTTGTCGAACTATTTTTATTAAATCAAACTGGTATATCCTCTTCTATTAAATAGAAACAATTAGTGTGGTAATTATTGGGTCGAATAATCTAATATGACTTGAATGACTAGTTGCTCCTTAAGGATCACAATTATACAGTCGTTTTAGTATAGAAATTGCGTACAATTAGTCCAAACCTGAGATCTTATTTAAGAGAAAGAAATATTGAATTATCTCAACTAATTTGTGTTGGTTGCATGTGATTAGTTTAGAATTTATATAATTAAAAATCGATGATGATGCCCAAAGACAACCGTATCAACATTACTTAATAACCCTTGTACTTTTATCTCTTATCCAAGTTAACCCCATGATAATATTTTTTTTTGTGACCAATTCACTCGAATTGGGCCACATCGACGTACCGATTGATGTCTTCTTATTCATCGATATGCCTATACCGTTATGGTCGATGATATATTCTTTTAGGCCATATGATGTAGCAAATACACTTGGGGTGATCCGACTTAATCTGTACCGTATTGGGGTCACGTTGCATCCGTCTCATTCGCCTATATTGGATTGTCATTTTTTTATCCAGGGACCTACCTAGAAGGGAATCCGGACCGAGTCAGAAAAACTTAACCACCGGCATATTGTGCCATACAATCCATTAGCTCTTCCAGGCGTTCCAATGGTGATGCCACTCTGTCATGCTGTAGTCCTGAGATGGTCTAGGCATATGACCAAGGACTGAGATGATCAATCCTGCCAATGGTATATCGGAAAGTTGAGACGATACTCGAGATGGCTCTCGTTGGCCCTTCTAACGGAGGAAAGTGGGAGGGGGATTCTAATAGAGAGATGACCACCAGGCGCGGATTTAATAGTGAAAATTGCCAAATGTTGATTTTTTTTCATTATCTTTTTTTTAAATAGTAATATTTTGTTAATGATGAGGCCAGTGAAATAAGAGGGCGATCGGTGGAGAGAGAAGCGAGACATGGAGTTGATAGAGGGCGATTACATGGAGAAAATCTCTGCCTGACACCTCGAGAGAGAGAGAGAGAGAGAGAGAGAGAGAGGGAGGGAAGGAGGAAGCTTCAAAGAGTGCTTTGAGGAATTTCAAGTCAAACTCTGCGGAGAAGTACTGAAGAAGAGCATCTGAAGGAGTTGCCTCCGTTGTGGCGCGCGAGCGAAAGACGTTGTCGTGGAGGATTCGGATGATATTTCCGATCGGCGGCGGTCGGAGATGCGTTTGCGTGTCGGTGGAGGAAACGGGGGGCGCAGGCAGCGTCGGCGATGGGAGTCGGTGGAGGGGATCGATGTGGTGAGCAGTCGGTGGCGGTGGTTGAGACGAGTTTAGGCGGAGCAGGAGGGGGTGGAGTAGGATAATGAAGAACAGGAAAGGCAGGAATAATGGCTTGTTGCCTAATTCTCTACGAATCATCTCTTCGTGCCTCAAGACCGTGTCGTCCAACGCTAGCAACGTCGCTTCGTCCGTGCGGTCGGCTGGAGCTTCTGTAGCAGCTTCGGTTTCGGCATCCTCTGCGGAGCCAAAGGATCAGGTTCTACTTCTGGAGTTGGTGCTTGTTGAAGTTATTGTTTGTGCTATTGCTAGGGAATTGCTTTGTGCTTCTTGGAACTTGGAAAAAAAGCCTCTGATCGTGAAATCTCAGAGTTTTCCCAGTTTTAGCTTGCAGTTACTATGTTATGTTGTCCAGAGTTTTACAGTTAGGCTTTTGTAGTGTTTATTCGCACTAGGCGAACGTATTACTATATTGGTCGTTTTGATGGACTAGGAACTAAAATTGGTATTACTTTATTTGCCTTCCCTTTTGTGGAAGGAATGAATATCGGCTTGCACATAATGAGGAGTTTTCACTATATGTAAAATATATGGTTGGCACATGAAGTTTACAGCATAAGATTTTTGGCAAATGTTAGGAATTGATTAGGGATTCTTTCAGTTTTATTGTTGTGAGGGCACTAACTACGTAGAAAACCAGGCTAATATGGACTACTGCAGAAAGCTCTTAAGGCGTTCAGACATCTGCAAAATCTCAATCCTGTCTTAGCTACATGTTTATTTCCTCTGCCTTTTTTTTTTTCCCTATACCTTTTTAATGCCTAGACATTGTACTCATTACTGCTTTGTCCAGTCAGTGTGCATACATGCTCATACACTCACACTGCTACACTCTTGCTTCAGCATCTTCTGTTCCTCCTTGACATTCTTCTAAGTTGGCAGATGCTGATATACTATTTGTCTAACATTTGCAGTTTCTTTCTCATGCTGGTATAACTCACTTTCTGGTGGCTGTTTGTCTTTTAGGTAACTTGGGCTGGATTTGACAAATTGGAGCTTAGTCCAGCTATCTTCAGACGCGTTCTTTTACTTGGCTATCAAACTGGCTTCCAAGTGCTTGATGTCGAAGATGCTTCTAACTTCAATGAACTTGTTTCAAAGTGTGATGGTCCAGTTACGTTCTTGCAGATGCAGCCCTTTCCTGCAGATTCTGATGGTCCTCAACGCTTCCAAGCATCACATCCTTTACTGCTTGTGGTCTCAGGAGGTAACCCTGGCATAGTAAGCCTAGGTCAGAGCCATGGCCTTAATGCAAAATCATGCAGGGATGGATGTATGGAGTCAGAATTAGGACATTCTGCGAGCACTGCCACTGCTGTTTGGTTCTATTCTCTGAGTTCTCACTGTTACGTGCATGTTCTGAGATTTAGATCTGCAGTGTGTATGGTTAGATGCAGTCCCCGGATTGTCGCTGTTGGTCTTGCAGCACAAGTAAGCATTTACTTGTTTAAAGTTGTGAAATTCAGTGTCTAAGTAAGCTAGGCCTTTCTTTCATTAATATGCCTCATTTTGTACATTTTGTAAAAAGCTACATAGCAATGATTGGACAGAGATCATGTTTACTGGTTAAGAAGAAAAAGCATGTTTACATGTAAAAATTTGTTTTGAGATTCCATGTCATTACTCAAAGAAGCCTTCAAATATGTAATTATCAGGGAGCTGATTAGAGTTGCTAGTCTTCCTGCTTTGCCAGTGATTTATTCTAGAACATACTGGAGTGGATTATTTGTTTTGGTGTTATGAACAAAGAGGTCATAATTGTTGTCATTTTGCTGGATATGAATTTGAATATATTGTTTACTGACTGCAGTCTTCTGAATTATCAGAAATTAATCTGTCAATATTTAATGACATGATGGCAGATACACTGTTTTGATGCAATCACGCTGGAGAATAAGTTCAGTGTTCTCACATATCCAGTTCCTCAGTTAGCAGGGCAAGGACTAATTGGGGTTAATTTTGGTTATGGTCCAATGGCTGTTGGTCCAAGGTGGTTAGCCTATGCATCTAACAATCCACTGTCAACAAATACAGGCCGCCTAAGTCCACAAAATCTAACTACTCCAGGTGTTAGTCCATCTACTTCTCCAAATGGTGGGAACTTGGTGGCACGCTATGCAATGGAGTCCAGCAAACACTTGGCAGCAGGAATAATCAGTCTGGGAGATATGGGATATAAAACTCTTTCAAAGTGCTGTCAAGAGCTGCTTCCTGATGGTTCCAATTCTCCTGTACCTTCAAGCTCAGGTTGGAAAGTTGGGAGAAATACAGGAGCCGAGTCAGACAATGCAGGGATGGTTAGTATTGCATATAATTTAGGAAGCATTTTGGTGAAAAGTAGGTTAATAGCATGCTTCACAGTTTCAAGAATGTATAAGCGATAACATTTATTATTTAAATCATGCTAATAATTATTTGAGTTGCTTATGGAAATCAAAAGAATTTTATGCGTCTGGCACTTTGTGTTTGTTATAAATTAATGAATGAAGTAGTTGAGAATTAGATATGAAGAAAATGAATTGAAATAAAAGATGGATAGGGATGATAACAGTAAGCAAAGGGAGCCAAGTAGAATCCCAATATGAGTATGGTGTTTGAAGTTGAAGGACAGTGATTTTTGGTTTATTGGTCCACCCTAGCTATCGTAAACCATCCCCTCTTCATCTCCCAGACTGACGTTTTTTCATTGATTTCTTTCTTGATCAAAATTGTAGCAAACTTGTCAACTCTAAATTAATTGACATCAAAATGAGCACTTATACTCTCTGGACTCAGGTAGAAGTTTTGTTGGAGATCTGTACAGGGTTTTTGTAATGTCAACCCTGCTAGAGAAACTAGGCTTGACCAAGGACATGATGTCTTGATCCTTCTTGACAAAGGCTATGACTTCAGGTGGAAGTTTATTGGGAAGAATCATGCTCTTTTTGTTTTGTAATGTCAGTTCTGATAGAGGCACTAAACTTGTTGAGGACATAATTTCTTGATCCGTTACCATAAGCTATTCGCTGATAATGTCATATTACAGTTGCATCCAATTGGACAAATATGGTTCTATTTTATGTCTTTGATGAAGCATAAAGATTTACAATCGTGGAATTAGATTCTAAGTTCCAGATGCATATTGACTTGACAAATGGTGTAGTATGGCATATAAAAATGGTTAATGTCTCTCTATGCTAAATATTGGATTTTAAGTTCTAGATGAATCAGTTTAATTGGCATATGGTGGTGTTATGGGCGTATAAAGAGTGGATTGTATCTCTTCCCTAGGCATTGTTTTCACATTGCATAATAGTATATTACATTTTATTAATGGAATGGAACTGTCCTCTATCTAAATTTGTATTATCAATTACAGGTAGCTATCAAGGATTTTGTCTCCCGAGATGTTATTTGCCAATTCAAAGCCCATACAAGTCCATTATCTGCACTTTGTTTTGATCCTAGTGGGACCCTTCTAGTTTCTGCTTCAGTGTATGGTAATACAATTAATGTATTCCGAATCATGCCATCTTGCATTGGTGGTGGATCAGGCTCTCAGCGATTTAGTTGGAGTTCTGCTCATGTGCATCTGTACCGTCTTCATCGCGGATTGACCTCTGCTGTGAGTACTGCTACTATCTTGGTTTTCTTTGTCTTTTACTTCTCTTAGTACTTTCCTCATTCTTATTGCCTTCTTTTGTGCATTACAGATCATCCAAGATATATGCTTTAGTCACTATAGTCAGTGGGTTGGCATTGTTTCATCGAAGGGTACTTGTCATGTTTTTGTCCTCTCCCCATTTGGTGGTGATACTGGGTTCCAGGGCAACAACTCTAAGGGTGAAGAAACCTCCTTATATCCGTCTTTGTCTGTACCATGGTGGAGCAGTTCATCTTTTATGAATAGCCCCCAGTGTGTACAACCTCCTCCTCCTGTTATATTGTCTGTGGTGAGCAGGATAAAGTATAACGATTCTGGGTGGCTTAATACCGTTAGCAATGCTGCTGCCTCTGCCACAGGGAAGGTTTTTGTGCCATCTGGTGCCATTGCTGCAATTTTTCATAATTCAATGTCTCAAAGCCTTCAGCAGATGAATGTGCAATCTAATGCTCTTGAGTATTTGTTAGTTTATACTCCGTCAGGTCATGTGATTCAGCATAAACTCCTACTTCCAACTGGGATGGAAGCAAGCCATGCTGGATTAAAAGCAAGGACTGGTTCATTTTTGCAAATACAGGAGGATGAGCTGAGGGTGAAAGTTGAGCCTGTTCAATGGTGGGACGTGTGTAGAAGGTCAGATTGGCCTGAAAGAGAAGATTGTAATGTTGCTAGTACTTTCAGCCGACGTGATACTACTGCATTGAATGCTGAGGGTGAGGATAATTATGGAACTGATATACCAGCCATAAATAAAATTGCCGTCGGTAAGAAACCAATCAGGACAGATTCATCCTTGTCTTCTGAAGGATCCCATTGGTACTTATCTAATGCAGAGGTACAAGTGAGCTCTGGAAGGATACCATTTTGGCTTAGGTTGGAGGTAAATGTTAAACTAAGAAGCATGAATTAATTGTTTTTCTTGAAGATGTTAATAAGTAATTTGTTAATTTCCTTTTTTTTCTTTTTTTCTTTATTAGGTTTCTCTCTACACTATGAATTATCCAAATGGCATTGCTTATGTGGGTGGGGAATTTGAAATAGAGAAGCTGCAAGTGCAAGAAGTTGAGATTAAACAGAAGGAGTTATTGCCTGTCTTTGACCATTTCCATAGCATAAAATCTGGATGGTGTGGCAGGTATTACAATCTAAGTGATATGATTCGTTTTTTTTTTTTTTTGGTGCGCTTCAGGTTTTTCACATTGGCTTTAAATGCATCTTGTGTACTGATGAGATTCTTTGTGGATGAATATGACTCAATCTTGCAAATGTTCTTCCTGTTACCTAATGTTTTATTTCTTTGATAATTTTCACATGGATTCTGTGATTATTCTTCTCCTTATTCTTAACAATTATAATTGGTCACACCAGTCTTTTGCCAATAATATAAGATTTATCATATTGTGTAGCTTGACCTTCCAGTTTAAATTTTTATCTACAACATCTCTGAACAGAGGCTTTCTGGTTCATATGTCGCCAGAATCATCATTGTGCCTGGACTATCTTGATTATATTTTATCTCTCACTCTTCTTTTCATTTTTGTCTTGTTTTATGTGCCTTTTTTTGGGATACTTCTTGTGTTCTTAGATTAGTTACAATTTTTATCTATTTACCATTTGGCAATAATCTATAATATTTCCTCATTTCCAATGTCACATGTGCTACACTTAAGGAGAGTAGTTCCTCCTCTCCTCCCCATTTTTCCTGTCTCCTTCTCTGTTTAGTTCTCACATCATGAGTTATCTTTTATGTTTTCATTTCTCAACAAGTCATGCCATGGGTCCTGCCTTTGCTCCTCATGAACTGCATCAAATGAAACTTCATGTTGCTGAAGAGACTGTTATATGTCACTCGGAACCTGCTTCTCTTAGCTCCACTGGAAGCTCAGATGGTGGTAAGTTTTTATGAATCACAGCACTCCTCATCCTCATAATCACTATTATAGTCAATAGTCTGTATGCAACCGTGCATTCACATTTCAATAGGCCAGCATGGGTTTGTGGAGGTATGGAAGATGGAGAACAGGGTATTAAATGTCTTGTCAACATTTTGATGAATTGCATCTGTAAATGATAATTTCCAGGAGCTGATTTTGATCTCATTCTGAGCCATAGAAGAATTGGATTTGTCTGTAAATGTCTTATGCATCATTTAAATATTTGTATGTTGTATGTTCTGGAACTCTTGAAGACAGCTACTATTCTTGATTGCTCCCAATTGAATTCTTGGACATCTATTATTCAGGATTGCTGATTGCTCATGAAGGGATGTGCTTATGTTTCGTCTGGAATGCATCTATATGGTTTGAATCTAATTTTCCTTCTTGCCTAATGTGCAACAGGATCTTCTAGGAGGATTGAAAACCTTCCTGACCTCGATCAAGCGAACACTGAGAAATTGTATGCTTTCGCCTGTCAGTCATTGGATGATTTTTACCTGGAGAAAGGAGAGAATTGCCTCAAGTCTCCAGTGCTGCTCGCACAGAAGCCCGTGGACAAAGCTGTAAATTATATAGACCGTCCAGCTGCTGAAGACAATGTAGATGGTTTATCACTGCTTGAGAACAAGCTCCCTCCTCCTGGAATCATCTTGGATAGGCCCTCTGTTTCAAAAGCTGAATCTGGCAATGGGGTTCTTGATCCAGATCCAGCCGATAATGTCCCTAAGGAGGAGACCGAGCCTGCAGTGGGTCATGACCCTGTGGGTTCGAGGCAGTTATTTGAAGAGGGCTCTGGCGAAGCTGCAGAGCTTGATTGTTCTGCTGCACTAAATGAGGCAGTAAATGGCAGTTTCAACAGCTGCAGCCAAAGAGAGAAAGACAAACCTGAGGATGGAGACAACGATGAAATGCTCGGTGGCATGTTTGCTTTCTCTGAAGATGGTAAATTTCTTGGGAATCACAGGGCTTGCCTTCTGCACTATCTTATCCCCAAAAATACATTTTAGTTGGAGACCAATTTATTGGGGTTCTTTTCCTTTCCGCAGGTTGATCGTCTTGCTTGCCAGCATCTCCCCAAATTATCAATGCCTTTTTCTGAGAAAGCTGGATGTGAGTTTTTTCTTCTGCTTGTGCCATGCCGTGGTGATCTGGCAGTGACATCTCAACATATTATCTCTTGAGGCCCGCCCCCGTGGCTGTATGTGTGCTCATGCTCCTCTCTCCTATTTTCAGTCTCTCTATGCCTCTGTTTATGTACATTCTGTACATTTCGGAAATTCATAGATTTATCATTGGTTCTCTGGGCGTGTGGTCTCCAAAATTTGTTTGGTTGGAGTGAATCTTTGTGTTTTCTGGCCTGAGCTCCGCATGGAGAAATGCTGTACAGTAAAAAAAAAAAAACAGTTTGGTGTGAACAAGTTACTCCGCAAGTTCGTGATTGCTTTTTTTCTTGTGGACAATGGAAAAAAAATGAAGAAATTTGAGTGATAAGGAGAGAGAGCAAAGATAAGTTGGTATTCCTTTTTATCCATTTTATTGCCTGATGCATTCGCACCATGTCTTCAAGCTGATGGCCATCTTCTGTAGCCTCATGTGCTACGCCATTCTTTCTGGCCACAGCTTGTTTGCCTGTGTTGTTTCATATGCCTTTGATAAGATTGGCTCGTTGGTCGAGCTTGAAGAAGGGAGCCTCTAAGCGGCCAAGAACCATACCAAAATGGGTACATATATCTTACATGTGAACAAATTCACTTTGGATTACAAATAGATTGAATGTGACGATCATTTTTTTTTTGGTGGGGGCCAGGATGGCTGTGCATCTCCGAGAAATGGGAAAAGAGGAGATTAAAGGGGACCAAAAAATCTTATTAGTAATAATGAAATTTAGAATTTACTAATTGTTAATTGATCAAGTTTTCGAAGTGATACTGATACGGTTAATTTCAATTCTCTAAATCATGTACAATTACTATAATTATACCTTTCATTTGCTCTTGTATTATCATGATTATAATATTATATAATTCTTAGGATGTCTCACATTTATCGTTTACCATTCCAATCCGTAGTTTTAGAAATTGAACCGGGTTGGCTGGTTCGGCTGGTTCAACTAAGAATCGGTCACTCACCGAGTCTGATTCTTATAAAAGATTCAATTGTACTTTTAAAGGGGTCAACTTTGGTTGAATTAGCTGGTTCTTGGTCTAATCAATGAATCTAATTGAATTGATGAAAAATTACTTAATTTAAAATTAAAGAAATAAAAATTTATTATGATGTGCATATTTTATTTTACTAAATTTATATTTATATTTTATATTAAAATTTTATTTAATATAATAGTTATATGAATTATTTTTGTTGTAAATTATATTTTATTAATAATATTATATAATTTTATTAATAATATTATAATATTAATATTATATATTAAATATACGGTTTTACTCAAATTTCACTCATGAATTCATAAATCTATGCATACGCTAATTTTTTATTTGATCTGATTTTAAAAATTATGTTTTAATATGGTAAATTGAATAAATAAATAAATAAATATATATATATATATATAATGGATTTTCTCGTTGGAGTTGCCACGCTGGCTCGCCGTGGGCTCTATCTCTCTCGCCAATCAAGATCCACCAAATAATCCACCCATCCCAGTCTCTCTCCCTATAAATAGCTCATTGTTCCATTGACCAAACCCTCCTCTTCGAAGCGCAAATTTTCAGTCTGTCTACTCCGCTATCTCTCACGGCCTCTATATCTCCGACGGTCTGATCGAATCCACGGATCACAAGTCACCAGTAAGATGAGCTCATCGGGTGCCGGAAAGGGCGGCAGAGGCAAGCCCAAGTCGACAAAGTCCGTCTCCCGATCTCAGAAGGCGGGGCTCCAGTTCCCCGTTGGCCGTATCGCCCGCTTCCTCAAGGCTGGCAAGTATGCCGAGCGCGTTGGTGCCGGAGCCCCCGTGTACCTCTCGGCGGTTCTGGAGTACCTAGCCGCTGAGGTATGTGGATTTTTCGATTCTGTTAGATATCTATTTAATCTGATCTAATGTCTGGGCTCATTGAGATCATCTACGGCAAAATCGACCGCTGCATTTTGTCCTATGTATTCAGTTCGCAGTCTCGTTTTCCGTTTGTGATCAAAAGAAGCGAATTGGAAATTTCTCTTACGTGATGGAGGTCTGCCATGTTGTGTCTAATCTTCAATCTCGAATGTTCTCGACAGTGTGGAATAGGCATCTTGTGTATTAGGGCATTTTCTAAAACATTTTTCCCTAAATAGAGAGTAAATTATACATTGATTAATCAGATCTCTGCTTGGTAGAAGAATCGGCATTGTCTGCAAAAGTCGCAGAGAGGTATTATATCAACGGCTCCTTGATGAGTTTTGTTTGGGTAGAGAAAATTCATTATAAGTTCATCATAAAATGTTTAGATTCATGTAAGGATTGCATTTTGTTTGATCATTCTGGTTGTGTATTTGATTGAACGCTTCTTTTGTGATTGGTCAATCTGCAGGTTCTCGAGCTAGCTGGGAACGCAGCAAGAGACAACAAGAAGAACCGGATTGTGCCAAGGCACATCCAGTTGGCAGTGCGGAATGATGAAGAGCTGAGCAAGCTCCTGGGCACTGTCACCATCGCCAGTGGCGGCGTTCTGCCCAACATCCACCAGAACTTGCTGCCCCATAAGCCTGGGAAGGGCAAGGGGGACATTGGTTCCGCGTCTCAAGAGTTCTAGGACTCGATCATTGGAACTTCCATTTCTAAAAACTTATACCTAATTTGCTGTCTGTCTTGGATCTGATCTCTTGCCGATGACTGAGACCGTCAGCGACTTTCATAATGTGGGAATTTTACCGAGGAATGCCAATGAAATTAAGAGCTTTTATACCTGTCTTCTTTCGCTCTGAGCATGGTCCATATTGCTCCGTCTCAGGGTTCTTCTATTGCAAATGATGAAAATCCTTCTGGGGATTTCAGCTCAAGACTCATCATCTTCTTCCAGAACGGAGATCAAATGACAAATGCCCCCATTGCCTTTTCGGGGGCTATCGAGGAGGGCAACCCAGAAGAGCACGACTGCATTCGGGTAGTAGGATGAAATTGCCTTTTCACTAACAAAACCTTAACAAGGAAGGACCGACTCTGAGGATTATGCTTAAAGCTTTAAATAGTGCAGTTTTGGAAAAATAATTTAAGTTGCGATAAATTTGACTGATTAGTCTCAATCAATCCACAAAACGATATTGAATCTTACCATGTATCTGTAGAGTTTGGTGATGGGAACAAAAATGGACAGTTCCGACTTGACATTTGGAGCGTTTGACATGGTAAGAGTTGCAGGTAAGACTTGATTTTTAAATTCCATAAATTAAAGGTTCGCGTTGAAAATTTAGGAGGCCGTTCCCATACGGAACAATAGGTTCGATCTCTACCCCCATGGAAACCTGTACCATTCCATTGACCTATTCTCCTCACGACACCTTTCTCTTTCCTCGTATGAGCCGGCACGAGTCTACCCCGGCGGCCATCATTTTGGGTGTCCCTCTTTTTTTGGTATAAATCGTTCATATTCAGTTGGATTTTGTCTAGCTGACTAATCCGAATCGTTTCGGGTCGGCCCATTTAAGGAGTTAAGAGTTCCCCACCGCAGGTGGGACTCGAACTCAAGTCCTCCCATTGGGATGATAGGTGCCGAATCACTCTACCACGCTCACGGTGGGTCATTTTCGGTGTCCCTCGCTTTCTACATTTTTGACCCAGTGGAGCGAGCACTTCATGCCCCGTGTGAAACGGCACTCGATATTCAATTCCTTCTTTTGACTCTCATCTTCATCAATTTTCATACCATTTAACTTAGATCAAATAAGCTATGAATAATGAGATATAAGAAATTTTACAGTAAAAATCGGACTCAATAATTCTTGGGTTACTAGTTGAGAATAGTATAATTATACTACACCTACTTTCTATACTATATTATTTTAATATTAGTGTGTTAGGTATACATAATATTAACTAATAAAAAAATCATATGTAAATTATGCTAATGCGTGTAAGTAAAATCGACAAAATTGATGACCCGTGAAAGAAGCAGGTCTGGGTCCAACCGGGTCCCACAACTGCGACCAGCTTGTCGGCCTCAGCAAGTCATGGCTGGAGCTGACCGGATCTCCACAGGTCTCGTTTAGGGGCTCTGATTCCCTTCTGAATAGTTATTATTATTATTATTATTTTCCTGCTAGCGGTGATACGGTTTCAGGATTCTGATCGGTGGTGCAGTCATGGGCTCGAAGCCGTGGGTATTGCCGGCTCCGACCTACCGGACACTGGAGACCTACTGGGACTCCGACGAGGACTCCCCCGGCCCCCGCTGCAGCCACACCCTCACCGCTGTCGCTGCCACCAAGAACCACGGCCCTCGCCTCATCCTCTTCGGCGGCACCACCGCCATCGAGGGCGGCCCTGCCTCCTCGGCCCCCGGCATCAGTAATTCCCCCGATACTATGTCTACTAAAGTTTCCGTACTTCAGCTGATCTTCTACTTTATCTCCGTAGCCGTCAGTCGCTAATGATTGCTTCCTGAAGTTCCCAATTTCTCCCGATACTCTGTACAACAACTGATACTCTGATCACTGCGCCTGAGTGAGCTTCTTTTTTTGGCCCCTTTTTTGGTCTCTTTTTTAACTTCGATGCTTTCTGATCAGGATTAGCTGGGGTGACAAATTCAGTGCATTCCTATGACATTCTCACCAGGAAATGGACACGGTAACTTGATTTCTTTCTTCTGAACTTTTCTTTTTCTGGTTGGATGTTTTCTATGTTGATCTGGAGTACGAACTAACTGATGTAGAATTAAGACTATTGGCGAGCCTCCTTCTCCTAGAGCTGCTCATGCAGCTGCTGCAGTTGGAACCATGGTCGTCTTTCAGGTAAATTTTCTGATGTAATTATGTCTGCGTGTCAATTTTGACCGAATATGAGCTAATAGTGATTCTGATGTTTTTTCTGTTAAACTGGTAAGAAGACATACCACCATTTGCGTATATCAAGCATCGGCATTTCTTGAAAGAGTCTAAATTGTTTAGGCAACCAAATTCTCCTACCCATATTCATAACTGCAGATATAATGTTCTAGAGCACTAGGTGGTCTTTTGGTAGTCATGCGGCATAACAGTTGTTGATGTCTTTGCTAAAAAGGAGATTTCTGTCTGAGTATCTGATAATTGCTTCTCTGATGTTCCATATTGGCTTCTTTTTGTCAATAGGGTGGCATTGGTCCAGCAGGGCATTCAACTGATGATCTTTATGTGCTAGACTTGGCAAATGATAAGTTCAAGTGGCATAGGTTAGCAAATGCAGCTTAGCAAGCTGAACTTAGTTAGTCTTGTTGTTACATTATTGTAGGTGTATGTGATGACTGATTGTTCTGCAACTTCAATGTAGAGTTGTAGTACAAGGACAGGGCCCAGGACCTCGGTATGGCCATGTAATGGACTTGGTCGCTCAGAGATATCTTGTTACTGTCAGTGGGAATGATGGTAATGTTTCACCTTGCTGTTTAAGTTTGTTAGAAAACATGCAAAAGAAAGGTCTTTGTAACTTGGAATATGCTGATGCTCTCTCTTTTTGTCTTGTTGATACTCTGTTCAATTAGGGAGAAAAAATGTTGAACTTATTCCATCGGACTACAGTTTTTATTCTGTCATCCTACTTTTTATATCTACTCTTAATTCCATTCTCTCTGTGTTTTGAGAAAAGAGCTGGTTTTTTCAGTTGTAACCTTCTTGATTTACTACTAGCAAGCCCCATAGGTTTCTAAGCAGCAATTTTCTGCCTTTTCCAATATTCTACTTTCATCCATATTTTCCACATGTTCTGGCTCTGCATAAGCCAACCGTATGGTGACTTTCTCTACCTCCAAGATTGTTGTTGTAGTCTGCACTCTTCCTTGAGGATTCTATAGCAGAGACTTTCTTATGGGAAAGATTCATTTGTAGGAAAAAGAGTTCTATCTGATGCTTGGGCTTTGGATACTGCACAGAAACCATATGTTTGGGTGAGGCTCAATCCAGGAGGTGATAAACCTTCTGCTAGAATGTGAGTGTCTCCTATTCAGTTTTTCCTGTTCATTGATGTAAAAATCATGTGTCGTGCATAAGTATAACTTTCTCAAAATCTTGTTGCAAGCATTAAAGCATCCAATTGGGCTCTAATATGAACCTGACATGTTGCTCTTTTTAGTTCAATTGATCTAATTTTTGGTTACCTACCTGACAACTCATGCCCATCTTTACAAAATCTTCTCAGGTATGCAACAGCTAGTGCCCGCTCAGATGGCATGTTTTTGCTTTGTGGTGGGAGAGACTCTTTAGGCATGGTAAGAATTCCTTTGCTTGTAAGGAAAACCACCTTAAAAATTGTATTCTGATTGTTGAGCTGTAGTGATCATGAGCTTGTTCCTCCTGGAGATACTCCTAAGCAGCATTTTGATGATATTATGCTGTTTCTTCTTATTTAAGGATCATTTAGTTAATTGAGAAGTTGATGAAACATATTTCAAATTGCTCATAGCATTCTCACATGATATATGACAGTGATCATTGAATTATATATGCAGCCACTAGCAGATGCTTATGGCCTTCTTATGCATAGGAATGGTCAATGGGAGTGGACTCTTGCTCCTGGAGTATCTCCTTCCCCAAGGTATCAACATGCTGCGGTGAGTATTTTATTATTGCGATGGAATTCCTTTTAACTTATAGTGGCACCACCTTAGTTCTGATTGAATGGCCTTGAGTTCATAGTAAGTTTCATACACAAGGGTCCTTGCATTCTCCAAACTGATTAGAGCACGTGCTTATTGGATTTGTAATTTCCCTTTTTAGGTTAAATTTGTTAATAAACTCAGAATTACTGGAAGATGATTAAATATTTGATGTCTCTTTTCCTTTTTCTGCTAAATTGTATTTCTATTATCAAAATGTATTTTGTCTAAATTTTTTAAACAGTAGTGGATGCAACTGACTTGGAAAATTTTGATCCCATAACTACTGTAAGTGTTGACTTTGTGGTTCTAGGTCTTTGTTGGAGCCAGATTGCATGTTACAGGTGGTGTCCTTAAGGGTGGACGTGCTGTAGAAGGTGAAACAGCTGTTGCAGGTAATTCTTGAAGTCCAGTTTTTTGTCAATGAATTATGACCTATCCATTTTGTAGGAGTCTACTCAATTTATATGGCAGGATCAATTTGTTAGTCTAGATCCATCAAATGTGACAATTTTGTGAGATTTCATTAGGTGAAGAAAGAGAGAAAATATTTGAAGGTTATTCATAGTTGATTGGGGTGTCAAAGAATTTAAAAATGGTGCTGGATATTTGCTGATAAACAAAGTAGATTTTTTTTATTATGAGGGGAGGACTGCTTCTTCATCTCCAACTTGCTACCACTGATGACTTCCATGAGGTGTCTGATGCTAGTTTGAGGTCATCCAAAGATAAATTTTTTTCCTCTACAAAACTTGCAGAATTCAGAAGATTAAGAGATGGTTGACTCCCTATTCCTTCCGTAGTTGCATTATTGGCTCCAGTTTGCAGTTTCATGCTAATTTGAGGTCATTTACCCCTATTATCTTTTGTGCTAGTGGAGGTCCTTATTCGAATGATAATAGGGTTCCTCATTCTAATTGGTTATTGGACAACCAATAGAGTTTCCTCCTCATTCCCTCAATTATGTAACTGAAGTGGAGGAGTAGTTTCATGCTAAAATGAGGTTATTAGAACCCTATTATCTTTTGATAATCTTCTCCTTTTGGTATTAGTTTTGGACACTTCTGCTGGAGTTTGGTTGGATAGAAATGGATTGGTGACCTCCCAACGCACAAGTAGAGGAAATGCTGAACGTGATCCATCTTTGGAGCTCATGAGACGTTGTCGCCATGCTGCTGCTTCTGTTGGTGGTCGTATTTATGTCTATGGTGGTCTTAGAGGAGGTGAGAGCTTTATGTCATAATCGAGGAATTTGTTCAATTTTTTTTTGTAAAGTTATTTAATATTGGATACAGCCCTTATCTCTTTTGCTCATGAATAAATTTCCTTCTATGAATACTAATAAAATTACTTATTTTTAACAAATAATTGAATAAATCGCCTTCTGGAAACAAATAGATGAAATGAATGAACGAATGATTCAATCTTCCATAATTTCAAAGCCAAAAAAAAGCCTGCCTTCAAGAAAGAGATTTGGAGGTAGCAAATTCTAACAGTACTTGAATATTTTTTCTAAGTATTTATAATATTATCTGGTACTGTTTGTCTTGCGAGCTTTGTATCAGCAACTTTTATTTAGAGTTGTGTATGGGCTGTTAATGAGAGTATGCTCAGTTATAGGTTCTCAGCAATTTTAACTTGAGCCTCATTAGTTATTTATAGAGATACTTTGGTCTGGTTGATGAATTTAATGTAGCATTATGAATGATATGACTATATGTAAGTTGTCTATGTTGAATTTGATCTGGGAAATCTATCTTGACTTAATGTCCATGTTAAATCCTGGGTGTTGTTATTTTTAGATTAGATCTCCTTTTCATTGCAAGGATCCTGCTGTACTAAGTGTGTTTGCTCGTAAGACAGTGCACAAAACTGTATATGAAGAATGATTTAACATAATTTTTTTTTAGTAGTCAATAAATAAACTTCATTAATATTGCATCAAGAATATGCATAAAATCATATACAAAAATTTTAGCTAAACACGTAAGCCTACGCATAGCATTACTCATTATTAACTAACATTGAGAACCCCTATACATTTGATGATACCAAAAGTGTATGTCCCATGTCCACCTCTCCATAAACTTACAGAAATTTGTTTCTAAACCCTCAAATGCCCTCCTGTTCCTCTCCTTCCACACGTGCCAGAAAATGGAGAGTGGTATCAACCTAATAAATCTCTTTTCCTCTTTGTTACCGCAAACCCCAAACCATGCTCTAAGCTCTTGATCAATTCTTTTTGATGTAGCCCATTGTACTCCTATTTGCCAAAGGGCTATCACCCACACTCTACAAGTCCATTTGCAATGTAGAAGCAAATGATTAATTGATTCTTCCTCTTCCTTGCATAAGAAGCATCTATTAATCATAATCTTTCCTCGCCGCCTCAAATTGTCAATGGTTAACACCCTACCCCAAGCCGCCTACCAAGCAAAAAAACGTACCTTTGTGGGGGCTTTACTTTGCCACACCTGTCTCCATGGGAAGTCTCTGGCTCCATTTATCAGCAAAAGTCTCTCACAATATGACTTAACTGTGAACAGTCCCGTTCTATTCCCCTTCCACCTAACTTTGTCCCTTCCTCCATTTGGTGTACATCTATAGATTAAGTCAAAAAAATTCATGAATGCCTTGAGCTACCAATCTTGTGCTTGTTGATTAAACTAGATCTCCCACACCCTCCTTGCCTGTCCCTCTTTCCATAGCTACTTGACTAGAGCGTATAAGAGAAACTTTGGCCAACCGAGCTCATAATTTGTCACCAAAGTGTTTTTTTACTTGATGGAGAAGTTAGGGTTTTTGTCAGCTAGCTGGATGCATCAAGGGATGTTGTCAAGTTATGCTTCATGCAGCAAAGGAAAGTTTCCAAGTGCTTCTACTAAAAAGGAGAGTTTCCAAGTACTTATTCTACCTAAACTGAAAAAATAAAAAATAAAAAAAACTGCTTAATTCTACCTGGATAAAATTTCTTGTTCTGTTTATTATACACACGGTCATCCTCTTGTCAGTACACAAATGTTTCATATTTATTGTTTCCTTAATAACAAAATGATTTAAGGGTAATATTGTGCATGCCCTTGTCTGCCCTAAGCTCAGTTATTTTCTGCAGAGTCATTGCTTGACGATTGCCTGGTTGCTGAAAATGCCCCAGTTCAGCCCAATGGAAATTCTGCTCTGTTAACAACAGAGAGAGCATCACCTATTTCAGGTTTCAAGATGAGTATATCCACTTCCAGTTCTTATGAAATGCCCACAAATGTAGATGGCCAACCTGAGAGCCCCTCATTTAGTGGCATGAGGTACTATTCCATCAATTCTTTCACTTATATCTTCTGCCTGTTATCTAGATACATCCGAAGTTCATGAGTGCTCACTTGATGCTTATGAAGTGACCATTTTCCTGACCATTCAAAAAGGAAAATCAAATTATTTTCCTACCAAATGAAGTGTTTGAACAGTGCTTGATCCATAAATAAAATAAAAACAACCACCTTCCACTAAGCACAGCTAGATACCACATGTGAGCTTGATCTTACACCAACAGATTGGGCTTGGAACAATATGTAAACTATAGGATTGGGAAGTAGTTTTCAGAATTAGAGCCCTGCAACTAAAGTTGTCGGCATCGTCATAGTATTTTCGTCTTTCATGCCTCAGAAGAAAAGAATTAAAATCTGAACTGAAGTCTTTAATCCTGGGCAGGCTGGGTTGGGTTGGGTTGTTGTCCATCTTTATAGTTTGGGGGCTTACTGAAGATATGTTCCTGTAAATCGGTGATATCTGGGTCAAGATAATATGTCAATGGTTGTCTTCCATTGTCTTTGTGTTATTTGAATGCTGCACCACCAAGTAATCTGTTTTCATGCTACATGAAGCATGATTGATAGAGCTCTTTATATTTACTTTTAAAGCTGTTGACAATCTGATTGTATATCTTTGTCCTTTACCAGCATGGACAAGAACTCAATGGAGAAGCTGAGGTTGGCTTCAGAGGCTGAAGCTGAGGCAGCTTCCGCTGTTTGGCAAGCTGTGCGGGCTTCTAGTGTCCCTGCAGAGCAAATATCTGTATCAGACGAGAATTCTCAAGTTGCAGAAACTGTCTCAGATGGCTTTGACAATGAAGCAGATGTTCGGCTTCACCCAAGAGCTGTATGTCTTATATCCTTGTGTCTGTTAATATGTTCTTGAAAGCTCTTTTGGACTGCTTGTTGATAATATGCCGTCTTTTCTGTTATAGGTGGTGGTTGCTAGAGAGGCTGTAGGCAACCTAGGTGGAATGGTGAGACAACTATCTTTGGATCAATTTGAAAACGAGAGCAGACGAATGATTCCTGTGAATAATGATCCCTCCTATCCAATGAAGAAGTTCACCAGGCAAAAATCTCCTGAAGGATTGCCCAAAAAGGTGAATATTAAGATCTGAACATAGTTTTGGTTGTACATGTAATGCCTGCAGTTTTGTTAACGGCAGATGCCTTTTTTAAAACTAAAAAATCTGCTTTCATGATTTATCATGTGATGCCAGCTGACAGCTGAGCCACTTCATCGAAATCCAGGATAGCTAACTACTAAGTTTTGCTTTATAGAAAGGGGTTTACTCTAAAGATTGGGCAAACTTGATATGGTATCAAAGTTTTTTCCCTTCCAGGACCTTCTATAGACTGTTTATTTCTGTTTTTTGGCAGATCATATCTACCTTGCTTAGACCTAGGAACTGGAAAGCTCCGGCCAACAGGAGGTTTTTCCTGGATTCTTATGAAATAGGAGAACTTTGTTATGCCGCAGAACAGATATTTATGCAAGAGCCAACTGTTCTTCAGCTAAAAGCTCCGGTTAAAGTGTTTGGTGATCTCCATGGGCAGTTTGGTGATCTGATGCGGCTTTTTGATGAATATGGTTTTCCTTCCACAGCAGGAGATATAACGTATCCTCCTCCATCCTAAATCTCCCCCACCTGCATTTTCTCTCTGATAGTAGAGTTAGGGTGCTGCTGATAGATAGGAATCAAAATCAATTCTGCCTCTATTTTTTTAATTTTGGGAATTATATGGTATATCACTGGTGTATCTGCAGACTGATAATAAAACATAACTTATAGTGAGTAATACAGTCAAGCACTTGTAATGATGTAATGAGATTAAACTGCTTAGATTAAATAATTGAACTCTGCTAGAATCAATAGTTTGTATTCTTTTTGCCCCCCTTTGGCTCTGAAAATCAGTGAAATCATCTATGGTTGGATAGCAAAGTGTATTGTTGTGATTTTCAATTGACTAGCATTTGTTGCTGTTGGAGCAGTTATATCGATTATCTGTTTTTGGGAGATTATGTTGATCGGGGCCAACACAGTTTAGAGACCATCACTTTGCTCCTTGCTCTTAAGGCAAGTCCTCATCTCTAAAATGAAAATATCCTCTTTCCACCCAAAAACATGTTAAATCCCATAAGTATAATCCTTTCTATAGAATTGACCTGTTTAATCAGCGCCTCAGTGACAGGCGCACAAGTTGCAATCCTAAATGCCACAGCACGTTGGCTTGGCCAAGGCACGTTCCTTGTGTGCCTTGGATTTGCCTTTGTGCTCAAGGTGTGTTTCTTGTGCAACTACTAAAGTGCTCTTCCTATTTGTCCTTTGGCTTCCTGTGCTACGAGAGAGAAGAAGAGTCTAGATATAGAGAGAAGACAGCATCTGAAAAATGGGGTTGAATCAAGAACACAGGATGGTGAGAAGCATGGCAGTTAGAGATACTTCATGTCCTTTGTTGGGTCCAATGATTTGGGCAACCTTTTGAGAGAGGCCTTGTAAAGGGAAGATGCAAACTGAAAGTACAATTGTTCATATACTATGAATCCTTGGACCCAACAGAGCCTTCCTTCAAGCACCGTTCTGTGATGCATTATCATCTTCTTGAACTGTTCATTTGTCATTCCATAGTACTGTTGGCGCCTCTCTTGATGGCTAGCCCTGCTGCCATCAGGCACTCTATTTTTTTTCCCGTCCCATGCCTGATGTGATATGGGGCCTCATGCTTTTGACAAACTTGGAATTAACTACTCTGTTTGGCTTATTTTGCAGATAGAATATCCAGAGAATGTGCACCTGATACGGGGAAACCATGAGGCTGCTGACATGAATGCACTTTTCGGTTTTCGTATTGAATGTATAGAGCGAATGGTAGGTGTTGAATTGCATTAAATTAGTATGTATTAATAGATATATGACCATTCCTTGATGTAACAATTTTAAGTTTAGATCAGTTGGCTAGTTAACTTTAGGATTTACTGTCTAGCATTCATATAAAAAGAATTAATGGGTTTGAATATCTATTGCAAGTCGTTTACATCCATCTTATTTGTTTTCCTTCCTTCTAATCAGTTGCATGTGTTGGGCCTTCAT
Organism: Sonneratia alba; assembly: GCA_900174645.1. Lineage (NCBI taxonomy): Eukaryota > Viridiplantae > Streptophyta > Magnoliopsida > Myrtales > Lythraceae > Sonneratia > Sonneratia alba. The sequence goes on from FWPY01000047.1 coordinate 821,511, forward strand.
TATTGTGCCTTCTCAATCGTTAGGTGGAACTTAAGTAATGAGTACAACCAAAAGGCCTTCTAAGTTCCTACATCAGTTAGCAGGCCATTATTTGAACACCAAACTGAATTATGTTATTATTTTTAACATTAGTAAGTAATTCTCAGGGAGAAAATGATGGGATATGGGCATGGACACGGTTCAATCAACTCTTCAACAACCTTCCACTTGCTGCACTCATTGAGAAGAAAATAATCTGTATGCATGGTGGCATAGGACGGTCTATACACTCAGTAGAGCAGATTGAGAAGCTAGAAAGGCCCATAACAATGGATGCTGGATCTATAGTTCTAATGGACCTGCTCTGGTATGCTTTGATCAGATTTATGCATCTATTCAGTGTTTGCCACACCTTTCCGTTTTATTATTGCGCACATTTTCTGCAGGTCTGATCCCACAGAGAACGATAGTATTGAAGGGTTAAGGCCAAATGCTAGAGGGCCAGGCCTTGTCACCTTTGGGGTATGGCACTTGAATTCTTTTGCATGCAGCATAGTTAATCAATATGCAATTCTGGTGCTTAATTTAAACTGTAATACCCTATCTATATGGCAGTGCAAAATATCAATATGAATTCCCTTCTTCAACTTCTCATTTTTATTTTTGATTTTCTAAATTAGCTGGTATTTTGACACTATTTTGAATTGCAGCCTGACAGAGTTTCCAACTTCTGCAAGAAAAACAAACTGCAGCTTATTATAAGGGCCCATGAGTGTGTGATGGATGGTTTTGAGCGGTTTGCTCAGGGACAGTTGATAACTCTCTTTTCTGCAACAAACTATTGTGGTAATAGATACAACCCCAAGGATTGAATTTAGACCCTTGAAACTTATGTGATTCCCATTCCTAATATGATGTAAATACTCTTCTAGGAACGGCAAATAATGCAGGAGCAATCTTAGTTGTAGGAAGAGGCTTGGTTGTGGTACCGAAGCTGATCCACCCCTTACCACCTGCGCTTCAATCTCCTGAGACTTCCCCTGAGCGTTTTGTTGAAGACAAATGGATGCAGGCGAGTGGTTTCTTACTGGAAACTTCTCATTTCCTTTCAGAACGTTGCTACATTTTAGATTTAGTTCGAGCAAATCTCAGTTCAAGCAAAATCCCATGTCTGATTGATCTGCTTTTGGACGGGGAGTAACTTAGTCCACATAAAGTTTTTGGCATCACTATGCCTGGAACCACGTGGAATCATTCAGGAGCTATTAAGTTGTTGATAACTACCATTATGGTACTTGAAACCGGCCTTTTTTTTTGAAGGAGAATACTGCTTTTGACAATCCCACCATGCTCTCCCATACCGTTTCTTGTGTCTGGCTTCGGGGTGTTGCTTTATCACCCAACTTTTCATGATCTTTGGTTATATCTTTTGATTTTTGACGTACTACAACTTTTGCGTATCTGATCAAGAATCTGGTATAGCATGATTCAGCAAAAACTTAGATTCCAGTTTATTTTATCTGAATAACTTGGCCTCACCCGTCAATACAATACCAATATAAAGATAACCATGATAAACGTAAAGTAGGCGGATAAAATCAGCCTATTAAATTAGCTGAAGAAAGGTAACATGTCTTATCTTGAAGTATGGTATTTACTCGAAAGTTTCTTTGACACCCCACCCCCTCTTTTTTTTTAAAAAATTTTTCCCTGCAGGAACTTAACATTCAACGGCCTCCTACTCCAACCCGGGGCCGTCCCCAACCGGACCATGATCGAGGTTCTCTGGCATACATTTAATCTCTCCCCATGATTCCAGCATCTCTGGGTACGTGGAAAGCTTGATTTATTTCCACCGTGCTCGGGTAAATTCCTTTCAGACCGATCACAGAGAAGACCCATATGATGTCATACTTCTACGTACTACACGGCTTCAGGGGAACTCATCCGTCGTCCGAACATTGTGCACGTTGTCTTTTTGAGGGCCATGGACCTGTAGGGAAAGCTGTCTGAGACAGGGGGTGGCTGTATTCTTCTTATGTTCTTAGTGCATGAAAGTTTTAAATTAGATTCAGATACGCATAACAGTACGCGCGGCGCGATCATTTTCTGCTTCCCAATGTGCAGCGTGTAGTGGTGGGGGGCGGTGAAGGTGGGGGAAAGGACAAAGGGGAGACAAGGATATGTTGATCAGGCTTGTGTACGTATCTGATGTAAATTCTAGATGAGCATTATACCAACATGATTTTTTTCTCTCTAATGAATATATATTCGGTCTGTAATATGCAATAATATCTACTTAAATTAGATCACAGTGATGCGTAGGTATGAGTGAATTTCTCTTCTTTTTTTAAATCTTTTTTTATTCTGTAAATCTTGCTGTGTAATTTCACTGAGTACTCCTTCTGCCTGATTAACAAAAGCCCAAGATGCAGTCTGATCAAGCAACCATAACATCACATATGCACACAGCCCCATTCCAAATCCAAACTAAGCGCGCAACCCTTCAATTCAATATATATGCATACATATATATATATATATTATTTACGGGCAGAGCACTGACAGATTTCTCGAAATTCTCCCAATGTTTGTTGTAAACGAAAGAGTCTAACATGTTCCAAGCGTTCCCTCGGTAAGCATAAAAAATTCATCCTAAATATGTACACATATTTTACTGGTACATGTCTCAGTCCCAAATTGAGGATTTGTACTTAAATCCCATTCTGATAAATTGAAATGCACTGCCTAGCTGTGTCTGTCTATCATTATTTAGTGCCTACGATGCTAGGCAAGCCTCCCAGAAGAGCTTGTCTTTCTCCTTCTCAGAGAGGAACTTGTGGTAGCGATGGTGGTGGTGAAGCTGGTTTTTGCTAGTGGACCTTGAGTCATCGGAAAGGCGTGAGGAGTTCCTCCGATCGTGGCGATGATGATGAGGGTGATCCTTGCCGATCGAATCTTCGGAAATGCACGACATCTCTCTACTATCATCGCGATGACGATCGAGTGGACTCGTAGTTGCCTGGAGATCTCGTACGAGTCTTCGTTCATGGTCTGCCTCCTTTGCTGCAGTTATCTTCTCGTGGGGATCATCCGATCCGTAATCGGATAACAACGAGCGCGAAGAACCCAGGACACATGATTCGGCATCATCGTCATCGTCATGGGTCGCTGCTTCTCCAGTGATACTCTTACAGAAACCACCGTAATGGCGACGGTGACGAGAACACCCAACGTTCGGGTCATCCGGAAAATCGCCCTCGGAGTCCCCCGAGGCTTCGACCATGAAGAAGGAGAACAGATCCAGACGGCCCTGACGATTCTTGCAGTCGCCCTCCATTGATGCTCGCTTGCCCGTTTCCTCTGGGTGGTGGGACAGGTACATGATCCTCTCTCTTCGCTTTCGGACAGGTTTAATCGGTGGAGTAGTAGAAAGAATTTCTCTGCATGTTGTTGGGACATATGGAGTCTGGACACGTGATCCTATATATATATATATATATATGGAAGCTTTAATCTGCATGTACCACTATGAGAGAGAGAGAGAGAGAGAGAGAGAGAGAGAGAGAGAGAGAGAGAGAGACGTGAGGGTTTAAAATACGGATGAATAGCAACATCAGGCTCATTGGTTAAATTTGGATGGTTTGACCCCTCCAATTAGGAGATCTCTGGTTTGAATGCTCTAAAGTTGAAAATTTTTCAATAATAATATAAAAAGGGGTATAATTGATGAATTGTGTGGTTCTAATTCTGAAGTAAAGGAGGCGACAGGGAGATCGTGTGGGACAGGAGAAAAAAAAAGGGGGGGTTGATAGGGGAGACGGTGCCACTGCCACGCACGGGGGAGTGACGAATGCCAGCAGATCAGATCAGATCAAATCAAATGCCTTCCACGGCTTACCAAGAACCAGGCGCCTGGCTTCTAGAAGGAAGAAATAAATCCCCCCTACGTAACTCGGTGCGACGTGAAAATTGCCCCCGATGCGATGGTGTGTCAGTTTGACACGAGCACGACACGCGCACGAAATTCCATGTGCGGTGGGGCGCAGTGACGTGGGACTCAGCCAGCCGTACTACCGTCCCGGTCTCATCAAACACGTTAGACGCAAGCCACGCGTCGAAATTTCATTGAAAAAAAATTATTATTTATCGTAATCCTAAAAATTAATTATATTAATGTATCACCCACCGTGGCCGTAGTCGAGTGGTTCGGCACTCATCATCTCAATGGGGGGGCTCCAGTTCGAGTCCCACCTGCAGCGGAGAGCTCTTAACCCCTTAAATGAGTCAAGCCGGGGCGATCCGAATCAGTCAGCTGGATACCGACGGTTTATACCGAAATTATATTAATGTACCATATGATATTTAGAAATATAATGGTTCCATATGAATTTAAGTGTAAAAATGGCTCGAATGGGATGGAAATTTTTTTTTTTTTAACAATTTGTCGGGCCCCAACTTCTTTTAGTTTGGTCTTTTCGAATGGAAAAACCGTACAAAAACCATTTAAGTATATGAAAAATCATCTGCGATCGGCTTGGCTTATTCGGGCTCCGGTTTTAAGCATAAGAAATAATTAGGATGCATAGCAACCGAGTAATAAAGTTTTCTAAATTTTACAATTAGAAATCAACAATGTGAATATTAAGTACATAATTAATTAATATAATAATGATAATAAATATTAAATGTATGCTTATAATCAATAAAATAGACAATTAAATATAATTTTGTAATTCGAGTGGTTCTTGGAGCACACCGGTTTTCCGTGTCGAAGTCTGACTTTTTCGAATGATTTTCTTAAGCTAAACAACTACTCGAATTAGATTATTATTGGTTATACATAAAATTAGTCACATTTTTGCGGAATGAAATAGAATGATAGATTTCCTAGCAAGAATAGCAAGGGAAACAACCATTCATCTATAAGGAGCTATCATTTTGGAGGAGCCACCTGTATGAATCTATAGCATTTTAATGATGATATTTTAGGTATTTACTCTATAAAGAATGTAAATATGGACACAAATACTATAAAGAAAATACCTAATGAGACTAATATAATAACTCTTATTTTTGTATGATATCTCTAGAATCTTTTTTATTATTAATATAAAATTTTCATCCTACGAAAAAAAATAATAACCTAATTGTAAATTCAATCAAACCAGCCCGTTAAGTCATGCATGAAAGTGATGTGCTCGCCATAGATTACTACCGATTGAATCTGCGGGAGGTCAAGCATTATTGGATTAGCTTTTTCATAAAGTTAAATAGATTATTATATTTAATATATGGTGGATGCGTCAATCCAATATCTTCTAGAAATGAGAGCCAAAAGATTACATTGCAGCAGTCGAAGTCGGGCCCACAGTTTCTAGAAGCTAACTAATCAATCAATCAGTCACACTTTCTACTGCTGCTGAATGAAAGGTGGAGTGATCTTTATTATTAATTTTAAATTTGAAATATTTTAATTTAATATTTATAAATTAACTTTTTGTATTAATCTATTTTCTGTTCTTTTGGAATAACTACTATCATTTTTATAACCGGAGAAAAAAATAAAGATATTCTTGCAAGCGAAGAAAGATACACCATTTTAATAACAACTGAATAGATATGTGAGAGTAGATATGGCAATTCAGGTTGGTATAGAATTTTTAGACCGTATTGATATGTCATGAATCTACTATCGAGCAGTGCTAGTACGACCTACCATTTTCAATGGCTCAAAAATCCGTGCTCGTACATGAATATATTGTATTTTGAACAATTTGAATATGATATGAATTATATAAATAATTATTTTTTAAAAATAAATTAAAATAATTTATATTTTAAAATAAAATTTTATGATATAGCACAATAATTTTATATTAATTTAAATAAAATATTAAAATAACTATTAAAATATAATTACTTTTTAAATTTTATTATAATTTATTTTCATTATAATACTTTTCCATTAGTACGGCACAATTTCTCAGGAGGTATGAATGCCATGCCCGGATCGTACTTTTGGGTCGTATCAAATTTTGCCCTAACTATGTGAAAGATGACGGTCGCAAAGACCCACTATAGGCCCCCGGGGAACGGGCAGCGAATTGTGCCGGGCTGTAACCAGTGAATGGGTCCGGCCAGGCAAGATAACAATTTGGATCGGGCCAGATAAATCTGATCATCAATGTCACGTGGGTGGGTCGGTAATTTAATGGGTTATAAAAGGCCGTACAGTTTAGCACGAAATTATTATCGGGCAGCCCGGCCCAAGTTGATATTGCGATATTTTTATGTTTTAGAGAGCGCTGGACGGTCACTCTATAGCACTGGGGGGGGGTTGGAAATGGTAGTGCAGTATTATTGTTCTTATTATTATAATCTAACAGTCACTGGTACGAAAATGAAAAGTATGTTAAACTTTGATGGTCAAATTGAAAAGAAAATATTGTAAAATCAGGGTGGGGGTGAAGGCGGAGGATAATAGAGGGTAGAAAATATGTTAATAGAGGATAAGGGAAGTCTACTTATTGCTGCTTGCCGCGGAGATAATTCTTTTGCTCCATCAGCAACGATAATGGCGACGGCTAGCTGCTGGTTGTCCGGCCTCTCCTCCACCGTCACCAACCGCTACTCCGCTCTCTCCACCCACCGCTGCCTGGTATCTACGTCCCGCGGAGCCGCCGCTGCTCTTCTCACTCCCAAATTTATCCCAACGGCAGCTTCGAAGGGAGATCCTAAAACCAGCAAAGACAAGGTAATGCTGGAGGTTATCAGGCTAGTACCAGGCTGCCACTGCAATGCTTCTTTATCTGAAGCTGCGTGTCATCTGTCGAATTGGGTGCTTTGTCGATCGTTCGATTGCTGCCGTTGTCAAACGTCTCAAATTGCGAAGCACATTGGCTGAAAAATGAGTAGCTTCATTGGTTGAGATGAATTAAAAGTAGTCGTTATGGTCCTTGGTGTATGTACGGGGTAAAGATTGGTGTTTTTTTTTTATGGGGGGAAGTGGGGAACTTGCAAGAAGGGGCAGAAGAACGGAGGTAAGGGTTAAAATAGGATAATATAAGAAAATGGATAAATTCAGCGATATTTATATAATATTTTACAGTTCTTCTGAGTCAAGGTGGCTGACCACCCCAGCGTCCCCTAAATCCATGTTTGCTTGCAAGCCTTCTTTTTGAATTTTCTTGACAAATAACTTGAACATTTTCAGGAAGTTGTGCTGGTGATGAATTTATTTAGTTTGCGGGCATGTGCTCTTCACTTGCAAGTCTCTTATGCAATTTGGAATAAAGAGAAGTGAAATTGTGAGAGTTGGAACCTAAAACTAGTGCTGCCGTTCTGATTGACTGCTTATTCCCCGAATAATATGGCTTAAATGCAATAGGATTGTAATTACCCGAGTTGCATTGTACAGATGCCTACATTTTGCCAAATGAGACGCTGATTGGTTGCATTGGTCTCACTTTTATCCTTGTCTCTTTGATTTCATAGCTTAATGTAATCACCAAATATCTATTTTTGCAGGATTTACTTCAATATCTGTCTTTATGCTGAGATTCCCTACCAAATTTTGATGCTTAATTTGCCTATTTGCTAAATTGGTTATCAAATTTCAGGCTAGGACCCTTTCACAGAGAAAATATCCTGGTAGATCAAAAGATGAGAGAACTTTTCCATTTGTGGATGGTGATAAAAGTAAACGAGAAGTGAGACAGTCTCAATCGACAAATTTTAGTTCCTTTGGCTCACAAAGGAAAGAGAAGAAGGGTTTCCTCTATGACTTCAATGAACAGCAGGTATATATCATATCTTTTGTACTTTATGAAATCCAGAATTTACAGCACACTTCAACGAGCCTACATGTTGCATTGCTTTCCAATTATATCCATGTTCAGGCATTTTATAGTATTATCCAGATAAAGTTTTGCTACAGACAGAAAATGAGGCCAGTTGTCTGGGCATTTTCTTTTACCTTTCATGCCTCTGTAGTTTTCTTAGAAGTGTGTATCACCAATAGCTACTGACTTAACTTGTACAGGAAAATGCTACAGAAATATGTTGACTTAACTAAATGGTACACGGAATTTCCTAAATGACTTGTGCACTCTGCTGAATGAATATTTACATATGCTTGTATTTCTTGCACCTTTTTTTTTTTAATTTTGCCTTCATGGAGTTTTGCTTCTTCTGTATGCTTATGTTCATACAGTTGGTTCTACTTTCTGCATAAAATATTCTGAGATATTACTTAATTCTTTTGATTGTCTCATCTTAAAACTGCATGAAACAGCTTTAACTGCTTGGTACGCTTCATTTGCATTCGCAGGTTGAAACAGGAAACCTTCAAGATGCTGCTTTTCTAAATGCTGTTGTTAAGGTATAGTGAAAACCTCTACAATTTCATTCTTTAGCTATCTTGATTATTCTTTTGAAATTGCTGTTCAACAACTGCTTCAAAGGTATGTAGAGTATGGGATGTTGGGGGTGAAATATTTTCCTGGTAGAAGGTTGTATTTCTTGATTTGCAGATATTCTTTCCCTTTAAAGTAAAAAATCCGTTTCATGTGCTGGGGTTGACTGAATGTTCAGAGTTCTAGAGAACCCTGTCATTGACTTGAAGCCTTGTTATGAAATGTATTAACCTCAACACTGCAAAGCATCTACTTTGGTTGTTCCCTGTGTTAAATTTTTTGCAGACAGCACAAGGAAGTTCCTAATTTAATATCTGAAGATATTTATAGTTGATCTTATCATTTAAAATAACATCTCATTTCTCCAGTTGTCTTGTTAACACATCCTTGATTATCATTTGATATGCATAGGTGTACTGCACTCATACTGCACCTGATTATTCTCTTCCTTGGCAAAAGCAAAGACAATATACAAGTACTGGAAGGCAGGTTTCTCTGCTAGTAGTCTTTCTTTTTTATATGATCTGCTATCCCCTTAGCTTCCAGGTTTCTCTGATGCTGATTACAGCTTTCAATTATAACTTTATTGCAGTGCTTTCATGATCGGCGATGGGAAACTCTTAACAAATGCTCACTGTGTGGAACATGATACTCAGGTAAATCATATATTTGTTGTGCAGGGCTTATTTCCATATAAATCATGCATATGCACTTGTAGCCTGCCACAGTTACCTATACTTGAGTCAGTTTCATACATTATACTATGATTGTCCCACTAGAAAGCATGGGAAGAAAATGTTGCATCATATTAGATTAATGAGGATTTGCAGTCTAAATCTTTAACATTTTTCATGATCGCCCTTGACATATTCATTTACATAGGATGCTTATACTCTAGTATTTTTCAAGTGGTTGGCTAGCTACAGACATCAATTCTAACCTGTCAAAGAGGTTGTCATATGCAGAAGATGAACATATTAATGGTGGTAGATAAAGATAACTTTTTTCTTGCTGGGATTTACAAAGTGCCTCTGAAAAAAAACAGAAGTTTGGCTTATGGAAAGGAATTACTCTGCCATCCAAATGTTCTCTTGAGTTTGCCCCATACTCTTACACCTTGCATCAATGAATATATTATATTGCTTTTCTCAAATTGAAACCCTTCTCAATATTGAAGTTATGTGCAGGTGTGAGATCTGCTTGAATCATTTTTCTCTTAAAAAAAAGTGCTGATAGTATATCAATAATGAGGACTCCAAAATTGATATTTATCACCCATTTTTTCGTACATTACATCCCTTGATTGCAGGTCAAAGTTAAAAGAAGGGGAGATGATACCAAATATGTTGCTAAGGTATTACTTCTTCAAGAAACACTGTGCCAAGCTATCATGCTGAATCTTTGGTACATATTCTGGAATTAACCAGAAGATCTTGTTGGAAGCAACTGTAGATGTTTAGTTTTCTCCTGATTCATGTTGCATTTTGAAACTAATCACTGTGCTTGTTGATTACGCCCTTTGCTGTAAATCAATGTGAACCCATCAACTTGTCCATGGCTGCTGCCATGCATTTGTATATCATATATATACAAGAATGTCATTTTTGTGTCTCACTTTTTGATTCTTGGATACGGTATATGTTTCTTTTAAAGCCATGAAAACATTACAAAGGCATAAAATTTGTGCAACCTTCTAGCAGTTGCAACCAATTAATGCTCAAATATGGTTTCAAGGATCTTAAAAATTGCAGAATTTTTTATTGCACAAACATGTCCAAAGCGATGGAAAAAATGTAGATCCTTGGCTTACTTCACATCCAAATCAAGGGTGCCAACTACCATATTCATAGTCATATGGTTGCTTATATCCACTTATGTTGCCATTGCAACTGAAATTTGTCCAACCAACCAATATGTCAAATTTTATATAAATAATGTTGCATCTTTGTCTTCAACCTAAAGCCGGTTTATTTTTCAGTTATACACAGTTTACATCTCAAGTATATATTGCAGGTTCTAGCTAGAGGTGTTGACTGTGATATAGCTTTGCTCTCAGTGGAGAGCAAAGCATTCTGGAAAGGAGCAGAGCCACTTCATTTTGGACGATTGCCACGCCTTCAGGTGAACTTAGAATTTCATTGTGTAGTTTCCCATTTCATCATTCACTTTTATTGAATGACTGCCCTACAATATTCAGTGGATGGTTACCAATATATCAGGGCGTGGATATGGGATGTACTTTTTGGTATAGTCAAGTGTATAAGGGGGTTCTGATTGTTATATTCATGAGTGATTTACAATTAGGCTCATGTATTTGTATAGCTTCGAACCCCTTTGTATATGATTTTATGCATCTTCTCAATGCCCGATGAATGAAATTTCTTTATTGAATACTAAAAAAAATAGCACCAGACTGTGATTCAGTATTTGGATATGTGCAGCTGCTAATGTGTAAAATCAAGTGCTAATAATCACTACAAACTCATCTTAAAATTTTGAGTTAATAGGTGGAAAATTTACTACTATGTTAGTGTGAACATCGTTCATTATTTGTGACTGGCTAGATGACTGGTGAAGATGCAGCAAAAGAAACTTGTTACTTAGGATGAAACTGAGAGATTTGAGTTTTACTTTAGCCTTTATCATTAAGAAATAGGATATGTGACGATTCTACAGTAGTGAGGATATAATATGAAGTATCTTCAAAGAAGTTCTGTTTCTGTTGGTTGGAGGACTCATTTGATTGGCTTTTTACATGGTCAAATGATCTATAACCATAGTGATGATATAGTTTAAAGTATGCAAAGGTCACTTGAATTACTGTTTCTATTGGTCGGAGGCCTCACTTGATTGGCTTTACACAAGGTCAAATGATCTTTGAGTCTCATTTTACTTCTGTCAAATGATAGTAAAATAAAGTTGATGCTCTACATTATTTCTGACTAAATTTTGTTAGATTTGAAAATTGCTAAAGTACATGCTACCAATATAGTATTTTCACAACTTTCTTTCTGCCATAAGCTCTTTTTACCAACATTATATGCACTTTCTTCTGATTGGACAGGATGCTGTTACTGTCGTGGGATATCCACTTGGAGGAGATACAATCTCAGTGACAAAGGGAGTTGTTTCACGTATAGAGGTTTGAATTCTCTATGTAAATCTGATCCTTTGCATGGTTATAACATTGCAGAGGGCACCTATCTCATGTTTGATGCATCTAATGCATCATATATATGTGCATACCAACCTAATGGAAGTTTAATATGCATTCTTTTAATGTAAATAGCAAAAAAGGATAGATGCTTATTATGATCTCTGAAGTGTCCTTTTATCAATTCATCAAGTGTATGTTTTCAAATGTAACTTAATGAATATATGGAGTGAGAAGAAGAAAGGGGTCGGAGATCCATGTCATATTGTTGAACAAACGGAAAGTATTGAGTAATCATTTCAAATTTCATCAGTTCTCTCTCTCTCTCTCTCTCTCTCTCTCTCTTTTGCCATAGTTTCTTTACCAGTTTGTTCCATTGAGAAGTCTAATTGGTGGAATCAAATTATCAGTGGCTTTTGTATGGGCTGCGTTTCTTCATGTCACATATCATAGTTGTTCTTCCTTCTGTCTCTAATCAAAACAGAGATTCAGAGTTATAGCTGGGTGCTCCCTGCAGGTCACATCATATGCTCATGGCTCATCTGATTTGCTTGGCATACAAATTGATGCAGCTATTAATCCTGGTCAGGAATCTTCCTAATCCGCACAAGTAGTCTATCCCATAAGAATATTCTTTAAAATGCCACTTGTGTTCTTAATGTCTATGGACTCTCTATCATTTCATCGTGATAGCATTTGCTCATATTTGCTAGATTTTAGGTAATAGTGGTGGTCCTGCATTCAATGATCAGGGGGACTGCATTGGGGTTGCATTCCAGGTAAATTCTGTGCCTTACTGGAGGATAACAAGATTAATTATCAGTTTTGTCCCATGTTAATTTACTAACAATAAGTAGTCAAGAATATTTCCAAAGAGTTGATGCTGAAACACCTCAAACAGATAATGTTGACTACTTTGCAGATGAAATTATATTTTAGGCAGATAATGTTGTTACAGATGTTTCTTTTAGGTTTACAGATCAGATGATGTTGAGAATATTGGTTATGTAATTCCAACTACAGTTGTGTCACATTTTCTCAGCGACTATGAGCAAAATGGGAAATACACAGGTCTGTACCTGTTCTTGGTGCTACATGTGATTAGTTTTTGTATTAACAATCTAGGAGTTTGGGCAAAACATCTTACTAGAGAATTGCCATACCACTTTAATTGTGATCCTGTAGTAGCTTACGAGCCCTTCAAAGTGGATCACATTGACTTCTTTTATTGAACCCTAAACGACATTTCCTGTCTTGCAGCTTATACATATTCTTCATGATTTTGTACCCAATATTGCCAAATTATATACTTTCATCACATAAAGCATTATCTTAATATTATATCTTCTGACTTCCAGGCCTTTGCAAATTGTTCCATTCGGATTTTCTAGTTATAGTTTGATGCAACACTTCCTGCTACCATACTCTTCAGATATATAAATAGGAAATGGGTTTTGGGCAGTTTTTGAGCGACGGACTCCACCATTAACCTTTATTGAAACTCATTTTCTTAGATGTCTGATTAGTATGAAACCCACTCAGCTCCTGGGTGTTTTCATATTCATTTTTCAACTTCATTGAGATTAATTATTATGTTAGATATGTTCCTAACATATCTTACATTTATGAAGGTTTTCCTTGCCTTGGAGTTTTATTACAAAAGCTGGAGAACCCAGCGTTGCGTGCATGCTTGAAAGTCCCATCCAATGAGGTCTATCATTCAATACCTTTTTACCTTAGCTGGCAGTTTTATCTTCTTCTGTTACGTGTATTCTGGTTTTGTAGCACCCTGATTGTGTTTGGAGCATCTTTGTGGTTATCTATTTATATTGTACATTTTGCATTTTAGTTTTTCTACAGTATCTTGCTTTCATAAGTTATATTTTCTTGTATATTTTGCAGATTTCATCTTTTCTCCATTAGTTTGCTTTCATAAGTTCTACTCTCATCTTATGGCTGTTGGCATATCTGCATAATTTCACTTTCTGTAATTATGTTATGGTTTGCACAGTATCAAGATGTTAACAGTCTGCTTTTTTTTTCGCTGATTAGAAACTTTTCTGCAGATGTTACTGTATCATGTATTTAATAGGATGCAGTCAAAATCATCAGGACTAGGACTTGTCTACATGTCATACTTCATGTTTATGTCTATTGGATACTGTAAAGAAGCATCTCATTTTTAAAATTTTTCCCCCTTTTGTTAGTCGATTGTTATGTTTCTCAAGGTAGTTTCTCTTATGTGAGGAGTCCTAAGCTTTGGTTTATCTGTCTTCATGAGATGTGGTTCTGAACAGGGTGTACTGGTACGAAGAGTGGAGCCTACCTCTGATGCCAATAATGTCTTGAAAGAGGTAGCTCCTGGCTAGGATAACTTCTCTGGATGCTGCTTCATCGAGATTTTTGCCTCTGAAATTCTCTGGGACTTTCTGTAACATATTTATGGTCCAAAAATGTCTATTGGGATGGTGTGACTTTGAAGGTTGTAATAAAATACTGTACAGGGTTAGTTGATGTTGCTGGAAAAATTAATGAAGCTGGTTCCTGACATGAGAACCTCACCATGAATTGAGGGTTCTTTTTCTTCAAGTTGAATATCTTCCGCAAATTGCAAGTGTTGCCTTTCTTTTCTGCTTGAATCTAGACATCTATTTTTCTTTATGAGGTAGGAAACGTATATATAAAAACTGAAGGAATGTTATGTGTTTGCCAAGTATTATAGAGGAAAAAGGGAGGATAGAGGTGAAAACAATGTTTCATACTATAGTTTTTTGCGAGAGATGTGCTAATTATCTAGAGTAACTCTTGATATTGATTCATGTTTTGGTGCTATTTTCAGGGGGACGTGATTGTTAGCTTTGATGATGTACATGTAGGGTGTGAAGGCACGGTCCCTTTCCGATCATCTGAGCGCATTGCCTTCCGCTATCTCATAAGTCAGAAGTAAAGACCCTACCATTCATGCAGAGAAATTGAAATTACAACTTTCGCTCTTCTATTAATGCGTTCTGCTCCTTGATTGCCTGTTGCATTAATATGGAGTCAGCTCTTGTATAGCTCTTCATTTCCAGGTTTTCTCAGAGATGCCGTAGACAACTTTTACACTGCCTAGTTATGACAATATTCTAAGGGACATCCTTTTCTTATAATCTGTCTTTATCAAAAGTTTTTTAGCCAATAAATGACTGATTGACTTCCTTGTAGTTTTCAACCTTATCTGTTTATCCGGATCTCAATTCTAATTTAACGTGTCGTTCAAGGAGCCAGGGAGTTCAGGAAATTGGTGGTCTGGGTTCTAAGGCCCTGGTCATGTTTTTTTGTTATAGAAAGAATGCCTTGAAATGCATTTTTACTTCGTTGTTGATTGCTAAGAAAAATTTTCATCCTATGGAAGTCCACCTTATAGTTCTAAGCATTCACATGAATTGGCACACAGATTTGCTGGTGATGTAGCTGAACTTGGCATTATTAGGGCTGGAGAGTTCAGGAAAGTTCCCGTTGTTCTGAATCCACGGGTTCATTTGGTAGGTGATTTGGCCACTATATGACTACATTAGATATGCAGTTAAAAGTAATTATGATTGCTTATTCTCTCAGGTTCCCTATCATATTGAAGAGGGTCAGCCTTCTTATCTGATAATCGCTGGTCTGGTGTTTACTCCACTCTCTGAACCATTGATTGAGTAAGTTCTTCCCCCACTTGAAACTGATGGAGCAAGTTCGAGTTATCAGGCAAAGAACATTTGGAAATTCTGGATGCTTTTGAATGATCAAAAAGAAGAAAAAGAAAAATAATGCCCATGGTACACTGACCATGTGGCTTTCCTCTGATTATAATGTGCTAATATGAATTTGAATAAATTATTATTTGGCAGTGAGGAGTGTGAAGACTCTATAGGAGTAAGTGTTCATATCTAAACTCTGACAAAATTTTGGGAACACTTGCACTTCATTTGTAACCGAAAAAGTTTCTTCGGTGATTATGCTTATGGTGTTGTGGATTAATTATGCCTCTGCAGTTAAAATTATTAGCAAAGGCACGATATTCTTTGGCAAGGTTCAAAGGTCAACAGATAGTGATCCTATCACAGGTCAGCCTCCCATGCAGGAACGCTAGGATGATAGTATTGAAAGTTTTCAAACATGGAAAACCAAAAACTGTTTTTTTGGTTGGTTCAAATACGTTCTGAAGCAGCCATTTCTTAAGATGGTATACAAATATGTTCTGAAGCAGCCATTGCTTAAGATGGTAAACAGATATGTCAATATTAATTTAGGCGTGCTCCTGTGGAATGCTTTATATGCTTGCAGGTTTTGGCAAATGAAGTAAACATCGGATATGAGGACATGAGCAATCACCAGGCAATAAATCAATCATTTCTTGAAAACTTTCGACTTTTATAGACTTTCATTTTGCATATAATTTGATGGAAATTATTGGTCAGGTTTTGAGGTTCAATGGGACTCCGATTAAGAACATCCATCACCTAGCGCACCTAGTTGACTGTAAGTAATCGGAGACTGGACTATTTTTTGTTCTAATAATATATTCTGAATTCAATTCTAAATCTGCCTCAGTTCCATCAGCTATCAAATTTAAATCAATTTCATTCATGTGAACCAATTCTTATGTGACTGCTTCATCCTTCTCCAGCATGCAGGGACAAGTATCTAGTATTTGAATTTGATGACAACTATCTCATCGTTCTTGAGAGAGAAGCTGCCATGACAGCCGCGTCTTGTATCCTCAAAGACTATGGGATTCCTGCAGAAAGGTCCTCAGACTTGTCAGAACCCTATGTTGATTCAGTGCGAGATGAAAGAGGAACAGATCAGGAATTTGGAGACAGCCCTGTTTCAAGCTTAGAGATCGGATTCGATGGTTTATTGTGGGCATAGGGACCCGACAAGTTTGAGCAATTTCTTTTCCTCGTCCATGACCTCGATCTGGAGCCACTGGGTTATACCCGCTTCACAGGGCGGTAAGCAAGTGTATCTTGCGCCTGTGTTTCACCGCGGGCAAGCTGTCGTAACTGATTCTTTTCCGACCTCATGGGAAATTGCTGTTTGCTTGCCGGTGGGGGCTCATCAAATTCATTGCTGTAATGTTATATCAACAGATGGTTTCGATGATTGAAATTTTGGCAGGAATCAACAGAGATATTTCTCGCTTCTCCAGTCGCAACTTATCCGCTAATTCATCTTGCTAGGCTCTCCTCTAGAGTGTTCGATAGCATCTCCGGCACCGGCACAGTTGTAGATTGGAGATGGGCCTCAGTCGAGCCCCTGCTTCCTCGTCCACCGCCGGATCAGCCTTTTAGACGATTTTCAGGAGGATGCTGAGAAGATTAACCTTTCTGTACTGGTATTCTATTGAGACTAGATGGAATTTCAAATGATAATCCCAAGTTACAAAGAAAGCTTCAAATATGATGCTCGTGCGATTTTGCAATGCTGGATTACTACTACTAATACTGGGAAGTTTGACAGATGGGAAACTCACTCATGGAAGCATAGATACATAGGACATTACTATCTTTAAGAATGAGTCATGGGAGGGGGGGACGACAGTGTCTGTCACAGCAGTCTCATCAGCTCGATGCCACGTCACACAGCATTCACCCGCCACTTTCTGGTTACTTACCAACCCTAATTAATGCCTGTCATCCACTGCTAAGTGTGCTCCCACTCACACACATTCCCCTTCCTCCGCCTCCTCCATTTCCCGCATCTTTTTACCTTTTTCTTTTTTTTTCTTCTTCTTTTTTTATTTCCTCACAGAATACTATCAATAGATCGATCGACCCATCGAGCTTAGGTTGACAGCCCACAAATGCTTGAACGCCACATTTATCTCAGCTCCAAATGACTCCTGTTACTGTCCTTGCCATTGTTTGAGGAGAGATCTGCAGGAAGCAAATTCGGGACATTGGCCGCAATTGCCATGATGTGAAGTGCAATCCGGGTCTTCAGTTGTGCTGCAGCTGTTCGTGGAGTTACTTGCGTCTACGCGTTTCCGACTCCCCTCCTCTTAGATCTGAAAAGAATTAGAGGAATTCTACCGTTGGGGGTTTGATTTCTCTGGCAACCGCTGGCAGTGTATTGTGGATGTGAAAAGTTAAATTGGTCGGGTCAGTTTGTACAGTTTGAAAGATTCGATCTTTCCGTGATTCATTTTATGATTGTAAGATTTTACAGTTGGGCTTGCTCTTTTTCCTTTCCGTGCTAAATACCTCCGTTCTACTGTTAAGAGAACCAGAGGATTACTGAAAAATCAGTTACATAAGTGGTGGGAGGGAAGCGACTAAAATGTCTTCTTTGAAGAGCATAATTCAGGACGTGAAGGGCGAGCTGGGTAGCATATCGATGAGGGGGTTCGATATGAGATTTGGGTTGCGATCACGGTCTCACCGGGTCGTCCAGGACAACAGTCCCGTGGTGGTCGATGCGTTGGGGCAGAGCTATTGGGCGAACATGCCGCCTGAGCTCCTGAGGGAGGTGCTGATGAGGATAGACGCCTCCGGGGAAACTTGGCCTACCCGGAAAAACGTTGTTGCCTGTGCTGGTGTGTGCAGGAGCTGGCGACGGATGATGAAGGATATTGTGAGGACGCCGGAAATCTCCACCAAGTTGACTTTTCCGATTTCACTTAAGCAGGTATATGGGTCTCTTGTGTCTCGTTATCTTGAATTCTGTTAGTTGTTGCCTTGCTTTAACACGGATGCCGTAAATTGAAGTGCTTGGAAAAGAGAGAGAGCAGAAGAGAGATGACTTTTATTGGACATGTTTAACTTCCTGTTCTTCAATAAAGATAGATTCAGTTTTGAGTTTGTCTTTGTCCTATTTTATGAGCTGCTTGAGCTCATGTTCAATTATGAGCTCACACTCTTAAGGTTTAGGAGCTATATGCCTTTGTCTGCTTCAAATTGGTGAACTTTCCCATTGAAGCTATAAGAGACAGAAAATGCTCTTGAGTGGAAAGCGTTCAGAGTTCTATCTTTCATTTCTGCAAATGATAATTCATCAAAAGGGGAGAGACTAGCATTTTGATTTCAGTCGCTTGATGGGCTAATCAGAAAATAGATGGAAATTTGTATGTGGAAAATTTTATGATGAAGTTTATAAAGTGGTCCGCTAACAGGTACTTGTATTGATTCTAGCAAGGCTCAGCACTTCTCCCCAGTCAGTCCCTCTTTTTCTTGGGTATTCTCCTCGTCCCAGGAAAACGTATTAGGGTTGAAGAGCTCTTTCTAATATTTTCCCTTTTCCTATATTTCCTTTTTCATGTGATTTGCGGTGTTCTACGTATTCTTTATGTTCACATTTTCTGGTCTTACACTTGCAGCCTGGTCCACGGGACTCCCTTCTTCAATGCTACATAAAACGGAATCGAAGCAATAATACTTACTATTTATACCTTAACTCAAACCCAGGTGAAAAATAAAGAAGCCTTTAGTTCTATCATTTGTTTCTCCAACTTTTATTTATTTGTTTACTTATTGCAACCCGTATGATTTGTTGATGATCAATGTTATTGACAGTCTCAAATGTCGATGGAAAGTTCCTTCTTGCTGCTCGGAAGTTCCGGAGACCTACTTGTACTGAATTTATAATCACTTTAAACTCAGTTGATATTGCAAAAGAGGGTAGCGCCTATGTTGGGAAATTGAGGTATTTCATTCAAAGTATGTTTACTGTCTTATTATCACATTCGAGTTACGTTCTAACCCATTCTTTCCCAATGACAGGTCAAACTTTCTCGGCACAAAGTTCACAATCTATGATGCACAACCTCCGAAATCTGGAGCAAGAGTTCTTAAGAGCCGATCCATTAGGTTAATTAATATAAAGCATGTCCAACCCAAGGTCCCTGTTGGATACTACCCAGTCGCCCACATTTCATATGAGTTGAATGGCTTGGGTTCTAGGTAGGTTGGCACCAAATTATTTTGTAGTTTCAGTGATTAACATAGTCTTAGAAAAGTAGGAAGACAGGTTTCAATTTGAATAAAGAGCAAAATTTAGTGATTATTTCTTTTAAATTACAACAAATAAAGCTTCAGATACTGCAAATTCTATTAATCTCATTTCATCAAAACATCCTTTTGCTAAAATATTCTCCAATCACCTACATATAATCTAATAGTTCTTGCTATTGCCCGCCACTTGTTTCGAAGTGGTATTTTCTGAACTTACATAGTTTGCACACTATGCAAAATTTTAGAAGTAATGCTCAACTAACTAATAAAGCACAGGTTTGCTATGTTTTGGCTAATTTATTGCCTTTCATTTTTTATATGGGGAGTAGGGCCCCAAGGAGGATGCACTGTGTCATGGATACAATCCCTGCTTCTTCTGTTGAACTAGGTGGGGTGGTTCCCACGCAAACAGAGCTTCTAGTTAGCTGTCAGGATACATCTCCTTCCACTTCCTTCTTCAGATCAAAATCAACTCGCGTGGAGAATTTCCAATCTGGACTGTTGAATGACCCGAAGGATGAGATGCTAGTGCTGAGGAATAAGGATCCCGCGTGGCACCAGCAACGGCAGTGCTGGTGTCTAAATTTTCATGGACGTGTAACAGTACCCTCAGTTAAAAACTTTCAGCTTGTTGCCGACCCTGACCATGAGAATATCATTCTCCAGTTTGGGAAAGTTGACAAAGACCTCTACACCATGGATTATCAGTATCCAATCTCAGCCTTCCGGGCATTTGCAGTATGTCTCACCAGCTTTGACACCAAGATTGCTCGTGAATGACTGATGCACAGGTATAGCTAGCTATCTTAAGTTTATCTGAACATTCAAGAGAAGGAGAAAGATGTCTGAAATTTCTGAAGACTTTCATTTTTTATCATTATGTTTATATCATTAGCCGAAATAATTGTTTATGATGTCATAGTTATACATGAGAAGCATGGAGGTCTTCTATTTTTTTTAATTTAACGACATAGTAAATTAATCGTGTCTTTTCTTCTTAATGAAAGTTCAAGATGAATTTCTTAAAAACAAAATCTAACCAAATGTTTTCTTTTTACTAAATTTTATCTTGAAATCATTAGAAGTTGCTAGGAAATCACATTTTACATGCTTACCTAGTTTAACAAGTTCCTCAGAAGCAAATAAGTCCCCAGTATTAGCATTTCACTTCCAATTTGATTTAGACTATTTTCTTTCCTTTTTTTTTTTTTTCCTGATATAGATGGTCTGATCCTAAACCCTGCAGGCTGCCAAGGTCCACAAGATTGTTAAAGAGACAGTCCTCCAGACATTGCTGATGAGAACCCGTGCCACAAAGTTTGAAGCGATTTGGTACCGATATTCTAGTTTCCTCACACTAGTTTAAAGCTTCGCTATTCATTTTCTTTGATTTGTCTGAGTGGGTGTGTTTGTGATAAACATGTGTGCTGGTTGGGGGGGTGCTTTTGCTAACATGCTTCATTGCTCGAGTTGCGTTGCGGTGCAAAAGAATGACTCTATCTCTCGGTTTGCTCTTTCGCTTCATGTAGCCAGGAATCTTATCTTTTCCTACCACGATTTTGAGCCTTGCTTATGTTGCCAAATCATTTATTTGCCTCAGCGGTCACGTAGCCTTGACACGGTACGGTTGGTGCAGATAGATGGTTTCGATTAGGTCTGACAAGATGTGTGCCCAGTTGTGTCAGACCCGTTGAGAACAGGATCAGGCATGTTCAATGAAGCCGACATTCATGTGTCATTGAAAGAGCCAACCACGCAAAGCAAGACTGATTTTCTGCTCTCATAAGGTTCGGGTGGGGCTTGATTAGTAATCCGAGGAATCAGTTATAATGGGTCATTGCTCAATTTCCAACCGCAAGGTAGGGTACTCAGAAATTGTACTATAACAAAATATTCGAGCAGGATTAAGTTGATCGATTAAACATGATTTTATCCTGATCTAGAACTTAATCATGATTTGTGTCTGTCAAGACACCGGTTATTATGACTACTCATTACATACCTTGATGACCAATGTCGAGGGATCCCGGGCCTCAGGGTTAGGGCCCCACGGTCCCAGCTCCGTGTACCTGGATCCGACCTTCTCCTTCGGGAGGCCCGGGCTCGCCAGGTCCCACTCCCATGGCTATTCTGACAGGCGACAAGACAAACCGTACTAGTTCCAGCGACACCTGGTGCCGGCACAACCTCTACGGCAGCCACCGGGTAGAGCTCTCTTTCAGGTTGGGGTTGTTATGCAGCCATTGTTTTAAACCGATGTTCTTTCCATTTGATGGTCGGAAAACCGGGTCAAGTCACTATTGTGTCTAAAAGGCTGTTCACAGGAACCTACTCGGTGGTTGGACTGGTGGTTGCCCATCGTTTTATGGGTTTCCTTACTTCAACGAGCTTCACCAAAAAGGGACAGAGAGAACAAGCGGCCCGTAAGCTCCCTCACATGGCATTGGTTACTCGTCATCCACGACACCTCTTCCCAACGAAATCATACAGGCTTTTGTCCCTCTAAGCTTCACTAATTCGGCCCTGTTAATTGAATGCGCATAGTTGACGCATTATTAGTCAGGCCAGGCTACGTCAGTTCTTGATATTTTCCTCTCTCTCTCTCTCTCTCTCTCTCAATCAAGCTGTGGAGTCCATATATAATGCGGCGCGGAGAGAGGTGTTTGGTCTTTTGTGCAAGACCGTAAAACTGAGGATGCAGAGGGCCTGGTCGTACGAAGAGTACGGCCCGAAGGAAGTTCTCCGGCTGGGAGACTTCGCCATCCCTTCTCCCGAGCCTAACCAGCTGGTTGTTCGAGTTCGAGCGGCTGCCTTGAATCCTATCGACTTTAAAAGGCGCCTGCGTCCCATCTTCCCCACGGATTTTCCTGTGAGAAATTGATTTTGCTGAAGAGACCAACTTTATCTGCGTTCTCTCATACCGGTCATCCGCCCTGTGTGACATGTGATGGCTTTAGACCACCTTGTTATGGTCTCAGGGTAGCTATTATGGATGAACACTGGTGATCTTAGCAGGACTCGGACTGGTGCGGTGAATCTCTAATGGATAAAGGCTCAAGGCACTAAGACCCATGTTGGACTCGAATCTATATGTTACGCGAAATTCAGCTGGAGGGGATTGTGATTCTTAGAGGATATGCTGTTAAACTTCTTTTTGTGCTTGGAACATTCAGATTATCACAATATTTCATGCCATAGGTTTAAAACTTGCAGGTGGTCCCAGGATGTGACATGGCAGGCACAGTTGTCTCAAAGGGCTGCAGCGCGACGAAATTCGAAGTGGGAGATGAAGTCTATGGGAACATCCAGGACTTCAATGCTCCAGCAAAAGTAAGACAGCTTGGGACGCTTGCGGAATTCGTAGCGGTCGAAGAGAGCTTGATAGCCAAGAAGCCCGGGATCCTATCGTTCGAGGAAGCTGCGAGCCTGCCATTGGCAGTTCAAACAGCAGTCGAGGGGTTTGTTACAGCGGGATTTCGGGAGGGGGAGACGGTATTTGTGGTTGGAGGGGCTGGTGGTGTTGGATCTCTGGTTGTCCAACTTGCGAAGAACGTGTACGGTGCCTCTCGGGCTGTGGCCACCTGCAGCACGCCGAAGGTGGATTTCGTCGAGCGTCTCGGCGCTGATGAGGTTGTTGATTATTGGCAGACAAAGTACGAGGATGTCGATGAGAAGTTCGATTTCGTCTTTGACACAATTGGTAAGCTTTTTATGAGTGTTTTTACAAGGTATATCTTTCTTATTGTCTGATCTTTTTTCTCTCTTTATCATTTTCCAGGCGACAGCGAGAAGTCTTTTGTGGTGGCTGAGGAGGATGCCCCGGTCGTGGACATAACGTACCCTCCGTCGCACCAGAGGGCGATCTATTCCAGCCTTACCGTCTCGGGAGAGATCCTGGAGAAACTCGGGCCTTACCTTGAGAATGGGAAGCTGAAGCCAGTGATCGACCCGACCGGCCCATACGCTTTTGTGGACGTGGTGGAAGCTTTTCGGCATCTTGAAACTAAAAGAGCTCTGGGGAAGGTTGTCATATCTCCCTTCCCCTCATAGAGCCATCATGCACCGGCTCCGGCTCCGGCTCCAGCTCCGTCCAGTGAGATTGTGAGCAAAGTATCAATACTGTAACTGCAGAAACTTCGAGATGCAAAGAATAAGTTGCTTCAAAAAGACTGAAGATTATGGTAAAAGCAGCAGATTGGGGTCCAGAGGGCCATCATCCATCCTGTAGTGCTTAGAAGATGATGACACTAAGGTACATGCAAGGTTTTTCATATTACTATCTGATCAACTGTTCCAACTGTATAAGCATATGAAAGCCACTGGCTTTCTGGATCTGGATATCCGATAGTGCTCTGAGAAACTAGTCAGGCCCAGCACAAAGATACTGTCCAGCTGCAAGCACCTGATTTATATATATATAAAACCTATTCTGATGGAATGCAGATTAGGAAGTGCAAAGCAACATGAACAAGAAATAAAGGAACTTATCAGTCTCAACTTCAAAGCCGGCCAATGCTAACAGAAGAGATTTAATGTGATAGTATCGTTATCAACTTTTAAGTTTCGAGTATCCAACTGCACGCATGGCAATAGTATGGCGTCTATAACAGACAGCAGAAGGTTAGGTAGATTTACGCTTCAACATTCGTACTAATTAAGTGCCTATGCTCATGCCAACTACAATGTCAAGTTCTCATATGATCAATGTAAAGTATGGAGGCATCTGGAGGCGGGTGATATGCTTCCCGTGGCAGTAAGGTGAAGAGATGGGGGATGGTGTCTACCACACGATGTACTACTTCCAACCAGGGTCACCCTTCAAGCTCACAGATTTTATTGTCTATCACCATCATCCACCCCCTCCTGAAACGTGCAAGTCGTAACATTCATTTCTGACAGGTACTATTTTTCCGTCCATAAATTCTGGGAGGGCCCTTAGATCTGTCTCGTAAAAGGGCTTTGTAGGCAGATACAGAAGATAGCCCTTCTTCACTTCTCCAGGCTCAAGTTGGCTGACGAAGCTAGAACCGTCTCACAGGGTAATGCTTGCACTTGACACCGGTGGAGGGCTCCATCTTCAACACTACTCCTACGATGATATTTGTAGATCCAAACACATCCCATGCTCAATCCTCCCAATACACTTAGCTAGGTTATCATGGTTATGCATTGACACTTAAAAAACCAGTTATCATGGTTTCATACTTAACCCCATTTTCTTCCAGCACATGTTCATACCATCTTCCTCTTAATTTACAGACGGGAGCTCCATTTCTGAATAAAGTCATTTTGCATTCTCCAGGATCCTATCTGAAAAAATATCCTGCAAGTTCTCTCCAGATAAGTTAGTTACCAAAACGGAAGTCTACGATTGTTCTCTCTAATATTACCTTTGCTGAGCAAGTATCAAGGGAAAAAAAAAAGGAACATGAAAAAATCCATACAATTTTTTCTGTGCTGTAAAATAAAAATGACTGAGCCGCATTGTTGAAATTCATTAAGAATGCAACTAAGTATCTACAAAAGGGGGTTGGTGGCTTCCTGGTCTCGAATCAGGCCTATAGCTGATCGGGTCCAGCTGAAGTGACTCATTGTGGGATGCGACTCATTTCTAACTTTGAAGCACTCCTTCAGAAGAGAGCAGAAAATGGCACCATATTTTCAATCAAATAACTTCGGTAAAGGTGGATACAAGAATATTGTCTTCAGTCGAGTATTATAACTGTGAAAAAGAGCTTAGCTATCTCAGTAAATATTCTCGTCTTGGGTTAGGAGGAGTCTGTTTTCTTTCTCCTCCATCCTGATACCTTCATTATCTAGCTGAGTCCCGGAGAGTCTGCAGAATATGTTGAATCCGGTACTTCATAACAGGCTGACCAGTTCTAGTCCTCTTCAACATCTTTTCTTTCTCAGCCTTCCTGCGGGCAATGGCTTTCTCCCTCTCTTCTTTCCTTGCCTTGATGATAGCCTCCCTCTCCCTTCTAGCTTTCTCTTCCTCTTCTTGCTTCTTCTCGTATAATTTCATCAGGCTCTGTGAGACCCTCTTCTCGTTCTTTCTATTAGACCTGCTGCTACGGCCAACTTCCTTGTTTTCTGAATGGTTGAAATTCCCATTATCTGTTCTATTGTCCTGAAAGAGCCTCATTAAGCAGTAAAAAACATTTCAGTTCCAAGGAGTATTGTACATATCCCAGCAAAGATTGTCTGAAGCAAAGAGTGAAAGAACTTGGATAAACTTGGGGCATGCAACATTTAGACAAGTTCTATATCATTCTTAAGACAACAATGCTCTCCCTTTTAATCTAATAAAATAAATAGAGTTACAGTGATACTCCATGATGATGATCCAGCATACCAGTTTATGAGTGATATTGAATCCTTATATCTCCATAAATATGCACTTATTATTACAGGTCAAAGAAGGATAATTATGAAATACCGTAATACGCATAGAAGCAGTGCAAGAATAGGAGATACTATTGATGCCAGCAGACCTCTAAATGTTTTGGAATGGATTGATCATTTTTCTGATTTAGTTGCTTGAGTGACTTCTTGTACTTGCTGACATACTTGGCATTCTTGTAGAACTCCCTTTTCTTTTCTGGCAAAAATGAGCATAATTGGTCAGCTTATGAGTTCAACAAAGGTAAAATGAAACAAGCATAACATTGATACATGGCTGCGGTTCAACACTGGAGGATATAGAAAACAAAGAAGCAACAGAGAGAAAGAGAGTGATAGTATAAGAAAATTTTGAACCAACCCAGAACCAGTGACAAATTGAAAAGATTTTTGAAGAAAGAAGAGATTCAAAGTAGCTACAACATTCTCAAGAGAAAACCTGAATAAGCAAAAAGTTAACCGGGTGGATGCCAGAGTTGATAAAAAAAAAACATATATTTCCTAAATTAATGGGCTGGAAAAGTCTCTATATCTCTATTATTGCTTTTCATGCAGATGCATAAGAGTTAGGATCCCCTCGGCAGCCAACCAACAAAAAAACGTAAAAACCAGAAGTTTCTGCATTCCATGCCGAAATTAAACAACAAAACCTCATAATGAGTATAAAATTAGCAAAGGGCTCAACTTTCAGCTACTACATACAAACAAAACGCTATACGAGGTGCATGAAACATAGTCATATATGCATAAAAACCAACAGAATGACTTGCAACTATAATATACCAATGAAACTGCAGCATCAAGGGAAGGAACTCTATCGAGATTCTGGCAATTCGACTGAACGAGCAACGGTTGGGCAGATCATACTACTACACTCAAGTTATTCAACAGCTCATAGCAAACATTCAAAAGCGAATATTGGCGGAACTCCAGATACAAACGAACAACAACATCCACTGAGAGGAAACAGAAATCTGGGAATCAGATACGCACTGATGAGAGCCGGATTGTACTGATTCCGGTTGGACTTCATATTAGCGAAGGCTTCGAGCGAGAGACCGCCGCCACCCAGGCGCTTCACGTTCTTCTCCTTCTGGTGAGTCGACCCCACCGAGCTCTTGGACTTGTCCCTCCTTCCATGGGGCTCTTCATCTATAGGCCTCCGATTCTTCATCCTCGCGTGGACTTTGGCGAATGTCAAGGAATCAGGCGGGTAAATCGACGAGAGGGTAACCGATGAGATTAGGGCAAAACTAGGGCAGACTGGCAGGAAGAAAGCTTCCCTGATTTTGCTGCGCCGTCGTCTGCCAGCGACAGTAAGCAGAAGCCGAGAGGAGAAGGCCAGTCTAGTTGGGCCGGGCCCAATTTAGAACCGACCGTTAACAAGCCATCGACAACCTTCTTTTTCCTGTAACGCCCGGTAGCGTTTGTTAAAAAGCATAAAACGGAAAACCGCTAAACCGGACTGAGCAACCGTTCGAACCGACTATGGTACGGTTTCTTTTGTCCATAAGATGTTCGACCGGTTGCTTAATGTGATTGGTTCGGTCGATTATAGTCAAAAGAACCCAAACCGATTTTTTTTTAATTACATATGATACTCATAGAAATAGAATGAGATAGAAACAATGAGGAATAAGGGATACGAGAAGTTTCGAACATACAATTTCTTAATTATTAGACTGAAAGTGGCACTACTACACCAAGTAAGGGCTAATATGTGTTGCTTAAGGGCTGGAATTATCCAAGGTTATAATTGTTTTTTGTAGGGTGCAATTCTTGAGCTAATCCGCGTTGCTTAAGGGCTGGAATTTCCAAGGTCGATCACGGGCCGAAGATAAGTACAACCGAATGCAAGTGTGAAACAAATTGATGCTTACACGTTCATGTAAAATTTATAAGATAACATCAACTATTTGATCTGTTACACACTGGACCTTTTCCACCACGAGTTACAGCGCTACACCAGCTTGTCATGCATTCAATTGTCTCATTTCAAATTCAACTCCACCAATAAATTCCTCCATCTACTCCCTGTCAATATTAAATTAACATCATATCCCTCCTTTATACATATACATATACATATATATATTATAAATGAGACTGTATACGAGCATAGGAAAATCAAAAGGGATAAGGAAATTCAAGAGTATAAAAGTTGCAGTTTAAATTTTTAGGTGAAAAATAGATAAGTAGATGACAAGTGCAAGACACTGTAACCGGCTCCTGCCATCCTCTTACAGGCAACCGATCACTGCTCAGCTCCCTGTACTCTCCTCTATTTATAACGAACACGCCAACCACGAATTAGTAGTCTAACAGAAGCACTCGACATTATTGGGACCAAACCCAGATGGCCAGTCATACTCAGGTACTCAGCAAGCCGTCCCCCAAGATGACCGAGGAGGAGCGGGAGGCCGCGGTGGAGCGGGCGAGGAGTGCTGCAGGAAGGCTGTACGAGTTGGGGCTAAGGCTGGCGGCACTCAGCCTGACGCTGGCGGCAGCCGTGGTTGTGGGGGTGGACAGGCAGACCAAGATAATCTCCATCTCCATCGCCCCGAGCTTGCCCACCATCCATTTCCCAGCGACTGCTAAGTGGAACTACATGTCTGCTTTCGTGTAAGTGCACTTCAGCTTTCTCCATTCCTTACTGATCCTTAACTACTACACATGATACTGCTACACCTGGAAATATAGTTATGCACAAATATAAAAACAAATTAGATGTTTTCTTGTCCTTTCGGCAAATGTAAGACTTCAGCTAAGATCTACTTGCAAAGAAGGGAGAGAAAATCACACTACAGTACAAGATAACATCATTGTAGTGTCTCGTTTGGTTAGTGGAAAATATAGTAAATATTACTCGAGTAATTCAATAATAAAAAAATCAGATTCAGTATTTCGGTTTGGATCAGTGCAGGTTGAGCTAGTAGCTGTGAACCCCCCAGATGTAGTTGAAATATTAGAAGCTCCTCGGCAGACCACCCATGAGATTGATTTGATCTTCTTCTTCCTCCCTTTTTCTTTAAGAGAATGAGTTCAGAGTCGAGCATTTGTGCTTCTGTTCATCCCAAAATTCCGTTCCGACCGAGCCATTTAAGACTGTATCGTACTATGTTGGATCCTCGGTAGTTGTCCCCTAAAGAAAAAACTAAGTTGGTCGGTTGTTTTTCATTACGAAAAATACCTATGACCCGAAAGTGTACAGCGGAGGGGGCAAAGAAGGGGCATGGATGAGAATCGAATCGTGGCCAAGGTTCCCATCTTTCTCGAGTTGTTGGTTATTGATTGTGGACATCAATGAAGAAGTAGCCCATCGGTCAGATGGAAAAGTGAAGAATTCTTCCTTGATACATTTATTAAACTTTTCAACGTAAGGGTCAAATATCATTGTATGGAATGGGTTAACGTGATGTCGTCTCGTGATGTGCTGCTGCTTGCAGCTACTTTGTGGTGTCGAACGGCATCGCGTGCTCGTATGCGGCCGTGTCCCTCTGCTTCACCGCCATCATCAGCCCTGGAGAGAGCACCAGACTCCTCCTCGGCATCCTGGACGCGGTCATGGTCGGGCTCCTGTTCTCAGCCGGTGGCGCCTCCGCAGCCATCGGGATCATTGCCCGGGACGGCAACTCCCACGTGCACTGGAACAAGGTCTGCGACGTGTTCAGCGGCTACTGCAACCACATGACGGCTGCCCTCATCCTGTCGCTGACCGGGTCGTCCTCTTTCCTGTGTCTGGTCGTGCTCAACATGATGAAGCTGCACAAGAACTCGACATAGACGACCCATCGTGTCGTTGATGCCAGGTCCGTCAAGCATTACAGCTGCTAGGGTTTTCAGTGCTTGGTGGGTGAAGTGAAGTAAAGACGAGTAGGTATATGGGTGTGACCGAAAGAGTGAATGTTGTTACGTTCGTTTGTCTGTGTTACTGCACTAAACTTAGTGGACATCCTTTCAGTGTGTTGTTGTTTCTCTATGCTATATATTGTATTACAGCTAATTTTTTGTCGGAGGGATTAATTCCCATATCTTATGACGGGCCCTGTCTCGCCGCCAATTTCTTCATCAACCCGCACCACATGGAAATGGACACTAGAACTAGTTTAGTTCAGTTGAGATGACCTACTGTTAACCAAGATCCATCTGGACTATTAGATGCTGGAAAGTGCTTCCAGAAAACAAGAATTGTATCTATTACTCTTTCGTCATGTTTAGATCCTAAACCGAGCTCTTCGAAAATCATGCCCTTGGTCCTGTGATGATTGCATCGAGCACACGCATGTAGAAGAGTTCCAGTGAGAAGAAATCCATCCATTAATGCAGACTACAGAACACGCTAGTATCACTTACTGCCACATAGTAACATATGTCTGTACAGAGACTATATAAACACATTGAACCCGACAGAGTTTCTACAACATCTGTTCTGGCCAGAGGACACAGCCAGGCTTCGTATACCGTGAAGTAAACAATATTTAGCTAAACAAACAACATAGTGGAACCATCGACAAGAGCCCGAGATAAGAAGTACCTAAATGGTCAGAATCACACGAGCAAGTTTCCTTGGCCTGATGCTTTTGGTTTTCTGATCCATATTTGACCCAAAAGGTACTTGATTGTGCCCCTGCCGTGCGCTTCTGCAGTGATCAACCAAAGAGGCACCTGAAAATGTACCCAAACCAAGATGGATTACAGCCAGCTCTTTCAGGTTTAGCCTTCCATAAATCCAATTCCTGTTTAGATTTTGGGAAGGAAATTGAACCAAACTAAATTAAAACGAGGTTTAAACTGCAACCCAACCCAAGACAATATTTCCTTTATGCTTAGCATTCAAACAAAAATGCCATTCCCTTTCAAAGGTGATATGTGATGCCATTGCCTACCACGCCCAGCCTCACCCAAAATACAAAAGGACTATATGGAACTAATTTGCTCTCAAGTTTAGCTCCCTGCTCCTGATTTAATGCAATACGGCAACCCAGAAGGCCTTGGGAAAGAGGTCCAAACCTGCCTCCAACCATGGGGTGGCGGATTAATCACCAGTTTACAGTTAAACCTGATTCCCTCGTCAAACCCCCCCAACCCCACCACCCAAGAAAAAGGGGTAAAAAAGAGCAATTTTATATATGTGTATATAAATCTTTAAGCCTGCTAATATATGATCTGCAGATGATGCAAGGGCTGACCATTGAGTAATCACCAAAGAGCTATCACATTCATGTACTAAAACTAAACATTTCTTCCAAGAAACAACTTTTCAACTACTTAGATGGCAGCAGAACATTAAGATTTGAGTATAATCCCACAGGATCAAACCCTTAAAATATGTTATCAAATGACGCAGACCAAACCTTACAAAATAATTCAACAAATGAGAAAGGTCTCTTGAGTTACGAGGATAGGTTTTAAATTTTTGTCACAAACTTAGGCCTTTTTTTTTTTTTACCATAGTTAATATTTGTTTCAATATTCTATATATCAAGGAGATTTCTATTAGTGTGACTAACAGTTGAAAACAAGTAGTTCATACTGAATTACAAGTTCAACCAAAAAAATAAAAGAAACAAGGAGTTCATACCAGTAATATTCACAGATGATGATCAACTTTTGCAAAACGCCCCTTTATTCGTGTCCTGCTTTCAGCTCGAACTTTCCGGGACTCATACCTTATGTGCTTGTCATACCTGTCCATTATAAATTATACTATGTGCTATCACAAACTATAATAAAAGTAAATAAACACCAAGTGCAGATAATAAACATAATGGGAATATATTTGTTTCACCTTCTCAGTCCCTTTGAGTAAATATAAGATAGTACCATTATCTTGAAAAATGATAACTAAATTAATCTAGAGACTATTTTAGGTATTCCAGTGCTATCCTGATACTACTTCCAAAAGTTTTCTGTAAACATGTTTCCTAAATATATTCTAAGAACCGGCAACCACTTTTAAACACATCTCATTTGGCACTTGCCTTTCTAGAGATTTTTTTTCCTATTATTTTTTTAAATAATTGGCACCTTTCACAGTAGATAGCGGTCAGACCTGAAGCATTTGGCGGAGATGGAGTGGACTCAAGTGGAAATTATTGTTTCATTCTTTACATATCAAAAATCACATAGAGGTTGCATTTAGAAACACATTTTACAGAGAAGTTGCAGGTATACAACTTTTAGAACAGCATTTGAACCGACTAATGAGCTACTTCTAGAAACAAATTATTTGTTTTAGATTTGTCACAGTGAGTCTGGATAACAGTTTTGAGCACACATTGCATGCTTCATTTATACTTGAAATTCATATTTGAGGTTTCATCATTGAAGAGAGGAGAGGGGGCTACCATACCTCCTAGTTTTCCTCTTCTCTTTGTATCTTGAAATTGCCGACTCTCTTTCCTGACTGTTTAAATCATACTGAGAAACCCCAGGAAGAACAGCAAGTGCTTTCTCGGTCACAGGATTTTCTGGCTGTGCTTGAGATTCATTAGCACAACTTAGACTCTCAATTTCAGGTTGTTTCTCAGGATTTGTCAGATTCCCGTCATGGTAGCCACTTAAAGAGGCCAGTGAATTGTAAGCTTGGTTTCTCATGTCTCCATCATCACTGAGCCACTGAAATCCAACGGCCTGAAATGAGGTAGAAGATTGAGGCAATTACCCGGAAAAACTGATTAAATCACACCCTTCTAGCAGATTTTCCTCAAAGATCAACTCAGCATACTTGTCATCCTTTTCTAAAACGTACCAGAGGCTCTCATTATCAAACATCAGCCTTAGACTTCCATTAAGCTGGTCTACATATACAAGTTGGCCATCAAAACAAAAGAAAGTGCATCAAGGATGTTATTTTGCCTGGGAAGATGCAGCAATCATCACTGATAACATGACTCTAGAGGAAGAGGCATAAAGAGCTCAAGCAGATTTCAATTCCCAGAAGCTCCCCTAAGTTATAAAGTCATGTTGTGACAACATAAAGTGCGGCAGAAAGAAACATACCGCTCACGACTATGGAATAGTCAGAGCAAACCAACCTCAGGATCGGGAACTGCCAAAGATTCCCATTGGTCCTCGAAACGGGAATAGTTATTGTGAGGTGTTGGAGTCGGCTCTGAATCCTGGAACTGAATGTCACAGGCAGGTTCGAAAACATCCACATTTTCAAGGTTCGAGCAGGTTTCAGATCTTGCCAGTAAACGAATCTGCCGGAGAATCTCTTCCTTGTGTTTTCCGCAGGTAGCGTTTCTATTCTGAATGAATCACAATAGTTTCAATGAGCATCAATCCCGAAACGGGGATGAATCGAACAGGGCTTACAACTGAATGGAATTTTGAGGAAAATCATATGAAGCTCGTTAAAAATTGAAAAAAAAGAGAGAGAGAGAGAGAGAGAGAGGGAATTCTACACTTACAATAGAAAATAAGCGAATCAGAGAACAGGGAGAAAGACAAGTTTGTACCTTGGGGAGAGGAGGAACATCACAAGCCTGCAAACAATCAAAATTATCCGATGACACAATCAAATCCTCGAGGCTAACGAACGTAGGAGTCTCCCAGAGCAACGAATCCGCGAATCCGCCCCCGCCACCGTCGCCGCCCAGCATAGTATCCTTGGTCGTCTCATCAAACCCGAGGGCCCCAAGGATGTCCGAGGCGGAGGGGCACCCAGAGAAGCCCTCGATGGGGCGGCGGTTATGGACGGCACCGTCGTGGGCGTCCCAGTCGCAGCTGCTGCAGAGGACAGAACGGTGAGCCTCGCAGAAGACGGAGGCGGAGGCGGCGTCGCAGAGGTCGCAGAGAAGGGAGCGGGTGTGCTTGGTGAAGAGGGGGTTGGTGGAGTGGACGTCGCGGTCGCAGCGGAGGCAGAGCTTCGCGGAGTCGGGGCGGCAGTAGAGGAGGGCAGGGGCGGCGGCGCAGTAGTCGCAGAGCCGCATCTTCTGTTGGTCATCATCTTTCATGTCTCCCACCTCTGCGGGAGAATGTCCGAGTCTCTCAATCAACCAATCTTCACCTCTCCATATCTCTAAACCACTACACTCCCTGGATGTCTACCTTTATTTCTTTTTCTTTTTTTTTCCGGTAGCAAATCGTGCATTATATATCTCATTAAAATAAATATATTATTTTAAAATACGCACTGATATTTTATTTAAAAATAGAAAAAAAAGTGTAAAATAATCTTATTCATTTCACGATATTTTCTATTTATTAATATTATTGCACTGTCATACATACATACACACACATATATATGGTATGACCTGAATGAGGCTGCAGAACGAGTTTTTGACTGGTGGAAATTAACGAAAGACGAAAGAGAAATGAAGGGAAGAGGAAAGGGAGAAGAAGATGATGACAGGTGAGTGGATGGAGATTGTTTCGTCCTATCGTTTTCTTGTTGAATAAGGTAACCCTTTTTGTCATTAATATTGTCCTCCATTAATTACTTTCAAAAAAAATTTACATTTAAACCGTTTTTATTCTTAATATATCGATTCTACTCGAATTGAATTGATTACGATTCAAAGTGAGTCTTAATGGATTGTAATTATGATAGATTTGAACCGGATGGTTATATGGAAAAGATTGATTTTATATAAAGTGGATTTCTAATTTATAAAATTTTATTTAGATCAAATCAAGTCATGGTCCGTATTCCCGATCTGATATCTTTGTCATCTGCCTAAGCACGAGGAAGCCAACTTCAACTCTCCGTCTTCTACTGTCTTCCTTGCTTCATACTGCAAGGAGCACGCGCGGAGTTCAAAAGAGAGAAAAAGGAGGCCTCGCTGTGTATCTTGATCGATCAAAGGGGAGCGCCGACCTCTTCTTCTAAATATATCATTGGATTGGGCAAAAAGCTACAAAATGAGTCTTGGGCCCTTCACATCTCCTCTCGGAGTGGAATCGATGAAGGGAGGGAAGAAATGGGGACAGGTCCAAGGACTTTATAAAATGATGCCCATTTAACTGCAATTCCTAAGGATGTATTCCAATTTTCAGCTTCCCAGACTATTTTCAGTCTATGAGGAGAGTATCAGTTCCGTTTTCAATACGATCGATCAGCTTTCCTCGTGCTCTTGTGTTGCAGCTCCAGTTTGGAAGGCTTTAATGACAGCTTGGGAATCGCCCTGTAGGATTAGAGCAGGCATTTTTTTTTTTGCTGAGATGGCTCAATGGGCTGCTTCTGCTTCCCCTACGAGAGGGTCTTTGGTGCTTGCCTTGTAAGTCCAAGCCTGGATAAAGGCTCCCGAAGCATCCGTAAGTGCTGCAGCTGTCCACGAGTCTTGGTCTGTAATGGCCACAGTAAAATGGAGTAGGGCTTTGGCTCGGGTTACATGTTGCTTATGTGATTTCACCATTGGTGGGGTTCTTGCTCGCCCACGCAGAGATGTATGCTTCAGTCCTCCTATTAATTGTGTATGCAGCCTCGCCCGGATCAGCATCCTTTCCTTCATACAAGCAGGAATCCAACCAAAATCAATGGCTCCTCCATTTCATCTTGGCCCTCCAGAACTCTATGTCGCCCGAGATATGCTGGAGCCCGTCTATGTGGACTGCTCCCGCAGCAACCGGGACGGGGCCTTCTGCTTCCTGTACGACCGCATCTCGGAGCACTTCGCCCCATGCTTGGAGGCAGACATTGGGCACATGAATTCAGGGGAGATAAGAAAGATCAGTCTCTCTGCAAAGTGTTGCCCGTCTGTCGGCTCCTCCTTTGGCCGATCTACCATCATGTGCCAGGGCATAGCGAAGCTGACCTTCCCACGATATTCGTTCCCGGAGCATGAAGGCATCGAGGAGGCCCATGCATTATGCGCACAGGGTCCCTGACAGGCTGAGGAAGGAGGTCCTCTTGTTGCTCAGAAAGGTCCTGGAATTGCCAGAGGTGTATACCGGAGCGAACGACTGGGGATCGATCCCCTACAGCCGGGTGGCATCGGTTGCAATGAATCTCTACAAAGAAAGGTTCATGAAGCACGACAAGGACCGATTCGAGGTCAGACAGCCAATAAGCATATGATCAGAAATCCAGAGTTCCAGTGTGGTGTAGTTTACATTCAAGAAACATAGATTATGATCTAACATCGGGATTTAAAGGTTCATAGTGACTATTGTAGCTTCGGCTTCAACCTCTCCACCCACAGCTTCAATTAGAAAACTCGCGAATCTATTTAATAGAAATATTCTATTATATATTATTAATCATCGAATTGAATACCTTTCTCGGTGGAGGAAAGGAATAGCGATGGATTCCTATGGAGCATCCAGCAAGCGGAGGCTACTGTTATCTAAAATTAATCAAGTTATGAATGACGGGACGAAACTGTCACGACCCGAAAATCCGGCAGAGTTTCCCATGTATTTAGGATTAACCAGAAACGCAAAACCTATTATAACTCAGCTCAACACGCCAAACCCAGCCACATCCATCCACAACCAATTCCAAAACAACAGTTTTCAACCACCAGATATTCAGGTCGTGATATGAAATCACACTATACAGGACTTCTATACATACCCTATCAAAATAAACTTATCCTAGTTGATCCCCGAGTCTATTTGGGCGGCTCCACACGGCTGAGT
Organism: Sonneratia alba; assembly: GCA_900174645.1. Lineage (NCBI taxonomy): Eukaryota > Viridiplantae > Streptophyta > Magnoliopsida > Myrtales > Lythraceae > Sonneratia > Sonneratia alba. The sequence continues at coordinate 858,032 of FWPY01000047.1, forward strand.
GTTCTCCCTATCTGTAGAAAAAAAACAATTTGCAGAGAGTGTGAGCTGCAACTCAGTGAATACAAAATTCCAGAGTGGAATAACATGTGGCTCACCTATATCCTTACACGACCGTATCAACTCATACAATTTATCTACCGTGGACATGGGGTCGTTGGCAACTTGGCCAACTTCACACGACCCTCCTAATGCAATAGATGTAACAAGTATGTCAAACAATAACCATGGGGTCGTATTACCTCTGCGACAGAGTTATGGCGGTACCGTTATTACAGCTCTCCCCAAAACAGTACCGCGACCCCGCACCTCAATCATTTCCTAGCATTCTACTTCCCGTGCCCCTTCCCTTCGCACGCACGCGGGGGCCGCCTATTAACCTCTGGCGGTAAGAGTGGACCCGTCGCACTCAAGTCTTTTTCTTTTTCTTACCTCTCCTCTTTGGTCTTTGTTTTTCCCGACAAGGTCCGTGGGAAGTCAACTCACATTTTCCACTGGGGTCACAGAGCCAGTGTCACTCATGTCCCATGCTTATATCCCGCCGAGAACCCGCGGCAGATCAGTAAGGCCCATTTCTATTCCGCCGGCTTAGCAGTCACCATGGTTATACACAAGCACAAGCAATATGCAAGATGAATGAATGAATGCATGCCCACTACCGGTATCACACAGATATCTACCAGCTACTCAATTCTCGATCAATACTACTATAAACCAAAACACGAACAGATTATTCCACAATGGAAGAATGTACTCACAACCCCTGAGTCGATCAATCACAAGGCAGGATCCTCTAGGTGTTGATCCCGATTCTCTTCAGCACCTATCATATCACTCACAAGGAGATCAATATATACAACCACGTCAGTAATTTATCTTCACCTACCATATTCAAGTAAAATATCTTCTTATGAGTTAAGGATCATTTCTAGGGTTTTGAGAGGGTATAGGGCTGTTCTGCCGACTGATCTAAAGAGAAGGGTTACTCCATTTCGTCTCACCCAGTGGTGGTTCCTTCTCCCCCCACCAGCATCTACTCTCAGCAACACAAGAAAACTGCAAACCCTTCAGTCGAAACGAAACCATCACACTAGCAGCACACCCACTACACTTCTCAGCTAACTTCAACTCGAACCCTAACAGTTATAGAAACTCAAACTTCCAGCAATAACACATAGATTCCAGCCATAGCAGTTCACGGACAACTATTCAGCAACAACCTAAGGAGGGTCCGAGTATATGAGATTCTTACCTCGGGCGTCCATAGTCGACAGTAGAGCAGTAAGATCTAGGAATCGAGTCTTGTCCGTAGTAGATCTCCTCCTCTAGGCTCGATTCGCCTCCTACACTGACGGACGGAACGGAAACGAGGACGGGAAATCGAAACCCTAGCGAAACCCTAATTTCTCTTCTCTCTCGCGCTGGGGGAGGTCGAGGGGAAAGGAAAATGCGAAATGAGGGAGGAAAGAAGAAGGAAGGAGGAAAATAGGACCGGGGGACAGACGGGCCAGCTAAATGGGCGGGCTCTCCTTGGGCCCAAGCCCGTGGGCTCACAGAAACCCAGAAACAACACCTCACGTGCGAAATTACCCCAGCCATTGACTCGGCTCTTAAAGAAGCCACTGCTATTGAATCGGGATTGCCTTGGTTGGGGCACAGAATTAGTTAGCGTGCAATCGATGCACATAGATTATGATCTAACATGGGGATTTAAGTGTGCTTTTTCAACATCAGGAATATCTCGACAGCGTGAAGTCGGGAAAGGCGAATATCACTGCTGGAGCTCTGCTGCCACATGAGATAATGCAGTCCCTTTTCCGCGGGATTGGCGGAGAATTTGCCGAGCTCCAGTGGAAGAAGAGGATGGTGCAGGACTTGCAGAGGGCTGGGAAGCTCAAGAACAGCATCGCAGTGTGTGACGTCTCGGGTAGCGTGGCAGGGACCCCCATGAAGGTCTGTGTCGTGCTCGGGATATCCTCGTCTCGGAGCTGAGCAGAAGCTCCACGGAAGGGGAAAGTCATCACTTTCAGCGAAAACCCGCAGCTCCACTTGATGAAGGGAGACAACCTCAGTGAAGAGGCCATGTTTGTGGAGACGATACACTGGGGGACGAACGCGAACTTACAGAAAGTGTTCGACATCATCCTCAAGGTATCGAAGAGGAGGAAGCTGAGGTGTAACCAGATGCCGAAGCGGGTATCCGCGTTCAGCGACATGGAGCTCGACGAAGCCTTGATGAACCCGTGGGAGACCCAACTACCAGGTCATCAGGAAGAAGTTCGACGAGGCGGACTACAGAGACGCCATCCCACAGATTGTGTATCTGGAACCTGAGAGGGACCTGAGGTCGACGCCCGCACCTGCGGACCAGCACGCACGGGGTCGCCCCGGTCAGCGGGTTCTTGAAGAACATGCTGAAGATGTTCCTGGACAACGATGGGGAGATCGACCCGGAGTCGGTCATGCTCGAGGCGATTTCCTGGGAGGAGTATCAAAAGCCTGGAGTGGGTGGACTGATTTTACTCCCTGAATGTACTAATGCCTGCAATCTCTTCGATAGTATAAAACATCCGGATTTTTTTTGCATTTTCTGCGGGCGGGCAGAATGGAATCAATGAAATAGGAAGTTTGTTGCAATAATGTGATTTTTATTATAACAATTAAAAAATTATAAGTTTAATTTTTACCGTAAACTCTCTACATTCTCTTATTTCCTCTCAATTTTTATTATTTATTTTAAATCAATGGGATTGATATGTAATAAAAAACAAAAACTTGCAATTCCTTGCTCCTCAAGTTCTGATCTCCCTCCCCTACATATTCATCTAACCCTTTTCTGCAGAGTGTTCGTCAGCCGCAACATCAATGGCTCCCCGCTTCCTTCTTGGCCCTCCTGAGCTCTACGCTGCCCCATCTGCGCTGGAGCCCGCCGATATAGACCGCTCCAGCAGCGACCCCTTCATCGATGTAATGGTCGAAGAGTTGGTGGCGGACTTCAACAGGCTTTCCGCCGGCCACCACCAGAACAGGCCCTCTTCAAGGGGTTTCACCGAGAACGGCTCTGCCACCTACCTCTCCTCGGGTGACCCATGCCTCGATTTCTTCTTCCACGTTGTGCCCGACACCCCTCCTGAGTTGCTAGTGGAGCGGCTGGCCGTTGCCTGGGCTCATGGCCCTCACCACCCTTAAGCTGATATGCAACCTTCGTGGCGTCGCGGGACTGGGAAGTCTGATAAGGAAGGCTTCCACACGGCCGCATTCTGGCTCTTCAGGAACCATCCGAGGACCCTCGGGTGCAGTGTGGGGTCCTTTGCTGACTTCGGGTACTTCAAGGACCTGCCCGAGATCCTCTACCGCCTCCTCGAAGGCTCTGATGTTAGGCTGTTGCAGAAGCTCGAGTGGCAGCAGCACAAGGGGCTGAGGGACAAGAAGCGTACAGCGTTCATTCTTGGCAGGGCGTTCGGTCAAAGAAGAAAGGGCAAGAAGAAGCTGAGGGAACCGAAATTATCCCTCCCGAAGGAAGTTCTCATTGCCCTGGTGATGGCTAGGACGAAGCAAGAACAAGAGAAAGCGAGAGCAATCCGGATGGAGAAGAAGATCGCCATGGCCAAGAGGTGATCGATTGGTATAACCAGGACAGGGACTTCCTGTTCCTGTACGACCGCATCTCAGAGCACCGTGCCCAGTGCTTGAAGGCAGACATTGCGCATCTGAATTAAAGGGAGATAAGAAAGATCAGCCTCGCTGCAAAGTGGTGCCCGTCAATTGTTTCCTCCTTTGACCGATCTACCCTCCTTTGCGAGAGCATCGCAGAGCAGATCTTCCCCCGAGATTCCTTCCTGGAGTATGAAGGCCTCGAGGAGGCCCATTATGCCTACAGGGTCGGTGACAGGCTGAGGAAGGAGGTCTTCGTGCCGCTCAGAAATGTCCTGGAATTGCCAGAGGTGTATATCGGAGCGAACGACTGGGGATCGATCCCCTACGGCCGGGTGGCATCGGTTGTGATGAATCTGTACAAAGAAAGGTCCAGGAATCACGACAAGGACCGATTTGAGGTCAGTTAAAAAGTTCATCAGAATTGACATATGACATAGTTCATATTCGAGAGACTTGGTTCATGATCTGACATCAGAATTATGCGTGCCTTTTTAACACCAGGAATATCTCGAGGACGTGAGATCGGGAAAGGCGAAGATTGCTGCAGGGGCTCTGCTGCCACACGAGATAATATCGTCCCTATACGACGGGTTCATTGGCAGAGAAGTTGCTGAGCTCCAGTGGAAGAGGATGGTGCAGGACTTGCAGAAGGCCGGGAGGCTCGAAAACTGCATTGCAGTGTGCGATGTCTCGGGTATCATGAGAGGGACCCCCATGAAGGTCTGCATCGCGCTCGGGATCCTGGTCTCAGAGCTGACCAAAGATCCATGGAAGGGGGAAGTCATCACTTTCAGCGAAGAGCCGTGGCTCCAACTCATCAACGGAGACGGCGGTTAAGAATCCATAATGTAAATTTTAAAATTTTATCCCCAAAACTAGAGATTTCTTTGAAATCATTTAGAATTTTAACGGGTAGAGTTTTAAAATATATACTTAATAAAAATTATATTTAATTTTTGTATTTAAAACTGGATATTGATATCATATCTAAACAAACACTAATTCACCAATTACGAACTTTTTAGAGTCGAACTTTCGACTAGGTGCGCACGTGTACACTCTCCATGGGCTTCACACTAGTTTCCGTGTGGAATTTGAAAATGATCATCAAAGGGTCATCCCACTAATACATATTTTAGGTATGAAAATTTTCCTTTTATAATTTGTCTTCATAAATATACGGCCAACATTATAGGTGCAATTAACTATTGGTTGAGTGAATATTTATTGATCGGATTTCTACAATTTTAATTAAATATTTAATCGTATAATATTTTTATCCAATAAAACATGTGATTATTATGAGTTTAATTCACATTAACAAAATTCTAAAATTTAATTCGAAATATAATATATTTAAATTTCATTACAATAAATTACCTATATTGTATATGACCCATTGTGTTTCACATCAAGTCAAGAGTGGGCTCAATTCAATTGATTTCATTAAACTCTTTAATAAGATTAACCAATTAACCCTTAATCATTTAAACCCACAAGTTAAGATTAACGTCTAACAATATATCATAACTACCTAAATGGTGATAATCAATCAAAAGATCGAACATCTTTTATTCTAATGTAATTAAAATTTTCAATTATACAATATCTCGAATAAGTTAGGATATGAATATAATATTAAATCATAATACTTATTTATATACTTTATTGTTCTCAAGTATTAGACATAATTATGAAAAATACCAGAAACTCATTTCCTTTCCAATTTTTATTCTATTTTAACTAAAAATTTCTCGAGTCAATACTAAATAAAACGCATAAGACATTCTCTGCTCTCGTGAAAAGTAATCGATTTCTTATTAATTATTCACCACCTCTATAAGAGTCTCTTTGGGTCTAGAAAACCATATATGTATCTATAAAAGTTATGTTGAGGAATATATCAAAACTTCAATTTAATAGCTATAAAGTGCTATAGTAATCTCAATTTTAAAAACTATTTACACCTACTATCACATGAGGAATTGCCTATTGACATTTATATGAGTATCCATTAGATTTTTTTTCAAGCGAGTCAGTTCAGTGAACTTATTTTACAACAAGCACCAACACTCTTATATTAGTGATTATTTACAGGTAACAGTAAGATCAATTATTCTCTACCACAGAGCATATAACGAGTGTGCTAATCTCATCGGATCACTGATCCCCAACTCAGCGATCCTACGGTTAAAAACAATTTTAGATTATGACTTTTGAGATCTTAGGTCTCACCGTCATGATCTCATCATTATCCTAATTTACATGTTTCATCAAAATATGCAGAGTATGATAAATAAAATGTCTCAATTATATTTTATGAATGTAAATTAATTATAATTACATTATATGTGATTGGACTTAATAACATCATGGAGAAGGTGGACCATGTGGAGACGATGAACTGGGGCACGAACACGATCTTCCAGAAAGTGTTCGACATCGTACTGAAGGTGTCGAAGAGAACGAAGCTGAGGGGCGACCAGATGCTGAAGCGGATATTCTTGTTCAGTGACATGGAGTTCGACAAAGCCTCAGCGAACCCATCCATGGGAGAACGACTAAAAGGTCATCAGGAGGAAGTTCGAGGAGGCGGGCTACGGTGATGCCGTCCCGCAGATTGTGTTCTGGAACCTGAGGGACTCGAGGTTGACGCCAGTGCGTGTGGACCAGCACGGCGTCGCCCTGGTGAGCGGGCTCTCAAAGAACTTGCTCAAGCTGTTCCTGGACAACGATGGGGAGATCGATCAGGAGTCGGTCATGCCCGCGGTTATTTCCGGGAAGGAGTATCGGAAGCTTGTGGTGGTGGGCTGATTTGTTCCCTGAGTGTACCAATGCTTGTAAACTTTTTTTTCAACAGAATAAAACATCTGGATTCCTCTGCTTTTGTGCGAGTGCACTACATAAATGCTCGACCTTGCATCGAAATTATAGACTAAGTATCTACAGACTAATTAAAACGAATAAGACATGGATAAATGCTTCGAATATGTGACATATACGTATCTAATTAACAACTAAAACAAAATAGACTTAAATCGACTATCTAATAGACAGCTAAGAATGAATTTGAGGCCAATGACATCTAGAAAGCTCTATTTTGGTCGAGTTTATATATCAGAGATAGAATATGCCATCAAAACTAATCCCAGCTACATTGATGGTGGGGGCCAACGGATGAAGTGGGTCATTAGACTAAATTTACTGATCTTCCGGGTAACAAGCTATTTTTCTTTGGGTTTAGGCCCTCTCATTTAATAACTAGTTTATGACAAATGACATCAAGTGTTGACCTTACCCCCTACTTGAAAAGCTTTGGAGAGAAAGGGGATTTAATACAGTTAAACTGTACTCAACCTAATAACAAGACGATTGTAGGTTTGATTCTTATCGTATTACTCTACGTATCTCTTTATTCATATCTTATGTTATTACTTTCAGCATAAGAGAACAATAAAGAGGAAAAGCTGGGCCAGGGAAGGAATGTAACACCTTAGCCTTTCACTTGGGGTATAAAGCGGAAGAATATATGCCGCCTCCAATTGAAGGTTGGGGGGCAAAGACAGCTTCAGAATTTCTTTTATTCTGCTTTAGGGCTATTTTCGCATATATGTCATGGCTGATTTTCTTTCGATTCTTCGGATGCAGGATGGTACTCCAACTGATTACTTAAAAAGATGATTAGCTAACAATCCACGATGAGAAGGAGTTAACTAAAAGCACATCACACACAGAGCTAGTTCAATTCTTCATGGACAGTTTACACGACATACGACTGCGTAATTTTGGAACCCTAGGTGGAAACCACGGACTGTGGAGAGGCAGACAGGTAGCACAACGTGAATGATTCGAGACTATACGTACATACACACATGCCCACTAGCTAGTCAAGAGCTTGCTTTTCCAAAGTCTTCACTAGCTTCTACGGGTGATTCTTCTAACTTAGGCGAATCGAATCCCTGATTTTATTTTTAATCGGCATAGTTTATATCTTTCAGCTAGGTGCTGCTGCTGGACAATAGATACATATATATATATATATATTAAGACTTAGGACTGGGCTTGCAGATAAGGCCTGACGAGGTGCGTCAGCGTGCCGCTGAGGTGAAGCGACATGACCTCGTTGGTGGATCCAATGAACTCGCCGCCTATGAACACCGCCGGCACGGGCGCTGTGCAGCCCAACCTGACTAAGGCTCGCTCGATCTCCCTGCAGTCGGGGTCCTGGTCAATCTCGTACACCGTCGGATTGACCCCGAGCTCCTCGAACAGAATTTTGACCGTGTAGCACAGGCAGCAAGAGGTCTTGCTGAATATCACAACCCCTTTGTCCGAAGCAAGTCTCCTCACCTTCTCCATCTCAGAAGGAACAATTCAAACTTAGGTTTTATATATGTTTTTTTTTTTTCGTTTGCCGAGAGAGCAACTCAACTTTTGTGGATCGAGCAGGCAACCACAGATCGAATTCGAGAGGACCGAACTCGATCTGTGGTCAGTCAATGGAGTAGAGATGGGATAATTTGTACGTTCGAAGTTATATGGGAGTTGGGATTTCGTGGTCTGGGTACTTATAGGGATGGCTGTGGTCTGGTGTGTGGGACTATTGTTGGAACCCTTTTGTTTGTCTGTCGGTCTGTCTGCTGTCTGGAGAAGAATTTTGAAGAGCGGATTTTTCTTTACAAAGATGCTCGAACTGATTAAAGCTGCTTTTTCCGATTATTACTTGTGTTTTCCACACTGAGTACAAAAACATTGGGAATAAAACGTCAAGAATACATGAAAGTTCACCTTTTTCTTTTTAGAATAGTATCTAGAGGAGAATGGAGCCCAATAGTTAACAAAAAAGAGAATCTGATATGAGGGAATATAATATCACCACACCTATATTGGTTTAGTATTGAGATATACGATCTTATATCGGTTAAATGAAGAAAAAAGTTGTGAGCTTATAAGAAGGTTGGATACCGTCACCAATCAGCGTAGACTGTTAGATGGAAACGGACCCAATTCCTGATAGGCTCACAATGAATCTAACTCGGTATCAAAACCAGTGGACTTACACCTCGCCTAACCTGAGTCCGAAAGTCCAACTCATGGTCAATTGGTATAAGCCCAAATATGAAAAAAAAAAAAAAGTTTAAGGCCGGTATTAAGATATATGATTTCACATCGATTAAATAAATAAAAAGTTGTGAACTTATAAAAAAATTGGGTACCATCACCTGTCAACTCAGGCTTTTAAGTGGAAACGAACTTGATTTTGATCCATTATAAATTCACAACAAATTTAATATTTAGATTATTAGGTGAACATATTGAGATTTAATTTTTATTAGCGAGATGTTTTATACTTTTTTTTCTTGTTATTTCCTTCTGGATTGAGTGCAAAATGTCAAGAATGGAATCATACTTGCTAATTCGACATATCATTAATTAAGTTGAGCTTATGGCCATATCGGCAAGGCATACATAGTACACTAGCCTATGGGATTGTTAAAATTTCTTGAGTATGTTAAAAGTGAAGACTAAACAACAAACAGTAAAGAGAGAGTGTATCGTACAGCTTCGAAACTATGGCAATTTGGCCAGAGGATGAAAGGAAGACGAAGAAAATCCGACATGATGTTTCTTCAGGGTAAGGAAAACCACTGACACCTCTTTCAGTATGTAAATATATATATCATTTCCTCTTCGTAGAACACACATATCATACACGATTAAATTCCAAAATATGATTGAATTAAAAAATAATGATTTTTTGGCAGAGGGGAGACAAAACAAAAAAAAAAGATGCAAGTGGGACGTGGATGGTTAATTTATGTGAAATTCTCACAATCTAATAAGATTCTGTCGAGACCACCTTCTTCTTCCCTTTGAATGTGAATCCTTGCTGCAAAGACAGGGATGGCTGAGTGTGTGTCAATGGCTTTCGGCGCGCTGAGAGAGATTCTTCTTCTCTCGTGCCCACCACCAACTTGCCATTCTTTTGCACGGGTTTCTGCCTTCCCCACATGCTGTTTTTGTTTCTCTTCTGATCGTGACTGCGGTCGATGATATTTGCCATAACTTTTGCTCAGAATTTTTGGGTTTCACCCTCCTTCAATCTGATTCATGGTTTGATGGGTCCTTCAGTGACGCACTGGGTCCTTGGTCCTTGGGTTTGTTACTGTCCTCCTCCGCACTAAGGGTGGCCCTGTCAGAGGGCTGAGCTTTTGAATGGCTAGTCTGCCGTCAGGTTAGGCCCTGGGAGTGCCTATAAGAAGGCCGAGTTGAGGGTTTGTGGCCCGATCGAATCTATGATTAAAGTCATAGGTCTGGTTTCATAGATAATGAAAGAAAGAATAATGAGACGTGTGCAAGGACTGAGAATATTCAGACTTGAATGGTCAATTGGAGCCCATGGTGACACGAAATCAGGTCGGAATTGACCTCCGCGCACCATCCACATCATGTTTGAACGGTTCACTCGTGACCTTCACGCCCAAAACTGGGGAAAAAAAGTGCATTCCAATGTGAGAAAACAAGATTCTCGACAAATACTTATCAGATGAAAAAGTTAAACGTTGAGAGAGAGAGAGAGGAGGAGGAGGAGGAGGATTCTCGAGCAGAACGTATATATGAGCACTTTAAGATCTTGTAACGAATGCAATGTAGATAGTTCCAATACATGAGGAGGCAGTGAATTGGATGCGCCTCCAGTCACCCCGATGGGACGTTTGAGTCACTCCATGCCAAAACCCTAATTGATTCCCAACGCAACCTTATGGAGTTATTGACCACCTAATAATGATCCCCCTGTAGTTGCAAGGCTCTGGGGATCGTCGCAGGCAATATATATCAAGCCGATGTCCCAAGTGGGGAAACCTGACCGGAATTAGAAAGGATCGACAGGGAAGAGTGAAGGAGGCTCGATCATGCCACGCCACGGAGGCTTACTGTCGCATAAATGGAGGATTAGGATTGCTTCTGGTGGTGATCTCATCAACTGTGTGTAGCTCGAACGCCTTGTGCGATTCGGCCAAGTTACCAGAAACGTTTCGAGTGAGTTGTGCCACGACACAACGGTTAACTCGCAGGAGCGAGGTGCTTATAACACGACATGCATGGTGGCACTATCATTGTAGAATCTCCACCTAGTAGTAGTAGGGTCTCTTATAAACCAAGATCGGTTTCATGCTCGAATGATATTGGTTCAAGTCTCAACAATCTATTAGCCATGCATTTTTCTTCTAATCTCAGGGTTTTTTTTTTTTTTTTTTTTACTAAAACCCAACGAGAACATGAGCTAGACCTGAACAACGGGCTCATACCCACAAGTTTAAACCCATAAGGAATTCTCGCAAAATTAGATATTCCCCATGGACATAAATAGTGACAATAATATTCTCGTAATTTCCTAGGCATCTCCCGCTTTGGAAACCTTGGAAGTCTTGAGATACGTTCCTGCAATCAGCAATAAAAGGTCTCAGTAATAATAGAGGTTCTCCGACGAGGAGGCCCGGATCAGAGCAAACACGACCTTTGCATCCATCCCAACAATCAAATTCCTAATGCCGAAGTCCTCTCTGAGCCGGAATTAGGTCGTTCTCTGAGCCTAGCATTCCGCAGAGAGGCTGCTCGAGGATCTGTCGAAGCGCCCTCAATTAATCCAACACCCATTACAGTTTCTTCTGAGGCCTCCATCTCATGCTCTACTGGACTCTGTATGGGCTAAGCCATACTTGGTGGAGGAAAGCATGGAGCCATACTGAGATTCTTATTGATCTGGGCCCTCATCAAACGACACAGAGCATCTTTGCTTACGGAGATGCTATAGTAGGGGTATTGGGAAGATCGCACAGCTCCATGGGGACAGACACTCTACGTACGTGACTGAATGTGATAGGTAATTGATCTTAAATCCGATCGGTCCAAACTTAGCTTAAATGATGTGAATCCCCTATCTGGGATCTGTAGGCCGGCCCTAGCCCCGAATTCCTGAGCAATAGGATACGTTCTCAGGAAGTGATCGAATTCACGGCCCAGAGGTCAGTAATCCCGATCATCCTCCGAGCTGTAAGTCTACCCAGCACAGCCATACATCCATCTACTTTTAAATCTCCTGCCACAATTCAAAACTATGCTTAAGATGGAATAGCTAGCACATTTCACAACATTCTAATTCAATACTTTATCTGAAAAGAAAATACGTTAAATCACATCTATCAACTTAACGAAAGTTTTTAAACTTGAGCAACTTCAATTTTTTTCAACAAAAAATGTTACATCCTCCTAAAATGCGTCCTAAGGTCCTAGCTGTCACATGTGGGATTCATCAATAAAAAAAAAACATATGATATATGCCTAAATAGGAGTTTAAGATATATATATATACACACATATGTGTGTGTGCATATTGTCCTATCTAAATGGTGCACGTGGAGAAAGTTCATCTCCCTCTTCCAACCCTAAGACCAAAATATCTAATGGGAGGGAGAAAAGTCGCCAGTTAGTGCTTGCCAGAGCATACATATTATGATCGATGCCATCAAGAGCAATAATACTTTCCTTCCACCTTTTCGAGAAGAAGCACACCTTTAAATTTCCTCATCCCAAATCTCTCTTCTTTGCGAATTTGGGCGCTGTGCTATTATCTCGTTCGGCTTCTCGAAATGAGCTAAGAAACGCGATGATCTCACTTTGAGAACAAAAGAAGAAAAAATGGGTGCCACTCATCAACCCATTTGGACAACCCTAATTAGCAGCTCCTTCTCTCGGTCTTCCATTAGAGGATTCTTTGGATGATCACATGTACATATGTTTATCTATAACACGAGTGACACTTGATGGATTTTGCCTTTCATATAGATCCAAGACGTCCTCTCACAAGTGGGGGCAGATCACCCCCCACTTTAATCCATAGTTATCGTTGTACACTTGGGACGGACCCAAATTGCTTCCCCGACTTAGAACTCGCGAAGTGCCCCAATGCTCACAGTTCTCACGGCCGTGGGAACGAGTCGGCTTTGGCGGCATGTACAATCAATCTGAATTGCGGGGATATCAGCTAAAACTTCACGGTGCATATGAGAATCTAATTTCTTGCAAAATAATTTCGATATTTGTAAGTTGATATACCATAACCAGACCTTGGGATGAGTACGGAAAAAAGATGACCTATAAGTATCACATATATGTGTAAATGTACATGTTGTTCCGTGACAAGGTAAAATTTATAGAGTTTTACTCACCGTGGGCGTGGTAGAGTGGTTCGGCACTTATTATCCCAATGAAATGACTCGAGTTCGAGTCCCACCTGTGGCGATGAGCTCTTAACCCCTTAAATAGGCCGATCCGGGGCGATCCGGATTAGCCAGCTAGACAAAGTCCAACTGGATACCGGCGATTTATACCAAAAAAGTTTTTATAGAGTTTTTTCATAACATTTGACCGAATCTCCTAACGATTGTTCATTGAAACGTTTGATAATTTTCCTTAAATCGAGCGAAGAAAATCTAAAATATAGAGAGTTTTACCTATCATTAGTTAATTAATTTGACTTAAACTTGAATTACCCAATTATCTATCTTGCTTCCAGATTACAGAAGGTGTGCAAATTGGGCAAAGAAAGGGCATAATACCATACCAGTGGACTGGTAGATTGAAAATTGATTCTATTGAACAGATGAATCGGGTGATATGATAAAAGGGCCTCGAACCACACCACAGTCCATCTCCTCACAGCTCTAACTCTCCCCTCCTCCGATCGATCATATATATATATATATATATATATCAGTACCACAAAAACGCATTCTCGAACCACGAACGTTGCTCAAAGAAGATGGACGCGGATGCGGTGATGGGGATGGTGAAGGACAGGCCGGTGGTGATATTCAGCAGGAGCACGAGCTACATGAGCCACACGGTGAAAGCGCTCATAAGTAGCTATGGTGTGAACGCTACTGTCTACGAGCTGGACGAGATCCCCGATGGGAAAGCCGTAGAGAGCGCCCTGGTCCAGCTCGGCTGCAGGGAGGCCGTTCCAGCTGTGTTCATTGGCCAGCAGCTTGTGGGCGGGACGAACGAGCTCATGAGCCTCCAGGTCAGGGGCAAGCTCGTCCCGCTACTCCGGGAGGCCAGGGCCATTTGGATTTGATCATAATTTTTTACTCGAACTTATAGGGTCGCATACAAAAGTCGACATCTAACTTGTCGGGCCTCCAGCCTATTCTTAGGATGCTTTAGGAATGATCCTCTCAAGTGTCACCAACCCAGCATCGTCCTCTTCATTGTCGACCGAAATCTATCGACGTCTCAAGCCAAAGACAGGGCAAGCAGAAGTTCAATTCGGAGCCCCAGAAGTTCCTGTGCTCTCGCCTATTACAGAATTTACACCATTCGGGCACCTTCACTAAAATATAGCATCATCACGTTCACCACCGACCGGAAGCGAAACTGCAGGGTTTTCTATTTCTTAGAGGATTTAAGACTACCGGACGGTGTTGTCGGCTCATAGCACACCAAACCCTCCCACGAGTTCTCAATTGCAGCAATTTCATTTCCACATTGACCTGAGCGGAAGCGACATAATCAGCTGCCGATCGACGACTAACAAACAGCTGCCTCTGGCAAAGAGCCGCAGCGAAGCTGCAGACAGAGTAACTGGAGAGGGTCGAAGCCTCCGTTCCAACGACCATCAAGCCGGTAAGAGCGACGTCGTTTAGAAAAGAAGTTCAACGAATTTTTTTAACGGAAAATTATAAAATGGGAAAAGATAACTCACAAAGCGACTCCACTGGGGATCGAACCCAGAATCTCTGGTTCCGTAGACCAGCGCCTTATCCATTGGGCCATGGAGTCATCGATGACGTTTCAAATTTTCATCACTTAAATCGTAAAAATATTACATCATGAGCATGCTTCCACAATGGAATGCATTAACAAAATTCATCGACGACAAGGGGATGTGGCATTTTAATCTTGAGCAAAGCCCCATAAGTTATACACTAACGCTATACGCTCGTGCTCGACAAACATTCACATCTATAGTACTTCAAACTGCAAAAAACGATCATGAAATCGAGAGATTCCTCCGCTTCTGGAACAAGAACCCATTCTCCGAGCCGGCCTTCAGTGCCACAGGAGGCGTCTTCGTGCTGCTCCTGGCCCGGAATATCGTGTTCAGCTTTCTCAGCTTCCGGGTGAATGACCTCAGCAGCCGGTTCGCGGGGTGTGGCCTCCCGAGCTCGTGCTTCATCGTCACGTGATCCCGCTCCAGGTCTGTGAGCCTCATCCTCATCCTCGTGACCTCAAGCCTCAGCTCCCGGTTCTCCCTCCTCACCGACGCATAGTTGTCCCTCGGGGATATCGCTCCACTGCCCGCACCGCTGCCCTGGCGGTGCGGGAACTGGCTGAAGAAGGAATGGCCGTTGCTGCTGCTGTGGATGCCAGTGCCGCCTCCATGGCCGACGTTCAACACATTCTTCATCCGGACTTGCTCGAAGTAGAGGACCTGGACTGCCGTCTGGACCGGTAGCCGCTCGTTCTGGGCTGCATGGCTGCACGCCTCCTGGGAGAGCTTCTGGCAGCTGATGGCCTTGCAGAGTCGGTATCGTTCTGAGTCCTTGATGTTTGGGTGAACCTGCAGTTCAATCCAGAAGACCTTAGGGTTCAAGCTATATATTCCATCAAGTCAAGTCAAGCCGAATTCAGATTGACACGACAGTAGAAACAGATTCAATGAAAGATATATGAACTGGGTTTTCGAAGACCCCAAACAGATCCAGCATTACAATGTCATGTCAAGCAACAAATTTTCCCAAAAGCAATGAATTGAAATGTGAAGATAGAACATCAAAGAACAAAATGGAACAAATCTAAAAATACTAGTAAACAGGGAGAGGGGTTAGCAAGACCTGAAACCAGAACCTTTACTGTTATGCAAACTGCATTCTTAGCCGATACTCCGAATCCACCAATCAACATTGTGTACTGAAGCATCGCTTAAAAGCAAGAATCGGCAGAGTGGAAAAGGGTAGGAAGGAGGGAGGAAATGAAAGATATTTACTTTGAGGAAGATATCAACTGCTCGGTAGAGGCCATCGTTCGCTGCTCGGGCATGGTCCGGAAGCAATTCGGCAAGTGCTATGAACTTTGACGGTGATAGGTTTGGATCGAGCGCCACTTCTGCAAGGTAACTATCCATCAGCTTGGACGCCTTCAGTATTGCACTTTGTTTTGGAGAACCCAGGGAATCCATATGATCATCGTAGACCATATTGTTATCATCGCTCAAGTGGTTGTTATCCTCACCATCATCATCTTCATCGTCCTCGTCCAAGTTCAGGAATATTGAGAATATCCTCAGGACCGATTCAGTATCGTACATTGTGCCCTGATGACTGCTTCCATGAGGACTATTCACTGGGATGAGGATGTCCTCGAGAATGGCTTGGTCTAGTTGAAGCCCGATCCGCCGCTCTAGATCTGATCTGCAAGAGGTGGAGCAAAATGACCCCATTGCGACTTTCAGCAAGCTTGAGAGGAACACCATTGGGACTGAACTCTTCCTTGACTGGGTGGGGAGTAGCCCAACTATGGTTTCCACTGTGATCCTCTGCTTCTTCATTATTTCGGGGTCAAACAAGCTTCCTTTTCCAAGCTGTGGGTCTCTCAAGCCGAGTCCTTGGAGGGAATTCTGTGCATAGTTTATCAGGATCTTACTTATCATGTCCTGGTTCAATCCTCTCGACTTGACTGCCGATAAAACCCGCTGGAAGAAATCGAGCTTCAGCACAGTGAGCGACTTGCCCCACCAGTCCAAGGGAGTCTCAGGCGGTTCAGGGGCCCGTGGCTTCACTGAGAATCCATGGTCAAGCTTCAACAGCCCGCTTGTGAGCTGTTCCCTACAAGCATTGTTTGCAATCGCATTTATTAGCCTATTAACTAAATTAACCTCTTCCGAAACGGGCAGTAAGGATTCACATCTATGGAGAACCGAGATTGAGATGGAAATGCTCGGGAGAACTGCTTCTTTAAGGTACAACTCTGTCCGTGATTCGAGGTTCTTCTCGGCCAATTCCTCTGTCATTTCTAGGCAGTATGCCACGCAACGGAGTAACGCAATGTTGGATGGTGAGAATTCCAGATTTATTCCATAGCAGAACTTCGCAGCAAACTCGAACCCCTCAGGCCCACCTGGGACGTCAGGAAGGTTGATGCAAGGAACTGTTTTCAAGTCCTTAGTTTCCAGCAGCAGTTTCCTGATCCGACCACTCCGGGAAACAAGTGGAAACTGCAAAAGTAAATCTTGTTCTTACCAAGAAGAATTTAGCAAGCTGCGATTTCCTTCAGACGAGAGTCACAAATAGATCTTCTCTTGTCAAACTTATCTTGCTTTCTTACCTTGTGAAGAGAAAAGGTCGACTTTCCTACCTCGACCGTAAGATCGCTGGAGACATCGGATATTGGCCTGCATGAGCAAATAAGTACGGTTTCAGATGGTACTGCAAACAGGCAAGTGAAGGGCTCACCTAAAAGAACGAAAGAAACCCGATACAATCTTGTGAGCGCCCGAAATTCAGACAGAGACCAATTATACATGATTCAGAAAGAATGACACGAGGTTCTACGTTCTTTGGCCAAACATCTCCTGTTGTAGGATTCATCGAAATCGAGAGCTCCTGCTGCAGCCGTCTCCAATGAAACAAGAACACGGTCCCATCCCTACCGAATCTACTGCCAATAACGATCACACGACCTGATCACCGTATATCTTCTTCCATGTTTCATACACGAATATCACAACTTACAGGCCATGCTGACCCGTACGAATCAGGATTCTGAAACAGC
The DNA here is from genome assembly GCA_900174645.1 of Sonneratia alba. Classification (NCBI taxonomy): domain Eukaryota; kingdom Viridiplantae; phylum Streptophyta; class Magnoliopsida; order Myrtales; family Lythraceae; genus Sonneratia; species Sonneratia alba. The sequence goes on from FWPY01000047.1 coordinate 875,519, forward strand.
CAGGCGTCGCCCACTCAATGTAAGATTCTTTAGTACAAGCTCAAAGGAGGGACAAGACTCCAACAGATTCCGCGACAGCCACAGTGAAAAAGGGCGGGAAAATGAGTTGAAGATTACCACTCAGTGGCGTGCCTAACGCTGGAGCTCTGGCGAAAGGTCCTCCTCCCGGAAATGCTGGGCTTCAGCTCCCCAAGTGTCGCCACTCCCATCACTCTCTCTCTCTCTCTCTCTCTCTCTCTCTCTCTCTCCCTCTCTGTGTGAGTGTTCTCCGTGCTTTGAGTGTGCAAGTGAAGGGCAACCTTTGATAGTGATCAGTGAGGGGAATGTTGCACGGGAAACCGGACGAACGTTTCGAGGGAAACAGAAGAAAGTTAAACTTAGTGATCTCAACCTTGACCACTAGTCCGGGTAGACAGATCATGAGTGTGTCTTGTCAACTATTTACGTGGCTGTCACCTTGGCCTTTCTGACACGCGTCTCTGCAAGATCACAGACATATGAACATACCCGAGTTCGTGAGTCTATACGATATCGATCGGCCCGTAACAGTATACTACTTATTCTAAAAATGAAATTAGCAATTTGACTACTGAGTGCAGAAAGGAAGGGGAGGGATGATTACCACCCGCACCCTCCCCCCTCCCCTTTTTTCTTTCCCTTGCTTTGTTTGCAATTTAACACGCTTTCTTCTTTTATGATGATGATGAATGTCTGTGGTTGAGGCAAATTCCTTTTCTTCGACCCCGAAATTTTCACGCTCGACCTCCTCGGTGCTCTAATCTTTCTCTACGAATGGTCAGGGACCCGATTCACTCACACTCGTGGATCATCGTCCTAGAAACTCAGATCGAGGTGGCAAGTGAGGGCCCTCCCCATCCTCACGGCACACCCAGAAGAGGTTCCGATTCTGGACTCACCATCAGATGAGGATGCAGATGTGCTCGCGCGAGGAACTCTTCAAGAAGGCGCAAGAGTGAGTGGCATGCAAAAGTACAGGGTGCAAAGTGCATAAAGGAAGAAATTTAGGGGTGGAGGTGCAAGGGGATAATCGGCCCCATTTGCTATTATTAATGATCTTGTAATAAATAACTAAATAAAAAGTCAAGGGTGGAGAGCGGAAGTGTGCGTGCACTTTTCGGTGGAAACTGGGCCCCGCCCACCGTTTTCCTAATCCCTTTCATAATTTAATTCATTTTTATTTATTTTTCTTAAAGAAAGAAAAAAAATGCCCCTGGAATTATGAGGGGAATGCATCGCCTTTGGGGGGATAGCCATCATTCCCACTGAAATGCTCAGAGCCTTTCCGCTAACTTTCACAGTCGAAAATTAAAATTTTTTATTTTTTCTTCTCCCATGAACTAAATCAAATAATTTTCAAGAAAAAAATATTATAATTATAGTCGATTTAGATTCGAGTACTATGAGTATTAAAGTATATCAAAAATTAAAGATACGATGAGTTTTGAGTACGGTTGTCACCCCATAAGATGAAAAGTCATGCTTTAAAAGTAAAATTCTAAATATATATACATACATATATATATATATATATATGAAAGATGTTATAGGTCATAGACATAATTAACCCTAAAAATCCTTTTTGGAAAAAAAAACATTTTCTATTGCATTGGGCAAATTAATTTTTTTTAATAGAAAAAGGTCTGAAAGTCTACTTTCCCAGAACAGATTGAGCATGCCCCGGGACATGAGTAGAATTTGAGGGGCAGTAGTGGACCTTAGCTTACAGACACAGTATGCATGTGGTCCTCGATAACATATCCGATTTGATCTTCCTAGTGTCTAATAGATCTTAATAAATAACGGATGTAAACCGAGTTCATTAAAAAAATGAATAAGATTCAAATTTGAGAATTTAATTTTTTTAAAAAAATCAGCTGAATTACGGGAGTGTTTGCGTGTCAAAAATCTTAGGATGGTGCGCTGGCTTACGTAGGGGAAGTAATCATCTGCTAACACAGTTCATCACCTTAATCATGATTAGGCACATTGAATTCCTCTTTTTTGGCAAGGTTTTCTCCCCCAAAAAAAATAAAAAAGAGAAAATAATAAATACATATTCTGTTTTCTATACTCATTGAAGGTGTCAAATTCGTTGTAAACTTCACTAAATTTCTTCTATTTTTTCAGTGCAAGGTTAGATCCTTAGGAGTCGCCTTTCACGTGTCAACGTGGCCCGCACTTACCAGTCGTCCAGAGCATATTTTTAAAACCGGATCGGACTGGAAACCGGTCAAGGCATGGATTCATGACTCGGACCGGAGGTTCAATAAATCGAACCGCATATTTAATAAATAATATTAATAGTATAATATTACAAATAAATTGACATAATACAATAAGTTGACAATAATTTATAATAAAAATTCATAATATAAGTATTATATTAATCTCAAGTTCAATATAAAATATAAATATAAGTATAATAAAATAAAATAATTATAATATTTTTTTATTTTTTTTTAAAAAATAAATTAATCAATTTTTTCATCAATTCAATTGAATTTGTTAATCAGACCGAAAACCGGCTGTTTTAATCAGAATTAACCGCATTTTAATTACAAATGGGTTAAATCTAAAGACCAGACCGGGTGAGTGGCCGGTTCCCAGTCGAACTGGCCGGCCCAGTCCGGTTTTAAAACTATGGTCTAGAGTGATCCCGTCGAGCTGTGGATGGAGTGAGTCTTCGATACCCTTCAACATGGGTATAATTTACTCTACGCATATGCATATATGTGTGTATAAAAAAACCTGAGCAACGAGAATAATCGATGAAGACAATGGGGGTTCCAATTCCTTAGGTGAAATGTACAGAGCCCCTTCCACCGAGAGGGGTAACAGCAACCAACAGGTGGTTTGGTGAAACAGCCCCACACTGCCATGAGGCTGAAAAAGGTGAATTGCAATCAATGGGCCACTCGAGGTGCCAATGATGCTGATGCTGATGATGACGATGATACTGCCTCGTTGATAATGAGGAATTAGAATCACCCGCATACACGTACACACATGATCTGACATAACCAAATACTTTGTGATTTACTTATCTTGGTAGCCGATTCTGCTCTTATTTATTTTTAACTTTCCACACATGCAAAAAAAAAAGACATACTGGACGATATTTCATGGCAAGCAAGCTCATGTGAGGACAGAGATACAGTCTGACAAGAAGGTTAACTTTCCTCTCCCGACAACAAATCATGTTGTCTAACATCATGAAGTAGGTGGTCTCCACTTTTTTCACTGCAACTCCAATTATCATCATATCTTAATTAAATTTTAGCAACTAAACAATAATAGCCTTCTTGACTTCAGTATCACCATTAAATAAATAAATTCTTGACCCCTCAATTTCTCACATTCCTTCAAATGATTAAATTGAAGCCAAAAAAAACAAAACAAAACATTTAGGGATTAAGCATGCCACACTTTTATCCTTAAAATTTGTTTGCTGTGTTCAAATTTGTCCTCTTCATTTTCCGTTTCAATACAATCTTGTCCTTTGCACTCTATTATAGTTTTCCTTGAGGAAAAAAGATATAGAATGCAAGGTAAAGGTTCACACTTATTGTACCATATTGCGAAAGCTATTTATACTTATTTTATTAACAACCTCATCAAAGGATGAAGATGATGATGTATATCAGAATGGAAACCTCATCAAAGTAAACATGCTGCCTCTAATTACAATTGCCCTATTCATGATCATTATTAATATGAATACTATTATCATTATTATCAATCACTGAAAAATATAAACAGAAATCTAATGGTGGTAATGGTGGTGGTCGTAGAATCTCACCAGAGATGGCTTCCTCTCTTGTGATCTAAGTTCATCAGCTCGATATATGAACATCCTCTTCTTTCATATTTCTGCTGCTACTTGATGGGCCCGAGCTCTGGCTGGGTAGCTGGACGTTAGCAATTGATACAGGCCCTGTCTGAGAGAACATGAGGCCCACTGAGCTAGTTGTGTGGCTGCCAGAAGGAACTTGGGCTGATGAATAGGAGTCTTTCACAGAGGAGCTTGAGACGAGCTCAGAACTAAGCTCCGAGGATGGTGGTGCCAGAGCTCCTTCCAGAAAGGACCCGACTGGGTAAGGCGCAACTTGCATGTCAATGAGAGATGAATCAGATGGGTTGTACCTTATAGGCCCAATTGAATGGTCGAACATGCAGTTGGACCCAAACTTGCAGTGCCCATTTTGCAGGTAGAAGCTGCAGGGTTGCTCGCCCTGTCGAAGATTTAACAAGTATGAGCATCATTAGGATTGACTAAAGCAAGAAACTTTTTTCGCTTAATTTGGTTAAGTACAAAGAGCAGAACCTAATCTGAATAGCATATCCAAGCAGAAGATACAAGAAACATTAAATAGAAGTTCACACAACTATACAAGTCTCAAAAAATATTCTGTCTTCAGATTTCAGCAACAATAATAGTTAAATACTTGCTTTTACAATGTTTTTCAACACAAGCTACGATGGGAAAAAAGATGAAGATCCAACAGTACCCAGTTCACTGATACATCTCCAACTTTATTGGCACATATCGGCAAGGAAAGAAAGTACCTGGAGAGCATTCTGTTTTTTTCACGCTTTTTCCAAGTACTGGAATTTAATTTCATGGTTAAAGATTGAGCCCTTGTCTGGGTCAACTGTACAGTTATTTTTAGATCTCAAAAAGTTGACATGTGCCAAGGAACCACTAGATAAAGCCTGTGAATATAGAAGAAGCATGCAAGGTACCTGAAAATCTTAATTTTTTTCCTGGCAATAATCACTTGAAGCAAAACGCATCACAGGTATAGGAAAAAAAATTGTGTATCATCTACTAGGTTTTGGAGGTGCCATTCAACTTTTTAAAGGCTGGGGGAACAATTAACTGATCCCCCAAGGCCAGGGGCATACTGTCTCTCTTTTCTTCTAAAAATTTGACTGTAAAGAAGTTCACGACACATGGCTAGGATTTGCTGCATGGTAGGGATCTTACATTTACAAGACCATTTGTCAATTTATCTACAGAAGACAAACAAAAAAAATGGTTGATTTACCATCTTTGTTAGATTATTTCAACTTATAAAATAATCTGCTTCACTACATGTAAAACATACTCCATATGATTTCCATGCCAAGAATCTAGTTGACAAATAACAAAAGAAAAAGGGCAGCCACAGAAGCAACTACAAGAATTTGCATACCGGTCGCAAAGGAAGACCAAGCGGGCCGAGCATGAAATTTGGCCCTTGCCAAACTCGGTCCTTAGGATGATGATAATGACATGATGATCCAAACTTACAGTCGCCAGTTCTCATGTAGTACTGACATTCTGGCTTACCAGGCCTCTCAGGAAATGCTTGTTCATTTTGGCTGCCTCGAGAAGGTCCAGCAAGAGAATGAGCAGGATATCCCACTTTAAGTGCAGAGCTCGAGGAAGAAAGCTGTGATACATCATATAAAGAAGCTGGTCCAACTGCAGGTTGAGCACCAGGAGACAATGCAGGGCTTACAGGGGCCTGCAACAAGTAGAAGTGATAGTATTATCAAAGCTAGTCATCAATCTCATTCTTCGGGTTTAGGTACCCTATAAGGATTGTTGACTTTCCTTTCTATTTTAAGCGTCTGTTCATGCTATAATCATATACAAGAGGTTTCACATTCTTTATCAAAAACCCTCTTGAATGTTATGATTCACATGCATAGTGGAACTTTAATTATTTTCAGGAAATTAGCATTAGGATGAAGCTTTCCACATATTAAAAAGGCAGTTGAGTGTCATATAATAAGAAATAACTTATTCAATCAATTTGAAAATTTCAGATTAGCATACAGCAGAGGACTTCCAAATGGAAGCTCCGTATCTATCTCTTCAGTCTAGCTTATATATGAAAAATATATAGATGAAGAGTACTGCATGGTTTCATCATACTGAGTAGGGACTCCAACCAGCCATTGGAACAACTCCAGGAGAAATCAGAACATGACCATATGCCCCAGGAACATATGAGCCTGGCAATAAAGTAGGCCTAGCCACTCTCAAGCTAGTTGCTGCCCCTCCATATTGTTCAGGTACAGGAGTAACCATGGGAGACTGCGCCGTTGGAAAAAACTGAGGTGCAGAAGCTGGCATTGAGGATCCAGCAAGTTGAGGATGGTGGAATTTACAAGTTATACCAAATTTGCATTGTCCTGTTTTCAAATAGTAGGAACACTCTTTCTCGCCCTGATGATTTAATTGAAAATGTCAAGAGACTGGATGAGTAGATGATAAGAAAGGACAAAAGAATAGATGAAGGATGTACCAGTCTCAAGGGATAACCATAAATGTTTAATGGGACATGACTCAAGGAACCAGCAGTATGCTTAGGATGGTCAAACTTGCACGATGCACCAAACTTACAGGTCCCAGTTTTTAGATAGAACTGCAGACAAGCTATCAATATTTAACATTCAAATGGACAGAAACAGTAATTCAAAATTAGGCAGGTCAAACTAGCAATTTATATTATGCAGAATTCTAAGTCAGCCATGAAGACTGGCAAATTTTTCTCATGATAATCACTTTGATTTTAATTACCTGACATTCAGGCTCTCCCGGTCGCTCCGGGTAATCCCCCGCAGCTATCACAGATGCCACCACCTGAGTCTCATATGAAGCATCACATTTATATAGTCAGATGGCCAACTCAGTCACAACATGTACCAGTACCTTGTAACAGGTCAGAAAATGCTCTAAAATGATCAACATTCCATCTCATATTTGTTCAGAGTAGTAAAATTCTCCTATGGAAAGTACAGATAAAAACACACTGACAATTGAAATTATCACCATACAATTAACAGCTAATGGCAATTATCATTTCATTAACAAACTGTCAAGCAATCAAAAAAAAATTTATTAAACTATCCAACATGATCACTGTTTCTTCATTAACCAGTTTAACTATCAATGCCATTTCCTGAACCGAGTTTCCTTTTCGGGACATCCATTAAAATCAGGAACCTTATAGTGAAACTTCACAATCACTATATACAACAACACCATAAATGAACATACAGAACACATATAAGCATGCAAAATCACCTTAAACCAGGCTAAAGGAAGATTGCACAAACGTGACCCAATTAAAGCAACATTAGGCGCCTTCTACCCTACAAAATTAATCTAAACACCAAGAAACACTATGACGATCCACACAGATCGACAATTTCACCTGCAAAAGGAAAGGATAGCCCAGCAATAAAAGACCAGAAAAGGCTCCCAATTGACCGACATTGTTGAACAGAAGAAATCTATGTTGGACGAGTATCACCAGTATAATTCAATTTGAGACACCCCTATAGAGCCAAAGCACGCACGAATACTACATTCCAATGCTCTCAGCAGTAGCCTACAGAAAATTAAAACAGGAGCATACTGCGTTCCAGCAAGCACATAGACGAAATGGCAAAAATAATGAACAGGAGTAAAACATTACGGTGGCACGATCACGAGGGTGATTATAGCGGCACCTCCTTCCGTACCCACATAACCCGGTCCGCATGTAATAAGCGCAATCAGGCTCTCCGGGCCGCTCCGGGTAGGACTCGCTTCCACCCAGCCCCAATTGCCACATCGACTCTGACACAATTTCCCCCAGATCAGAATGGAAACCCTGATCAGCCCCCAGCATTACACAGAACACATAAAACAGGAAACCCCAGAAAACCCGAAACCAGAAATGCGAGGATCGAAGTTTACGAGGAGGGACCTTCGAGCCCGGTCTCCCCACTAGCCGGGGCCCAGGAACCCGGCTGCTGGCCCGATTGCGACCCATTTCTTGCCCGATTGAGTCCGTACAGCTCCATGCTGGGCAATACGGCTATCGCCCTCCTCTGTACGCGCGAGAGGTCGTTTTACAGAGAGAGAGAGCAGCAGAAATATTGATCGGAGACGTCAGACGCGTACGACGAGAGAAGAGTCAGGGTAGATAGGTACAATGATACAGCGCGCGTGAGCTCCCGAGAGAGAGCGGGGTAGGGAGAAGGACAAGAGAGACACCTTAAAGCTTAACGCTTTCTCCCTCTAGAACCAGCTCTCTCACTGATCATTCCCTCCCCCACTCTCTCTCTCTCTCTCTCTCTCCCCTCTATGACCTTTCTTTCTTCTCTCTCTCTCTCTCTCTCTCTCCCACTAAAGCGCATGGATTGTCTTGTTTGGGCACTCTCCTGCCCTTTTTGTGTTATTTTTTAAAAAAGCATATTTATTTATTTATTTTTATTGCTGACTCATTTTTTTGGGCTTTTAATTGGCGTGCTCTTCGTGCGCCTTTTTAGAGCATTTGTTTCATTCACTCGACGGTCTGCTTTTTTTTTTTCTCAACTGTCATTTAGAAATTTAACGGATAATTCAGTTTTTTGAATCGGCCATTTAAGTACTAATCTCTCTAAATACGGCACCCAAATTAGGGGAAGCTAATTTAGCTTAATCCTCCGCTTGGGTAAGTAAAAAAAATACAAATATTTAGAGAGTTATAAAATTATGCGATTTTTTACACTTAAAATTTCATTTTAGTGACTTATTGAAATTCTCATTGTAATATGTCATTAAATCGTAATGATGTAAACATTTGCTGATGTGACAGTGACAAGTCGGATACCATGTTATTATATAACGTAAAAATATATATATGATCTATGACTTGATGTCACCATGTTAGCGTGATTTAACAGTTATTACGATAATAATTTAAATAAGTTATGAGAATGAAATTTTAGAATTAAAAGAATAATTTTAAAAATTTTACGATTCATATTCAAAAAAATTGACCTACTTTTACTTTTTTTTTTCTCAACTTGAAAAGCCTACGATAGTGAAGTTTTTTTTTTGTTTCTTAATGGAGTAAGGTATCACATTAGTCAAATTTTATTAAATTTATGACAGGAAAATATTTAATCAGTTAAATAAATTATTGAAAAAACAACCAAGAAAAAAGGGCAAGAGGTATAAACTATAAATAATAGTGTGAGGCCGGTCCCAGTCCACGCGACCGTAGACGAAGCCCGAACATACGGGAGCATGTACTTCAGTTTGGTGTTTCCTGTCCCCTATTTTCCATTAATTTATTCATCGCTTGTTCTCACGTGCCTATTACTTTCCTAATGATGTTGGGAATTAGTTTATGAAAGGAAATTTACCTAAAAAATTATGATATTTTTAAAATTTTAAAAATATATAATGTTCAGTATTAATATATATTTATATATAATATCTAACGATTTATTTGTAAAATGATACGGACATTAAAGGTGTTAATCTTTTTCTTTAAATGCTAACGTGGTAGTGTTGATTTTATACGTGAAGCTCCTTGCAGGACGCCATGTGTCAAAGGCACGGGAGACATGGATGCATCACCTAGATGGTTAATGAAAAAAGTTAACATTGGTTAGTATGGTGACATTTTGTGAAAAATAAATAAATATTAAATATATTTATACGGATATTAAAAGCCATATAAATTTTAGAAAAAACAAAAAAATCATGATTTTTCATGCAATTTTCTCATTTAAAAAATACATAATCTAATATTTTTAATTTACGAAGTTGGTTTAGTGATTTAGTCAACGGTGTATGCCATAATGTAGATATTTAATTTTAAAAAAGTAACATTTATTTGTCGTATTTGAATTTGGGTTTTTTTTGGATTAAAAGATAATCCGAATGACACGTGGACTCTGTATGAGAAAATGAAGATTAGACACGCCTTAAGCAGTTGGTCAAGCAACCATTAGGGGTTGACTAACGTCGCATCGGCCAGTAAGCAGTTGGTCAAGTCAAGTAACTGACCACCCTTAGTCGGCCGATGCTTGACTAACCCTTGGCACGGCCTTAGTGGGCCCACCTTCCCAGCTCCCGTGAAAACAAATTACTGACTCACCTTGAAAGCCTGTCCTATCAAATCTCGCTCCGTTAAGGTCCGCACATACCACCGAATGCGCCGGCGATCCCGAGTGCTCGATCCTGACATCGTTTTGGAGCCTTCTCACCGGCCCGAGGAGTCCCCAGAGCAAGCAGTTAACCCAAATCAAGCACCAAAAGATCTGATGGGTTCACCTCGATCCCAATTAGACCCGTGTAAACGGGTTAGGTCAAGACCCATTCCATTCTAGCTCTGGCCGGTCTAACCTGGCCGAAAGAAGATCGGGCCAGATGAAAGCTTTGAAGCTGAACCGCAGTCAGTAACAATTAATTTGCCACTAATTGGCAATTTATTTCTTGCCGACTCGTTTGGTAGAAGACAGCGCTACGGCTTCCTTGTTTCACCCGTCGGGGAGAAGGATCAAATCAACCGCAGCGTTCACAAGCGTATGTATAAATCCTCTCTTTTTTCTCCTTTCTAAATGGGCCCTCCCCTTCAAAGCCCAATCCCAAGCCCAAGCCCTTCTCATATTTGAGTTCATCTTTGATATGTATGAATCAGAAGGGGTTTACATACGTAAATCAGACAGGGTGGGTTTTTCATCAACTTCTTGGGGCCACATATATTTTGTATAGTTTTTTAAGGGAAAAAAAGCATATCAAAATCATTTAGGAAAATGAAAAGACACCGGTGACATTTTTATTAAATTCAATAATGAGCCTTCTTGATATTGCATAAAAAAGAGAGATGTGTTAAAAATATATTATTAAACCTATTTTTATTGGGGGAAATGATGATATAAAAGGTATCAAGTACATTAATTTAATGGATCAAGTTCATTTTAAATTTATACTGATAAATTAAATAAATTATTAAGTATAAGAATAAAGATGGGATCGGGTCCGTCAGGTTTTTTGGTTTGAGGCCCGACTTTTCCGGGCCGGATTTTCTGTCCTATTGGAAAACAGCTCCGGGGGTGAATTTCAGAGAACGAGAGAGCTGTATGAGAGGCTTTTGGATCGACCAAAGCATTTGAAGGTTTGGATGAGTTATGCAAAGTTCGAAGCTTCTGCTATGGATGACACTGATTCTTCAGATTCTGAACAGCGCGAGAAGAGGAAGCAGTGCGTAGAGCGCTTGAGAAGTGAGTGTCCTAAACTGCATTTTCATTATCATGCTAACTTTCATCTCGCTGGTCTAATCTTGCATTGGGATGACACAGGGGCATCTGACAGAGCGATCAGTTATTTTAGAACTTCAGCTCCTGAGCTGAAAGAGGAAAGGGCAATGCTCTTAGAGGAGCTGCTGAACCTGGACATCAGCTTTAGAGAGCTCGGGAATGTGAGCTTAGTCCAGTCTAAGATGCCGAAGAAACTCAAGAGGAAGAGGCAGATTATGATGGTCCAGCAGGGTATATTTACAACTGCACGTTGTTTTTTTCCCACCTTCCCACAAACCAATCTTTGTAGACCCCGTTGCTCTTGAGCAATCTTCACCCTTTATGGGTATTCGATCTTAGGTCCCTCTTAGAAATGCTCGAGTGACCTGACATTTTAGAATTTTTCAGTCCCATCTTAAAGCTGGGCAGCTGTCTGTCACGAACGGCCTGACCGGCACGCCCTGGGCTAAATTTTGGTGGTGCTATGGTCTATGGCATCCCTTTTGGTTGGATACATGAAAGAGGATGGAAAAAAAGACTGCCTCCTTAAAGATTGGCTAGATTACGGTCAATTGCTTGCACCAAAGAATGAATAACAAAAGAGAATCTTTCACACTTTGCCTGCGTTTTTTTTTTCTCTGAGCTTATTCTGACAATTACTTTGCAAGTACGCGAGGAGTACATCGACTACCTGTTCCCTGAGGAAACCCAAGCACCGACTATGAAGATCTTAGAAGCTGCTCGTACGTGGAAGAAACCAAAGTCCGCTTCAGATGAGGATTGAGTGATTTGATTGTCTTTATTGAAAATGTACATGCCGGATTTGGTTGTACCATATAGTTATTTGACACGGGATGGCCAACTTGCTTGTAGAGAAACATGTGAACTGCAATCGACGAGTGATCTGACAACCTAGCAGGTACAAGTTCTACTGCTTCAAGAATTGGCTTGATTTAGAATATGGGTGATCGAGTTTGAGCATCCTCTGATATTTGGACCGAACTTTGTATAGCATCCTTCGCTATTGAATGTGGCTACTCAAGATCAATGTTAATACCACAGTTCTTATGTTCACAATTATCAATAATTTATCCCATTATTTTTTGTTAAAACATCGTTATTACTTGAGTTTGAGGAACATATAGAGAATCTGATTGATAGTTCCATAAAACATATACAGGTGTATGAGGAATATTTCCCATGCGACCGTCTTTTGTGTTGGACGGACCATAGAATTACTTAGCCCGTGTCAGTTAGCATATGGATGGCCCTTAATCAACCCCTTCTTCTACGCCAAGAATCGGTCTCCGGTAACCCAGTTTTCGTGCCTGATAGATGTGCTGAAACACTCGAAAACAGATGTAAACACTCCCCTCCCGTGCTAAAATGAAAAGAAAGAGGATGTAAACAGAAAATGAACGAGAAATATGGTACCAGAATGGTAACAACATAGCAAAGTGGGGTTGAAAACTGAAAGCAACTGAAAGTTAGAGGACTATTCATCCAGTCTTTTACCCCCAAAAAAATATAGATAAATAACTTGACATTGTTGGGTCGATGTTGGGGAACATAGAAAACATCGATGTTGTTCGATGATAACTTTGGGAGGAGGAAGTAGGGTTTTGTCGTTGAGTGGGTAACGTAATGATAGGGAACAGCAATCATCAGTTGATAGAGAGCTCCCAATGAATTCTAGATATACAAATACACACACAATATAAATATATATATATATTGACTGGTGCTTTAGGTTTTAGCTCATTTTTCTTATGTTCTTGTTGCTGTCACCTTGGTTGGTGTTCCCACTTCGATAGCCGGGCTGCTTGTCGCTTTTATATTGTCATACTCTTTTTTTTTTCCTTTCTTTTTGGGTCAAAAGAATCGTTCTCTAGTCGATCCATCTTTTCATATTAATCCATATTCGAATGTCAATTTCTTTAATAAGAGAGTTTTTATTAGTTCCTTAATGGTGAGGATGATTCCAGCCGGAAATTTACTCTCAAATAAGAAGTACAATGGAGGATGGAAATTTCGATATGTATGATGATAAGAATCCTAAAGTTTCAGTTGGAAAGGCACTCTGCCTTCCCTTTCTTGGTCCTTTTATAGGGTTTCATTGTGGTTGCATGCTGTCAGCCATTAAGACAAGACAAGCGCATACAATTGCCGCGGGGCTATTCTTTCTGATGATACGCGCGTGTGTGTGTGTGTGTGTGTATGTCTGTATGTGCGTCTTATACACACTGCTACGGATAATGAAAATACGACTGCATTAAAGTGTCACCAAGTGAAACGTAATCGGTAGCTAGCTGTTATTGCTTCTGTTTCCCATACCCTAGTAAAGGATTAGGGTAATTGAATAAGCTTACGTGCATAGAGACCGAGAAAGGCCGGGTGGGGGTGGGTGGGGAACTCTATTCGTGTGACGTCGAAGGAGTAGCCTAGCGGGGCCGTCTGCAATTAACCTCCATATATAGTCTGTGAGGGCACAAGCCACCGACGTAGGCCGAGGATGGTGCAAACTCGTCCCCGTAGAGTCCAGAGAGAAATTTCGGATAGGATGCTTGAGCAGTGTGTGCTCGTCCCCTTAGCTATCGTGTCGGCATGCGTAAGAAAAATCATTGATCAATGGATTTAGCATCTTACAAAAATCAACAGTCTTGGGTCGGGTCCTAAGTGAGTTTACGACTTATAAATGCATTATATGTAGCCACCTTAAATTAAATCTATATTATTCCGTATTCATTTATTCCACATTCTTTTCTATCTATCAATTCTTAGGCAAATGAGCTTTCTTTTGATCTAGTAAAGAAATTGAAAATCGAGAATATCCCATAAACTAACTCTTTTGGAATATTTATCGCCTAATTATGGCGGAGGAAAAGTTTGACCCCCCATTATTTATTATACCTCTCAATCCAATTTAAAGAAATTTGGTATCGTATATATTTCACCATGAGTAACGCTCTAAACTAAAAATAATAATAATATAAGCTTTTCATAAAATGAATGTGGGATGGCCGCTCGCCGCCGTGTCTTGCCCATCTTCTCTGGCCACTCCACTGTCGCCGGAAGGTGGAGTGGAGTTGATGATGTTTGGTGGAAGGACGGCTATAATCTCCTCAATTACATTTAAGGGGTTGAAATGTTTTTTTTTTTTTAGTTTGGGGTAGAAGTTTGCCAATGTGATAGATTATGGTTAGATAATTATGGTAGAAATTCTATATATTTAACTTTTTTATATTTAAATTATATATATTTGTAAAATAAAATTTTTATTCTTATATCTTTAATTTCGTAATATACTTAAGTTTTTATTATAATTATGCATTAATGTGCCAATTATTTGTGATCACGGTATAATGATATATCAATAAATTGATAATATAACATGTTGACGAGCAAAATTCAGCTAAGGAGATGTGATAACTTGGCAAAAATTATGTCAGCAAATCATATTATGGTGCCATTAAATGCCACGTAAATAAAGCGTTGAAATTAGAATTTAAATATGTTATAACATTAAAAATATATTACTAAAAAAACTATTCTAAAATATATAAAATTTAAGTGTAAAAAAAGTAAATATATATGATTTTCACTATAATCTTACTGATTAGATGTAGAATAATTCACATTATTTTCTCTCTGCATTTATTAATTGGTGTAATTAATATTAATTAAAAAAGAAAACTATGGACCCAGAGGAACTTTTATATCCCATAAACTAACTCTTTTGGAATATTTATTGCCCTAATTATGATACTGGAACTTTTGATCCGGTTATTTATTACCTCCTTTCAAATTAAAGGAATTTTATGCGTCACACGTGAATGGTGGCGCTACTCTAAAAAAAAAAGTTAAGAAAATAGTATCATAAAATAGATGAGTGAAACCAAAAAAAAAAGGAATGTGGGATGGGCTCCCGCCGGCCCCGCGCTGGCCACCTTCTCCGGCCACTTCCCTGTTGCCGGAGGTTGGAGCTGCTGATGGTGGTGGTGGGGTGGGGGAGGGCCATCATCGGCTTAATTATTACATCAGGGCCCTCAATGTTCCAAAAAATTATATTAGTTTACGGGTATACCGTATACCATTTTCTCTATTCATTTACTGCTTAAATGCCTACGCATTATGCACGGTTTACACTCATAAATAGGATTCGGTACAGATAATTATTAAGAGACAATCTTTAAAAAAAAAAAGGTCCATTAGTTTAGAGGGAGGATGCCAAGGGCAAAACCTGGGTTATTAGTATCCTCGGCCGGTAAGCATTTGGAGATTATATCATTTTGAATCATTCGTATAAATTATGCTTTGATCGATCCCATACATGAGTTCCTATGATATTTACCTAACACTTATATATACAATAATACTTCATGTAAATTTTTAAAAAATAAATATTAAGGGCAATGCTAATTATTAAATGAAATTTCTCATATTGTTTTACTAATACTTTCTTTATGTACCTCCTTTATAAGTTTTAAATAAATAAATAAAACTCTGAAAGAAGCTGTCATCTCTATCTCCTCCTAAGAACCCTATCTTCGTGTATAAATAGGCATAAAGCCAAAGAGGGAACCGCCTCACTCAGAGACAAGTCGAACACCACACCAAGAAGCTTCTTTCTTCCCCCACAGCAATGAAGGAGAAGACCACGGCCCCCCAATTCTCATTGATCCATCCCGATATTTATCCTGGTTTTGGGTTCGTTCGTCTGACAGACGACAACTCCCTCCTCCCTGTCTCTCTTGTTTGAGGATCCAACACCAACAACAAGGTTGACCCTTCGCTCCGGAGCTAGACAGAACAAGAAAGGACAGGCGAAGAGCACTCCTGAAATCAGTTAAAAAAAAAAACCCTATAGCTATTGCTGCCTTGCCATCAAGACAAAACTATGTCTAACTTCTCGGGGGATGAAGGAAGCTTCTCCCCCGGCAACGCACGCGAAGGAGCTTTGCGGCACGATGATAAGCAGCGCCGATTTCCAAATCACCTCCTCAGCCCGTCGAACTCGCATCAGGTGGCTTCCAGGCCAAACGACAACAGTAGCTCCTCTACCCAACCTCAGCAGCCTGTCAAGAAGAAGAGAAACCTTCCAGGAACTCCAGGCAATACTTTCAATTTCCATACCCAGAAGAGATTTCGATTCTAATCATTTCCCTTTCTTTGTCCAGATTTTTCTTATATTCCGGCACGAGATCGAGTCGATAATACCCCAAAGCACATGCATCTGCATACCTGTTTAAAATCGTACGACATATAAAAGTTTTTTTTCTATTATAAACGGGAATCATTATCCTAAAAATGCATATAAAAATAATAATAGAGGGGTATTGAAATTTTTACTAAAAAAATCGAATTTAAAATCTCTCAATCTCAAATTAAAAGCGATGATGCGTCGAGCCCCTTTATCTTGGGCAATTATAAGCTTCACCACATGTATATGGAGTCCACCGTTGGAATTTTGAGATCAGATGGATCTGCATGCATCTCAAACAACTCTAGATGGGTACGTATACAAACGCAGATATATGATCGTTTATCATTGTCTTCCATATCTTTCCAAAGGTTCATGTTTTTGGTTTTTTGAGAAATAACAAAAAGATTATGGGCAAAAAGGAGAGAAATTATTGCTGTATGTGGAAAGGTTCAATTATTATTGCCTTTGTGATTTGAATGATTGATTAAAAAAACAGCTGTATGCTTGATTAGCAGTTCATGTCTCCCCTTTATGCACCTCACAGTTTTTGAGATGTGTGTGTGTGTGTGTAATCAAAGGTTGTGGTTCATAGATATTATCGCACAGCCGGCTCGAATTGTACTTGCCCAAGATCCAAATCCTCACTTCTCAAGATCAAATAGTGGGATCTATTTTAATTTGAAATAAAGAAAAGCAAAACAAACAATAGTGGGCCGTGGGCTATTAATCTGCAAAGTTTTGAGAATTTTGTCCCCTTTTTTTTAGCTGTTCTTATGGATCAGGCTACTTATATTAGCTGAAGTCCTTTGTCCGAAATTTCGATAAGGAGTACAGTCCACCTTAATAAATTACATGAGTTTAATTACTCACTTATAGGTTTACATGTTTTTGATGATGAGAAGTTGACAGTGAGTATATGATTTAATTACCTTCGTATTCATTCCAACGAGACAAATGAATTTAATGCAGTAGTATCATTGTTAATTTAAAACTGAAAGGTTTTGAATCTGATTTTTATCGTTAAAATTTTTCATAACTTTGCCCAACATCTTCTTCTGTTAGAAAATAAATCACCCAGATAAAATATTTATCCATCAAAACTATGTTCAAGGGACCTCATTTTGTTTTTTTTTAATAATTATAATTTGGCCAAATTTTAACATAAAGCAGAGTATCCAGTTCATGAATTGTCAAAGAAAAAAAAACAGCAATAGTTTGATAAGACATGCACTTATCTGTGTTTCTTGGTGATTGATTCATGGAACTTTCATTACACTAAAACGAGGTTCATCTATCCCGACGACAGACCCGAACGCTGAAGTCATCGCCCTCTCGCCGACCACCCTCATGGCCACGAACCGGTTCGTGTGCGAGATCTGCAGCAAAGGGTTCCAGAGGGACCAAAACCTTCAGCTTCACCGGAGGGGCCACAACCTTCCATGGAAGTTGAAGCAGAGAACCACCGCGGAGGCCAGGAAACGGGTCTACGTGTGCCCCGAGCCGACCTGCGTGCACCACAACCCATCCCGAGCACTCGGCGATCTCACCGGCATTAAGAAGCACTACAGCCGCAAGCACGGAGAGAAGAAGTGGAAGTGTGACAAGTGCTCCAAGAAGTACGCGGTGCAATCAGACTGGAAGGCCCACCAGAAGACTTGCGGTACGAGGGAGTACAAGTGTGATTGCGGGACAATCTTCTCCAGGTATATATATATATATATATATATATATCCTCAATACATTAATTCTTGCATCAAGTCGATCTTTATATATATATATATATATATGCACATAATTAACCCATAAAACTTAAATGCATCTTTTACGAGTAGCTCAAGAAATTGTAGTTTGTATTTCACATTGTGCATACCATATATCTTGGCGAATTAATCTAGGCCTCTATTTACATATGTAATTATTTAAATTTATAAGATCGGCGAAGTAAACTTCTCATTTTGATATGAATATAATCGAGATTATAGTATATAATTAAATAGATAATTATTAGGTATATTCAATCTCTAGTAAAAAAAATATTAGATGGATTCGGTTCAGTATTTATAATTAGTTATAATAATTCAATTGTATAGATTAAATAATGCCCCTTCTTTAAATTCCCAACTATATTAGCCAAGAAATGGTTGATATTATCTCTTGTTTGTGTCATGTAATCCAATTAATATGGACATAACTTGAACTCGATAACTTAAGCGCTGTTATCTATCTACGTGTCATCCATTTTTACTCTGTGGATGATTACTTCGAATTTGTCATCTATTTCCTAATTTGTGTGTTTGGCATTTCACACAAATGCAGACGAGACAGTTTCATTACCCACAGAGCATTCTGTGATGCGTTGGCCGAGGAGAACAACAAAGTGAACCAAGGCCCGGCCACGAACCAAGTGCCCGAGCTCATCCCAACCCCGACCAACCACAGGAATCCACCGATCAATAGCGCGATGAACGAGTTCGCCACCGCCTTCGACCCCAAGAACCCTCGCAAGTCCCTTTCCCAGGATCAGCTCATCCCCGTGCCGCTAATCAACTCCAACGACTTGAACAACATGATGATGATGATGATGTCCGGAGGGATCGGAGGCATGTTCCCGAGCGGCAGCACCGGCACCCTCCTCGGCAGCCCTAGGAGCTCCATGCCCTCATCCTCCTCGGGGCTCCACCTGAGCTCGAACGCTTCCTCTTCAGGACTCGGCTACCTTCACCAAGACGCAAAAACCGGCTGTCAGGTCTCCACGTCCAGCTTGGCCCACACGTCGGCCACCACCATGCTTCAGAAGGAGGCTCAGATGGGCGTCACCGCGAGCAACTGCATCAATTCGCCAATGATGCAGAAGAGCTTCACTAACAGCATGGCAGGTGCGTCTACTTATTCCATGGTCAATGCATTGAACATTAACATCAGCAGTAAGTGATATTTCAGTGTATAATTCTCATCAAATTATAAGGTCCAGACCAGTTCTCTTCGATCCCACCCTCTCTTTACAAAGAGGCCAGCCAGCAGCAGATCAACACCAGCAGCTCCTACGAGCACCAGTTCCAAACTCAGCCCGAACTGAACTTCACTGGAACGGTCGGCAATGGCGGATTCACCAACCACCTCTTGCAGAAGACCAACCCTCTAGCTCAGGAGACTGTCTCTCACTTGATAGACAACACCGGTGGGATGGGCCCTGACGGCCGACAATCTATGACCGACCACCTTGGTATCTTCTCCAATATGTACGGAAACGCCGGAGACCACCAAGGCAACCAGCTAGGGTTCACGAAGGCCAACAGCAGCAGCATAGGAGGAGAAGACCGGGATAGCAGCGGAGCAAGCATGGTCTCTGGCAAGTGCGGCGGTGGCCCGCAGAGGAACGGCCAGGCAGGGCCCTCGAGATTTGGCGCAGAAAACAACACCAACATGATGACAGTGGATTTCCTGGGGATCGGAGGCGTCTCGAGGGGAGCCGGGAGCACGAGCAATTTTCACGAGCAGCATATGTTGGTGACGGGTCATTTCGAGCACGGAGAGTCGGCCGTGGAGAAACAAATATGGGATGTTTGAGAGGATCGATCGTCTTGTGCTCTGATAATCATCGAGCTAGATCGTTTCAGGCCATTCGCGGTGGCTAAAACAGACGCCCAGGAATGAACTCGAAGTACATGACCAAGTACGAGCGGCGAGACTGACCGGCCGATCTCTTAGGTCTGCATGAAGATCTCTCAGGGGCTTGAACCGTAAACCTGATAGTACAGTGGACAACTTGTCCTTTGGATTTGGTATTGGTGAATTGGAAACAAACTAGATAGTCCTTGTACTCTGCACCGCGTGATTTCTAATATCTATCTTTCTTTTGTTATATTTTTTTGGATTTTTTAAATGAAAAAATATTTTTAGAAAATCATATGAACTTATAAACAGTTTTTTAAAACTTTATTTTCGGTCATTCATGTGACCTCTGGGATTCGAGCACCAACTTACGCTGAAAGCGTCCACTTCATCTAACAGTCTGACCTAACATGTCGTGTGGATTCAAATCGATTGCTTGAAATTAATTGAACATTTGCTCGGGCGATAGTTGTTCTTTACCTTCTCCCATTACTTCGATCTAACTCCTCTTCTCATCGCAGGGTATTTGGTCCGATGGAATGAATCTGAGGCTGAAACGGATCGATCGAACCCCTCCATCCACGATAGATAACATGGGATGTCAGTACATTCTCCGGCAACCCGATGGCAGCGGAGGTGGCTGGCAGCAGCCGGACTTCCATCTGAAGAATAGCAATAGAAACAATTTTTGTTAATGCATTATCGCTCGGTAACCAAATGCCCTATAGGTCCCAACAATTCTACCAAGGGTTGGAACTCTCCCGATCACAAATTTTCTTTATTAATAACGCTCGAACCAGATATTAGAGAGGAAAGAGATGACGGACTAGATGATTGTCCACCGAGAACAAATTTCTAGGAGGTTGTGGGCATTCGGCGTTTGATATGCTTCATCCCATCCCTTACGGCATCTGGTGCATGTGGCCAATAAGCTCCATAAAGGACATTCGAGGGACCTACATCGATAAAACATTAACTGATGCTAGTTTTGACAGGAGATGACTGAGTCATCGCAATCTTCGATGCATTCTAAAAGGGATACACAAAAGAAAAACACGGTAAATCTCATTTACGAAAATCAAATTCAGATCATTCATATCGAGAAATCAAACCCACCATGTCCTTAATTTTGGATGTCCCATTGAGCATGTCAAGGTTTTGCATTGACTTCTCCGATGAGTGAGTCGCAGGCCGTTCCTCAGGGGTAAACCAACCAAATTTCCAGTAAATTACTTACAAAGGACGTCAAAACAGATCTGAAAGATACACTCGCATGCCCATAGCCGTCATGATAAATGCTGGCACAAGTTCACGTGTGGGTGGTCTCTTATCGATGGTTATGTGTTTTGAGTGGTATGTGACAGTTAATACTCGATCAACTTCCTTTGACATACTTGCAAGTCTCTCTCCGGGCAAGCCCGCGATTAGTTCAACTAGATAGAATGTGCGCTTCTTATCTTGCAAGCAGTGTTGTGGATTTGATTCTATCTCTGAGGGCGTAAATTTGGGTCAGAAATCCCATTTTCGTTCTCAGCTCAGCGGAAGAGACGAGATGGCGGGGCAGAAGCGACTGGGTGGGGTTTTTCTGAAATAGGACGATAAATGTGGAGGCATTTTCGAGATTTTGAAAAATATGTCGAGCCTATATATATAGTTAATCCCCGGTCCCCAATTTATCTCCACCGGCCATTCAGTTTCTTCTCCGGTTCCTCCTCTCATCTGTTTTGCTCTCCTTGGCTCGCTTGCCGATCTCCGAGCTACGTCTGCGGCTGATTTGAAAGAGGTGAGAGCAATCTGCCCATAGCAATGTCTAGAAATTAGCCGGGTTCACCAGTCTTTATTTTGAATTTCTGCGGATTAACTGGAGAGAGAGCAGTAATACTATGTATAGATGTCCGATCCATCGATGCACATGAATTTCTGCTTAGATTTGATCCTTCTGGTCATTGAATCTCATCTTCTCATGTGTACATGCCACTTGGATGAGGTGTTAAGTGGGAGAATCACAAATGTAGCATTAAGAAAAGAAGCGGAAAAGATTTTATTTTTGCTCAACGTGATGTGGATCTGTATGGATCAAGATCATTCAAATGGTTGGCTGTGCAAGTGGACTCAATGATTCCCTTGCTTACTGGATGCAGGCTGTATCGTTCATTTGAGCTTTTATCCTCATGGGAACTGTTGTCAACTCTAAAACCGTGGTATGGTCTTGAATTTTGTTCTTTATAATTATGTTTCATGATAATGCCTGTTTGGATCTGGTAGGATTGATTGGATCTTCACTTCTCCAGCTACTTTATGAGTTTATATGCTTCAGTGGATCTTGATCATGATATGATTTAATTCCATGGTTATTGTGAGTTACCTGATCTTTGAATTTGGACAGCCTGATGCCCTTCAAAGTGACCATCTGTAGTTATGCGAGAGATCTTTTGGCTCTTAGCTAGTATAGATATCTGAGCATCTGAAAGAGGGGAATTGTTTTACTGGCATATCTTAGGACCTCATAAATGAAATGTTGGAAAGGATAAAGTATGCAAACCTGCAAAGTATATCTCTCTGTTCCCCGTATGTATCTACTAGAAAGTATTTTTTTTGCACCAGCATAAAGTACCTTTTGATTGAACAAGTTGTAGAGTATCTGGGCAACTTGTTTAAGAATATATCGACCGCTATGAATTATCAATTATTGTCACTTGATGTAAGATATCATGAAAGATTGAAATTGCTGGAATGGGTAGTTGTGATGTTGATTCCAAAATTGAATATGGATACAGGAGGCATTCGGAAGCTTGATCGAGAAGAAACCTACTGTCGTTTTTGTTTTGGGTAAGTTTGCTCTCTTTTTGCACTAGATTGTTCACTCTTTTGCTCACCTCCTCACTCCTTAAGCTTTTCATTATAACTTAGAGGGCTTGCCCTTTGTCTTCTTTTTTTTTTAATTAATCCACTAATATTAATCTGGACAGTATTTGTGAACTTTGAAATCTAATCTGAATAACATCTGTGGCCATATTTTATAAACTATTTCATTCTACCCTTGGATATCCAACATAGAATCCATTAAGTTGGTTCCTCTATGGTTTTTCAGGTGGGCCAGGCAGTGGAAAGGGTACACAATGTGCAAATATAGTAAAACATTTTGGATTTACTCATCTCAGTGCTGGTGATCTTCTTCGAGCAGAAATTAAGTCTGGTTCTGAAAATGGGTATGCTGTATTCTAAATTGTGAAATTCCTCATACAGAAATCTCATTTTTGGCATGTTGAAGAATGTGTTCATAGTTGGTAGTCCTGGAGCTCTATTACAAAGATTGTCACGTGGCAGTGATTTTCTGATGCAACTCTAAGCAAGAAACATGATGTCTTGGTTTGATATTAATTTTTTTTCCTGTGTTGGTTTTTAGTATGGCATTAGATGGCCTCATCAAATTCTAATAATGTCTTAATGAGTCTCTCTGTTATCATATTAACATGCTAATGGACAATGACTTCAGCCAGAATAAGTTTGTAAATGAATCTGTCCTTTGAAATTGATCAGTTTTTTGAAATCGATGCCTTTTAAGTACTAGTTTCTCTTTTCAATTTTATTTGGATCTATACAGTAGTAAATGAAAGTGCTTTCTACCCTTGATTACAGAACTATGATCCAAAACATGATTAAAGAGGGAAAGATTGTGCCTTCAGAGGTAACTATCAAGCTACTTCAAAAGGCAATGCTTGAAAGTGGCAATGACAAGTTTCTTATTGATGGTTTTCCTCGTAATGAGGAGAATCGTGCTGCATTTGAGGCCGTTGTAAGCTTCTATTAAACTCAAGAACCTTTTCGGCATACTTCTTATTTTTACTGAAGGTAGAGTCTTGCTCTGTATACTATTATTTAATCTGACCAAGCATGGTGTTGCAGACTCTAATTGAGCCAGCATTTGTGCTGTTCTTTGAGTGTTCTGAGGAGGAGATGGAGGGGCGACTGCTTGGTAGAAACCAGGTAAGTCCACTACCACTTCTGATTGTGAGCATTCATGGACCTTCCATCATTTCTGCACCTGAACGGTTATCCTCTGTTTGTTAAGGGAAGAGAAGATGATAACATTGAAACTATAAGGAAACGTTTCAAGGTTTTCGTAGAGTCTAGCATTCCTGTTGTAGAGTACTATAAATCCAAGGGAAAAGTTCGCAAGGTTAGACTCTTTTCATGCACTGGGCTTTGCCATGTTATTGCTAAGCTATACTGCAAACTGTTTTTTTTTTTTTTTTAAATTTTTACATGTACTTGCAGATTGATGCTGCAAAGCCAATTGACGAGGTCTTTGAGGCAGTTAAAACTGTTTTCACTGCACAAGATGATAAGGTAAGCGTCAATCAAGTCCGGTAATGATCTATCGATCCGGTATCTGGTGTAGAGCTTCCTAATGTCAAAAAATGTTTTGCGGTTGACTTATTTGTCAATTGATTCGCCTTCTTTACTCTATAATGGCTTCTTAAATGAGTGGTTAGGATTGCTGACTGAAGCTCCAACATGCTCAAATATGTTGCTCGGCTATCCTGAATTCTCCTTATTGCTGCAACTTCATACAGCAACTGAAGTAGCATCAATGTGTGGGTACATGTGCAGGTTGCTGCATAATAGACGAGGCACATGCTCGGACAATGTGGGAGATCTATTATTACGCACCGAGGTAGCATCTTCTTCATTTTGGAAGTTCTGAAATTCCTTGCTGCGGTACTTTTACAGTTTCTAATAAACGTGCTCGATGATTCTTTCCTATTGTTTTTGCACCTCTGGTGTGTTACCAGAATGGAAATCTTACGATATGTAATTTACGTTTCGCAGGTCGTGGGTACATTAATTAATACGAGTAGTACTATTATATGTAAAAGGATCTTTCAGGCAAGGAAGGGGAAGCATGCTCCGGACTCGCCACCTATCATACAGCTATTGATTACGCATAGAATTATTTCTTGAGACGTCATGCCCATTGATTTTACTGTACTGTGACTTTTTGTCCCCTTGAGAATCTTGGAATGCTGGCGAATATGATGAATGATTCTTAGTTCATATAATGAGTATAATAATGCCCCCATTTTGAGTTCTATGTGAGTGAATATGGTCGGACCTCATTTCTTCCAGGTCCATCGGACATCGTTCACAGTTGAGATTAATAATTAGCCGACACTTCAAATGCAAATAATAATAATAATTTTTTAACCAAAAGACCAAATATTAGGCGACGTAAGGAATAACTGTAATATAATAGTGAGTTGAAATCTTATGGTATAAGCAAACTTTATTTTGAATCAGTAAAAAAAAAAAAAAGAAATTGACATGCTAAGCGAAATTGGACCGTGCATGAGATCGGTTCCTTATTCACTTTCGACCATACGTATAACGGTCAAATGAAGGGCTAAAACGATGACCATCATGACGTCAAGGACTTAAAAATAACAGGGAGAAGAGTGGGACAGGGTCCGCCACCGATTCGTTCAACGGCTCCCTTCGAGCAATTAATCGGTCGGTTATTCCATTCCATGACATCGGGGATGAAAGTCAAAGGATGAGCCCTTACCGTCCGTCAGTAATTACAACCAGAAACTCATCCACGTTTCCTGCAGGGTCCGATGCCAGCCGGGCCCGTCCGGATAGGAAAAATACTTCAAAAAAGAGGGAATAGAAACAGAGGAATATGTTTGTTTGTTCTTCGAAATAATCGAGCTTAACAATTCGATGGAATACCAGCTGCTTTCGATTGCTACCGTCAATTTACGTATCAGTAGTAACATGTCAGATCTGGAAATTTTAATTCTGTTGTCATCGGATTTCCAACTCTTGAGCATATTTTCAGCTTTTACCAATCGCCACGCCGAAAAAAATCCCTACAAAGAAAGTCCGAGAGATTTAACATCTCAATATCTTCTGTCACGTTTCCACCTCTCGCCATGTCTATTAGGGTCCCAGTATCCTGGAGAATCCCGCTGCACCAGCCTTTCGGTCCTGTAAGCTCGTACGGTGGTGTTCGGGGCAGACTCGGGGAAGTTCCTCCCCTGGCTGCTGTCTGGGTACCTACCCGAACCAGCACGAGTGCTTCCATCCCACATCTGTCCGTCGTACGAGTTGTTAAAGTTGGCAGCTTGATGGCCAACACGGGGATAAGAGTTTTGGTGGACACCCGACCCATCCCTCCAGGAGTTCAAACCCGAGCCAGGTTGGCCAGCAGGTGAGCTGCTATGATATGGATGTTTCTGAACCACAGGCTCAGAATACAAATGATGAGGCTGAGTCTGGGCTGAGTACAGTCCATCAGTCATGACCATTGCAGCAGCAACTGGCACGGGCCCAGAAGATAGGTTTTGGAAACCCGGGCTGGAAATGGATGGCCTGGCTATTTCAGCGGTTTGTTGAAGAGAAGGCAGCTGCTGCACAACAGGTGCGACCGAGTACACTTGCGGCTCGGGAATTGAACAAACGGCAGCAGGTTGAAGCTGCTGCAGTTGGAGCAGTTGCTGTAAGTTCATCAACTGCTGATGCAATACGACGCTCGGATCCTGAGCAGTAGAGGCCTGACTCGTCATCATTCTGTTGCTCATTTGCCTCCGCTGTGAGAATGGATTCTGCAGAAACAAACCCAAGGAAAGGGAAAAAAATCCAATCAGCTGATCTACCAACCATACGTACAAGAACAAACATGCCACTTGTGCAGAACATATCTTCAGTAATTAAACACAGATACCAAAGGCCACGGTAATGCAGGCAACCTTATCTAAGTTCCAGTTTTCCTAACAGTACAAACCAGATTCAGTTGCCCATCAAACCAGAATTGACCTTCACTGCCCCAGCCATGGATCTTACCAGCTTCAATAGTAAGGTAAATGTTCTACAAAAGGGAATGGCAGCAAGAGGTAGTCGGGATCACATCGTACTTCTTCACACACCAGGATGTGGAGTCAGAGACAGAACCCCACAATAGGAACATTCGTCCTGTAAACGTTTAAAGACTTTTTTAAGTGGAGGCTTTACTCCCCTCCCTCTCTCTTGATTTAAGCCACTGCACCTGATCAGTTTGTATCTTCTTCCCTCATTTCTTATGTCAATGCAATCACGCACTTCTCAATGGCTTTATGATTACAGTATCACTGTAGTTACGATAGGTTGTTCAATTGGTGATGATCATAGCATTATATTTATTCGTATGGATTCGGTGACATCTCATGGAGCCAAAGTGTGAACCTAAGTGACGCACCATTCCAGGATCGCTTGAGGGAGTCGGGGATGGAAGAGAAACCTCGACTTTCTCCTCCCTCCTTCCACCACCGCCTGCAGTCCCACCTGACTTAATCATATCAAGCAGCTTCACAGTGTCCTCACCGGACAAGCTCCCGGCCTGGCCCGAGGTCAAGGCAATTACCAGTGCTGGGTTCTTAAGCAGCACCGCTAGCAGCTCGAGATCTGGTTCAGCTGCGATGGAGCTTGTGTTCTGAGGAACTGACGATGATGAAGCTAAGGTTGTATCTGATGAAGTAAGAGTTCGGTTTATGTGTTCTTCTGAGGTTTCCACAGTATCAGTGTCTGGCAACTGTTCAATGGGGATCAAAGGGGTCAGTGAATCATCATAATCCATTTCGTGGTCCCACGGTTCTTTCGGGTTCGGTGGTATTTCTTGTGCAGTCATGTAGAGGGTTTCCTTCTCACGGCGGTTCCGGTTCTTCTGAGCATCGACCTCTTTGCTGTCCTCCCCACCGCCGACCCTCCACAGGTCACTAAGCCCCACTTCTGCATAAAGGAAAAAAGGGCTCAAATGGCAGCGTTCCAGAGAACATCTTAGAAAATGACAACTGAAACTAAGTGACGACAGATACAGTTTTTGTCCTTATTTTTTCCACTTAGTAGAACATCAACTATGATGCAACACCATAAAAATCAGAGGCATTATCTGCAGAGACCCTCTTTTCGCATATAAAACCAGTTTTTCTAAAAGAATCGCCTGCTGTTCGCCGATACACAATTTTTGGACATATAATCAGCTCCAATCAATCAGATCAAAACAAAGAATGGGAATACATGGCCCGTCTGTCCTCTTTGGAACCCGTTCATCAAAAGATGTCTTCTAGTTCCGAGTTTGCACAAAGGATCATTCCATCAGATATCAAAGAAAAGCAACAGGCTTGCATGACATGCATAGTTTTCCTTCAAAGGATGTCCTTTTCAACATCACATAACAATAGCATAATCGCAGAGCATATTCATCGGAGCCATTAATTTGTCAAATTTCAGATCATAAATCGTCATGTGTTGTCAGACTGGTCACACAAAAGTATGATCTTTACAACAAGAGGAATCTATCTCATTGCCACGGCCTGCTCTACCATCCAATAATCTCAAACTCAGGGTCAGGAAGGACAATTGTGCATGGCTAAAGATCTGAATAAGTAAACCAGGAGGAGAGCATTGCATCCGCAGGCTTTTGGATTGTAACAAATCTACAATTTCACTGACATATAAATTCTTCACCTTTTAAAATTTCAAAAGAATATACAATAAAATCAACGGGTAATCAACTGAAGGCATTGAACTGTGTAAAAGCAACTACTTTGAACTCTATAATATAATAGGAAATTTTATGCTTCACCATAGCAGCCTAATGTGTGCTAAAAGCACCTTGCAGTAGATGGACAGTACAATATTTTGAAGATTATGTATTTGACCTATATCTCATTTCACTCATTTACTACTCTCAATTTTTTTGTTCTTTATCTTTAACCAAGGTTTTTATTTAACTCCTAGTATAGCTGCTTTCTTTTATAGATACCAATGGACGCTTTACCAGGGAGGTTACAGCATGTTCACAAATCTGACACGCTACAGAGAGAATCACCAACAGCTCAATATGATAAAACAGTAGTACAATATGCATGCAGACAGTAACTAAGGACTCTTATCATAATACAAGGTATGGGTCCAAGACTTTTTGCACAAACTTAATCAACATCCAGGATTCAGCAGGGAGAATTTGCATGTTTTATTCTGATATAACCTTGGTCGATGTTTGTACAACAAACTAATAAATACTATTCTTTACATTGGAGAAAGTTAGTTTTGTCATCACTATTCTATTCATCCTACTTAACTAGACATGAGAGGAAAGGGTAGGATACATGATCTGTTGCTGAGGTCCTAACAATATCACCCTCCACAGACAACGGAATACTATAGACTGTTTAAATTCCAACTTCTGCAATTGGTAACTTCAATTCTGCCAAGAATTTCTATGTCAAGGAACACGTATACAAAACCATATATACATAAACAATTGAAGTGGAAAATACATGAACCAATAAGAATGGAATTACCTGGGGGTGCTTTCCATGGTATCATACTACTTTTACACTCCACCAGCCTAGGCTTACTAAGATCAAGTTTTGGTTCTAGAGGAGAATCAGGCTTGTCAGGGATTTTGGCAGGGGCTACCACACCAAACTTCTGTTCTTCAACCTTGGGCTGGAGTTCACCCTTAAGGACTGGAGGGAGATTGCTTGTATCAGATGTTGAAGGGCTCATTTCACTCTCATTCTTCATTTCCTTCTTCCCTATAGATGGAAGTGCCCTCTTCCCGTACTTGCTCTGCATAAATGAAGCCCGCAATTTTGCCTTCTTAATATCATCAACTGTAATTGGACGGTTTGCCAAAGCAAGTCCTGGTTTGGAAGCCTGTGGGCCCCTGCTGGGTAATTTCTGGCCTGGCTGTTCCACAAATTGGACTTTCCTACGCTCTTTGGTTTCTAGAATCAGCTAAGGAGACAACTAATTTCTAGGATCACATAGCTTGTTAATTACTATAAAGGACAATTTACATAAAACCTTTTAGTTTATAAGCAGAAAACAAGTCAACAAAAATTCTATCATCAGAAAAAGGATCCAAAAAAATCATAATAAGGCAATGGAGCAGTTTACACCCTATTGCACATTTTAAATGTTCCAATTTCGAATCAAGACTTCTTAAGTATCTTTCCTAAAGGATAAAGGATATCAAAAAGATTTTAAGGATACGGGAGGAAGATAAACCGACAATCTGCTTCCTGTTTGAATCATCAGCTGATGCAGTCAAAAGTTTCAGCGGAGGTGAAGATCCCAACTTCCTGAAGCACAAAGTTGCTCAACACATGAAAATATGACAAATAAACCAATACGGGTTGGATTGCATGAGGAGGACAAACTACTACCTTGTATTCTCAGAACCTTCATAAGAAGCAAGAATTCCTTCCTGTTTAGTACTCAAATTTGTCAGCAACTAGTATACATTTAAAGAAAAAAAAAGGAATAAGCTAATAATCCAATGATGAAAAGAACATACAGAGATATTAGTATTAGACTGCCATGCTTTGTTACCCAAAATTTCACTGAGGCTGCAACAAGAAAGGTAAAAGATACTGATAAGATGGTCTTAGCATTCAGGTTTTGTTATATAATTTGGACAAGTATTTGAATATGAAATTTACCCTTCGCTCCACACTCTTTCCTTAAGTGCTGCATCTGAAGATTTCAAACCATTAGGTTTCTTGATGGATTGTGCTCGTGCAAACATTTTGCTCCATTTTGCCAGCAAAGTCTTTGCCCTGTTTGATACATCTGATCTTCAAATCAGATTCATGAGTTCAAAATTAAGATAAGGTGGGAGTAATTGATTGCTTTGATCACAGACCAACCATATTTAGAGCAAATTTTAATAGCTTATTCCGGGTCAATTTACTGCCTTTAAACCATTCTATCCTTGTTAGCACTCCAAATCAAGACATATATGACACATCTACAGAATCCTCCTGTCTACTTCATTTTAAACCCAAAAACTCCCTATTTAATAGACTATCATGTCACATAATGCATGTCAACTGACAACATACAACAGAAAATATATTGCATAAACAGACACTTGTTTTATTGTAAATGTCAACCCATCCCATCCACTTTGAAAATAAATAGATAAAAAAAATATGAAGCAGAATTCCATCAACTAAGAGAGATTTAGAATTTAATTAATTGACTCTCACTGAAACAAGCAGACTCAGTTGTGATAATTCATCTGCATTAAGAGCAATGAATGGAAGCTTCTCTGCAACAAAAACACACCTGATGTTTGGTAAAATCGAAGACTGTTAACACCCTGTAGAATGGCTGACACATGAGCTGGGACAGCGTCATGTATAGGCAAATGAGAAAGTACCTTCAGATTAAAATGCTATCTATCAGATAAGTCACTGCCTCTTAATCCAAATGACTTGAGCCACAAAGGAGATATACCTCAAGGATCACATAAAGGACAGTAGTTTGTTCTTCAGTGGCAGCTTGGCTCAGCCATGTTGCTATAATCATTACACCCCCTTTAGTCAAAAACCTAAAAACCAAAAAGAGCTAAGTCAAGAAGTTGATATAGATTAACAATATTACTGCTGACAGAATTGAAGGGGTAAAATACCAAGATAGCACTGCAATATTCTGAATCTGCAGGATCCATTTCATCAGTTTGACCTGGCCAGAAAATGTCTCTTCCCTCCCCATCAAATTAAATATATTGTTAACAAAATGCTTATCTAATTCACTTATATTAGACAAAGCATCATTCTGCAACAAAGAGGATGGTGCTTCTTCGGTACTGCTTGGACCAATAGCACTCAATGGAACAGGATTAATGAGCGCACTTGAATCAGAATTTGGAAGAACATCGGCATAAGCATCTTTAGCAGCTTCAGATCTAATAGCCTTTTCCCTTGAAAGCCGAATAAATTTCCTCACACGTGTACGCTGACTAGCAAAGAAATCACGAACCTGTACGTGCCCAAGATGAAAGAAGAAATCAACAATTAGATAAAAACTATTGGAATAATAATTTTTTGTGCACCATTCAATCACTGAGATTGCTCCAGTAATGGTGACTTTAGGTTATGTAAGATAAGAATAGAAAACAGAAGTATTATCTTAAAGGAGCAAGCAGAATAACAGAATGACATGGTAGAGAAGTTAGGAGAATAGGAAAGCCTACATACTTCCATTGAAAAACAGAAGTACCTGAGTGACCTTGACTCCAAAACGGGCACTGATTTCACGAGATTCCTTCTTGCTGATTGCATCTTTAATAGCAAAAACTGATTGCATGTACTTCACTGCCTTAGGATTAAGCAAATCTCTCGGTCTTTTTCCTGATGATATACAATGTAACATGGAAGAATGAGATCTAAGTAAATATACAAAGCTATGCAATTGTAAGAAAAAAAAACTTCCAAAGAAAGCTCACCAATTCTAATGGACAGTGCTCCAGCAGCCTGAAAAAGGATTACAACAATTTGCATCAAGCACAAGATACAGCAAATACAATCTATTTAAATTCTTAACCATCATAAAAAAAAATGAACGTAGAAGTGATTTTATGCCCCCAAAAAGTAGGATCTGTTAGTATGTACATATGCTGCAAGAACCATCATTGTGTATCATCATCTGAAAATTTTAACAGGAATCGAGAGAGTTCAAATTTGTGAAGCAGCCCACAAAGAATCCAACTTGAACGCTACAGGAGAGAGACCAGTAAAGCAAACCATCTCAACCATGAGACGTAGGGACAATTTGCGTAAATCAGCGATTTGGTATTAAAGCACAAGTGCCATCGCGAAAACAATCTATTAAGTAATACCTATCAAATTAGGTGAACGCTGATATCAGTGAGTGCTCAAACCAAGGATCTTTTACAATGAATTTACACCAACAGTGGATGAGGTATCCAGACATGAAGAACAATTGCTCGCATTGCGGACCCAATGTTCACAAATTAGACACTTTCGCCATCAAAAATGCTGCTGTCGGGTTAAAAACGAATTCAAAGAATGTTCCTCCCAAGAGGAGAGAGATGTTGCATATCAGCACATAAACGCACCATTTCCTGTGAAAGAGGGTTGACGCCGGTGAGCTTGCACTGCGTGACGACGACATTCTGAAGCTCGCCGATCTGACTGTGGAGGAGCTCTCTCTGCGCCTCCAGGAACTTCAAGAACGACGCCGGAGAGCTTGTGATCTCCTGCTCCAACGCATCCTCCGTCAGGACATCCATACTGGACGGCGGACGCTGAAGCAGGCGCGAAGTTCGGTGAATCGGATCGATACTATCCGTGCATTAGGAAGACAGCAAAGAATTCGGCGCCGGATAGTATGCGTCGTGGATAAGCCTGGGCAGGAGGTGAATTCAATCGTCTGGATTAGGGTTTTCTAGGGCTAGGATTCGGTGGGAGAATGAATAGGCGGAGAGAGCAGAGGACAGGAGAACGAAGAAGAGAGTCGGGAGAGAGAAATGCGAAACGGGTCGGGAAAAGCGGAGCTCGCTGGTCAAACGGGAAACGGGCATTTTATAGATCCGGAAGCGTTCCGGAAAAGAAAGAACCAAAAACCCGAACCGTATAGTTAAACAAAGCCGAACAAGAAAGACACTTGCAGGAGTCCCTGTCGCCACTAATCCACGTAAAGTATAGTACAAACCTACGAAGATGGTCTCTACTTATATGGACATATCAAAGCTCCGATGACAAGTATAGATGTTTTCATTTAATAAGATTGTACATTTCAGTATGGTTGCGATCGTGCTCCTCTCAGTCGGATGGGGTTGGGGCTACCCGGACGCATTCATTATTTGGATTTCCCTCAGGAGCATCGAAGAGGGTCTACTTCATATGCAGGCAAAGAGCCATACGATAAGGGTGACAACTTCTACCACAGCCTATATCTTCCACCCTCGCCGACATGGTGATTCAGACGCCCCATGTCCGTCAGCACTGAGGTTGTGTACGGCCGTGGAGCCTGCAACAGGCACCTCCCGACCATCGACTGCAAGACGTGAATGAAGCAAGCCTACTTTCGGGTGGTGGTCTACTGCAAGCTGAAGAAAGGAGGGCAGGTGCAGCTAAAGGACCGCAGGATAAAGGTACGAGGACTACCCATCCATGGAATAGGAGAGCGAATCGCAGGCTTCCTCCTTCAAGAGGACTGAGCATAATACCGAAACCGTGATTCCCCGAATAAGTATTCGTAAGGCGCGTTGGAATCCATGCTAATAAAGTATGAAACAATGAGTATTTATGAGGTAATTTCATGAAGAAACACCATGAGATTATGCACACCGATTGGCTTGCCAGGCTCCTTGGCCTACCAGCTTTCAGCGAGCTCATCTAAGATGGCATAAAATCACAGATAGCTCTTTAGTAGGGGTGAAAAAGCTAGGGTCTCAAAATAGCCGTAGAGGGAATCAGACCAAGGTTGTGCTCTTCGCCTCCTTCCCTCGAGCCACTAGGCCGACTACACATGGGTCAGTGCTTCACTGGATGGCAAAAGTTCAACCAGAGAAGAAAACCGTAAAAGGTCAAAGATAGCTTATTGATTAATCAAATCAGTATGTACATACAGCAGAAAGAGCCGCTGGGGACAAAGGGTAGTCGCAAGAGGCTTAGTCTCAACATCTACAGTATATATCTAACTAATTCAAAGGAGCAAGTTATAATAAATTACTTTGCCGATCAGAATGCGAAATCAGAAGCAGCAAAAAACCCCTATATATATATATATATATTTTTTTTTCACGACGGTGAGGCGAGGACAAGAATTATACCATAAGCTTGGCAGTATAACCCAGCTAGCGCCTATACAAGAATGGACTTTTTCTACATGAAGTAGCTCAGAGATGCCTTCTTTCTTGAACCACCTTCTCCATACAAGTCATTCCACTGAACAAGTTCGTTCATATTCACCGAGTCTGTTGAAACACTTGCACATACCTGCAAATTATGTTGCATTGGTTAAATTACATTTTATACGGGGAGGGCAGATTTAGCATTAGAAAAACATTAACTAGTTAAAGAGATTCTACCATCGAATTAAAACCAGATCAGCAGCAGAATATATTATTCTGCAAAATAATGGGAAAAAAGAAAAGGAAAATGGTACTAGATTTACCTGATCATGAGCACGTTTAAAATCTTCTAACTTCACTGGACGAACATCAGAGCTGCCATACAACAAAGGTACAGGTCTATCCTCAGCCAGTGCCAAGGTCCTCTCCTGGTAATTCATGCCGCAACAAGAGCAAAGTGTCAGTCACAAGGACATCCCTCAAACAGCTCATATTATGTGAATATACATAAAAGCTCATCCGTCACCCATTTTCTAAACATGTTCTGTTTTAAGGGTTTCCCAAACAGTACAGTTTTAAATATGTCCAGCAAACGCAATGCATATCATTAATGAGAAAGCAAGCCGAAAGAATACAAGTAATGTTTCACATATGCTTCATGAAGCATGGTTATACACAGCATAATCAGGCAGAGATAGCAAATAACAAAGTATCAACAGCCATATTCACATAAAAACTGATCCCACAAACCTTTTTTTCCTTCTCCAAAATCTCTCTGATGGGAAAGTGCGCTGCACTGATGCAGAGGTTCTGCAGCCAAAAAACAACTCAACATGAGCTTTAAGCTTACCTTCAAGATTTATGGGGAAATGTCCTAATGCCAATATAGAAGAATGAATTTACCTTTAGATCACTCCCTGAATAACCATCTGTCATGCCTGCAACTGCTTCCAAGTCAACATCTGCGCCCAATTCTTCTTTAGCGAGTATCACTTTAAGGATCTTTTCTCTGTTGAGAGCATCAGGCAGGTTGACCATTAATCTGCAAAAGAGAATCTGAGTCAGGCACCCAAGCACAAAAGACAAACAAGGAGGCACGGATAGTGGTACCATAGCATGTCAATGTCATAGGACTAGATTTTGACAATTATGCAGAGCCCTATAAGAGTAGAAAGCAAAACAATACAGACAGTCATTCATGGAGATCATATTTTTCAAGACATTTATCTCTACTGAATTTATTTTAAACGAATTATCTGAAGAAAAAAAAGAATTTATTTTAAACAAAGAAGCTCATAGCAAAAGCCACAGTAATTTGACATTCAATTAATCCTTGAAGCTTTTCAATTGCCTAAACCACATAAATCTGACATGCCTCCATCAATCTAGTTAAATCTGAAATATGATTTGAATTTATATTAGGCTTATCTACATGTTACTACATTCTTACAGATATAGTCAATATCCTTAGGATATCTTTAAAACATATAGGACATTTCATCCGTATATACACTTGAGCTTTGCATAATAAATTATAGATTTACTTAGAGCATATTAGTTCTGTATCCCCTAGAATTTTTTTGAGTGGTTACCTCCTATCAGTCTTCACATCTAGAGTGGTGTTTTTATTTATCTAAGATTGTTCAGCTCCCCCTGGATTGTTCTCTTGGGTGATAATATCTATACCTCTAGGGTTCTAGTCCAAAATTTCTTCTTT
Source organism: Sonneratia alba (assembly GCA_900174645.1). Lineage (NCBI taxonomy): Eukaryota > Viridiplantae > Streptophyta > Magnoliopsida > Myrtales > Lythraceae > Sonneratia > Sonneratia alba. The sequence goes on from FWPY01000047.1 coordinate 911,777, forward strand.
CATATTATTGTGCATCCTGATCTGGTGCATCACCAGCAACAATAATACACCGAAGACTTACCAACAGTAACATGAAAGCAGAGAATTAGATTTTAAGGAAATGTTTCCCCTACCTTCTAGGGAACCTTCTTATAACAGCCTCATCAAGATCAAAAGGCCTATTGGTCGCACCAAGTACTAGTACCCGCTCCTTATCCTTTGTGCGGAGCCCATCCCAGTTAACCATAAACTCATTCTTCATCTTACGCATAGCCTCATGCTCTCCAGGATTTTCACGTCTTCCAAGCATGCTATCAACCTAAATGCAAAAGAAGCTGACTATAATTTATGCTCTTCCAACCTTTGTGTTCAAGTCAGGGGGTATAACTTTGAGGAATCCTACCTCATCAACAAAAATAACACTGGGAGCAATTTTACTGGCAAGGGAGAACACAGCCTTCACATATTTTTCTCCTTCACCAAACCACTGCATGAAGTTGACAGAGATTCAATGAGAAAGGAGATCATGATGGCACCTCATCTGAGATATGTCAACAAATCAAAGCCACATTCTCTTACAGTACCTTTGAAGTGATGCTTGACATTGATATGTTAATAAAGTTGGCACCAGCTTCAGTGGCAACGGCCTTTGCAAGCATTGTTTTTCCTGTCCCAGGAGGTCCAAATAGAAGTATTCCCTTGCATGGCTGTAGAGAAATTGAGATAATTCAGAAACTTTTACGAGTTTATACAACAATATAAAGCCAAGTGAAGAAGGAAGACCTTAGTCAGCTGTCCTTTGCTAAACAACTCGGGCCTTTGAAGAGGAAGCATCACCAACTCCTTCAAAGTATCCTTCACATTTTCTAAAGCTCCAATATCATCAAAACTAACACCAATATCGGTTGGTGGGATGACATCCGTCAGAAGTTTCTTCTCAAATTCATTTTCAGTTACAACATCCTGTCAATCATTGTTGTTAATATCAAACATATCTAAATAGTAGAAGTGGAAATGCATAGTCACTAAATTAATAAAGATCCACCTTCAATGACTTCTTCGAGCTCTTGCTTTCACTCTGTATGCCCTGAAGGATGTCTACACCATATTTGATGCTGGTCCACAATCAAGACAGTTAATTAGTAAAAAAAAAAAAATAAGTTCCATTCAAATTCACTTATCCCACATAACATGCTCTGAACATCCGTCACGTAATCATAGAATTATACCTTTCACTAGAAATGACCAACTTGGCATCTACAACAGAGGCTTCAGAAGTAGACATGAAATGGTGGCTCAGAGCCCAGCCAACTATTTTCTCCACACCTAATAGTACAGATATTGAGGGATTGCAATAAGCATTCACCAATAGATAACAAGCAGATCAAATATTAGGACATTGAACAGCCTTGAACTAAATACTAACTTTCACTTAGATTTTGATCCTTGATACACAAAGCATCCAGGTCAGGACAATCCAGCCCATTTCGGTTCAGAACCTGGAGGTCACCAAACACATTAACTGACAAGTGACCAACTTTATTGAGCTAAAAATTGCAGTCAATGCAGTGGCAAGCATATAGCAAGATCAAATTATTTGAAACAGATGTCACCTAAGACATAGATACATAAAACACATGCACAGCATACCAGGCAATTGATTATGATAAAGCAAAATAAGCCAGTCAAAGGAAAGACAAAACTCCCATGTGCAACATTCAAGCCAATTGCATACTGATGTTAAGTCAGATGTAAGCACTAGCATCTATATAATACTGACCGCGCGAATGCCAGCAACATTAGATTGTGCTCTCAAAGTTTCAGCATCACGCTCCAACTGCTGCTTCCAGTCTGAGAGTAAGGCCTCATCCTGCAAAGACCACCATGTATTCTTCTGAGGAATCCCTCCCATACAATATATGTACTAATCTTCTGAGGAGTTACTCCACAAGTAAGACTGAATGGTAGTTTTCAGCTGCATACCTGAGGCAACTGGATTGTAACCTTGTTTGGAAAAAGGCGAGTCAGCTGCTTCATCCCTTTGGGAGTCTCTTTCCCCCTTTCATGCAGCCTCCCAAAGTTTTCCTAACAGAATCATGGACCCAATATTTCATGTGGTTATGAACCAAATCAACCACAAGCACTTGCCAGGCTCAAAATTTTTATTTGTTCAGTCAAACAGGCAGCTGTTCTAATTCTAAAATTTGGATAGAGATGTCTGCAATGGTGCTCCCAATTCAGAATGATAAAAGATATACCAGTATTCGATCTAAATCAGAGATTTACTAAAGTAATTCCTTCCAGAGAAAGCTGGGGAAAGCATGTGTCTAGCATTACCGGAAAGGCCAAATCAAGTAATGCAGTGGGATTGCTTCCAAATTTTGTGAACAGAAAGCCACCGTGATGAGACTGAAAATATAAGCACAACCTTGTCATATAAGTAAGAATATTTTTCTGTACAGCAACTAGATGAAATTCACAAGACTAAATAATTAATTAATCACTTGGTTACCTTTTCCTTGCGACTGTCCATCAATGTATGAGAGCCAATCACAACAACATTCTCAGGTAAATTGTCCAGCTTGCTCCTCAATGCATGGCTTACGTCTTGGTTCCCAACAACAGTCTTCTCAACATCTTTCACAAACAATATCAAGGGACAGCTTTTGCATGCATTTGAGGCAACCTAAAAGAATTTCACATGCAAAATAAGAGAAAAAGCACCGGGCAGACAAGAAGACAGTATAAACTCATTTCACGTATAATCAACACAGCTCTTACATCAAAAATTTCATCAAGTGCTACGTTATCTGTTTCTTCCCCTCCAGTATTCTCCAGACAAAGTGAATTGGCTATCAAATTGAAAAGAAAACACTAATTATAAAAATGAACAAAAGATGGTCAATTAATTGTTAACATAAAGAACTTGATGGCCAAATGAATTACCACAGCAGAAGAAACCACGATCCTTTTCACAACGACCACCAAGATTATTGCCATCAACAATTGGCTTATCAAATCTGACACCAATTTTGGCTGATCCATTATCATTTTCTTCAAAAGGGAGAACTACTGTGCCTCGTGAACCATCCGGCGGGCCCCTGAACAAGATAATAAAGACACAAAAATTACAGAACTACCCCGCTTTGATCAGAAATCAAAACATTAAAACCCAAATATTTAAAGAAAAAACCATATCAGAATCAATTGGTAATCTCAACAGATCAACCCACCAAAACCGTCACATTACTCCATAAAAATGGAATTAAAAATGACTGACAAACCATGAAAATTCACGGAAGTGGGATCTATAACCACTAAGTGAATATAATCTTGGAGCTGATTAAAAATAAAAAATGGAATATAGTCTTGGAGAGTTACCTGAAAGGCTGCAAAATGGATAGCCCAGCAGATGTTGTCCCGAGGTATCTGACCCTATCCCCTGCCAAGTGCAGTAAGTACCACAGTAAGCATCCATAATTTGCAAACTAGATAAAAACTATAATCATGGGAGCCAGAGAAGGCACATCATTATCCTTACATTTTTTTCCTTTAGTTTTTCCTTTTTTTTAATGATGATAAGCAAAATTAACATACTTAAAAAATATAGTAGAACAGAATATACCTTTCTTGAACTTATAGTTTTTGGATGTTGCAGTTGAAGTTTCCTGCTTTGGCTGTGCTTGGGAGCTGACAGTCGAACCACCAGTTATATCTGCCTCCACACTTGATGTTGGTTTTTTATGCTGATGCTGCACAGCAGCAGCTCGTGAAGATCGCTTGGCAAAAACAGATGCTCTTTCAGGCTTTAGACTTTCTTTTACCACATCAAAATCTTTTGTGACTGGACCCTGAAAATTAATAAAACGATGCATACAGAATTATTAAGGTCTTACAGCAAAATCCCAAACAAGCAGAAAAAGGATAGCAGAACAAGTTATAATGGATAGACAATATATATAAGGACCACAGAAAAAGCTTACACTGGGAAGTAGAAGAGAGTCAACAATTAATAGTCTAGCGCCATAATGTTTAGCAAGGGCTTTTGCCAGTGTCTCCTGATATATTTCAGAGCCTGAAAGCAATTTCAAACAAAATCATCAAAACAATAAAATAGAAGGTAAAACCAAATTGCACAAAGGCAACAGGAATGCAGCCTAACCTGCAGGACCCGACAATAATATACGAGGACACACAGTTGGGAGGTCCGCAGCATACTTCATAAATTTATTGCACTTCATGCGTATAAAAGTTGAAGAAATCAAAACATTCTTCGTTGAATTGCTGCAAAATAAAAAGTAATGTAACTTTGACAATTAGTCTGACAAAGGATTAGTGGGTACCAATGTGGGGAAAAAAGTTACATAACAAGCTTCAGTCATAAACAGGTACAAGAATACACTAGAAACATAGACTTCTCCACCTGACAGATTAAAAACATTCAAAGGAAATTGTTCAAAATGCCAAACTTAAAGGACATGCTTTAAGGGAAAATCTCATGCTTTTTCAAGCTTGGTTCCATTTTTTTTAAAATAATGAATGAATAACCTCCAATCTTTTTGCACACAGAAGAAGATGTCATGCTGTCTCATCTAACATACAATTTATGAAAACTAGTTCCATTTGGCCATCTTCAATTGGGGAAGGAAGCACTGCATTATGTTAAACATAGTTTACAATGAGTTCAACCATTTGAGCATCAATCTTCAAGCCTATGGCCAGCTCAGTAAAGCCCCGGGTCTTTGTTTGCCAACAGAAAAGGGCAGCCTAACCATAAATTTAATCAGCATAGCCTCCTCAGTGTTGCTGCCTCCCATTGACAAGCATTTCACAAAGAAGTTTCATAAGTATGAGCAGCTGAAACTATCTGATATTTCACTGTCAATGGAGTAGTTTTGATTGAAATAACATCAGATGGTAGTATAAAGATGAACTATAAATTTACCGTGTATAAGAAAAGGTGCAAGATGTCAGTACACATAAACAGCTCCTGCAGAGAGAACTTGCTCCCCTAAACCACAGCTTAAATGTTTTACAAGCCCACTTACATTAATTTTTTTTTAAGTGGATGAAATTAATTGTCAAGCAAAGATTAAAATGAGCACCGAACATCTGAACTTCGTCACCAACAGTTATTGAGTAATAAGAAGGAATACACACCTCAAAAAATATGGGAAACTTTCCAATGAGACTTCTATCTTGTCAGGATCAATAATTGATTTTTCTAGAGTATCCTTCAACACCTTCTGCCAATCAGCTGTTGGATCAGATGTGTGACCCTCTTTCTTAAACTCTCTTCGGCAACGTTTTTCTGTTAATCCTCTAGCAATACTGCGACCAAACTCAGGCGTAGGGAAACTTCCCATTTTCCCATACAATGGTGGAAATTCATAGCTCGATCCAGGAGCCTTTCCATCCACAACATCCTTATTATTATCCAAACCTTCATTTATGTTTTCATCAGATGTAACAGCAGCTTTTCCTTTAGGAGAAACCCCAGCCCCACCATCATTGTTATGGTCATCTCTCATGTCAACATCTGCAACTTGATCGTCTGATATTCCACATACCGATGGAACAACCAGACCTTCTGAAGTCCCTGCACCACCTTCAGTGGGAGGGAGAGAAAATTCCTTCGATAAATTTAAAGATGCTAATATTGAAGCTCCAGAGACAGCAGATGGATCTCCTGTCCTTGACTCAATGTGGATCTCCTTTATAGGTTCAGTTTGAGTTTCCAGGATGCTCACAGAAGAAATTGTGGGGTCAGTTATACTTTCATTATCAAGCTGCTGAAAAACCTAAAAATGTATTAAGGAATTGTTTCAACATGATAATAGCTTTAGGGAATTAAAAGGAAAATAGTTAGTTCCTTCACATCCTACTTTAAGCTTCCAGTCATTCCTATTTTAATGAGTTATGGGTAATTGAAACAACAGTGACACTTCCTAGCATTGCCAAACAAAAAAAGGATACATATGCATGGTTGCCCGTTGTACTGAAAACCACCTCATCTCCTCCACATAAAGTAACACAAGTGTTCCGTGGATAAATCTTCCCGTTTACTTGGACAGCACCTTTGCTTCCAGTAATTTCAAGCATCGTTGCAGAGGATCCATCACGCTGCATATGAAATTAACAGTTAAAGAATTAAGAAAAACCCATAACTACAACTTATTTGGCAGTTTTCAATTCAATCAAGGCCATAGGCAGATAACTCAATCTGCATCAGTGTAATTGTACCTCTACATGCTTCAGCTTGCATAATGTTGTGCTAATTGATGGATCTTCCAAACACAAGTTGCAACGACGGCTTTGACCAACAGTGAAAAGGTTTCCTCGCATCACCATGTGAGGGTTCTGAAAGGGTATAGGACATATGAGCAAGAAAATTAGGATAACAACTTAAGCGGACTACAAAGGATTCTATCCCTTTGTAACCAAAGACTCTTTTTATTTCAGTGCAGAAGAAAAAATCAAGAGAAATACGTCTAGAATCTCAAACAAATTTTGGATGAAGGGAAAACAGATTGAGCAAGAAAAACACATTAAAATGATCCATGGGCACATTTTGCCTCACCAACATCAACCAGGCAATCCTACAAATAATCATAGGCAACACATGCAATTTAAACATGGCCATAATGATCTCTAACCTGGCATCAATTAGGAAGTTCTCAATAGAAACTTTACATGGAGACTTTTACTGTATGTTACAGTAATCATAAGTACTATTGCATAAGACCAAATACACTATTCTTTAACAAGGGCAAAATGGCAAATTGTAAAAAGGGAAAAATAAAAAAAGAACAAACAGAAAAGGAGGTGATTCATTCAATAGAAATGGCTCAAAAAAATGAAATCCTATATAATGAACTGACTACAAATACAAACTTGGATAACATGCTTTTCTGGAATTAAGCATGCTGCAACGATAGCCTCCTCCATACAGTGACACTAGAAGCTGCAAATATGAAAAAGACAACATGCATATTGTATAAGTCCTTTCTAGCTTTTCCTAGAATTAAAGAATGTGATACGATTTGAAATTTTGACACTGTTGAAGAGTTGGATGACACTCACAGATATTTAAAAATTTTATATGATATTCTTGAATTCTTGAAGCTAACAGAAACATATCTGACAAGATCGTCAAACATCTATCCAATCAGCCTAATCAGTAATAATGAGAACTTGCAAGAATCCTCTGCTAGATGATAAGAAAAGGAAATGGCCTTGGAATGTCAAGCAAAGAAGGTTACTTAATAGGCTTGGCCCTGCCAATTTTAGGCAAAATTGTCAATTGAGGGAGTAAATTATTGTCTCATAAATGGAGGGGCCTGCCCCGCCATCCACCCAGAACTTCTCCTCTCTCTTTATGTCTATTAATTTACAAAACTTAGCAATATGATGTGCTTGCATTTTGTGAACCTTTTGCCAAAGCATCTCTGTAGGTAATTGGGTACACATATATTCAATCATTTTTTTTAATAAGTCACATATACTCATCATTACCATATAAATAAGATGTGAAACATGTTACTAAAACACCATGGAAAGCAAAGCAAACACCATCTCTGATATGTCAAACACCAATAATAAGTCAGATAACTCAAATACTGAGTTAAGCTTCTACCAGTGGTAAAACATCAGAATTTCTCCTGTGAGTCCAAAACATATCACTCACACGAGCAAATTATCAACAAGTTCCTTCATCAGATTGCTTGAATATTTGAGGATTGGCTCTGGCACTTAATGAGGGGATTTTGACAATCTTCCTCCAATACTCTTTTCTAGGAGCATGCTAATTTCCGTCTTATGATGAGATACAGCTAAAAAATTCTTATCAGTAGATACGTTTCAGGGATCCAATACTATCACCTCTTAAACAGTTCTATGCCATAAAGCTGGCATCAGGAATGTTGTCCAGTCAACAACCACAGCAGAGTACATTACTTTTGTAGAAAAACTTAGGGCATAAAGAGGCGGTGTATTAAACAAGAACAGGATCGATTTTCACGGTCCATGAATACTTCCAGGCATGAAGGGATGAATTCGCATGTCTACATGGGCATCAATACAGATCATATTTTAAGAAAATGGTTGAAAAGATGAGTGGTGCCTGAACATCCAATAACACTCCCAATCCAGGGGGGAAAAGGAGCAGTTCAGCATCACACTGAATAAGAGTGGGCCAAAAGCCAAAAACCTAGTCAACATGATCGAATCCTAATTGTAGCTTCCAATTTTTCACATTTTTAAGCTAACCAAAGACCAAATCTTGGAAAACTGCTAATCAGCAATAGACCCAAAAAAAAATCTCCAATTCTTCTATCACCAAGAAAAGAAGATACTAGGAGAAGCACCATAACACTAGCAAAAGCTAATCATACCTGACTACACTGGGAGAGAAGTTGTCCCCAGGCAACTTTTGAGTTCTGCTTTGACAGCTTTGAGGGTCGTTTCTTCTGGCAACTTGATTTCTCTGAATTCCCTGCAATTAAATGCTTAAAATGTGACTATCCCCAAAAATCACGGTTGGCCCCAAAAGAATAAGCCACCAACAGCTACTTCACAACAATTCAAGCAGACAAATGCAAAAATCAGCAGAACCCAATTCTCAATCTGGTGAATTTCCGATAAAATACTTCATTTAATCTCATCAGGAGGCACTCTAGCAGCTTGTTTTGGATTAAGGGAAACGGAAGGTTTCCCAGTTCCTCAATTTCCCTCGTGTCAATTTCTCCAAACCCCATTCCCCCAAATCTCACCTCTCCTTCTCAACATTTTCTCTCATCCAAAGGACGAGACAGTTTCTACATAACTAGTATGACACCTAGAACAGTAATGAGTACTGCATACAGCTTATTACTTCAAAAATGAGAAAAAAAAAGATGTTTTTTTTCTTCAACGAGCCGAAATGTCATCCTTTTTAAGTCCCGAAAAGAAATAAACAAAGATCGCACCTGAAGGCTGGGGCACAGCAAGAGCCCCTATTTCCATGGGAGAATCAAGCGATTTCTCCGCCTTGCATGCATCAACGGCCTTGGCATCATCAACGCTCAGCGGATCAGAGGACTGAAGCTCCGCTTCCCGAGATTCAACCTCGGGCTCAAGCTCCTTGTCTAGAGGACGACTCTCGACAGGAAAATCGGCGTCAAACCCTTCCTCCTCCGTCTGATAACCCCACATCAAGATCAAACAAAACCACAAACCAACAGCACAAATCAGACAAATCCGAACCGACTAGAGAACAAGGAGAAAAGGGGAGCAAAGATCACAAGATAGGGTTTTGCCAGCAATCAATCAAGGAGCAACCCCGTACAAAAGAATACCTTAGACCGTTTGGGTTGAGAGGAAGAAGGAGAGGAGGCTGAGGGAGAAGAGAGGGAGCGCTTGTTGGCGCTACGCCGCGTCTCGACCATGGTGACGGTGGTGGTGGTTGGCAGACGATTAGGCTTCCTCGCTCTCGCTGCTGTTCGCTTGCTTCAGATTCTGATCCGAGCGAAGGTTTTGTAGAGAGAGAGAGAGAGAGAGAGAGGTGGGTGTATGATTGCGCGAGATCGGTTATCAAGAGCTTCTCGCGTCCATCTTTCGTCTTTCCCATATAACACTGATTTCGTAAATTCACATTTATTTTATATCCATAATTTTATTATATTACAAATTTCAAAGGTTTTATAATTTATTTCTATGTATCTATTGACTATTAGTATTTTTTTTTTAAAGGACAGTATGGCAAGTGACTTTGATGTTTAACAATATACCATACGAACCGAATAGGTAGTATTTGATATCCATAGTGAGTTTTTAAATCATTAATCTACCACCGTAAGTGATAGTAAATACCAGTACCAATTCTAGTTGGTGAGGGTGGAGTGAGGCAATGGTGAATCTACCTTTGGCCCGTCTCTGGATCTTTCTCATCTACCATTCATCGAAATCTACACGGATCGAATGATTGCGATTAGTTCCGCCAACAGGAGATCCGGTCTCTTCTTGGTATCATAACGTTATTCACGAACCTACCACCGGTTAAGTGACCATCATCGTCGTTTCTTGATCGTGTTTCGATTCAAATGGAGTTGTTCGCTCAGACTTGGAGTTGCCATCGGGCTATTTGCCAATAATGAATGTGTGTTGATGACACGTGTGACAGGTGAAGGTCCAGGCTCGGAGGGAGGAGAAAGGTCAATTTGGATGACGGGAGAGGGCTGGAGCAATCAGACCCATGTGATGGACTTGTTAATTATGCATAACACATGCCTAGTGAAAGGGAATGGTCAAAGAAAAGAGCAGATGGCACTCTTACCACTTCATATTCATATATTATTTTAGAACTCTTATTTCTATGGACTATTTACCATATGAATCATATATATATATATATATATTAAAGTGGAATAAAGTATTATTTATATATATATATCTACTACCACTTGCCTATACTAACGACCTATTACTTTTCTTTTAATTTTAATTTTAGTTGAAATTTTTGTCTTCCTTAGAGAACATAAAAGTGTGTCCCTATACCATCTCTTCTTTGCCTCTCGTGGAAGATGTCCGGCTAGTAAATTGATAGCATATAATATCATATATTTATGTTCGAAACTCTCAGAATTGATATGCGGAGGTTAATGGTGGGTCTCATATTATATACAATATACTGTCCGATGGTAGATTAATCGATTGTTATAATACCGAATAACATCATGTCTCATTTGACTAGGAGCGGTGAGTGACAAGAAAATATAACCCCACATGACATTTTTTTTTCAAAAAAATGAATTTAAAAAGGAAATAAAAACAGTGTCTAGTCCAGAAACTGCTGTGCTCTTCTTATTTCCCAAGTTTGCCCATGTAAATCTCAATGCGGGACCGTTCCGTTGAATTTTCTCATTTAACTAAATTTAGCTCGTATCATCGATTAAGTCGATAAATTTTCTCTTTCAACTACTGGACCCTAAGAATTTCCATTTCAAAATTATCAAAGTTTTTATCGACTTTGACTGTCTGTGTTTAGAGATTTTTATTAGCACGAGCTGTGGGATGTTAGCCGTAGGCATTGGGTGAGTAAACGGAGGGGGCTGCCACGCACGCTCCATCCCTATTGTCGGATAAGCGACATCTCGACCTACGACTTTAATGGATTGTAACACCGAGTTTAAACCCCGGAACCAGTCGGAGCCGACCACGGGCACGGTCCCGAGAGGAACGGAGAGCACGGGTCTGGAGTGGGAGGCAGAAAACTGGCTTCCCGCGGGCGGATGTGAGGCACGAGGAAGTTCATCGTCGATCGAGCAATATGGATTGTGTTGGTCTGGTAATGGGCCGGGCCGGCCCATTTACTCTTTCTTTCTTCTGAGGGGAAGGGCCCAAGGTGAAAAACCCTGACATTTTGCGAGAAATCATGTTTTACTTTTACACCGGCATACATACATACATGTATATGTATGGCCCGGTAACATACGGGGCAAAGCCCGGAATTAAGAACTAACTACATAGAACACGGACGGGAATTCCCATAGCGCCGTCGAGTGTAGCAGAGGCCGAAGCTCTCTGGAGGGTAAGCAGCTAGCAGCCCCGTGCAGCCCCATGGATCGACGAACAGCTTCATCGGCGAGCCAATCTGCACGTGCGTTATCCTCACGGAGGGCCCGTTGAAGGTCAACCGACCAGTCGCTCACCATCGGTCCATGGATAACATCTAATGCGCCCCCGATGCCAAGCCGAATTGACCTTCCTTGTTATAATAGCCTCAGCACACCCATAGAATTTCGCTCAAATTTAAAAGACGGTAAACCGTGATCGACCGAAAATTAAATACCAGTGGTACTAGTGATAGTTCAATGGCGCACTACCATACTATATAACGGGAGGCAAAAAATGTGAGTTCTCCTATGCCTAGCTTAATAAGACAGTAGAGAGACCACTTTTTAAATTTGAATACATGTAGATAACACATGGGACACCACGTACTGCATTTTGCTAGACTTGAAGCGTAGGATTCATGATCAGTAATTTGAACTTAAAAGAGAAAATTTAAATCGTAATTATCGGTTATCTTCCGTTATCATTGAACCCACAGCGATAAAAAAAAATGTCGAGCTGCTCGTCCGTGGAAACTAGACGATGTGGAGGATATCGGGAGAGTTGCTAGCCATCCAGTGGAGATGATGAATGAAGGGCAGGGAATGAGAACACGTACGTGAGAGAGCCCAAGTAAGAACACCGGTGCGGAGCCAAGCAGAGGCGCCCATGAAACCCAATCCAAACAGTCACCTTGGCTTTCATATACATTTTGATGCAGACAAAGAAGCGTGCAGGAAACCCTAATGCTCTCAAGGGTATGAGGAGTCTCATTCACCATCGGCTATCCACAAAAAGAAAAAGAACCAAAGAAGTGAATTGAATTGAACATAAAAACCGATTCGATACGAACCGATTTTTATATAGTACGATTTTTTAAAATGAAACGGTGTGATTTGCTATTAAGTTTAAATAGTTTGGTTAACATATTTATAATATTTTTTAAAATATTATAAATATGTTACAAATAAAAATATAAAAATTTTAAAAATAGTTAGATATAGCTTTTTTTACTATTGTGTAACCCATCTTTTACTAATTCATTCTAAATTTTGTTCTAATAAGATTACTAGCCTTAATTTCACATATTTGATTGTCTTTAATTAAAATCTATATGATTTTAATATTCTTCTTTCTATTATTTTTATGTATTTTTTTATTTATTTGTATTTCGATACTATTTTTATTTGGTTTTAGTTTGATTTATATTTAATTTGTTAAGTTTTTAAGAAAAGCAGTTCAACATAGCTAATCGAATCATACAACTGATTTGAAATAATTCTATTCGATGAATGTGTAATGATTATGCTTTGGAGGTATGATACTCCAACTGAACCGAATCACTTTAACGGCTCAATAAGATTCGGTTCGGTCCATTTCAGTTCTTGAACCAAACCGCGAGCATCTTCCTATTTTCCGAGTAATTTATTCATTTATTTATAAATTTCCTTTTACTTTTTCTCCACAAGTAAGGGTCGATCCGTATCCATTGTCGGTCGAAAATTCCAAAAATTACGAGTAACAAGGTAAGGTAAGGCAGACGAGCACAAGTTCAATTGGAGTCATCAGTTGACTCTCGCAATCAAGATGTCCACGAAAAAGGAGGAGGTTTTTGCGAGCTAGTCCTAGGTTTGGTTCACTTAAAAGTGGCAAAATTTGGCATGGTTCGGGCACTGCACGGATAAAAATTATGCATGAGCTAGTATTTTCGTGTCTCTTGAGAGATTGGGTTATATTAACATGCCCAAAAAATGAAAATCATATAGCACCACCAGCATGACTTGAAAAAATTTTGTCCATTGGAAAGGATAAAAACAAATTTTGATATAAAAAGAAAATAATGAGAAAATTTTTAAAAATATTAATTATACATAAATAATTATATTTTTAATATTTTATTTAAATTAAATATAAAATTTTAGATTAATTAATTTATTATATTATAAAAATTATTTTTTAAAAGATAATTATTTATATGATTTAAAGTATAAAATATTGGTTCGGTGAGGATGGGCGTGCCGCTTGAATTGCCAGCTCTATTAGCGCACTCCTGCAATTAAGCCATAAAAGATAAACGCTGAAAAGGTGTAAGAAAAACGAAGAAAGGGGGAATTTTCTTTTTGTATTTATTAAATTAAAAATTTGTTTTTATTCAATCGTCACGCGAAAACCCCAAAGCCAAGCAAAGGGCCGTCCTTCCTCCTAATCTTATCTAACCCATCAGCGGCTGCGGATGGACAGGAGAGGGAGGCTCTGGAGAAGCGCAGCAGCCTACCACTTATTCATCTCCCCCCATCACCAAGTCCCCAAACATCATCTCTTCTTCCTCTGCTTCCCTTAAACCCTAAATACCTTTCTCCCTCTCTCTGTCTTTCTCCGGGTCAGTCGAGAATCCGAGCTACGATGGATTTCAAGCCAATCATGCCGGAGGCGGCGGCCGAAGACTCTCCAGGTTCTTCTCCCTCTTCTTCCTTCTCCTCTGTGTACTCTGAAGACTCGGATATTGAGACCATGCCGGTCGTAGCGAATTCCGGTACAGTCAGGGACCCGAAAATGGCAGGCGACAGTGATGACGAGTCCGACAACGGAGGATTCGTTAGCGGCGGGGAGGAGTTCGAGACTGCTCCCGAGAATCCTATTGCGGCTGAGACCGGCGGCGGGGTGCGGGCGAGGACAGTGGTCCTGGGAGACAGTAGCACCATTTCGCCTGGGGGGTTTAGGCCTGTGGCTAAGGTGTCCAATGACGATGATGATGACGATGACGAGGAGGATGTGGACCAATATGGTCGTAGTGCTGTCGGTGACCCGAAACCTAGGGTTTTGGTGGAGGATTTCGATGGAGCAAAGGGGGTGCCTGTACAGAAGAAATTGAGGGATTTGTCGGACTTGTTGGATGCTAGTGGCAGTGTTGAGGAGACCTTGGAGAGTGACAAGGGCCTTCTGACTGAGACTCAAGTGAATAAGTTGAAGGATGAGGAGAAGCCTCCGGAGGATGCTGAGAAGGATGTGGAAGAAAGTTTAAATGTTGAGAGTAGGGAAATGGGCCCTAAGGTTGTTGAGCAAGCAGATGAGAAGCTTGCTGAGGTTGAAGGGATGAATTTTACTGCTGGAGGAGACGCTGTTGTGGAAGCCAAACAAGTGGATGTTACGGGCTCTGGGACTGCTGTTGCTGGGGACGTGGCAGAAGGAAAGGATTCCAAAGTTGTGGAAAGGGATATCCCGGTTGAAGGAAGTGGAAGTTTGGATAATGGGTTCAATACAATCAGTGAAAATGCTGTGGAGCATGTTGCTTTACCCAGCGCTCTGAGTATGAACGACAAGAATCTTGATGAATCAACAGAAGAAATCAGTGTTTTGCAGAAACATGATGCAGATGTCACGGGAAAAGGAATGAAAGAAAGTTCCGAGGCAATTGTTGATACCAGTGATGGCAGACCCGTGGTTGGTGAGGAGAAACAAAACATTGAAGGGGATCATGAAGCAGGTTGCAGGGCCAAAGAAGATGTTCCTGCAGCTGATGTTGTTGTTAATGGAAGTGAGAATACTAATCCTGATGACTTAAGTGATAAAAATGATAGCATGGCAATTCCCAGGTCTGAATATGTGGAACCTAAGCCACTTCATGAGGTAAAAGCACTGGAGAGGAATGGCATCATTGTGGAAACTCAAGAGCATGGTGTGGAAGGTGACATTCCACGTGAAACAGAGTCATCCAAACGGGAGCTAGAGGTAGACTCTGAAGACACTCAGAAGCTTCATTTGGAAGTAGATGCTGGTGCTGAAGGCTCTGAGACTGATGGAGAGAAAGAGGATTTGCTATTTGAAAACTCAGAAGCTGCCAAACAGTTCTTGGATGAGCTGGAGAGGGGGTTGGGAGTGGGTTCTCAATCTGGTGCTGAGAGTTCGCAGGGAAACTTGCAGCATATTGATGGGCAGATTGTGACAGACTCTGATGAGGAGGTTGACTCTGATGAAGAAGGGGGCGGAAAAGAGTTGTTTGATTCAGCAGCTCTTGCAGCTCTCCTGAAAGCTGCAACAGGTGCTGATAACAGTGAAGGAAGCATCACTGTCACTTCTCAAGATGGTACGAGGCTATTCTCCGTTGAGCGTCCTGCTGGGTTGGGATCTTCTCTCAGGTCCGTAAAACCTGCTTCGAGACCTAGCCGCCCAAGTTTCTTTTCTTCAAACCTTACCTCTTCTGGAGATTCTGAGAACAATTTGAGTGAAGAAGAAAAGAAGAAACTGGAGAAGATTCAGGAGATAAGGGTGAAATTCTTGAGGCTCATTCAGAGATTAGGCTATTCTTCTGAAGATTCATTGGTGGCACAAGTGCTGTACCGTTTGTCACTTGTTGCCGGGAGACAAAACAGTCAATTGTTTAGCCTTGAATCTGCAAAGAGAAGTGCTGCTGAGCTTGAATTAAAGGGAAAAGATGACCTCAACTTCTCTTTGAATGTTTTGGTTCTAGGGAAAGCTGGTGTTGGTAAAAGTTCCACCATAAATTCTATCCTTGGTGAGGATAAGGCTCGGATAAATGCATTTGAAACCGCTACAACTGAGGTTAAAGAGATAGTTGGGACTGTTCATGGGGTTATAATCAAGTTCTTTGATACTCCTGCACTGGAACCTTCCATCATGGAGCAAAACAAAAATCAGAAGATCTTATCTTACATAAAGAAGTTCACGAAAAAATGTCCCCCAGATATTGTCCTTTATGTGGATCGTCTTGATACTCAAACTCGGGACCTCAATGATCTCCCATTGCTAAGGACAATTACGAGCGCTCTTGGCTCTTCAATCTGGAGAAATGCTGTGGTCACTCTGACTCATGCTGCTTCAGCCCCACCTGATGGCCCATCGGGTTCTCCACTGAACTATGATGCTTTTGTTACTCAGCGGTCCCATGTTGTTCAGCAGTCAATTGGGCAAGCTGTGGGTGACTTGAGGCTGATGAACCCAAGCCTGATGAATCCTGTTTCCCTTGTGGAGAATCACCCATCCTGTCGTAAGAACAGAGAGAGTGAGAAAATTCTCCCCAACGGCCAAGCTTGGAGACCCCAGCTATTGCTTTTATCCTTCTCAATGAAGATCTTATCGGAAGCGAGTTCTCTATCAAAGCCTCAGGATCCATTTGACCACCGCAAGCTCTTTGGATTTCGTGTGCGTTCACCCCCTCTCCCGTACCTGCTGTCATGGCTGTTGCAATCTCGTGCTTATCCTAAACTCGCATCCCATCAGGGTGTTGAGAATGGTGACTCTGACATAGATCTTGCTGATTTATCTGAGTCTGACGAGGAAGATGAAGAGGACGAGTATGACCAGCTCCCACCCTTCAAACCTCTCAGGAAAGCTCAACTAGCTAAGCTTAGTAAGGATCAGAGGCGTGCATATTTGGAGGAGTATGACTATCGGGTGAAACTGCTGCAGAAGAAGCAGTGGAGAGAGGAATTGAAGAGCATGAGAGAGATGAAGAAAAAAGGAAAAGTTGCAGCTGATGAGTACATCGGAGAAGATGCTGATGCTGATAGTGGAAGCCCCGCTGCTGTTCCAGTACCTATGCATGATATGGTCCTCCCTCCTTCCTTTGACAGTGATAATCCTGCATACAGGTAGCAGAACCTACTCAGAAAAATTGACATTTTGATATATTTATGTTCCTGCTCCTGGAAGATTTTGCATTTTAGTTCTACTATGCTGTGATGGGAAATAAAGACAAGTTTCCAAACCTTTATATGGGAAAAAAAATTCAATTAACCACCTCTTATGTTATCATCCGTAGGGTTTTATAGGAGAGCAGTACCCTGCTTGTTTCTTGAGAAACTACATAATACTTTTGGCCGCAATTTACAGGTACCGATTCCTAGAGCCAACCTCACAGTTCATAGCAAGGCCTGTTCAGGACGCTCATGGGTGGGACCACGATTGTGGTTACGATGGTGTAAACCTTGAGCACAGCCTTGCTATTGCCAGTAAATTCCCAACGGCTGTCACAGTTCAGATCACGAAGGACAAAAAGGATTTCAATATCCACTTGGACTCATCAGTCGCTGCTAAGTATGGTGAGTGTGGGTCTGCTGTGGCTGGCTTTGACATACAGAACATTGGGAAGCAGCTTGCATACATCCTCCGAGGAGAGACCAAGTTTAGGAGCTTTCGGAAGAATAAGACAGCTGCAGGGATGTCAGTTACTTTCTTGGGAGAGAAAGTGGCCACGGGACTCAAGGTCGAGGACCAGATTGCCCTTGGGAAGCGACTGGTGCTTGTGGGAAGCACTGGGACAGTGAGATCCCAAGGAGACTCGGTGTATGGCGCAAATTTGGAAGTGAGGCTTAGGGAGGCAGATTTTCCGATTGGGCAGGATCAATCATCCCTGGGGTTGTCCCTTGTACGATGGAGGGGGGACTTGGCCCTGGGTGCAAACATCCAGTCCCAGTTCTCCATTGGCCGTAGTTCAAAGATTGCAGTCCGTGCGGGCTTGAACAACAAAATGAGCGGGCAGATCACAGTCCGGACGAGCAGCTCTGAGCAGCTTCAGCTTGCACTGGTGGGGATTCTGCCCATTGCAACAGCCATTTACAGGAGCCTGTGGCCTGGGGTTAGTGACAACTACTCGATCTACTAGTCCCACTCCATGGGAAATAACTAGAATGTTGAAGTTCAGATGATCTCTGTCGGAAAATGACTTTTGCTGCCCATCATTTTGAACCGTTATCACATCAGTTGTTCTTTCCAAACTTTTTGAATTTCGATATTGCCTCTCGAATTCCTTAATGTCATCGTTATAATGGATCACTAGTTGGGTAACTGTGTCGGACAATGAGATGGATTGTACTCGAGGGAACCAGAATAATAATGCCTTTATGAGTCACCCTTGCCGGGTCAATTTGTCAGCACAATTGAGATTCACGTTCCGTTATGGTTATGGTTGTTGTGGTGTTGGACGAACTCGTAGATTGTCGGATGAAATGCAAAGATGCTGTTATGGTAATCCTGCAAGTATCATGGCTTACCACTATCGACATCAAGCGGTTCTCGGGTCGGTGGTGATATATTTGCCGTACTTGGTAGTTGCGTTGCTTTAGCTTACAATTCCATGTCAAGCCCGAGAACAAATGTGTTCTCAAGTCCAGCCCTGGATTCAGGTGTCCAAGTCTCGAACCCGTTCAACCTGATCAGATTGCCATTTGCTCATCAAGCTCAAATGATCGATCATATCAAGCAGAGAATAAAACCGAATTCAGCTTGCATTTCCGAATGTGTTTAAATACTCATCGGATCAAAATGCATTTAAACACAGAGTGATTACATGATTTTCCATATACATGGTCCACACCGACAAAGGAACCGGTACCTTAAACAAAGCGAAAGTTAACAACCTCGTGCTAATTTTATGTACGTGTGTGAAGTGGAACACCTAATCAGCACCACCCCGTGGAAACTTCTACTCCTCGCTCTTGTTTATTCACATAGCAATAAGCTTGAGATTCACGACGGATACGAACCCGGCCCACGCGAAGCACATCTTGACTAGGTCCCCCGCGATCGGGTTCATTCCCCTGAACTTCCTGTAGCACCCGAACAAACTCCCGAGCAAGGCCAGTGCCACCACGAGACCAACCCTGGTGGCACCTAGGCCGAACGCGATGGGGTCCCAGGCCAGGCCAAGCCCGAGGACAGATGCGTAAAGCGCCAGAGCCTTGGGCTCGCGGTGGAACCCTCCATCGGCCCAGATGAGCCACGCGGAGAGGCCGAGGAGCATGCTCGAGATGAGGCATGTGGCGTGCAGGGCCCACAGGGGAGGGAACCCGAGGCGCTTCCGGGAGGTGGAGCCGAAGAGGGAGATATCGAGTGCAGTTAGGGCCAAGGGAAGGGCGACAGCCACCGCGAGGGAACGAAGGCCACGTTTGGCCATGGCCTTCTTCCTGTCCGGCCTGTGGGAGGGTTTTTCTCCCGTATCGGTGGCGGGGGCGGGGTCCTTGACACGGTGCTTGATGTCTCGGTCTCGGTCCTGGTCCTGGTCCTGGTCCTGGGAGGCCATTGGAGAAGGGAAGGAGTGAAAGAAAAAAAAACAGGGAAGTTCGAAGCCGTAGACAGTCTATGCAATAATATTGGATGGAATATAATGGAGTTGACACAATTGGGTAGAGAAGAGGAAGAGAGATAAATAGAGAGGGGCGGGGGTTGCGGCTCAATCCGGTGGAGGAGGCGGGACGCGTGGGCGGAGGAGGTGGCCGGGGGTGGACAGGAGGCCGTACACGTGGGAGGCGAGAAGCATGAAGCAAAAAAGATGACACTTGGAAGAGAAAACAGAGAACACTACCGATCAGTCCAGGAGGTAAGAAGGATTGACATGTCCCATTGCATTATCTTCTTTAGGATATATTATTAATTATAAACTATTAATTTTTTTGGACAAAAATATAAACTATTAATCGCTCCAATAATACAATTGGACATGGATGCAATTGGTGCGACTCAAAGCTGCTCGAATATGACAGGGTGTAAATTGATAATTTTAGAAGTTTAACGTGCGAAATGGTCGGTAATCAATCTTCGAGGTGCGAAGTGCAATTTCACAAAAAGAGGAGGCTTTTCGGATGTTCGGGTTCTTCCCGGCCTCCGGCAGCGTTCGACAGGGCAGGAGGAGCGATAGGGATTCAACGATGGAGTCCTCATCTCCGCCTAAGCTCCAAGCTCGGCGCAGATCGGAAACCTCTTCAGGAGGAGATACCGCGGGAGCTTTCGGGTTCAAGAACCCCAAAGCGGCATTTGCTGTTGTTTTGCTGGCGTTGGACGCCGTCCTTGTCCCTCTCATCATCGCCTACGTCCCCTGTAATCTCCCTTTCTTCTCCCTCTGATCTTGTCAACCACTTGCGTTCTCTTCTCCTCTGACAACTGGATGTTACGTTTGAGTGATTCTCCTTTTGATTTCAGATACAAAAATCGATTGGGACGCTTACATGTCACAGGTAAGATTACCTTGCTTTTGGAGATATTCTAGTACCTGAAGTGTAGCATTCGGATTCTGCATCTCCGCAGTACATTGAATTCTATTTCACTCTGTTAAGATATGAGCAGAGTAGCTGCAGCAAGTTTCCATCTTTAGTTTCATTTATTCACGCTGCTCAGGCACATTGCACTTTCATTTATCTTTTTTTTTTTTTGAGAATTTGCAATTTCGTTTGTTGTTCAATCCAAATGTTTCTTCTACATATCTATCTCTATGAGTTGCACGAAATAGTACATCGACGTCATTGGCAGGTTAATGGATTTCTTGGAGGAGAAAGGGATTATAGGAACTTAAAAGGCGATACAGGGCCCTTAGTCTATCCTGCTGGCTTTCTCTATGTTTATTCATTCCTTCAATATGTTACCGGAGGGGATGTGTACCCAGCTCAGGTTAGTTTTCCTCTGAATAGTTTAAACATGTCGAAATGATTGGTATTGTGATTTGTAAGGATGTATTGAAAGTATTGGCTTCTGGTTGTATATATGATGCCAGACTTGATTCAATCTGGTCATTGACCTGTAAATATTCACTCTAAAACTGTCTTCCCAAGTCAGTGGCACAAACCATTATGTTTTTTGTGTAGCGAACTAAAATTTTCCCCAGTGTGTGTTCATGGGCTAACATAGTTCTCTGCAGTGTTATCTCACGCATGCCCTTGCAAAATATTTCTTTACACTCTCCTTGGTCTTTGTTCTTGCAGATTTTTTTTGGCATTTTGTATATGATAAATCTGGGTATCATATTATTCATCTATGTTAAGACTAATGTGGTAAGGAAAATTTTGTGTTGCACTGTTTAAGTTATGCTTCATTTCATCCTTAATGTTCCTGCAGTCCGCATTATTTTTTCATCTCTCACTAATTTAATGTTCATAAAATTCTGACAGCTTCCTTGGTGGGCTCTTAGTCTGCTTTGTCTATCAAAGAGGGTGCATTCACTATTTATGCTCCGTCTTTTTAATGATTGTATAGCCATGATGCTTCTTCATGCTGCAATGGCTGCACTTCTTTGCCGTAAGTGGCATCTTGGGTTGGTTATCTTCAGGTATTAACTCATTCCCTTACTGCTTCTAGTTGCCTTCCTTTTAGCAGCCCATGCACTTGGTTCCGTATTTCCTCTACTTTCTGCAGTGGTGCTGTTTCTATAAAGATGAACGTTCTCCTCTTTGCTCCGCCATTGTTACTTCTTATGTTAAAGGTAATATCCATTTTCTGGCATCCTTCATTTCTTCACATGTTAATTTTAGTTGATTGAGCGTTGATTATCTTCGATATGTATTTTACACAGACCATGGATATATTTGGGGTAGTATCAGCTTTAGCTTGTGCTGCACTAGTACAGGTAATTGAGTTGTCTTTGTTCCAGAATTTTTAATATTTTCCAACAGTATAGAATCAGTATTCAACTAGAATCTTTACAAAACTGAAAACTGCTATGCAGAGTGTGAAATTTTTTACTGAGAGTTGGCATATAAATAACATATAATTCCTTCAAATGTACCCACATGGGTTGAAAGCCATCTGTTATAGATGTTATCATGCAGAGGCTAGTCCGGTCAATATGCTTATTTTTTCTGCTATATGGTTAATGATTCTACAGATTTTGCTGGGACTTCCTTTTCTACTATCCCATCCTGCAGCATATATATCAAGGGCCTTCAATCTTGGACGCATCTTCATCCACTTTTGGTATTCATCTTTTAACTTTCTCTGCTCCAACAGTTCTCTTTTGTCAACATTCATTTGCTTGGTTCTAATCTGAATTATTGGAAAATTATGCAAGTGGAGAAAAGCATGGCATATGGGATAGTGCTTGGAATATGATAACCCATTTTTCTCTATGGCCATATTAGTTTTTGTGAGCTTGAGACTCTCAAGTTCATTTTTGAAGGGAATGATCAAACAAACTGACTGCTTTGCAACAGCACTGGAGTTGAGATTTGAGCCTGTGCTGTCCCCATTTCATCTGTATATCTATTAGAGGATGCAAATTTTCATAATTTCTTCGATGTTTGTAGATTGAAATTGAACTTGAAACCTCTTTGGGAAGCTTTTGAAAAAAGTTTCCATGACTTGCTCTAATGTGTGCTTCAGATTAAAGGATGACTTCCCCAAAAAAGAAGAAGAGAACAGTCAAAGTGATCATAAATTCTTGAACTGCACTATTGTTGCATTATACTTTGATTACTTTCTTGGTTGGTTAGTTGAGCTAATTAGTTGCTGTTTCACCCGGGTTTCTTACATAGGGAAAGATATTAAGAAGATTTAATTGTATATTATTCACCATGTTGGTGGATTTCTTTAATTAATTTCTGCTGTGTCTTCTAGGTCTGTTAACTTCAAATTTGTTCCTGAGCCAATTTTTGTGTCAAAAGGATTTGCACTTTCTTTGCTGGTTGCTCATCTGATGTTACTTACTGCCTTCGCTCATTACCGGTGGTGCAAGTAAGTTGTTCAAGCTCACATTCTTCTTTTCTCTCATTGGTTGACATGCCCTATCAAGATAGAAAGAAGTGCCGTTCCCTATTCCAAATGGAATTTAAATTCTAGACCGTCATATGGTACTTTCTATTCTGCACAGCAGTAGTCACATGGAACAAGTATTAACAAGACCAGCCATTCATCTCTTAGCTTCTCATAGTTGTGGATTCAGAAAGGGTATTTGTGCTGCTTGCAGGCACGAAGGAGGACTCCTGAATTTCTTGCGCTCTGTTTTTGAGTCTCTAAAGCTAAGATTTGCTCTTATAAGCTCACATTCTCTTCCCAATTCTCATGGTGGCAGTTCACGCTTCAGGATTCTCAGGAAAGAATGTAAAGCCTGAAATAGATAACAGAATCTTTCATTTATCTATCCTCTCTCTAACTTTCTTCTTTTGCTTTATGTTCTCCTTCGCTTGATACTGGATCTTTGAATATGATGCATGCCAGATATCGTGTCAACTATGTTTGCTGGAAACTTTATTGGTATTGTATGTGCTAGGTCGCTGCACTACCAGTTTTATTCATGGTAATTGAGCTTACTTTGCAGAAAAAACTTTGCCAGTTGATCAGTATCTGTGGATTTTTTTTTTAGTTGATACTGTGATAGCTATCTTGATTCAATCAAACTTTATTTTTAAGTGATAAACATTATGACTCTGGGCACAGGTACTTCTACAGTCTTCCTTATTTACTGTGGAGAACGCCTTTTCCAGCAATATTGCGGTATGCATCAGTAGTTATGCTTTTGTGTATAATATGAATCCGAGTGCAGTGATAAAACTTGAGCCCTATTTCTTTTCCTGTCTTGCAGTATTACACTGTTCTTAGGCGTAGAGTTGTGCTGGAATATCTACCCTTCAAACTCTTACTCTTCGCTTACGCTTCTTGGTCTCCACTTGCTCATATTGTGGGGCATTTGGCAGGCTCCACCAGAATATCCTTATGCAGATGACAAATCATCTATGCAGGATAAAGATGAATGAACTGTTTTTACTTAACTACTTCTTGATCATCTTCTTCATGTATTGTAGTTTTTTCCTTTTCTCATTTTCCCCTTGGCTTCTCCTGTTCCTATCGTAGGATTTGGTCTTGTGATGTTGCGTGGATAAACTTAAAAGAAGCTGCCATGAGAAGTGTTAACTTCATATGCTGCATATTTTCAGTTTGAAATTAGAGGCAACCTCGGGGAAGTTTTGGTTTCATGGAATAGAGAGTCGAGCTTGTTGTCTCTTTTTTACCTGTTGAGATTTTGGCCTCCTCTATTTGGAGAAAATGGAATGGAAGAGCTACGTCCCTTTCACCTATTTGTCCAAATGAAGTACTGGAAAACAAGGATCTGGTAAGAGAGCCTCCGTGGAAATCTTCTATCCGAACAAAAGGTTAGATGGGTCGCTCCACCCGGGACTCGTACTTGATCAAGCATATTCCTAAACACAAGCGGTGTACACTTTGATTCGTTCAATGGGAGAGGCAAAACACAAATTTAGAGAGGAAATGACGAGAAATACAAACCCGAGCTAATATGAATAAAATTTTTTCCTATTCGTCGGGCCATCTTATATTTAAAATTTTATTTGGCTTTAAATTAATTTACATTCAAGTATGATTTGCCGACCCTCATAGTTAGGGCCTTGGAGCAGATTAGATCAGGAGAAGAGTGCAGAGACGAGAGCAAAGGTGATAGTGGGGATGATCGAAGCTTCCATTTCCACTATAGGCCCATCTTCCTTTACCGACCCCTCAAAGGGGAGAGCACGACGAGCACGCCCATCCCTGTAAAGTGAGCTGGGGAAAAAGGCAAGGATCAATCTATATTTTCTTTTTTCCTGCACTGAATCATCAGGGAATCAATAACCAAACAGGTCGACCTACCGAGAAGCAGAAGTTTCCGAGCCGTGGATCATACTCGAACCTGAACTCTTACCCTTACTTCGAGGTAGAAGTATTGACTCGACTAACCCCATGTTGGCCCGTCTTTAGCACTCCGACAAATTGTTGAGAGCCGATAGCCTCGGCGGATTGTGGTGGTCCTGTCATCACGGGCCCTCGACCGCACTTCTCGCATTAACCCGACATCTGTTAGTTTATTAGTGCTGTACTTAATTAGCGCAGTGGGCCACATCACTTTTCGGTTTAATTCTTCTTGCACTCCTGATTGAGCGTGGACCGCTCATTTCGAGGGATCCGAGACGGTTGACAACAAAAGTCAAGCAAGGCGGACGCAGCATGTGATGAACACAGATTTCACTCCGAGCCAATAATTCCCATGTAATCGTGGAAGAGTTTCAAATTATTAATATAATCTATCTATTATGTATTACCAATTTATCAATAGATTATGGATAAAACTGCAATGGCTTTGACTTTAAATGCAGTTATATGCATCAACAAAGTTTTGATTCTAACTGAATAAAAAAATATATGTATATATATTTGCGTGTGTGTGGAAGACATGAGCGGTCAAGCTGCGCATCTAAGACTGATTCGCCTGCTCTGACTGACTGAACGCCATCACCCTCACCCATTAATTCCCCTCTCCTCCTCCTCCCCGTCTTCCTCAAGCTAGCTGACCAACCGACCAAATCTCCAGTTCTCTCTCTCCCTAATTCCCGCGGAGCTATTGACCGTGGACTGAGATAATGGAAGTCGTCCACCACTCCTCCGCCTTCCTCCTCCCTCCGGACGCCGCCGACCACCGCCCGTCCCTCTCCTACGCCCTTGTCGTCCTCAACCAGCGCCTCCCCCGCTTCACTCCTCTGCTCTGGCAGCACGGTACGCTTCGCTCTCCCCCGCACCCCTCTCCCTCTTCTCCTCCTCCTCCTCATCCCGATCTCTCTCGATCACGGACCGTCTCGGCCCGATCCCCGCGTGGTATGTACTGGTCCGTGACTTGTGTGTTGCTGCTGTTTGTTTAGAGCAGCACAGCTGCGGCTCTGTGCTGACGGAGGAGCGAACCGAGTGTTTGACGAAATGCCTGCTCTGTTTCCTGACGAAGATGTTGCTGTCATCAGAAACCGGTTAGTTGATTTAGCTGTGATCCGTGGAAGTTTGTGTTGCTAGAAGAGTAAACAGCTTCTAGTCTCTGTAGGAGTGTTCTGAATCGTCTGTGTCTTACGCGGCTGGTTTAATCACAGCTGTTTCTATGATTCTTTGCCTCTCATATCTGTTCCTTTTATGAACACGGTACAAATGGTAGCGAACTGAAGATTGCTTCTTTGCCCCCCCCCCCCCCCCCCCCCCCAAGCTCTCCGTCAAAGTATTTTAAGAGTAGTTCCTTTTATTGCGATCTTTTGAGATGATGAGAGCTGAAGGATTGAGACGAGATGAATAAATATGGGAATTTCATGTTCCGGAGGAGTAATCTAGTGAAAACATAACGTTACATAAACCTCAAATCAACTCTATGGTTCCTTGGTCTCTTAGAATGAATGAATTTTGCTCTTGATCGTGATTTATCATTACTTTGTTCTAGTTCCAAAAATGATTTGGATTTGATTTTCCCCTGCTGAGTGCTAACAAGGAGGATCAGCTATCTGCTATTTTAGTAAAGTTATTGTGGTAATATACTTTTATATCATCAGCGATAATCATGTGAGATGGTATCGCACTGCTCAGGCTATGATTCTGGAAGTTGTAGTTGAGTGGTTGTTCTACTTAGTAGATATGTGCAGTTTTGCTGTTAGGACATCTTCTTGTGAAGGCTTTGTCTCAGAAAGGTGATAGTAGACCGTGCTGAATTAACCTTCAGTTGACTTCCAGATACAAACCAGATGTTATCAAAGGAGACATGGACTCCATTAGATCTGATGTGTTGGATTTTTACATCAAACTGGTATTTTTCCTTCTTTTTGACCCCAACTGATTATATTGAATTTTTCTTTATAAAGGAACAGCATCGTCTGTAATTTCATCCGTCATTGGATGTTTACAGTTACTTGCTGAGTAGCTTGAACCTTTTCAAACTAATTCATCCTTGTTTTAACAATAATACTGCCTCAACTTTATTCTGATGCTGTTGCTACATCCTTCTTCTCTATTAAGCATAAATGCAATTCCATCACTGGGTTCTGTTCTTTCATTCTTGCCATTGGTGCAGGGAACTAAAGTTGTAGATGAGTCTCATGATCAGGACACTACAGATTTGCATAAATGCATTTCATTCATTCATGATGTCACCCCTGACCTAGATAAATCTAAGGTGAGTTTCATCATCTGAAAATCTTCTATATGCTGGAAGCTCTACCGTCATTTCTGATCTAAAGTCCTCATGAATCATCGGCAGTTGTGTATCTTAGTTGCGGGAGCACTTGGTGGACGATTTGATCATGAAGTTGGAAATATTAATGTTCTTTGCCGCTTCAAGGACACGAGGATAATCCTTATATCAGATGATTGCCTTATTCATCTACTTCCAGAAGGCCAAAATCACGAGATTCACGTATTGTCATCTGTTGTGGGTCCACACTGTGGTCTCATTCCAATTGGGATGCCATCTAAGAGTACCACAACAACTGGTCTCCAGTGGAATCTCAGTAAGTGTTCTTTTCTTTCTGATGAGCTAGATTGAAATGTCATTACCATGGCAACAAAGATATTTGCCAGACCTTACTCATATCCACAAGTCAAGAATATGAAGGAGATGGATCTGAATGAATATTGTCAGACCAGTATGTTTTGCCTTTTATGGTAAAATTATTTCTTCTTATTGCTTTTCTCCAATAAATCATCATTGGACCGGCTGAAACTCAACGCCATAGGTCTTGAATGAGTTCTCATTCATGGATGTCATGCACTTTTGTTGACAATCTGTTGAGGTAGCTTTCATCAGCATTGATCAGTAAATCTCATTTCTTGTCTGACTGTTGGATGATCTTTCCAAGTAGAGTAACAGTGTTGGTGCAGACCGTATGTGCTTGACCTAAGTCCATTGTGCTGCTTATCACAGATGGAATGGAGATGAAGTTTGGAGGTTTAATTAGTACATCAAATATTGCAAAAGATGAGACAGTAACTGTGCATTCTGATTCGGATCTTCTTTGGACCATATCGATCAAAAAGCCCCAAGAAAGGTTGCGGTAAGCACATCTTGCAGAAGCTACCAACTCTTATAATTATCATCAATCCACTCTAGAAGATAAACGTGGATCTTGATTGTATCTCCTCTGTCCATATTGGATCCATTATTGATTCTATACTATTCTATTGGTATTGAATGATTGAGTAACAATAATGCATTATCTATTAGCCTCAATCTGTCATGCGTTATCAAATATTGTACCGGTTCCTCCCATGTTTGCTAAGTTCTATCATGTAATGGTCTCACAACTTTTGCTTGCAAACCCAATAGAACTCGTCTGGTTTTCTCCTTTTCAATCAGAGATGTTTCTTTTTAGTGAAGCATCTGATCTTACGATGGGGGACTATTAGACATATTCATATATTTGTATGTGTATGTGCGTGCGCATGTGCGTGTGCGCGACAATGCCAAAAATAAAAACAAACTGCTTGAGAGAATTAACACACACACACACACACACACACACATGGGAGAACAACTTCCCATCAATTCAAGAGAGAGGGGCTAAAAGGATCAACCTGGGCATTGTTGAGGGCAAAAATGGCCATTAATGAGAGACTCCGCTTCTTCTCTAATGCCCTCCACCCGAGACCGATAAGGGAAGTCTCTCCTTCTGCACCTCGTCAAGATCTTCTTGAGCTTCTTGAGGCCGACCCCGGGGAGTCCCCGCTGGTCTTGGCCCTGCATGAGCTCCTGGTACTTCTTGCAGGAACTTCATGTTGAATTTTAATTTGACAATATATGGTCCAACAATATATTATTGATCATGTGTCTCTGCTATCCAATCGGTCAACCCAATTAAGTGATCTAATTAAGTTTATAAAATAGGGTTGAACAGACAATCTGTAAGGTGTAGGGATCAATATGCAGAAACCATAAAGTGATTTCTGATTTCTATGATGGGTGAAATTAGAAATTAATAAACTGAAGGCACTTATGTGCAATTTGCGGTTGTGGTCCCTGGGACATACGATATTATCGGCTCTTTTGATATCCCATTAGTCAACGAGAGTCAGAGTGAATCCCACATCCTCTGAAAGATTTTTCGTATAGTCCTAAAAGATCCATATCCGGTCAATCACACGAGCCTTACCTATGGATTCAGGTACGCTTCCGTTTATGTTTAAGCATTCTCTTTGATTTCAACACGTATGATCTTGAGGTAATTTGGATTAGGATAAATTCCAACAATTGGTATCAGAGCTTTTGCGTGTTTGGATCATTGAGAATTTTAGTTTGATGTGATTGACTGATTTGGAAATTTTCGGATCACTGTTCATAGAAAAAAAAAAAAAAATTTTTTCCGTCGGTGGTGTTCTGGCGGGCTTCACCGCCACCAACCAGCCGCTGGTTGGCTGCAGGGTGGGGCCTCCATGCCACCAGCCGGCCGAGGCTTCACCGCCACCACCCGCCGGCTACCGTATATTCCCCTCCCGGCCAATCGACGAAGCTCCTCGGTCCAACCTCCGTTAGAGTCGCCATACCGCGGCCGAATGCAGCGGCTGAAATCGGCGGCTCGTGTCGCAGGAGGAGGGACGGGGCGTCGTCTGCGGGCCGAGGCTGCGGCCAATCGCCGAACCGGGGCGGTAGATAGTTGTCTGTGGGCCGTGGTTGCGGCCAATCGCCGGTAGACAGTTGTCTGTGGGTCGTGGCTGCGGCCAATCGCCGGTCGACAGTTGTCTGTGGGTCGAGGCGGCAGCCCACATGGCCGGAGACGTGAAGGAGCGGTTGCCGATCTCGACGGCCGACGTCCTCGGTGATCATCCGTTAGCGATAATTAGTGGCTAAGATCGCGGGATTCGGTTGAAACGGATGAAATCGTGCGGCGGCATTAGGGTTTCGGCGAAGAAGATGAACAGTAACCGGTCTGCATGTTGGGCCGGTTCGGTCCAATTTGGACCGGCCCGATGCAAATTTGGCCTGTCCGTACGGTTTGGATAGAAATTGCCGGTTTGGGACCGGTCCGATGCAAATTGGGCTGGCTCACACTGTTTGGATTGAAATTGGGCTGGTTCGAGACTGATTCAGGACTGGTTTGAATGGTTCCCTCATGTTTAGTTGATTTCTTTACCAATTTTACTCCGATTTGAACTAATTCAAGAAAATTATAGTAAAATTAAGACCAATTCAGAACGGTTCAGACCTACTACAACCTGGTTTATACCACTTAGGGTCTGATTTAGCGGGTTTAAGCCTATTTTAGTCCATCAAAAGTTAAATCACTACCAATTAAGTTTGGTTTAGGCTTTTAAACTCGATTTTTGGATGTTGAATGAAATAATGGCATTTTTTTTATGTCTAATATTCAAGAATGAGTTAATTGAAGCAGCATCTCGCCAAAGTGAGCTCTCCTGTGTAGATTGATTTATTCAAGAATGTATAAGATGTTTGCATGTTTGAAATTTCATGCGGGCAGTGGATCGGCCCAAAGGAAGGACACTGTTTGGCCGAGTTTCAAATATGCCTGCGGTAATAAGTGCGTGATAATCGTTGGGTTTTCCATGTGAACATGAGTCGGCCCAAAGGAAGGCTCATTGTTTGACCGGATTGATTGTCAGTGTTTGATTACTGCATCGAGAGTACCGCTTACAAGTTGATTATTTTGTCCAAAGATGAAATATTAATGTTGTGCTTGGTATCTCATGATGGGATAGACTGTTATTTCATTCACTATTCATGCACATGTGTGCTGATATATTTCCCATTTGTTATTTGTTCTTTGTTCAGCTAATACTTCTGCTACATCGATTTCTGCCACTATTAATTCAATCCCTGTGCTAACTGGCACAAATTTTAAAGTCTGGAAAGAGAACATTATGATAGTTCTCGGTTGCATGGATCTGGACTTGGCCCTTCGGACTGAACGACCACCTGCTCTTACAGTTAACAGTTCCGTTGAGGCTAAACGGGATTTTGAGCGGTGGGATCGTTCAAATAGGTTGAGTCTTATGATCATGAAGCGTGCAATTCCAGAGACCTTTAGGGGCGATACCTCTGATGAGGAAGATGCCAAATCATTCCTAGATGCCATAGAAAAGCGTTTTGAGAAAAACGAAAAGGCTGAGACAAGCACGCTTTTAGCAAAGCTTATCTCAATGAGGTACACTGGCAACAGGAACATTCGTGAGTACATCATGGAGATGTCTAACATTGCTTCAAAACTAAATGCACTTAAATTAGAGCTGTCCGAAGACTTGCTTGTGCATTTAGTTTTGATCTCTCTGCCTGCACAATACAGTCAGTTTCAAGTTAGTTATAACTGTCAAAAGGAGAAATGGAGTCTCAATGAGCTCATTTCTCACTGTGTGCAAGAGGAAGAGAGATTGAAGCATGAAAAGGCAGAAAGTGCTCACATGGCATTGACCTCTAAGAGTAAAAATAAGGGCAAAGGCAAGAAAAGGCCCATGAGTAAGGAAGCTGCGAGTGTTCCAGATAAGGTTAAGAAGCAAAAGCAACAAGATCAAGTTACTACTTGTTTCTTTTGCAAGAAAGATGGACACTTAAAGAAGGATTGTACCAAATATCACGCATGGCGTGCAAAGAAAGGTACATCTCACGCTTTGGTTTGTTCTGAGGTTAATTTGACCTCTGTACCTGCACACACTTGGTGGTTAGATTCTGGTGCTACTACTCACATAAGTGTGTCTATGCAGGGTTGCCTGAATTGCCGAAAGCCAAATGATGCTGAAAGATTCATCTATGTGGGCGATGGCAAGTCAGTTATGGTTGAAGCAATAGGCAAATTTAGGTTATTGTTAAAGACTGGATATTATTTGGATTTGGAGGAGACTTATGTTGTGCCGTCTTTTAGACGGAATTTGGTTTCTATTTCCCAATTGGACAAATTCGGTTATTATTGCTCTTTTGGGAATTCTTAATTTCAACTTCTCCTTAATTCAAATGTAATTGCTACCGGTTCTTTATCCCTTCATGATAACCTTTATTTGCTTAATTCAATTGCTTCATATGGAGAAACCTTGCATGCGGATTCACGCGGTACAAAGCGAGAATTAACTAATGAGAGTTCTGCGAAGTTATGGCACAAGCGTTTAGGTCATATTTCGAAACAACGAATTGAAAGGCTTGTGTCAGATGGAATTCTTAATTCTCTTGATTTTACAGACTATGAGGTCTGTGTTGAGTGTGTCAAGGGGAAACGAACAAACATTAGGAGATTAGGTGCCGATCGAAAGTTAGACGTCTTAGAACTTATTCATATTGATATTTGTGGACCATTCCATACGGCTACCCGGAATGGTCAACAATACTTTATCACGTTCATAGACGATTATTCTCGATATGGGGTACTTGTACCTTTTTAGTGAGAAATCTCAGGCCCTAAATGCATTCAAGAACTTTAAAGCTGAAGTTGAAACTCAACTTGGCAAGAAAGTTAAAGCCGTCAGATCTGATCGTGGTGGTGAATATTACGGTAGATATGACGGATCAGGTGAACAGCGTCAAGGACCTTTTGCCAAATTCCTAGAGGAATGTGGAATCGTCCCTCAGTACACCATGCCAGGAAGTCCTAACATGAATGGTGTTGCTGAAAGACAAAATAGAACACTCAAGGATATGGTAAGGAGTATGATTAGTCATTCTACTTTACCAGAATCACTCTGGGGAGAGGCATTAAAGACCGCAGCCTACATACTCAATAGAGTACCAACCAAAACAGTGTCCAAAACCCCTTATGAATTATGGACTGGGAAAAAGCCAAGTATTAAGCATTTTCGTATATGGGGATGTCCAGCAGAAGCTAGGCCTTATAGGCCAAGTGAAAAGAAACTGGAATCAAGAACGGTCACTTGTTATTTTGTTGGTTACTCTGAAAAATCCAGGGGTTACAAATTTTATGATCCCACTACTAGATTAATTCTTGAGACGGCAAATGCCCAATTATTTGAGGAAGTTGAGTTTGTGGGGGGAGATAAGGCTAGAGACATTGTTTTTGAAGAGAAATCAATTTCTCTTCCTACAGTCATTGCTTCTAATCAGGAGCAACATAACGATGTCATACAACTTTCTTTGCAACCTCAAGAGGTTGATCCAGAAGAACAAACTCAACAACCTCAAGAACATGTGCCATTAAGACGATCCACTAGAGAGAGGAGAAATGCAATTTCGGATGATTATATTGTATTCCTCCAGGAGAATGAAGTTGACATTGGAATGATGGAAGATGATCCGATCAACTTCTGTCATGCCATGCAGAGCACTAATTCTCCAAAGTGGATAGACGCTATGAATGAAGAGATGAATTCCATGAAGGACAATGACGTTTGGGATCTTGTCCCTTTGCCAAATGGTGCGAAACCCATTGGTTGCAAATGGATATTTAAAACCAAGAGGGATTCTGTGGGCAATGTGGAAAGATATAAGGCTCGTCTTGTTGCTAAGGGATTCACACAAAAGGAAGGCGTTGATTATAAAGAGACCTTCTCTCCGGTTTCTACAAAAGACTCTTTGAGGGTCATTATGGCACTTGTAGCTCATTACAACCTCGAGCTACATCAGATGGATGTAAAGACGGCGTTTCTCAATGGTGACATTGATGAGACGATTTATATGGTGCAACCAAAAAACTTTGTGGTTGGTGACCCAAAGAAAATGATTTGCAAGTTAAAGAGATCCATCTATGGGCTAAAGCAAGCATCTCGATAATGGTATTACAAATTTCATCAAATTATTCTCTCATTTGGTTTTGAGATAAATGCAGTTGATGAATGTATATACCATAAGTTCAGTGGGAGTAAATATATATTTTTGGTTTTATATGTCGATGACATATTACTTGCATGTAACGATATAGGCTTATTGCACGAAACCAAGAGATTTCTATCACAGAAGTTTGAGATGAAAGATCTTGGGGACGCCTCTTTTGTCTTAGGGATCCAAATTCATCGAGATCGCTCTCGAGGAATTCTTGGATTATCGCAAAAGAGCTATATTGAAAAGGTGCTAACTAGATTTGGCATGAATGATTGCAAGCCTCTTGATACCCCTGTTTCTAAGGCAGATAAATTCAGTCTTAATCAATGCCCCAAAAATGAATTTGAGCGTAAGGAAATGCATAATATTCCCTATGCATCTGCTGTTGGGAGTTTAATGTATGCTCAAGTTTGTACGCGGCCGGACATTGCGTACATTGTTGGGATGTTATGCAGATATTTGAATGATCCTGGTAAGGAACACTGGAAAGCAGTCAAACGGGTTTTGCGGTATTTACAAAGGACAAAACATTACATGCTCACATATACGAAATCAGATCAGTTGGAGATCGTTGGATATTCTGATTCTGATTTTGCCGGATGCCAAGACAGTTGCAGATCTACATCAGGATATGTTTATCTGTTGGCTGGAGGAGCTGTCTCCTGGAAAAGTACTAAGCAGACACTTGTAGCCGCTTCAACTATGGAGGCAGAATTCGTAGCTTGCTACGAGGCATCTAATCATGGGATATGGCTGCGGAATTTTGTCACAAGACTGCGAATTGTTGATGGAATAAAAAGACCACTAAAGATATTCTGTGACAATAAGTCAGCAGTAATGTATTCCCATAACAACAGGAGCTCTTCGAAGTCAAAGTACATTGACATCAAGTTCCTGGTTGTTAAAGATAGGATTCAGAGTACTCAGTTGTCTATTGAACATATTGGTACAACTTCCATGATTGCGGATCCGCTCACTAAGGCTTTATCACCCATGGTCTTTCATGAGCACACTGCTCATATGGGTGTAATATCATACTATGATGCTGAGGTGTAGTGGGAGTTTGTACAATGACTATATTAGTTTATGATGACTATTTTGAATTATTTTCTGCAGAAATAAAGTTTTCAGTTCATTTGCACTCTGAATCTAGCTTATGACTTAAAGTTGATCTCCATAAAGTTTGAGGAGGACCAGTTGGAAATAGCCATGTTTAGATCACATTACATGTAATTTCCATGCTGCATACCTGCACTTGATCTATGTCGTTGGGTGTGTTGACATACGTGATCATTGATGGTTCTAGTCACAATAAATGGGATGAAGAACGCTTTGGTTCTATGTTGATACATTCAATGGACGAGATTGTTGAGATTGTTGATATGGATAGCATTTTTGAGCTCAATAAAGTATTTTGGTGATACATGACATATGGGATATATTTGTTGGCCCAAGTGGGAGATTGTTGAATTTTAATTTGACAATATATGGTCCAACAATATATTATTGATCATGTGTCTCTGCTATCCAATCGGTCAACCTAATTAAGTGATCTAATTAAGTTTATAAAATAAGGTTGAACAGACAATCTGTAAGGTGTAGGGATCAATATGCAGAAACCATAAAGTGATTTCTGATTTCTATGATGGGTGAAATTAGAAATTAATAAACTGAAGGCACTTATGTGCAATTTGTGGTTATGGTCCCTAGGACATACGATATTATCGGCTCTTTTGATATCCCATTAGTCAACGAGAGTCAGAGTGAATCCCACATCCTCTGAAAGATTTTTCATATAGTCCTAGAAAATTCATATCCGGTCAATCACACGAGCCTTACCTATGGATTCAGGTACGCTTCCGTTTATGTTTAAGCATTCTCTTTGATTTCAACACGTATGATCTTGAGGTAATTTGGATTAGGATAAATTCCAACACTTCATCCTCAAAACCAATTTCCAAGATTCCTTTTCCCTTCCCCTTCCGACTCGATAAGATTCAACACAATCAAAACCTAAGATCGGGACTTCAAAACCCAGGTATATAAAGTATGTAGACGAGAACAACTGTACGGGACCGACGAGATTGCTCATTCCTTAAGGGTTGAGCTTTGGACGGCGCCACGGAGGATTTTGTTATTCTTGGAGAATGAGGGTGTTCATGGCATTTCATTGTTCGACAGCAATCGTCAAGATTTCAATCTGTCGGGAATTTCTCGTCCAGAGAAGAAGCCGTTCGCGGCGGTGACGTCAGGGGCCCCTTCACATTTCCCCCTTTCTTCATTTTCATTCCTTGGCAAACCGTTTAATACCGCTGGAGGCCTGCGGCACCACAAACATCGGACGACACGACACGGTCAACCCTAGACACAGGTGTCCGATGTCTTCCCATCCTAGTACAGTACAATATCGTAGACAAGTAGTACAGTTCTTTGTCTAGATCGACTCGCCAATACATAAGCTAGTGAGAGAAGGGCGAGAAGGTGAGAGGAGACAGAGAGTATATGGGGATGAGAGAAGGACCGAGGGATTGGGCTCCTAACAGCTGTGCGGGCATACAGAATTTTATCTGAGTAGGAATTCACTGACAGATTCTTCGGAGATTGACAGATTGTTCCGTGAAGGTAGGGATGGCGATGGGGAGTGGAGAGTCCGAACGACTAAGAGTAGGCCAGTTGTTTGGTCGACTGCAATGGCATCAGAACATTCTTTCTGACTGCAATGGCTTCGGGCTCGTCATCCCTAGTCGGGCCAGCCTAGGTGGCGTCCACAACAGAAACAAACACAACCTGAGTTTAAGGAACGAAGAAACCCAGGAATTTCTATCAAGACAGGGATAGAGTTACGGGTGCAGAGAGAATTTAAATAGCAACTTTATGGGAACAGTAGTGAGCGACCGATCATCCCTTCTAAATCTTCTGAAACCTGGCACGCACGCTCTCACAGCTCGATCAGCCAACCTGAACGAGACAAAGCCAAGCTTTAGCGAGTGCACCCAGACGATGGTATTATTCTTAATAAAGCAACTGCTCCTAGCGATCATCCGTCAGTACCTGCTGCTTGAGAGATGGAGGTGAGTTGATATTCCGATGGTGTATTAATTGGGTTCCCGTGCCGTCTGTCTGTCCGCTTTTCCAATAGAACAACAACATAAACTATATCCAACAACTTGGGACTCCGAGCATCTGATCTTGGTGTGTTTTATCAACGATTGGTGGGTCACTCGTTTACTTATTGCCAGAGAATCGAGTTATTCGCCGACTCCAAGTACTTCGCCCCTACTTAAGCATCATCACTGGCAGAGACAATTGGACATGGCTATGCAAGCTTTTCTTTGCCATTATAACATACTTATATACTCGGCGTTGAGCTGATGAATGAATTGCAATGTGCGCCAACAACATTTTGCCGTTGGTTATGTTACCAGTTACCCTTAAAAATCTTCTGATTTGGTTTGGACCATCCATTTCCTGCTTCCCTGCAATATTGCTGACTCATGTATTTGCTGAATTTGACGCCCACTACTCCATGGAATAAGAACCATACTGACATGCATCATAACACATCAGAAAACACAGAACAGCTTACAGACATTCTCAATTCATGCACTAACTAGAGCTTCAAACTGGTGGAACAACGTAATCTCCTCCTCCATCTGATTTCTATTCTCGCATAGCTGACAGCTGAGTTATGAGAAGCTAACTTTTCAAGCGAGCATTTTGGGTTGCAGTATACGACGTTAATTGAATCAACATCGACGGAGCTTTCCAGGGATATGATGAACTTGAGAATCCGTTTAATTGGAGTTTAATCATCAACGGCCATGGATGTTAGTCCAATCAAATTCATAACAGACGGAGGAGTATCATTTCAAGATAGAGGGTTTGTTTGTTTCGTCTCTGGGTGTATGTGTCGTATCCTGTTGACATCGGCCCACGTAATGTATGTCTGCAAGTGTTTGGATCGTTGTTCTATATATATATATATATATATATATAATATGCCTTATATGATCTCCGAATTCTTTCTCCGGGTACAAGTTCCACATTTTGCGGAAGGCACAGTGGATCATCTGCTTCTCCACAGCTTCCGTTTTCACTAGGCTAACCGCAGCACATGTGTCGGAAGATTCATGGCGGTTCCCGCCAAAACCGCTCCTTCTCACCCTCCGCTCTTCTGTGCGGTTCATGTCCGTCCAGAAGTTAGCTAGCAAGAGAGTAATGACCCGAGTTTTCCTCCCCTCCCCACATTACAAATCTCAAGCAGCTCCTCAATACCTCCGCATTCTCCAGACTCTTCCACGGCAAGCTAGAGTTCGAAAGGGTGAGTCCAGGCCAGAATTAACTGAAGGTGTGAGTTTCTGACAATGGCGAGCGCCGGCCCGAATAAGCCAGTGATGCTGGTGGGGATCGATGACAGCGAGCACAGCAAGTACGCACTCGAGTGGACCCTCGACAACTTCTTCAAACCTTCCGGCTCCAATCCGCCCTACAAGCTCATCGTCGTCCATGCCAGGCCCACTGTGACATCGGCAGTTGGTTTCGCCGGAGCCGGTAATAAATGCTGCCAGACCTTGCTCTGATCTCGAATTCGGCAATACTTGCCGAACAAAAAACTCTACTGCATATAGTCAGTCCTATGAGATTATTTTGCACGATATCTCCTTTCTTTCGAAATGAATCTCTTTCTGTGCCCATCATCACACATTAAGACCTAGTGATCTGCTTCTCCTTTGGGTATTTAATCGTAACGCAGGAGCTGCCGAGGTTTTTCCCTACGTGGAAAACGATCTGAAGAGGCAAGCTACGAGGGTCTCAGAGAAGACTAAGGAAATCTGCTCCAGCAAATCGGTAACCATCTCTCTCTCGATGTCAACTGATTTTTCATCGGTTGAGCGGTATTCGAAATATCAAACCGTGATTCCAAAAGTATAATGGAACTCGTTGCTTTCTTACTCGCTTTCATAGATTCCTCAGTTTGACTTAATGGGCTCCTTCATTAATGGGTCACAGGTCAAAAGTTATGATCCATAAATTAGGATCACATATCATAAGTCCAATCCGATCCGAAAGGAGATCAATTCCCCTTTCACATTACCAATATTTTTCCAATATGGAGAACTGGTTCAAAATCAAATCAGGGCAGTTCCTATTCAGTTCTATGAGCTGGTGTTGAAGCTGTGCCGTAACCTTCGTGTTTTTCAGGTCCCGGATGTCGTAGTCGAAGTAGTGGAGGGCGACGGCAGGAACGTTCTCTGTGATGCGGTCGACAAGCACCACGCTTCAATTCTGGTCGTTGGCAACCACGGCTATGGAGCCATAAAGAGGTAGGTAAACCATGAATTAGGACTGAACTCCCCATTGACCTCTCAGATTGCATCAGTCATCTTGAGTTTTGAACGCCGGTTTGGCTCTCGCAGGGCCGTCTTAGGCAGCGTGAGCGACTACTGCGCTCACTACGCTCATTGCTCGGTGTTGATCGTGAAGAAGCCGAAAACCAAGCATTGAAACCCTCTCGTGACGTCTCTCAGCATCGGTCGAATTTATGATATATATATATCTATATATGAAAACTAGTTATGTCTTTATAACTAAGTGTGCCTGTCAATCGATGTATGGCTGATGTCGTGCTTCTCCGACCGGAATAACCTGTTCGCTACGGATGGAGCTATGTAATCAATCCATGGATCTTACAGCCTGTTGTTTGCTTGTGATAAGATAATCCATGTGATTATGTTGGAGGCCCCGGATTAAGGTGCATTTAACTCGTTCATCACCATTGTATCATCGACTTCCTCAAAAATATGTCAAGGGCATCAACATTAACGGAGACAGAAGTTCACTCTCAAGAACAACAGAGTTAACCCTACGAGGGCATTTGGATCTGTCGGGAGTCTTGGAAGTTTCCTGAGATAATTCCTACATGCCACGTTTGAATCGGACGACTGACCATTGACTCCACGTGAAGTAGAGGACGGGGAAAAACTGAAGAGTCCTACGCGAGAATTCAATGGGGGCTGTCCCCTCTTCCTCAGCACTGGCTCGCCCACCAGTCCGTCCTCTTGACCTCTCCTCCCCTCCCCTCTTCCTGTCCTCTCTCTAATCCTTGAGGGTACCGCCCTCGAGTTCTTTGTCGGCTCGGGTTCCCAGCTCTCCGCCACAACAAAGATGGCAAATTCGATCTGAGATATATGCTATACGAATACGGTAGCATTATTGTGCTGTTGGATCGGAGATTTATCATTCTAACTACACTGTCCACCCTTAGCGAAGCGCTCTTACCCATACGAAAACAAAGGAAATGTCGATTTCCCTCCATGCAAGTGTATATGCCGACCTGGGGCATGCATCTTCCCCGTGCTTGCGGCTCGCCTCCGGAAGTTCATATTGGTCACCATCATCGTCAAAAACCAGCGGCATCAAAAACATCATCACCGCCGCTGCATCTCTTCATTTCGATGATCGAGTAGAAATTAACTGCCGTTAACTTAACAGATAATTAACAAAAATGTCTCCAAGTCGATTGGATCCCTCCTGCAACTGTAGGACACTGTTCGAGCTGATGCTAACCTTCCCAGGCAATCAATCCCACGAGACGAGACGAGACGAGACGGACATTGTTTGAGTACTTGTCGCGTAGAATTTGACCACTCCACTGCAAACTGAGCAAACAGCTGCCAGATTGCCCCATATTTTGCACCCAAGTGAAGCATGTTAATACGAGCTTCAAACGGAAGGTGAACGTGAAAAACCCTCTATCGCAGCAAAAGGGATCTTCTCTTTCGTCCTGGAAAACTTTGTGCTATAATAATGTGTATCTATCTGTCAACTGTTTCGGAAAATAAGGTAATGAGTCCAGTGTCAAGTTCATCTCTTGTATCATTATGCTCGAGAATCGAGAGTCTCTCCCCTACTGTAGGTATTGATCGATACACGCTATCTTCATCATGTTAACTGTGGATGTTGCTGCGGCCTGGGCCGGGCTCGGAAGCATGGCATCGGAGATGTGTAATGGTCGTTCAGGATGACGAGCCGTTTTTGGGGCTGGTGTCCGAATTATCCGATGCAGAGAATCTGAATGATCTGATCGTGATCGTGATCGTGATCGTGTACACAACATGAGTTGGAATTTCTCCATGATCGGATTTGAGGAAGAAATTCTCCACCAGGCAGGCAAACTGGAGGTGGAAAGGGCATATGATAAGCCGGCCGCTGCGTCTGGGCAAAACTTTTGAGACCTACCCGGTTGAAGGAAAGCCGAATTTTGACCAACCACCACGCAGGAAACAGTCACGTCCGATCCACGCGCGCGTTTGGAGATGCTGAGTGGACCGAGTCACGTGCCCGACTCAAGCTTCGGCTTAAAGGGATGCGTATTCCAGTCACGGATGCTTCCTCACGCTGATTCCTTCGGATCATAAGAGAATTGCCTGACATCATTTTTGGCCCGTCCGGTCAGTCAAGAAGGGTGTATAGAGGACAGTTGACGGCCAGAAAAACACTGGAAAGTGGAAGACAACTGACAAAGATGTACAGAATTTATGGTAGTCCCAAATATTTGCCTAAAGAAATAATGATATTATTATTATTAAAAAAGAGAACCTTTTGGAAGATCAAGTCACGTTACAGGCCATTGACAGCGCAACTGTCTCTCCGACAGCCACACAGGCAGGCAGATGTATCCATCGTCTACATGTATTTCCAGGAAATCATCACATTCCACATTCAACTTCAAATGATTCATCGGAGTGGGTAACCCTGTTGTGGCCTCTGCGGTTTTCCAATAAACATTAGAGAAAAAGACAAGAGAGCTTGCTCCTACAGTCACTTCCAGATAAGCTAAAAGTAACCCATGGTAGCTATACAAGAGCCAAATGAAACCAGAGCTAACCGACCTAATCATCATCTAAGCAGCACTTTACCTGCCTCGTGTTTGAAACCAGATCAAGTGATCATTCTTGACAGGTGATGCTCAATCTTCAAACAGACAGATAATCACTCGGGCAATCTCATTAATCTCCAATATTGAGAACCTGCATCACCACCTAACCAAAATGGAGATTCGCCATTGATAGTTTCACCACTATAATAATCAAGTCCACCTCCCACCAGAAGATTGAGTCCCACAGAAAGCATGCTTGGAGCAGTATTCGTATGCTAAGCTTTTTCATCTCGCATTAAGATCAAATTCACCAGCTCCACGCCAATCGTCTTGCCCAGCTGTATCCCCATTGTCAGCCTCTTCATCATTCAGGAAATCCTCAGAGGGCTCCTTCTCGTCCCTCTGTCCATTGTTTGCCCACCCATTCATCATTTCCTCTGGAATCTTGTCTTGCTCCACCAACCCATGATTCAATGGAATATCGCCACCTTGTGATCCGTGGGCAGCCGCCCTTAATGGGCCTCGCTGTGACTCAGCCTGCATTGCCACAATTCGTGCCTGAGCCTCGCGGGCTTCTCTCCCGGCTCGTTCTCGTGACTCAATCTCGGCCTTCAGATCCATCATGGCTCGCCTTTCCTCTTGCAAAAGAGCCTGCTCGATCATCAATCTCTCCTCAGAGCGGAACTCTCCCGAGCCTCGCTTACGATTGATTATATTGAAGGCAAGAACCTGTTTTTCAAATGTGCTAGTGAACTCGGCAACTTTGGCGGCAATGTTGTGGTCCCACTGCTGAGATCGAGAAGGCATCTGCCCTGTTGTATCAGAATCGAGGATTCTATCGTCCTCCTCTGCCTCATAATCTGCTACCACATGATAAGGTAGCAACCTGTGCATTCATAAAAGGGAAATGAGAAGGCCTGAGAAGTCTAGAAACTCCGAATGCAATAAGGATAACTGCAGTCAACTACCACAAATACAATAATATAAAACAAGAGGGCAATGAAAAATATCTCCTGCATCAAGTGGAAAAACTTCTCTTTCAGTAGAAAAGTACGCAAATGGATGATCTGTAACACCTCTCTATCGATAATGTTCAGTGCATGCCCTAACAAGCATAGCAAAAGTATGGGACAAAGTATCCTCCACTACATGACATGCAATAAGTTAAATTTCTCGGCCTCAACAGCCTGGGTAGATGTGCTTTGCCAAAAAGACTTATAGCCTAGTCCATCCTAGCATCAAGAACTTAA
This sequence comes from Sonneratia alba, assembly GCA_900174645.1. Lineage (NCBI taxonomy): Eukaryota > Viridiplantae > Streptophyta > Magnoliopsida > Myrtales > Lythraceae > Sonneratia > Sonneratia alba. The sequence continues at coordinate 954,753 of FWPY01000047.1, forward strand.
GAAACATTCAGAACAAACCACTGAAGAGGAGGACTAGCATGTCATGTCTTGTTGCTTACCAAAAGCCATGTCTTCCTAAGAGACCACTGGAGAAAAGTAGCAAAATAAATGTTTTTTTTTTGGGACTAGAAAAGGTAGAAGTGACTTGCTAGGCTTTTTAACATTATATAATGGCCTAATGGGACAAAAGAAGGTGCATTGAAGGCTTAGCAGTCACGACCATGAACACTGGAAGGGGTTTCATCGCAAGAGAATAAACCGCAAGAAAAAAAAAAGTCAACTATCAATTCATTCAGAGGAAAAAAAACCCAGTTGCTTATCAACTGCAAATTCGCTACATCATCGATTCCAGTGTAAATGCTCTATTAAAAAATACGTTAAGCTCTTGATATTACATAAACAGAACTTCTTCACACATTTTTATATCTTTTTTTTCGGATTAAGAAGAGCAGAGTTTGAACCTATGTCAAGCGCTATATCCAAAAACACGTCAAGCTGTTTATATTACGTAAACTGCAAGATCTTCAATCATCCGACTATCGTTGGACATCAACACTAACTCATTAAGCTGCCAAAAACCAATTAGCCAATCAGGATACTGTTGCATTTCGACTCAAGAATGTGTGAAAGCATTCTCGCCCCAGAAAAACCTATTTTTCCTTCACATACAAACAACAAATGCTAGTCTGCATTTCTAAACGACTAGCAGAACAAGGTCGAAGAATGAAAGAAAACTTGAGCCCTGTCCCTATGCAAAATGAAATTAAGCAACTTTCCTTAAAGAAAACAAAGAACGCTTGAAACTGTACCTTCATCCAAAAAGGGGGGGGGGAATCTTCTCTTCTTGATATTTCGCTATGAAGAACATTACGAAAAAAAGGGCAAGAGAACTGAAGAATAGAGAGGCAACTCCTACCTTTCACAGGCATCTTCGAGGGAGGAGAAAGGACGCTTGAAGTCGGGATGGCAGACCTTCCACGCGTCCTGATAAGCCATCTGGAGCTCCATCCGGTTCTCGGGTCGGATGGCCTTCTGCTGCTGCTCTTGCTGCCGCTGCTGCTGCTGCTGCTGCTGCTCTTGCTGCCGCTGCTGCTGCTGCTGCTGCTGCTCTTGCTGTTGTCGAAGGTGCTTCTGTTGTTGAAGCTGCTGATGCTGCTGCAGCTGCTTCTGCTGCTGTTGTAGCTGCTGCTGGAGAGTGGAGGGTGAGGACTCCGCAACAAGGTTAGGGTTCTGCTGGGTGAGGCGCTGGGCGAGGCCGGGCGGCCGGAGATGTGCATCAATGTTGGACGGGAAGCGAGACATTGCAGCCGCTTGCTGCTGCTGCTTCTGCAGCTGTAGGAGCAGGAGCTGCCGCTGCTGCTGCTGTCGCTGCTGCTGCTGCTGTCGCTGCTGCTGCTGCTGCTGCTGCTGCTGTTGCTGCTGCTGCTGCTGTTGTTGTTGTTGTTGTTGCTGCTGCTGCTGCTGTTGCAGGATCATTTGCTGATGCTGTTGTTGCTGCTGGTGATGATGCTGCTGCTGCTGCGTTGAAGTTCTCGCGTCATCCATCTCCGTCCCTCTCTTTCCAAATTTAGGGTTTCAGATTTCTGTCACGGAATGCAGCAACGAGATCTCTGCGGATGCAATTTGACGGAGAGAGGAGAACGAACAGTTAGAAGATCTGTGGGGAATCAGCGGCTACATTCCCTGGTTCGGGACCTAGAATCCATAGGAGAAGAGAACCCGAGGAACAGAGCTGAATCCACCAATTGAGGTGAGAAGGAAAGGGAAGTATACAGGGGAGCCACCCACTTGTCGGGCTTTCTGCAAGCGCCGTAGCATCGGCCCATGGCGTTAGCGGGCCCAAACCGGCCCATATCCATCCCTTGCGTGTAGGTAAGCTCTACAGGTTGAAGGGAAAATGTTCTCATAATAACGCTCAGTAAATTATAAAATCCCGTATTTCTCATCATGGAAGGGGAAAAAAAAGAAGGAAAATCCTTAAAAGACACGTTAGATACAATTAGATAAATATCAGGAAATTTAAATCTTTACTTATATTTTAGTGGGCCTAAAAGTTGAGCTTTATAATTTATGGTTGGAAAAATGCTTGGCATTTTATTATGTATTGTGAAATTTCTTATAATATTATGAATTAAATAAATAATAAAAATTATTACAAAAATTTCAAGAAATATTCTAAAATACCACGACTGTCAATTTTTCGGTTAAATAATGACATTGTGCCGTGTGTATATATATATATATATATATATAACATGAACACTTGTGTCATTATTTATGCTGACTTGGCATCATAGAGATTCGGGTAAAAGGACAAATCATGATGACCACGCGAAGAAAGGAAGACAGAGAGCCTAAGCCTGAAGGATGGGGAGGAAGGGCACGAAAGAGAGAGTGAAGTACATATTATACATACATATAAATGATAATTAGCAAAAAGGTGAAATGAGCAGTGAAAATTCCCTGAAAAATTATTATATTTTTTTACAAAAGAAATATATAACTTTCAATATTTATTTTTTATATAAAATATTAAGAGTATTAATGATGTTAATATTTTCTATTAATCGCTGACCTAACACTTTTAGGTGCTACGTGCATTTCACAATAGCATATTATAAGAAGTATTATGTATAAAATATATATATCAAATAATCACCGGAACATTAGTGATTAAATAGAAAAATTAATGCAATTTGTAATGATAATATTTTATAAATAAACCGTTAAACACCATATGAATACTAAAGATTACGTAAAGTTTTGATAATATCAAAAAGAAAAGCGTAATTTTTCTAATATAAGGTAAAGTCACTACTAATAAATTGATATAATATTATAATTTGATAATAATTTATTATAAAAGTTTTTAATATATATATCATATTAATTTTAAATTCAACATAAAATATAAATATAATAACATAAAATATGTATATTATAATATTTTTTATCTTTTAAAATTTAAAATTAGTCGATTTTTCATCTATTTAATTGGGTTAGTCGATCTAACTGAAAATTGGCCGATTCAATTGAGACTGACTATATTTACAATTTAATTTGGTTAATTTTGAAAATCGGATCAGATGAGTGACCAATTTTCTGTCAAACCAACCGGCTTGATCTGGTTTTAAAAGCTTTGTTGCCAAAACTTCCTGCAATTAGCTCATTTTATGGTTATGGTGGAATTTGATATATACGATTTTAGTATATGGATCGGGGCTCAACTCGAAATTGAAAAGCTCGGAATTCGATGTTCTATCGAGTAGAGACAAAATTATCCTATCATATTCATTTTTCCTTTTTCTATAATTGAAAAACCTTTATATACATTTTATATTTATATATATTGAGATATGGAAAATAAAGAAAAAAATAAAGGGAAGGAAGAATTCACACAATAAGAATCAATGTTAGGTGAATGATAATACTACTATACAAGGGTCTCTTTTCTATTTATATATATAATTAAATTCATATATATTGCTCATAAACTTTAAAAGTTAGAATAATATTATAATATATGATATTTTAAAGTAAAATCTTATATTATTAACCGAATTATGAATTTGTAGGTCAATAAGACCAATTTATTTACGCTAAAATGAAGGTCCAAAGACAACCGAAAAAACTTCCAAAGAACAGCAACGGCAGTAATTCCACAATCAAAACAGAGATCTTCTTTCTTCACCTCAACCTCGGACTGACGACCGCTTGCAGTGGATTCTTCATGACAACGGTGAACTCCTGCTTCTCCGACAGGTCGACCTCGTCCCAGTCGGCGGTCTTCCACTCGAAAGCCCACACAAGATTCGCCACGAAGTACTCCAAGTGCAGCAGGGCCAGTGCGTAGCCCGGGCACATCCTCCGCCCGGCCCCGAACGGCATCATCTTAATCTCCCGGGTCCCCGTTATGTCGAACGCCTCGGCCCCTCCCTGGCAACTGCCCAGGAACCTCTCCGGCCTGAATTCCATGGGATCCTCCCACGCGGTGGGATCCCACCCCATGTCCGCCACCATGAAGTTGACCGAACCTTTCTTGGGAACCAAGTAGCCGCCGAGCACGGTCTCCTCGCTCACCGCATGCGGCAGAACGAAATGGCCCGGAGGGTGCCGTCTCAGCCCCTCCAGCACCACGGCCTTCAGGTAAGGCAGATTCTGGAGGTCGTCCTCCTCAACGGCAGCCGCATCGGGGCCGACCACCGCTTTGATCTCGCTGTAGAGGGTCTCCTGGATAGCCGGCTTCTTGACTATGTTGGCGATGATCCACTGCAGGGCAGTGGAGGTCGTGTCTGTCCCGCCGTTGAGGAACTCCGAGCAGAGAGTTACAATCTCGGCCTCGGTTAGCCTCCGCTTGCCCTCCTCCGGCAGTTGGACGTTGAGCAGTGTGTCGACATAGCACACAATGTTATCAGCGCAACTGTTGTTCTTGTCGCTGTCAACTTTTTCCTCCATGCCTTTGCCCCTGTTTATCGATTATTATCCTCAAGAAATTAAAAGGAAGGATATGTCTGTCTTACCCTAAGACTTATATTATGAGAAATTTTAAGTGAAACAAATTTAACCAATGAATGATTAAGAAGTGCCATATTATCCTTTTTCTTCCTAAGTTCGACGAAGAATTTCAAGTTTAACGTATTAAGATTCCGTACCTGGCCTCGGACCGAGCCCTGATGAGGGGGAGAAGTACGTTATCCTGGTTGCGGCGGTTCTCCTCAAATTCCTTCCACCGACGTCGGAAGAGAATCTTTCCAATTCTCGGCCAGAAGTTGATGACAGCGACCCGCCTTCCATCCAGGAGCAGAGCTCGCTGGGCCGCTTCCACTTCCTTGATCTGCTGCTCCTCGAGACGATCCCCGAAGCACATCAGCACCAGAAGGCAGAACATCGCGTACTGGAAGTGCTCCACCACCTGGACGGCAGTGGCCGAACCGAGTCTGTCCAGCAGGATCCCGAGCACCCACTTCCGAGCCTGGGAGAAGGACTTGACGCGGGCAGGATGGAGGATTTCGGCTGTCAGGTTGCGACGGAGGGTCCTCCACGTGGGACCATAGAAGGCGGTGTTGATGTTGTGTTGGTCGCAGCTGATGATCCTGGAGGTGGGGGCCGCCGGAGGGCGGTCGGCGAAGACGGCCCCGTTCTGGATGAGGGCCTCGTGGGCGAGGGAGCGGGACGAGATAAAGATTGCGGGGCGGGAGCCCACGTGGAGGGCCACCATGGGGCCATGCTTGGCATGGAGAGAGCGGAGGATGGCCTCGATATCGAAGGAGGACTTACGGAGCCACAGCAAATTTCCGATCACAGGGAAGGCTGGCGGGCCGGGGGGGATCTTGGGGCTGTAGGAAGCAGAGAGTAGGGCGAGAAGGGCCTTGATTAGGGCGGCGACGCAGAGGGTGGTGACGATGAGGAACCAAGTCTCCATGGAACGAGGAGGAGGCGGAGAGGAGGCGGAGAGCTGATCTTTTACTGAAGTTGATAAGACTACAGGCTTCGATGTAGGAGCAGCTGGCGCTGGCGGGGAATACAAATTTGCGAGACTGAGATTACAGGAGACAACGAAGTCAAAATCAAGAGAGTTGATATTTCTTGGGGTGAAGGGGATAACTTAATTGCCAAGCAAGAAACGCCAGGCGGCCGTCTGCGCTAATAATTTTTTCGGACCGTGGCGTTCCCGGAAGTGAAGCAGAAGCTTCCTCGATCATGGGCGACTTAAGAAAAATGGCAGGTTTTGTCCTCTACCGCTCATTCACTCTGTCAATCTAATTGAAAATTCGATCAGTTCACTTTTCTATTAAGGACAAAGGAGACAAATGCAGCTGGCTGTGTGGCACCATTGCAGGTCTGTCTCATAGAACTCTCAGAAAACAATTTTTTTTTTTAACGTTTTCTTAATGGTGTCATCCGATCTGATCCTGGTAAGAGATTTCGATGATGCCGTCCGTCCCAAGTAAATTTGAATGGGTCATACGTAGCATTACCAGACTACCAATGGAAGCCTTCCCCAACGAAGCCAGCTCCTGCGCCCCTCGGGGTGTAATTGCCCAGGATTTGAGGGTCCACCTTTTCTTGGTCAAATTCGATAGGCTCATAACGAAGAACAGTCCAGAACAGCTACATCTGATCCAACACTACACATTCATATCACATCCTAACGACTTGAATGTACTTATATTCTAACCAGTACAATCTACAGAAAAGGATTCATTCCAACATCATAAGGGTGGCCTTTCTCAGGTTTCATCATGTTCATTTGGTGCTGAGGGAAACTCAGTGATACTCCGTACTTCATCTTGTTCGGTCCTCACATTTAGCTTGTATATCTAAGTTCACCATCGATCAGTTCCATTAGCTCCTCTCGACCCATCCATCTTTCATATAATATTTCCCCATCAATCCTGATCGATTAAATAAACAAAAATATCAGAGGCCCTCCAATAGCTTCAACCTCGAATAAGACCTTCTCACCTGCTGCTATTGGGGTCCACAAGTCGGGGACGGCACCCCATTTGCTCGAGAAACTTTGTAAGTCGAAGATGCTTTGCAGCCCACTGCTCAGCGAGCTTCTGCTCCTTAGCCTCAGCATCTTTCCTCAGCCCAGCTAACTGCTCTCTGTACTCCACCTCGATCCGCTCAAGCGCTGCTCTTTGCTCTTCCCTGAGAGCATTAATCCTTGCTTCAACCTCTTCCATCTTCTCCCTCCTGCGACGAGTCTTCTCTGACTCCAACTGCAACTCCAGCCTCTTCAAACCCCAGGCAGACTCCTTCTTATAAGCTGCCCAAGCTCGGTGCCCTTCTTCCAGTTCTCGACAACACTCTGATAGCTCAGACACAAGGGATGTGTTCTCCAAGGAAGAAGACAAGGAAGGCACTCCATGAGATTGAGAGTTTCCTAGAGTGAGGGAAGGGTTATTCAGCCCTCCAGTCTCAGGTTGAAGCCATGGGATAGGTGAAGATGAGACTGTTGTGGGACAGAGGCTGAGCGTGACCGATGGGGAGGATGGAGGGCGGGAACTGGCACTGCCACCAGAATTGGAAAGCCATGGAGGGAGGAGAGCTGGGGCTGGAGGTGGTGCATTTGTATGGAGATACCCGCCATTCGAGGTGGCCATAGGAACTAATCCTTCAACCTTTCGGCAGAATTCTCGAGCTAGATTTAATTGAAATTTCCAGCACAACCCTATACTCCTGGAACTGGACAGGTAATTCAGCTGGAGGAGCTTTCCACCATTTGGTTCAAGTTCGTCTTCGGTTTTTCCGGTTAACCCTTCAACTTCAAAAGCTTGCTGTTTTATTTCACATGCGCATGTAGAGCATCTTCATCAGCTCCTCGTTTTGTCGCATGTCTTGAATGGCTGCCGAAGATAAATTGTACTGATCAGCAAAGCAAAATTCCTAGTACAGAAAGGTCAAGAAGAGAGAGAGAGGGTAGAAGGATAGAGCAAGACAACAAGCAGTCAGAGGAAACGGGGGATAAGATAATAAATCAGAACAAAGATCGACTGAGATTTAAAAAGTGGAATCCCTGGACTATGCAGCGAATCTGAATCAACAAAAGAGCTATAAGTGCAAGCATGAAATTCTCTCAGACCACCAAAAGGTTCTTAATCTCGCACTGGATGGAAAAAGAAAGTCCCCATTTGAATTCCTGAAATCGAGGAGAAGGTCTTGCCCACGACAAGGCCACCCTAAAGTTTGACAACAACAATGTTACATACAGGCACTAGAATGCTTTTGCAAACGAGCTTTTCTTAATTGACAATCGCTAATTCACTCTAATTACAAGATTAAAGATCTCATTTTTTCCAGTCATACTTTTCGTCAGTTCAAGAGATAGAGAGCTCTACTTTCTCGGGAAGTTTCACGGACTCATTAATCTTCAGCAAGTTTCTTGATTCTGAACTAATAATCAGAATGTCGGTAAGAGCACAACCAAAGTAAAAGGTATGAGAATTGAACACATCTTGACTTCTACACCTAAACAAAAGCAGTAAGCACACGCCCCCAAATCACTATCTGTCACAGCTTAACACTAAGAGCATGATGCATTCCCGTAGCCTGTAGTGCTCAATCATTCAACAAATATCGCATCCTAATTCCCAACATGGTGCAGTTTGAATCTCTCGGAAAATTACAGGACACGCACCATTAGTCAGCGAAAAGGAGGCGACTTGCTTTAGAATCAGTGCAACTAACGGGATCAATTATCAGCACCAACCCAAAAGCTGAATATCGTCAGAAGTTTAAGGAAGAGCGGCAAACAAATAGAAAAACAGAGTGATCAAATGCCGGAGGTTCAAGAATAAGATAGACCAGAGAGCAACAAGAAACTTACGGAGCTTCTCATCTCGCACCGAAATTCTCTATGAAAACCGCATGGGAGAGAGCCAGCTGAACCAGGAGCTCGCTTTTTGTAGACGAAAACAGATAGAGAGAGGGGGGGGGGTGGGGGGGCGAGGGAACTGGGATGCGGGTTTCGCGGCAGAAGGGGACGACTCTGATGGCGACGGCTCCTCTTCCCTCCTCTGCTCCCATTCTCTCTCTCTATAACTGTGCTCTCAGCAGTACTCTGCTCTCAGCGTGTCAGTGATATGTCACGTCTTCCTCTGCTTTTTCCATCTCCTCCACCCCCCTCTCCACTGTCACTGTTTACTCCATTTTCTCCCCCTCCTTCCTCTTTTTCCCCTTTTCTGTTTCTGCCCACTATTCTTTCAATCGCTTTACAGTTTTACCCCTCCTCCCACATCTCCCCTGTTTGCAAATCCATAATTCTCACCCTCGATGATGTCCCTGAATCCCCATCCTTAACAACTTCAAAGTGGACATCTTTCTCGAGTTATTTTTTTCATGACTAAAAATAATGACATATCTCGCATGTTGAAATAAAATAAAATCAAAACTCATCGCACCGCAATCTCATTCCTTTCCTTGCATCTTAAAAAATAATAAAATGATATAATTATAGTTTAGTAGAAAGATTATCCAACTCATTTCCCATAAATACATTCCAACTCTTCTTCTATAAAATGATCATTCATTTATAATATATCTACAGTGGAAAAAAATTAAATTACTAATTTTGTTATTATTTTTAATTATATATATACAAAATTTCTGAAATTTAATACAGTCCCTATTACTAATTGTCGTCTTCTTCCGATATCGCACGCCTCATAGCCTCCATCCATTGCCGTCCTCGGCTTTTGAGCTTCACATATATTCTTCTTTATCTTAACATTTTTCCGTTCTTAATCTTTATATATATATATATATGTTAGAAAATTATCGTATTGAATTGTCTTATTTATTGTAAAATAAATCATGGTCTTAAGTATAATTTACATAAATAAATATATGTAGTTGCCAAAATAATTTTTTATATTTAATTCAATTCAGCAATATTAATAAATTTAAATTAGAGAATTATAATATTACCATTTAATTCCCCACCTATTCCTTTTTTGTTTCCATTTCATTTCCATTATGTACGTCAGCGCAATGTGACATAAGGCTTAGGATAGACGAAGAACTCTTGAGACTCAAGCTTAAGCATTATACTTCAAGTAGATGGTTTTCACAAGCACAAGAAGTAATGCAAGTTCGGAATTTTAAATTCATTAAATCATATAAAAGTAAAATTTTAACTATTTAATCATTAGATTAATCTTAATTTTTTTATTCTTCATTATAACAAGAGCAAAAGAACCTATTACAAAAAGTAAAATGAGAAAATCATCAAAAGAAAAATTAGACTTATCAGTTGAATTATGATTTAGATTGATTTGAAAATCCCAACACTGTTATAAATATTTTATGTCTCATGTTATCAACATGACCCAAATCAAATAAAATGATTGTTTTAAAAAATAAATTTAAATAATTTTTTATTTAGTATAATTAATTAATATAATATCATATTATTTTAAATAAAATATCAAAATATAAGTATTTACACCATTAATCGTTTTTTAATTTTTTTATAAATTTTTTTATTATAAATATTATTTTCACACTTTTCATACTTATACAACTTAATATCGTAGGTGACTTGAAAACTCTTTATCTATTCATAATTTTTTGTGCTAAGCTAGGTCAGTTTTTGACTAGTCTAAAAAAAATGAGAGAGATATAGTTGAATAGGAAAATTATACCATCTAATTTTTTTATCAGTTAAATTATACTATATAATCACAAAATTATTTATGATATACAGAAAATACTTATTGAACGGTTAAATTTTAAAAAAATAAATAAATTTTCACGAATTTTTTAAATATACGAAATTTATCGATGTGACTCCTCATAAGATTTGAAAAATTGAGGGAGATCCTCCCTCTGACCTCACACTGACCCCACCTCTGCAGAGTCTCTGTACCGCCAAAAGTAGTCTTGGCCTTGTTTTCCTTCCCGGGAATATTATCAACAGAGCCCCCGCGCATCTGCTTCTTCAGGAACAGGTCCCTGGACTTACAGCAATTAACTGATCTCTTCTTTTTCTATGCTGATTATAAGAATAAATACATTTTTTTATAGGCTGAGCAGTGTCCGATGGGAGTTAATAAAATGGGGGGAAAATATATGTGTGTGTGGAAGGGCTTTGGGTAATTGGCTGACGTGCAAGTGTACGGGCCGGGCCCATTGGCCCGTCGCCTGTTTATCAAGGGCTTTCCTTGTCGAAGCTAAACAGTCGGCCGAAATTTTATACCGTATTGGGTTTTCACTTTTCGGGCTTAGTTCTGCTTCCAAATCCGGGCATCCTATTTGTAGACCCAGTGGCACGAAAAGCCGTGCTCGGGCCAAGCTTTTCAGGCCATCGACAGGTCGGACAGTGCCGATTTTCCTATCAGCCCGAAGCATGGAAAAACATTTTTAAAATAAAGTGAAAATTTGAAAATTTTAGTTAATTATGTCAAGTATAATGTGTTTTGATATTTATTTCAATATTTTTAGATTAAAATAAAAATAATAAATTGACCAGTCAACTGTAATGCTTAAAATTTTGATGTCACGTGCAAGATTATTACTTAGATTTATATTTTTTTAAATATTATTTCCCCTGTTTCGTGTCCGGCGGCCCCAAGCCCGAACCAATCTGTGCATGGGCTGAGCGTTTCGGGCCGCTTGGAATGTTGGATCGTGCCAATACGACCCGATAACTGATTCGGGATTGCCAGGGCCCACTATATGGTGGAGTCAGAACCACAACTGGTTTTTATGATTTCCGTCTTTAGAATAGTCCACACTGTTCTCAAACAGCCGGGGGAGACACCCATTTTGGCTCGATATGGACGTCGGTTGTGCTGGAGACTCGTCCACAGCCGATCGTCTTCGAAATTTCGAAATCAGATCACCCCTCGAAAAGAATGGATCCTACAACACGGTCTAATTTCTCCGCAGCCGATGACTTATCAAAAGGTCGGACGCATTTCTCCTTCCGGAAGGATTTCTCATTCAAATGGGTCAAAGGGGCTCGAGTGTATCCTTGAATGCCGTTTCCTCCTCAAGGCAAGCGTCTGCTCTGCAAACGACGAACGCGACCGGGGCCGCAAATAAGACTCGCGGCAGCGCGAGTTTCGATTCCATCACCTACTTAATATACCAAGATCCTCCCTTTCCCTCGTTCCCCGTCCGCCGGAGACCACAGCTCAGTCCCGGAGGTTGGTAGGTAGGTAGACTGGAATTACGGGATCGGAGATGATCTACCGGGGCCAGGAGGCGCACCTCTGTGCCGGACCCATACTCTCCGAAGCCCGACAATCTTTTAAACGATTGCAGAATTCCTGTGTTCATCATATAGGATTTTCGAGATACTACCAGGAAAATGCCAAACCACAGTGGGGTTTTCATCAAATAGGACAAATTCTATATGGGAAAAAAATGGTAAAATAAACCCTACAAATATGAATAATCCAAATAACTACTATTTATCTGTTTAGATGAACAGATTATTTGTGATTCCAGTTGTGTTGTAGGCCCCACATAAAATCTGACAGTAATGTTATGAATGAGGAAAATGATCATTAGGTTTGATGTTTAATGATGGGGAATAATAATCGAATAATGGAGAATGTGTGGGCAAATGGTGCAGGCGTTGAGGAAGGAGCCCGTGACTCTACATGGCGATGGGAAGCAGACAAGGAGTTTCCAATGCGTATCTGACTTGGTAAGACGATCATCTCCTCCTGATTTATAGCAGAGAGAAAGCTTGCATAGTCAAAGACATGTTCATGCAGTCATCGCCTTCATTTGCAATTTTCTACTCATTTGTCAGCAACCTTAACCTCTGTTTCCAGTCGAAGCCTTGAAGAAGCAAGCCTATGCCCTGATCTGACATTTGGGGGACAGAACTCATCATCCCCGAGGTTAAACTCCTGAAGACGACAACATACACGAACACTGTTCTTCTAACCTTCAAGTTTTGGAACTTCTTCTTCACATGTCTGTGGGCCCGATGTCTCCTGTGCTTCCCTAGTTTCTGCCTGTCAGTTGAGTCCCGGAAGCACATGGAACGGTGATGGTAATGCCAAAAGGTGATGTGCTGATGTGGATACCACACTTTCAATAGCTTCTCATGTTAGGTCGTCAATGAACAGATCCCTACCATGATTAGAGAGACTTTGAAAGGGATTTCCTAAAGAGTCTGTGCTATTACCTTTCACTTAGTTACAGGGTTCTGGCAGCATACACGTAGTTCCATTACCTGCTAGTTTAACTGCACCTATTGATAATTCTCCTGGAGCGTGTTATGGAGTAGATTGCCATGTTCCTGATATATTAATTACTGACTCGTGACTTTGTGAAAATCTTTCGGTGTTTAACTTTTGTCTCACAGTTTCTGAGGGTCTCATGCGCATGAAGATGGGGAGCATGTGGGGCCTTTCAATCTTGGGAAGCCCGGTCAATTCACAATTGCTTGAACAGGCCGAGGTCATTGATCCGTTCGTCCTTTCTCATACAATTTTTCACGAGCATGAAGAGTACATGTTCGATTAGACCTGAAAACTTCGGATGCCTTAAAGCATCTACAGCTGTTGAAGAAGAAAAAGGAAACACCCTTCAGAACTATGGTCTCTGGAAACAGAACAGACATAAACAGTGGACAAATATGCAACTGGTTCCTCGTTACACTAGAAGCAGGTGACACAGAATAAGGCTTTAATTCCAAATTTGGCCTCAAATCTAACCTGCTTTAATCAATCGACGCATCTGGTTCCTTGAGACACGAGTCTTGCAGGTGGTTTAGGAAACCATTGATCTGAATGCCGAGATTGAGCTCAGGCCCACCACAGAGGATGGCCCTCACGAGAGGAAGCCTGATATCACAAGGGCAAAAGAGCTCCTTGGTTGGGAGCCCAAGGTGTCACTACGCGGGGGTCTTCCCCTGACGGTGACAGACTTCAGGCAACGCATCTTCGGGGACCACAACGAAGGTAGCTCCACTACTACATCATCATCCTAGATTGTCCTGAAATAAAATCTTGATAAACAAGCAAGGAAAAGACCTCCAGAAGGATTCCTTGGCAGAAGAGTAAGCACGGTGCTATCCTTCCAGAGTCACGGGCAGTAGAGGGTCAAAACCGATACAAAGGCTGCACAGCCTCATCATTCTTTCCCTCGGAACTATTAGTAGATGCATAGCTATAGTATAGTGCCCTTCTCCTTCATTTGATTTCCCAAGTTACCATCTTTTGTTGTCTCTGATGTTCATTTCTACACCCTGCAAATTAAATATATGATGAAGGGCTCTTCAACCAATGCACATTCTTTTGGGTGCAAAGCTCAGTTTTGCACCAATGGCGCTACAGTTGATTTGCTTTATTGATTCCTTTTCATCATGTACAGATTTATTATGAAAATCACGCCACTGTGGGTTTTTTTCTGCCTGTGATCGCACTGATCTACTAGAGGAGGTGGTTAGAAGCTATGTAGGTGGAGTTTGGTCTTACACCTGAGATTGAAATGTATGGTTTCATGGTTGATCTATCAGCGAAAGCAGGACATTCGGATGAAGCTGAGAATTTGATTAGTGATATGCCCATGTAAGAATTATGTTCTACGTTGGTTATATTACGAGTAATTGGAAATCTCTGTTGCGTTCCATAATCCCATGCAAAAAGCTATTTATTCAATAAGTCGGATTCCCCCCACAGCATCCTCTTATATTAGACACAAATCCAACGATCACGGGTTTGTCGGCCAGGCTGGGCTACATGGCTGACTGTTGGAGCAGCCGGCGGCCTTTCAATCCACAAAGGTAGCTCCCACTACTACTCGTCTGCCTCCTCGGCGTCCTCTGTGGGCCCATAGTGGCGGAGGCAGCAAGTCGCTCGATGCTGTTACTCGGATACGACAGAGGAGATGGGGACTGGATGCTCACGGTGCGATCATGATCCCTCTCCTTGCTGTGCTTCTCAAGCCAGGCGATGATGTCGCCAAAGACGATCTTGATGTTGTCATCTGGCTCGCCGGAGGTGAGGCCGTGCCACATTCCTGGGTACAGCTTTATGGTCTTGTCCAGGCTGCTGGCCTGCTCGTACAGTGCCTTACTCACCTCCGGGTCTGTCACCACGTCGGCTTCGCCATGCAGTACAAAGAACGGCAAAATAACCTAGAGAAGGTAATAAAGGTCCATGAATTATGATGAACCAGATTACCTCGTAATCAAGTAAACTTCAAAGAGAGAGAAAGAGAGAGAGAAGATGGAAATCGTCACCTCGTGTAGGGTGTCTTCAAGCTTCAAGCTGACTCTCAGCATCTCCAGCGCTGTTTTCAGCCTTGGCTTGTCCTGATATATCAATCTGTTGCTCCTCACCTGCACGAATCGATCGCGGCTAATGAAAATGAGTTAAGGAATAGATGAAATTACCATTGTGAAGATTGAAATGAGACAACAACGGAGACCAAAATTGACATCACCTGCGCCCTTTTGATAGGGTCCTTGAAGGCAGAGTCAATAACGTCCTTTGTCGGCACAATCTTCCATTTGGGAATGATCTCCTCCACCTTTGTCAGTAGGTTCACTACCACAGGGTGTGGCTTCACCTTCTCTGATATCTGACCCATTTCATCACCGGAAAAACAGTGAAAAACGATGAACCAAATCAGTTACTCTGGATCGCAGTTTGATCACTAGCCAGGGAGAGTTGATAAAAGATCGTGTTCAACATACTGAGATTCTATCAGTTGATCGGATCTTACCTTACACATTGGTGCGACGAGAACAGCACCTGTCCAGAATGCCGGGTCTTTCTTGTGAAGGAGCAAAGCAACTGCCCCTCCCATGGACTCGCCATACAGGAACCTGCTCTTGCCTCTGTACTCTCCTTGGGCTATCAAGATTGATCGAACGCAGTAAATGATCTGATTAACCACAATTTTTCGTGCTCGAGGAAAATGGAAGTGCTCATGAGAGTACCACAAATGGACTTGAAGAAATCGTGGCAGTCGTTGATAATGTACTCGAACTTCTTGATGTAGCAACGAGCCCCCATGGAACGCCCATGGCCCTCATAGTCGATCCCGAACACTGCATATCCTGCCCTAGCCAACCTCGTCCCGACCTCTACACGATCATGTTCGATCCGTGAGATTACAATTGGAGCGGTCTCTCACTTGAATCGATCATGATTGATTAATTCACTATTCACAATTGATAAATAATGCCATTCAAATATGTACGCGTTAAAATGGGGTGGCCGACACGATTGTCCCGACCCCAACGAGGTCCTCAGAGTTATTTTGGACAGGAGAAAGAGTCAGCAGGGCTGATAGCCTAACCAAATCGAGTTTTCATGGGGGCAGCTTGATTGCAGACACGGCAAAAACTGTAATGAATGACCCTGAAAAAAAAGTCAAACCACTTCTCCTATCCTACACGGGGCCATCAGATCCGTTGACGTTGCAGGTGAGTTTGGTCCACCTACAGCATCGACCATTTATCAAAGTGATTGAATAAGAGACCTAATCTCTAATATCATTCTTTAAATAATGAAACAAGCATTAATAGTAAATTATGTATAAATTCTTTTTCATCGTTTTTACTATAAACACATTTATGTCACTGTAGATGTAATTAGACAGAGAGGAACATAAAATATTTATACCGTAATTATGTAAAAATATTTGCATTTATTGGAGGCGGATGAGAATTATGAAAATAAATAAATAAACGTAGCGTAGTAGGGGCCGACATGTTGGACCAACACGTTAGCATTGTCTCCCCCACTTATCATGTAAGTTCAGAATATTATTTTGTCTAGATAACTACGTGCAGGATCAATTTGGACATGCTTTCACAATTATAAAATTAATGTCATGGACCCAAGAGAGGATAGAACAGAAAAAACAAAAAAGGAAACAAAAGATACCAGATCTTGTCGGTCAAAAATTGAATTTGAAATTTACTCGAATTATCATTTGCGGCATCATGCACCTTCTCCTCCAATATCTACAATACGTGCGTGTGCGTGTGCGTGTGCGTGTGCGCGTGCGCGTGTGTGTGTGGTTTCCGAGTCAAATGGGAATTGGAGATGGGTGGTCCGTATTGACGTCTACTTCTTGATAATATAATTATATCGATGCACACACAATCTCAAATCGGACACAGACACTGCTGACATGGGTATTAGAACTAACCCGTGGTCCTATTAATAAATCAGCAACTGATCTCAATAATGGGAAGAACACAAGACAATGCGTGTAGGCAACAGGACGCGTGAACTCTCTCGATTCTCATCAATCCCATTCTTAGCAGTTTGTACACCCCACTACCCCATCCTCGAACTCCCCTTGCGCTAATTTACTCCACTCGTGTCGTATGACATAAAGGGGGATCAGAAGGAAGAGAGAACAGTGCGATGTAATGACAGTATTCAAAGACAGAAATAAAAAAGTTCTAAAGCCGATCACCGTAACCTGAGCATTCACACCTTTTTTTTTTAAATCTTTCTTCCATGTACTGCGCTTAAAAGGAGGAAGATGAAAGAAAAGAGAGGGAGAGGGACATTTATTGTTCCAGAGGCGGAGAGAGGGGGATTGATTATTTACCTCTCATGAAGCCACTGCATTCCATGCCATAGCCTGCCATGAAATTTAATGGAAAGGACCCGAGGACACAAATTAATGAGATTCACTCGTATTCAGAGACCCTCCACCTACCCAATGCTCCCAGAGAGGAACAGGGACAGAGACCGGCAGAGAGAGATAGTTGCTGATTCAATTGATTGCTACCATACTGTTCTCACCGTGGCAGATGAAGACGAGAGCCTTTGGAGAGGAAGAAGGCAACCATCTGCAAGTGAAGAGCTTGACTCCCCTTGAGTTCTCTACGTACTCCTGTTCCCCCACACATTGAAACGTTTACCATAGGACAGCATGTTCGTATAAGATAGGCAGATGGGAACATAAGCTGAGAAAGAAGAAGAAGACGAAGAAGAAGAAGAAGAAGAAGAAGAAGAAGGTGGTCTTGGTTCCGCCATAACTCACCTCCTCGTATAAAATATCCATCTTCCTCTGTCAGAGCACACGCACCGCGAACACCCGATCTCTTGATCGAAGGTTACTGACAAAACCTGGCCAAGCAGCTCAGGGTTTGAAGCACGGATGATGTGGCCAGAAGGGGAACGGAAAACCTATCATGAAGAGGCAGATTGTGTTGTGTGTGTATGTGTGTGTGTGGGCGAGAGAGAGAAAGAGAGAGAGAGAGAGAGAGAGAGAGAGAGAGCGCCCTTTCGTTTTGCGTCTTGCGGGAGAGGTTACAAGACGGTGATAGTGGTGGAAGGTTTCAAAAGCAATTCTCGCAATAATAGTATATACAAAAAAAAAGCTTTATTTCATAAAAAAATATTATTATTCTTGATTTTTTCAGTATTATTTTATACTTAAAATCTTAAAGTGTTGTCATTAATTCCTACCTATTAATGGGAAAGGATTTATTTTTATGGATAAAAAGGGAAAATATGATAAAGGAGGAAATAATATCCTTCTTTTTATTGTAGTTCATAAATTATATGACCAATTTAACGTCAAATTAAATATATATTAGTTCGTCTGTTCGTTCATATACTTATCATAGTTGTTTTTTTATATTTTATTTACAGTACTTTTCTTAGACATTGTCTAATAATTTAATTTTTATTTTTAAAAAAAAGGTGAGGATGAGGTGGGGAAATGAAGCCCATGCCATGTGTCGCGGACTACGAGAAGGGGATGACTTATCCTCGCTGACGTGGACCATCGTCGGCTCTCCTCCCTCGCTCCCCTCGCCATACCCCGCCTTGACTTTTGTTCGTTTCTAAATGTACTCCTCCAACTTTCAAATCGCGAAAAAGGAGCCCTCCCCACCTTTTGAGATGGCTGTCCTCTTAAAAAAATAAGAAGGGCCCCCACTTTACGATGTAATTTAATTTGATCGATCGAATTCAGCTAAGGATCATTCAAACCCTCGTAGCGTGATTAATTGGCCGGTTAATCTTCCACCAATCGGATGCTCTATGCTTAATTCGACATCCAAATATCTTGATTCCAACGTATTGTTCTGCTCACCTGGATCGGGACGTGGACACGGCACCTCAATGCCCATATTGACCTGGACTTATCCTTGCTTTAATGCCAGTTGCTTCACTTCCAACTTGAGCACACCCTCACCTGCCCGACCTTCCCATTCAATGTCCTTTCGGAGATTTATAGACCCAACGACGACATGGAAGAGCGAAGACGACCCAATGTAAATTGAATTCTCCACCTGCAACAGACTGTTACCATTCAAGGCATTGTACGAACATTACTAAATGATGCCAAATACAGCGTTGGAAAGTAAAAGTGATGGTAAATTTGGTCATAAGATAAGAATGTTACGGGGCTTGAGCGGTAAAAAATTGTATAACCTAGAGTTTACTTTATATGGTGTCACATCACAACACATTTGCAACCAAGCTGATTAAAATCTATGGCGTAAGGTTTCTATTAAATCAAATATCACCTTAGTTATTCCAAATGTGTTCTTCTCTCACCTCTCATTACCCAATAGCAATTGTCATTTTCACATGAGGCTTCACCCAGAGGGATCTCTATCCATCTAATATTTATTATCATAGGCAACATCGAAACAGTTGAGCGAAAGATGAAACATACCCAACTCGAGCACCCAGAATGGGCCTTCGCCCCGTTCCCACAATTATTGTAACTCAGTATCAAAGGTAGCACGGTTCACTAACTAGAAAAATAAAATTTCCCTTTCAGATCTACTTTTTGCGCTAGAGGAAGTTCCCATGATTATTACACCATCTCGATAGAGCTTCTTCAGGTCTGTATATCTCGTTATATGGGACCAATCATGACCCAACCACAAGTACTGTGACAACAAGTGTCTCACTGATAAAGGCCGTCAGGATCTCTATCTAGCTCTCAGGCCATTAAAACTAAAAGTGTGACACGCTTTAGAGAGAGAGAGAGAGAAATCAATCGAAGAACTGGTTAGATATTTGTTGCCTTCGAGTCAAACCAAAACTATACAGATGTCCTATTTCACCGGATGAGCAGAGAGGTTAACAGTAGGAAACAACCTTACTTGTCCATAACCAATTCTGTTAATATGTTGTGATGAGCAGAGGGATTAATTGTAGGAAACAACCTTACCTGCCCATAACAAATTCTGTTGATATGTTGTAACAATACCTAGAGCCTTGTATAAATACATGTACTGAGACTTAGAGCAATAGATGAAAAATTTTGGCCTTCATTCTTCTCTCTATTTCTTCTATTAGCACTTCATGTTTGCTCTGTGACTCCCCGATTTAGGCTTCAAGCTAGAACTGTGACATGGTATCATAGTTGAAGCACAGAGCAGACGGCATCGAGAAGGACAAGCTGAAGTGGAGGCGAGCTGCAGCAAGCCGCAGTAGTGAAGACGAGCTGCGGTTCTCCAGAACTGAAACCCTTCCGTGCCTCTTCTTTTAGAACACCACTCTAGGTGCAATCTCCATCAGGAATGGCACGCGGCAATCATCCGCAACTTCAGAATCCGCATGCTCCACCTCCAGCGAATCGATTTCAGGTTTTGACTCAAGAGGATCTTGTGGTACAGTCGGACAACATACACAACCCATTCTTCCTTCAAAATGGCGATCATCCAGGTCTCGTATTGGTCTCACACACCCTTATGGGACCAAATTACTTCTCGTGGAGTAGAACAATGCGAGTCGCGCTCACAACTAAGAATAAATTTCATGAAGCTATGGTGTCCCAAGGCTTTAAACAATCACAACTAGATCACTCATTGTTCATTAAAGGGAGTATTAATTCAGTTGGGAGTGATGGTTCATTTTTCATTGCCTTAATCGTTTATGTGGATGACATCCTCATTGCCAGTAATAGTGACCTTGCTATCTGCTCTTTAAAACAGAATCTGCAATGTAGGTTCAAGATGAGGGACTTGGGGCGATCTAAGTATTTTCTTGGCCTAGAGATAGCCTATGCCACATCAGGAATTTCGATTTGCCAACGCAAATATACACTAGAACTATTAATGGATTATGGCCTTCTTGGTTGCAGGACTTCCAGTGTTCCAATGGAACCAAATGTCAAAATTACCAAGACAGGGGGGAACTTGTTGGATAATCCTACAATGTATCGACGATTGGTCGGAAAACTGATCTACTTGACAATTACAAGGCCAGACTTGAGTTATGCCGTTAATTCTCTAAGTTAGTACATGGGCGCACCTCGCATTCCTCACTGGCATGCTGCAATAAGGGTGCTACAATACCTAAAAGGCACCGCGGGACAATGACTATTTTATGCCACTGATTCTAATGTGACCATCAAAGCTTTCGCTGATGCAGATTGGGCGAGTTGCCTCGACACCAGAAGATCGGTATCTGGTTTTTGTGTTTTTCTTGGATCATCCTTGATTTCCTGGAAATCCAAGAAATAGAGCGTTGTGTCTCGGTCAATAGCAAAAGCAGAATATAGGTCCATGGCAAATGCGACCTGTGAAATCATGTGGATATGAGCTTGTTAAAGGACCTGGAGATAGAACAAAAAGGTCCAGCAGTGCTCTACTGTGACAATGAGGCAACCCTCCATATAGCCTCAAATTTTGTCTTCCACGAGAGGACAAAACACATTGAGCTGGACTGCCATTTTGTGCGAGAAAAGCTTCAAGTTGGAGTTGTCAAGACATTATATGTCAATTCACATAATCAACTCGCAGATATCCTCACAAAGGCCTTGCATCCCAAACAGTTTAAACTCCTAATCAGCAAGTTGGGTGTTCGAAACATCTTTCACACAACTTGAGGGGGAGTGTGATGAGCAGAGGGGTTAACTGTAGGAAACAACTTTACCTGCCCGTAACCAATTCTGTTAATATGTTGTGATGAGCAGAGGGATTAACTGTAGGAAACAACCTTACCTGCCCATAACCAATTATGTTAATATGTTGTAACAATACCTAGAGTCTTGTATAAATACATGTACTGAGACTTAGAGCAATAGATGAAAAATTTTAGCCTTCATTCTTTTCTCTATTTCTTCTATTAGCATTTCATGTTTGCTATGTGACTCCCCAATTTAGGCTTCAAGCTGGAACTGTGACAGAGCTGACCCGTTGAGGCCGGGCTCTGCCGGTTATCACAATACTCTACGGTGGGTCATCATATCCGGAGGTATTCTTTAGCTTAATCAGGATAAGAATTGGATTCCGCAGCCGCAGCCGAGTGCCAGGTGTCTCGTGTCAGTTGCAGATGAAAGGGATAAAACTCAACGAGGATGCTTTGCCGATCAAGTAGTTTAAACCCGATCGGGTTTAAGTGGACGACCGGTTATCGAGCGTACGAAATCATCTCGAAGAACTGATTCACTGCTTTACTATTATGCATGTCGAAGACGTGTCCTTTTCAGCTGTCACAGCACTAACCGGAGAGTTTCTGTGGTAGCCATAATCGAATTAAAGCCAAGCGAAGTGTTTAATTATACAGGGACAATTATCAGTAAATCAGATCAGCTAACGGGGACATGATGAGTCTATGGTGGCTTTCGGTCACAAGGCTATCCTAGAATATCTATGGGAGGAAAAAGGACAGGTCCTAGCTAGGCAGTTTTACCCTTACTTTCACATGAAGCTTCTGCCGTCTTGAGCTACAGACCTTGAAAACCATAACAGAAAAGAAGTGAATCTTTTTGTGAAAACCCTAGAAGTGTCTTTTTGGGCATGATCCCCTGAATCCCCCAATGTCCACTCACTCAAGTATGCTAGAGAAGGATTCCACTGTTTCCTCTCATATTTGACCTGGTGATATGCTCACTTCCGATCTTCAACAAGGTGAAGATTTTTCCGTATCCGAATCTACATTGGCTCCGGCCTCATGTAGGTTCAGTGTCTCATTGCACAGCGCAATTTGGTGTGTTGATTATATCCCTGGAGCTGCTTTCATGTGTAGCTTGCCCGGCCACCAGAGATGCTTATAAATACCATGACCAGGCCACCGCGGTGGAATTGACTCAAAGAAGACACTCTTGTTAATAATTTTCCACTCCTCTGACCCTGAAACTCGAAAGTCGTCTCTTCCTCCACCTACCGAGCCACCGAGGTGATCTAGGGCACATGCCTATGAAGAGCCTTCTGCAACCTAGAATGCCAGTAAATGTGGGGGTTGTAATAGGAATTAACTTTTGTGATGTATATCATTGCGAAGGAAAGAGGCTCTCGCCTGTCTCGCTCCGTAGCTTGCACGGTCTTCACGGTTGCGATCATTGCTCATATCTAGCCGCATGACCAGAATTCATTTTATTCATGAAATAAAATTTATTATTTATCATATGTTGTGTACCTTATTGATCATAATACAACTCAAAGCTAGAAATTATTGAATTGACGAGTAGAACATTGACACCACCTACGTAAGAACATGTTGAATCACCACAACGCCGTTGTCCTCGCAACTCAGAATGCGGTTGACGGATGGATCACCAAGAGTCGAAGAAAAGAGCCAGCCATCATCGCCTGATTTTGTCTTCGTGGGCTGGGCTTGCTCAACCATTCTGGGTAGACCTCGTCGTAGGGAGAAATAAAGCACATGATATATTTGAAGCTAGTTTCTCTCAAGTGAGATCTTATAATCGGACATTGCTGATTCTCTTACAATTATCTCCCTCAAACTCCAGTTTCAAGGATCGGGAGATGGAGAGGCCCAACAGGGGCCCTGTAGTTGGTGTCCGATCCGATGGCGTGACAGAAGACGAGCTTCTCTCGACGACGAGTCGAGCCCGGGACGGGGTCCATTAGAATTTTCCTCTACGCCAAGCCTGGGAAGAACTCCCATCAATGAACAAACCTCGGGTCTCCAGTTTTGTCCTGTTCGGCAACTGTCTGCTTGCCACCTGAAATTACAGTGCGCTAAAAGAAGAAGATTAGATGGTCAAAGCTTGCATTCAATCCCTCGAACACGAACGAGGCGCCTACCAATATTTTCTTCGGTCAAACTGGTGATCTCTGCTTGCTAGACGGGCTGATTGAAATCATGGTCTGTTATCCGGCTTCCTGAATTCTGAGGGACCGTGGTTGATCCCTTTAGGGTTTTCTTCGACTTCCTCATATCGGCTCCCCCGTGTCAAGTCGCAGTGTATAATTGAAAGTGGGATTAGAAATCGAATGAGTATTTTCTCTACCATTTATATCAAGTAAAATCTGTCTATGATGAATAATATGATTTTAGTTTTTCTTTGACTTGGAGTTGGTGGCAATTTCTTGCAGATTAATTAAGGGATTATGTAACCTGTCCATACTGTATCTAGATCGACAATTACATGAGTAGACTTCATGGGTGATTTATAAAATTATACATTCAATAATCTATTGTGCACTTTATTATATATATATATATGTATAAATCAATTATATTTATGAATTATTAGATTATGATTAATTCAATTTGAGTTAGGGCGATATTTTAAATGATAAAATTATTTTAAGATAAATTTTTTTCATTCATATGACTCATACTTATAACTTTATTTAAAGAAAAAAATATTAAATTATTTTAATTAAGATATATAAACAGATACATGATGCAATTTGTAAAGATCAGGCCAACATGTAATAGTAGAACATTAAATATCTCATAGGGAAGAGGATAGGTGGGTAGAAAGGTCGAAATAAAAATTAAATGCAAAATCCTTTTATAAATGCTTATCGGATTGTATTAATCTTTCTTTTCTAAATTTTCTATTATTTTTTTGGCGGCCGGTTTTTGACACATTATTCTACCCCACCAAACCGAGGGCCGAAATCCCCAAAACACCCCCACCAGAACAGAGCCCTCGGACGGGCGAACGGTCGCTCTGTCTTACCTTCGAGGGGGCTTTTGAAAGTTAGTGTTGGTCGAGGGGAAATCGTTAGGTGCAGTCGTCCGTCGGATTGATGGATAGATGAGAAAGACGGTAGCGCAACACTGACCCAGCCCAACTGAATATCTCTTCTCAACTCCTACTCCTCCCTCCTCCTGCTCTGTCGACAACACCAACCCACCACTTTAAATCCCCCCACATTGAATCTCCAATCTTGAACTTGCAGCAGCCTTCCTCAATCCATACAGCACAAGCGAAAGTAACCGACCACCAAACCAGAATCGAAGAAAGGCCTCGTTCCCATTTCTTGAATTTCAATGGAGGCCCCTGCCCAATTCGCTGAAATCCCAGAGGCCAACGTCTCCGAGCAGCAGCAGCTGCAGAACCCGCTAGCCATGGCACCCTTCGCCACCGCTTCGCTCTCCCTCGCTACGGCTCTTCCTACTAGCCACTTCTTCCAGCAGCCCAAGATCTCGGCCCTCTTCACCGGCCAGCCCACCAACGCCAAGGTCCCCACGCAGGCGTCCTCCCTCGCCCATCTCTCCCTCTCCTCCGCCGCCCTCTGCCCTTCTCCCAGCAAGATCTCCTTCAAGTCCACCATCTCCGCCAACCCCCTCCAGAGCCCCCTCACTCTCGGCCCCCTCCGCCCTCTCGACCCCTCCTCTGGCGCCGGCCTCCGCAAATGCTCCATCGTCCTGTTCCGCGCCGACCTCCGCGTTCACGACAACGAGTGCCTTAACTCTGCCAACAATGAGTCCATGTCCGTCCTCCCCGTTTTCTGTTTCGACCCCCGGGACTACGAGAAGACCTCTGGTAAGGGAACGTTCCAGGCCTCTTTCATCCTCGAGTCTGTCGCTGACCTGAGGAACAGCCTCCGCTCCCGCGGTTCCGACCTCGTGGTCCGCGTGGGCCGCCCTGAGGAGGTCCTCCCCGAGATGGCCAAGGCCGTCGGCGCCGATGCGGTTTACGTCCACATGGAGGTGTCCAAGGACGCTGTTAAGTCCGAGGAGAGGATCGAGGCGGCAATGAAGGAGGAAGGAGTCGAAATGAAGTACTTCTGGGGCAGCACATTTTTCCATCAGGACGACCTGCCATTCAAGCTCGAGGACATGCCCGTGAACTACGAGGGGTTCCAGGAGAACGTTCGGCGCTTGGAGGTGAGAAAAACCATCGCTGCACTGGATCAGTTGAAGGGCTTGCCCAAGAGAGGGGACGTCGAGGTCGGGGAGTTGCCCTCGTTGGCGGATTTGGGTGTTAACCCGATTGCTCAGGTATGTAGTAGCCTCTTTTGCTAACCTGTTGATCCTGTATTGTCTCTCTTGTCTATTTATAGATTTTGACTGTTTACGACACGAGTTGCTGGTTTGGTCTTGACTCTGACTAGGATGTGTTGACTTCATAAATCATACTAGTTAGAATTTTATGGAAGGAAAAGAAATATCGATTTAGAGTGTTTCTCCGAATGGCGTTGAGTTGTTCTTCTCCATAAAAATGGTTGAGATGCTCAGTGGAAGATTCGGAGGTTGTGGGATTGCCTGCGTGCTTGGATGATCACATTACACGTCTCATAATTTCTAACTCGAGCCATTTGAAAGCACGAAATAATAATGAATGAGCAATCTCACTAGCGCGTTTGGTACACAAAATGTGGGACAGAACAGCTGTGTAAAGCTTTACCATCACACATTGTGGTCTTGTGTTTTTTCAGTACCGGCAATTGCCATACAGTTCATTTGATTGGGTTTCAGTATTATATATAAGTCATCTTTAAATGTGGGTAAAACATTGTAATGTATCGTGGCATGCCTTGCCTGTCTTGTGTTTTTTGACTCTAGTTGTTTTTTAAAACTGCAGGAAGGGAAGGCAGCTTCTATGATTGGAGGAGAGACTGAAGCCCTGCAGAGGATCAAGAAATTTGCAGCTGAGTGCCAGCAGCAGCCCAACAAGGGGACCAACAGCAACAACGTCTACGGGGCAACCTTCTCCTGCAAGATCGTCCCCTGGCTCACCAACGGATGCATCTCCCCAAGGACCATGTTTGATGAGCTCAAGAAGACTGCGTCCAAGTAATGCAACGCTAGATTCCTTTTGCTAAGTTTGATTTGGCTGTATTTCTCCATTCTGCATCTTCTGGTGCATTGTTGATGAGAGGAGAACTTGTTTTTCTAATTGTCCTTGTGGGATACAGTGCAATCTCTGCTGCTATTAAGCCAAATGATGGTGGTGACGGTGGATCAAGCTGGTTGATGCATGAACTCATGTGGAGGGATTTCTTCAGGTAATTTAACGGACCGTCATAACTTAAACTTTACATATAAACAGTACTCCGGCAGGTTTAGCTCATGGCAATAACAGGCTTTTCTTAGAATAGGAAAACTTGTTTGCGAGGGTTAAAGCACTGTCAACTCCTAAGCATCTTGCACCTCAAACTCCACCATGGCTGATACCGTGCAACTTCGAATGCTGTCAAGCTTAGTTGATTTGGATTCTCATTGTCTGGGCTCTCTGCATCTTTGCTGATTGCAGATTCATCACCAAGAAGTACAGCTCGCCGGTCGGTGCTCCAACTGGAGTGGGCGCGGGAGCTCTCGCTTGAGATTAGGAAATGTAGCATTCGCAAGATGCGGTGAAGAGGTCCTCGGGGATCGGTTTCCTCCATTGCTCGATTTATGATATCACGAAGTCTGTAGCTCCATAAGAGGTTTGGGTGGTAGGATGCCCCTTCAGGAGAAGTGAGGGATGGATTAATGGGCTTGGTCTCTGTTTTTATGCGTCTTTTTATCTCTGTGGCTGCCAAATAAGAACTGTGAAATGAAAGCGTTTTGTTTCTGTTTGTATTTGGCCCTCCCTGTGCATCAGCACTGGGTTCTGCACCTCTTCGCTCTCTGATTGAACGGTCGACGATGGTTCTCGAAGTGAAATCGGGCCTTACACTATTACTATCACATATATTGAAAAAAAATTACAAGATAATTATAGTGTTCAATTATAGACTTTGTTTGAAATGCATGTAATTCATGGATTAAGTGTACATCCAATTTACTTATATTTATAAAAAAAATCTTAAATAAATTTTATATATTCTTTATTTTTTAAATAATACAGCATGTTTGACATCAAGTGTTGCGAGCCTTTTGATATTTGGATGGCACTAGCCGGCATGCTCAAAGGGGGTTAAGTCGGTCAATGAGTAAATTGATATTATATGATAAATTATATTAAATATTTAAAAATTTTAAAAATCAGAATATAATAATTAATAGTGAATATGAATTAGATAATATATTAATAGATTAGTCGATTTTACGATTTCTTATCAATCTAAAATAAAAGATGCCCTAAAAATATTGAAGTAGAAGTGCCACTAGATCTATAAATGGAGTCAACTACCATCATTTCATTTGAAACTTTTATTATTATTTTTTTAAAAATCTTTTCCTAATTGTCAAAATTTTCAACTATTTTTCTATTTAAACAATCTAAGCGCTTGACGTGGCAGCTGAGCGGGACAGGACGACGACCACCGTCACCGTGAGACCTGCAGCCCAGCGATAAGAGTTCCGGCACCTTCCCGTCGACGACCCATCGAATCTCACTCCACGTGGCCGCTCGCCATGGATATCCTGGACGAGCCGACAAGCTCTTAGGATCCGTTCTTTTTTCTGTTGCAGCAGTTGAACGAGTGCTCTGCTGCCCCCATCCAAAACCCCACTGCATCTTCTTCTTCCTCCTCCTCCTCCCGTCATCAATGGAACAGAACTTCCCTCAGAATCCCTGATCTCACTGCGTTTCAGTCAATGGAGTCCCTTGGGAGGTTTGCGAGCTTAACGGCAAGTGCTGCTCCATTGCCGTCTCTGTTCTGCGGCCCGAAGAGGGCAAGACGTGGCGGCATTGTGAGGGCAGAGCTAAGTAACGAGACTGACCCGCTGTTCGTCTCCGCAATGAAGGCAGCGTCTCTTCGCTTCCAAGAGACCAATCGACCCGGTAAGTGGGAAAAAAAATTTTACTCCTGCCATTTCACTCTGGTTTCCTTCAGGCGTTTCGTCTAACAGATCCCGAACTTCGAAGCGGCTCCCCAACTTGATTGCTTTGTATATACAAGAGAATTCTTGCATTGATTGAGATCTTTCCCTGCAACTTGAATGGGTCTCCTTGCCTGGTTGCCAATGGTTGAGATTCGGAATTCTTTCATGAGAATGTATCATTGACTACGATTGATGTATTCTTACTCCCAGTGTAGCAAAGAGAGCTCAGAGCTTATCGTGACAGTGTGTATATTCTGTATCTGTAGAGCCTCTCCTGGTAGACCCTTATGCCGGTTGCTTTGTTACTTCCGATTTTGAGATGAAATCTAAGAAGCAGTCCTCTCACTATTGTCTCTCTACTCGATACATTGATGACAAGCTGCTTAGCGCAGTCAACCACACTGATGCTCTGAAGCAGGTAAATCTGCTCAAATGACTAATTAGTTTGGGAGCTTTGAACGAATCGATCGGCTCTTGGTCCATGTGAATTACTACAGCTTTTGATTGATCTCTTGCAGGTTGTTTTGTTAACAGATGGAGTGGATACTCGGCCTTATCGGCTTAAGTGGCCATACTTGACCATCATATTCGATATATCTCCTGATAGAGTGTTCAAAGTAGCTACTGAGAGACTGAAAGGTTTTCATTCTTGTAATTCTGCTTCTGGTAATCAGTTTCTTTTTTGGGTGAAGAAGTGATTTATTAGAAGATAAAAAATGGTATACTTCAAAGAATTATAAGCAAAGGTCTTATCATTTCCAGAGCTATTTATTGAACAAGGATTCTCAAGATTCTAATACCTGCCTGATGTTTTGTTTACCATCATTTCTGACATATGATTCTCACAATATTTTCTACTTGGAACTGTTAGATGCTGGGGCAAAGGTTCCACAAACTTGTGTTTTCCTCCACATTCCGTGGGAACCTTCCAAGATACAGGAATCTCTGTATGCGAAAGGCTTCAGTGGAAGCCGACCAAGTATATGGGCCATTCAGGTCATTACATATTCACTGAACTATATATCTCATTTTATTATTGTTGTTAAATGATTTTAGACATATGTGCTTGCAGGGATTTCCTGTGATGACTCTGGCGAATTTTGAGGAGGTTCTGCATCTTGCTGATCGTATGGCTGTGGAGGGAAGCTACTTCTTGGGCGAATTGCCTGCATGGTTGCCTGAAACTGAGATAGGACAGAAGGTCTCTGTTCTAAATTACTTCTCTTTAGTATTTATTTGTTGCAATCAATTGAAGACTCTGACATGACGATGGTGGTGTGACTACTCAGCCCGATCTAAACAGATGGATGGACAGTATTTTCATGAGGCATGGTTTTAAGGTGAAGATTATTGACTATGACGAGATTGCAAAGAACTTAGGCAGGCAACCTGCACCGGAAGACTACAGGAATATACTATTTGTTGCTGAGCATTTGAGGTTGTCTGATGATCAGGTCAGGCAAACCCTCTTATAAAGGTTAATTGTTAATCTTGCCAAGTTGGTTGATTTGCTGACCTGTTTTTCGAAGTTTTCTAATAAATGCTCAAATCTAGCTTAGATGGAGATATGGAGGAGAGCAGCAAAGAGAATCGAGGAGGACGGGGATGAAGAGGGATTCGAGGAACTATAGGAAGCAAATGTGAAGACATTCCTCCTCTGCTGACTCTTATTTCTAAGGATGCCCTGTTCGTGCTTTTAGTCATTCATTATCATGTCAATGAGTTCATTCCATTACTGAGTTTGAGTGCATACAGGGACCAGATTACACACGTTATAACAAGCTAGAGAACTGAAAGTTAGAAATGAGAATCGAATTTTGCATTTCTCAGCAGGCCACTCCAAGTTTCACGAGTCTATTCTTTTCTCTCTCATGGGCTGTGTGTATGTAAACCCCAGTTGGCCATCCTAAATGCTGCAGATTCCTTTCTGTACATTTTTTATAATGGTGAACTGAACAGAAAATTAGACAACCAGAACCGAGGAGGGCTTTTGGTTCCATTATTAGATTATGAGGAATAGTCGGACTGTGGGATAGTTTCAATCATTGTAAAATGTTCAATCGATATTCATATTTTAGATTACATATCATGAATTCATGTGATAAGAGGAATTGGGAACCTGAGGTTCTAATTTAATGCCGACGGCTGGGAGAAGGGTAGCTAGAGGTTGAGTCAAAGCCCACAGCTAAAAGCCATCAGCTACCATGAATTGAATGTGATCATGGGCAGTCGAAGGCGGGCTACCAAGAAGAACCAAGAGGACCAACTCACTTTCAAGAAACTATTAGAAAAATGAAGAACGGAAATTCAATGGCTGAATTCTGCGTGCAGAGAGGCAGGGACCAGAGGCTCCATCCAACAAGAGCCTAACCCCTTACTCTTACCTAATCGTCAAATTCGGAAAATGTGATGGCCCAGCGTCATTCGTCTCTCCCTCTCTCGCCCTCTCCCGTTCGTTCGGTTTGTATCATCCGACTATATATATATATAAGTCTGACGAGTCGCACCAAAATTAAATCTGAGCCTCCACAGGCAAATCCATGATTGTCCGTGATCAAATGTTCCCCTAGCTACTTGATGAGTAATGGGGTAGGGGTTGGGGGCTCTATCTATGTTCCCTCATCTACCCGTACCTCGTTGAATTGATCGGACTTCGACGTCAAATGCCAAAGAAAATGGCGTGGTATTCAGAACCTTGAAAGCCCCATTTTCAAGGCCAGAAATAAGTGCTACTCAGAATCCGAACCGTACACCATCGGGTGCAGGAGTTCGAAATTAATGTAGTGTGCATCCTTAGTCCTTGCGGACTGGATGTGTGTGATGAGGACTAGCTGTCTCCTAGGATTACCTATACATCGTGCCTACAAAGAGGGAGATTGGGAGTTGAAGACAAGAAAATTTATGTTGCATTTTGATAGGTTCTAGTTCTAGATAATCCATGTGGCCGCCCACCCATGACCTCGACTAAGAAAATAGCGAAAAAAAAAGGTTTGGTGCAGCCCCTATAACCTTATATGGCACTGTACATCTTCCCTGGTCAAAAAGAATGCGAACCTGCCCTGACCTTAAAATTAATATCAACAATCCTAGAGAACAACAACACATCACGAGTACCCATACATGTAATCGGCAACGTGAGTTCGGGGTGCTGAAGTAAAAGGCCGGACCTGGTCCGACCAGCGTGTATTGTCGTTTGGGACAACCCCCTGAAACTTAGCCAAACTACATTACGACTTCCCCGGCGAGTCCATCCAGGACCCTGCCAGGATCCCAGCCTCTCCTTCGGATTTCGAAAATCTATTTACGTCCGATAGGCGTGCACTCATCCATGTGCCATAATTAGTTGGTAGAAGGGAGGACCTGCTGCACAGCAATGCTTCTTGGGTATTTGCAAACTTGGACGTTGGTAACGCTTAATAGAGATTGGAGAAGAGCTACTCTTCCCGAATTCCCCAAATTTGCAGTTGGGCCAAGATCAGATGATCAACAGGATTATGAGCAGAATGAGAAAAGATAGACCTGATATTTTAACGGCGATGCTGATGATCATGATATTAACTACAACCCACTTCCCTCGGACAATGGACGTCCACCCCTGCATATCTACAAACTGCAGATTTCAACATCTCTGGTCAATTGTCTCTCTGTCTATGGCTGACACAGTTCCTCGAGCTGTCCTGCCTCGTCAGGCCAAAACAAGAGAACTTTGCCGATTATCAATTCAGCTTTCCAAAATTGATGTCTAGTCGCATTGTTTTGTCAGCCATCACCTATAGTTGAAGTTCACTTGAACGACATAACGCATCCTGATCTGTGCCACATTGTATACTATGTACTCATTGTACAACAATGCACCCTGCAATGGCAAGCAGATTTCAGGCATTTGGAGATATGGCTTAAATGCAGCCCCAGCGAAAAATGGTATTGCTATTGTTTGGACATATTCACTCGTTACCTTGGGACCTGAATGCTGCTTGGGCTTCCCAAGGGGAACGATGATGCCATCTTCAAGGACCTGAGCTTCTGAAGGATCTGGTGAAGTTGCACCAACCCCTTTGGTGCTGCAACATTCACATAAATTTCTTTAAATTCTAGAGAACTCATACTTATCAAACTTCCATTTTTATCTTCGAAAATTTAGAGAAATGGAAATTAGGAAAGAAGTCCACAAATACAACAGTTTAACTGGTATTATGTAAAAACATATTCATCCTACCATCCTCAGTATGACATTGAAAAGACTGTATATACTGAGCAAATTATGCAGTCAATTAGAGAGAATGGTGTGGAACCTCAGTTTTCCCTTGGGCAGCTTATCAGCATCGTATTTGGCATGTAGAGCTCCCCCATATCTCCAAGTGCAACCTAACAACCGCTCTAACATAAAAAAGCATTGAATGGAAAGGCCTAAGAGGAAAGACATACAAATTATCCAATGAGTAGTGAAAGTATAAAAAGGTGACAAGTCAATAAACAAATCACTGGCACCAGCAAAGGCCAATTGTCTATAACCTTGCGTGCTTTTTCGGTTTTCGAACTCAAATATATTCTTTTGATTCTGTTTTGTCCGGAGAATTAACATAACACATCTAATTTCACCTTGCTAATCGATCATATCAGATCCTAGTACTACTGAAAGTTTCAGAAATAGTTAATCTCACAAAGGAGAAGAGCACCAGATCTGGCAGTTCTGCTAGCATAGCAGTAGTTTGCACTTTTTGAGAACATATCTGCAAAGTAAACAACTTTCCCAAACATGTAGCCTGTTGCTGGAGCTTCAGGAGGAGCAATTCGCAACCCTGTTCAAATAATTTTGAGTCAGATCTATTATCCATTTGTGTACTTATAAAGTAAAGAGCTAGGATAAAAATGAGAGAACCTTGGGACAAAATTCCTGTCCAGTTGGTAAGCCGAGAACCATGCCACAGAAGCATTCTATTGTTTGTACTTGAGTACTGAAATTTTGGAAAGCAATCAGAATCTATTGACAGTTAAGTAGTAGAAATAGCCAAAATGGTTATTTTATAAACTAGTAAGGAGATAAATCTCATCTA
This sequence comes from Sonneratia alba, assembly GCA_900174645.1. Taxonomy (NCBI): domain Eukaryota; kingdom Viridiplantae; phylum Streptophyta; class Magnoliopsida; order Myrtales; family Lythraceae; genus Sonneratia; species Sonneratia alba. The sequence continues at coordinate 988,174 of FWPY01000047.1, forward strand.
TCGACTGAGATGACTGATAGTGATACGGGGGAGGGGGGGAGGGAAATGGAGATGATTGTGTATATTAGATGATCACCTCACTAAAGCGTACAGTTTCCACTTCTCTTGATGCCCGGAATATACTTACTATATCAACAGAGTAGCTTGAATGGGTCCCTGCATGGGTATTGCGCATATACTTTGCAATCTGAAGAAATCCAGAACAATGATAGAGTAATATAGGTTTTTATTGTAGATAGTGATGTTTTGGAACACTTCTCTAGTACTTTTAAATGTTATTGCATGAGAGCAGAAATGAAATTCTCAAATAGTATAATGTATCCCCTACACTGGTAGCAAATATGAATATGAATTCATCCCAAGTTTCTTGTAAAGATACCATAGAAAATTCCTCCAAATGAACTTCAATGGGTGCCAATTCACAATTAAGTCGTTGATAATGACCATATAAGGGATCCCCCTGCAAGAGCAATTAAAAAATATCACCAGTAGAAGGATATGAGTGTATTGTTACGTGTACTGAAGACTCCATTCATATAGTAGACAAACCTGTTTGATAGCTAATTGCAATATAAAATCAGCCAGTTAGATATGATAAGAAAAAGTACCTCAGACCCACTGCCTTCCTTCAACAGCTTCGTTGCAACCTCAATTTCACCCAGAGCTTCGACCTGCAAGATGGTTCACGGAGCCGATTAAGCAGTAAAGAGAAACTTCTTTAGTTCTACAAAGAAATGGAATTCATTAAGTTAATATATGAAAGAAAGGACCATCCAAGTATCAAGATCAAACATTCCACAAGCTGGATACAACTCACAAGATAACCTCTGTTTTACCCACTCCAAGACGGGGAGAAATAAAAGAAAACAGACAAATTTTTGTCATTTAAAAGTGAAATGAAGATATTCTTACCATTTCCAACTTGCTCTTTAACTTCTGGGGGGTGGCAATAACAAAGTCACCTGTAATCAGATATATCAATATGTTAATTGAAGTCTCAGGTAAAAGACATCGAACTCATGCTAGGCAACTAGAGAGAGAGTGGCAAGCAGAGAGTGAGTAAAAGGGAGAGATCTTACTCATTTTTTTGAACCCGAAATCATGAGGAATAACAGTATAAAATTCTCTGCAGGGAAAAAAGAAAAATATTAGACAATTTTCTAAAGAATATGAATCTCAACATCCAATATGCACTTTGCATGGCTTAAAATGTGGAAAAAAATTATACTTACCCACTCAATTGTTCAAGCATCCTCCTGTCAGACTGCCCGATCACATCAGCAATCCTCTTCAAGACATCGTAACCCTACATGTAAAATTATGATATATTTAAATATATTTAACTCCTCAAATATAGAAAGCAGCAACGGCAGAACTTCCAAGTACAACTTAATGACTTGCCTTCATTATTGTTGATTTACTTAGTTTGCCAAGGGGCAACTTCTCAGCATTATAGCCTGAAATATAAACAAGAGACAATGCAAAAATGAATCATCAGGTACATAAATATATATGTATAAGCATACGCATTATTTTCCTCTTTCTTTTTTCCTTTTTTTTTTTGGTCAGTGCACAGACTGTTAAAATAAAACGTTTGAAAATCCCACCTATCTCCATCATATGCTGCTTCATCATGCTAACATTGCAGATAAGAGAGATAAACTTCGCTAGGTGAGGTTCAAGCTCAGTCTCCCAAGGCTGCATACTTAGAGCATGTGCACGTTCAAGCTTGTCCTTAACCTAACAAGAAGCATCGAGTACTCAGGAAAAGAAACGAAAAGAGAACTGACCATTATGCATGAACACAAGAAAAAAGTACTTTCACATACTAATAAATTGAAAAGGAATAACATCAAATATTTAAAAGCAAAATGTCCTTAAAATTCCTTGGTCAACTGCTTTCCATTTAGCCCTATTTTGCACAGCAAAGAGGAGTTATTCACAGTAGTTATTGACACTCAACTAAAGCAGTTGAAAACCAAAATCCAGTTTATGAACTGAAAAAACTTACATCTGCTTCTTCCTTTTCACTGTAGTCCATTTCCAACCATGTATAACACTTAGGATAATGAGTGAAATCCTTCCGATTTGTCCAGTGGTTTCTTGTTTTGGCATAAAACTTCTGTGTGAACTCATGTATTGCAGATTCCCGAGATGTGAAAGGGCCCTGCAGCTTATCCTGACCCTTCACACCAACTCTTCCCCATTGGCTGTATACCATATAGGAACCCCCAACATCAGATTCTGTGCGTTGTTTTTATCCACAACAAAATGCAGTTATTCATTATAAATTTCAATAAGAGATTGGACAGGAATATGGAAGCCAGGGAAAGAACAAAAGTTTTATTCACAATCAATCTTCCTTGAAAAAGAAATCAACCACAGGTTATCAGGGGATTAAGTGGAACAGTACCTAGAAGTTGAATTACATAGAACTTGTTATTGTTTTCCCCAACATTTGTCTGGTTCAACATGGCATCATATACATCATTCCCCTGCACAAAAATGAAGTCCGCATAAAACTGTTGAAGAGCATAACAAAATGCGAATACATTTGTGTAGACATATCATGTTTGACTTACCAGTTGCAGAACATGATAATGAGCCTTTACATGATCAGGAAGCCACTGATCCAACACCGCTGCACCCTTCTTGGTGGCAGTTATGATCTTCTCTGTCTTATTACCATCTACTTGTTCTTCTGACAATGCCACGGCAGTATATGTCAAATTCAAGATGCATATAGAGAGAGAGTAAAGAAGCAAAAGGACTACAAGTTTGGCCACTCATCGCTTACAGGGATGCAACAACAAAAAGTATAAAACAAATAGACGTTACTTCTAAAGGTGAACAAATAGTTCAGCAATAAGCATTGTCAAAACAGTTCAGAAGGGGGGATAAGTAACAATTAAAAAAAAAACCCTGTTATATTTCTGTCTGCATTGTCGCTTCAGAATGCAATACACCACGATAAGCTGATGAATTTTTATAGGTAAATAACCCATGGAGGGACGAGAAACAACAACCAACCAATGAGAGATTCAAATAAAACTAGAGATATGAAGAGAAGCTTCAATGGTGAGCTACCTCAATCTCTGAAGTCTGAGTCGTTCACTGAATCGGTACAGAGCCTTTCGAGCAGCTCCCTCTTCGACCCAGAAGTGGAAACGCCTCGATTTCGGGCTTCTACCTGCAACTGCTGAATGCTCATCCCACGAAACTTCTCAACCGCACCGACCTTTCCTGCATCGCCCGGCTCCCGCTCTCTCTTCTTAGCAACCGAGGAATCCACAATGTCACGGGGTGGTTGCTGAGCACCTTCCGCCACGGCCGCTTGGATCCTTCTCACCTGAGACGAGGCAATCCCTAAATCAACATCTCCGACAGATTAAGAGGTCGGTAACTGTATCCTGAAACTTCAGCAGACACGAGAATTATCGGGTCGAGAGGTAAGCATACCAGGGTGGCCTTGATGCCTGTCGTGGCGAGACCGCGTTTGGCTAGTTCTGCCCTGAGCTCGTCTACCTTCAGGTTGCTCGCCATCCTGTACAGTACTGAGTCGCTCTACTTGCAGCATAATCGAGGAAGCCGAAGATGGGGATTTTAAATGGTGAAGGGTGAGCTAGTGAAAGCATGAAGTGTGCAAAGCACGACAATGGCGGGGGAAAGTTGTCCCCTCTTTGCCATTAACAACGAGAAGCTGCGATGACGACGACGTTTCTGCATGGTGTGGTTGACCGGTGCAAGCCATGCGATTCACACGTCAATGGCGGCCAAAATTTCTTGTCAACGGAAGATTTTACTCCTAAGCTTCCCCAGAAAATTGCATAATTGGTGTAAAATTTTTCATATTTTTGGAATTTTTTAAGGTTTTGTGAATTATTATTTTTATCAATACTGGAAAATAAAAATAACTTTTTTGAGAACAAAGGGTTGGTTGGGTCCGCGCGTGAGGCCCCCAAACACACGCGCTTCAACCGGTGAACTCTCTCCCCACCCACGATCCCGCGTTCCCGGTCCACTCGACGCCACCTCGCGTTTGGGTTGTTTTCCGAATCCCCGGCGGGATTTCGACTTACTTCTGGATTCGAATCCAGTCCTTCCGTGTCGGCTCTGAGCTCCTCGAATTGGTTCGTGATCTCCTTCACTCGCACCTCCCATTAAACATTGAAAAGCTGGTCGTGATGTTCCTGCAACTCTTGGTTGTTCATGGGGTTTCGATCTTGGCATTTTTCTGGCTATAGGGGTAGATTGCGAGATCTAAGCGGGTTTAGTTTTGGATACTGACCCTCAATATTGGTGTAATTTTCTAGTAATGATGTCAAATTTAGTGTTCTGATGAACGTACGAGCGCTATATTTGTCCAGTAAAACTGTAAACGTGGGAGTGGAGAAGAAGGGCCGATGGTGGTGGGTTCAGAATCTTAATTCGCTTTTCTGTCCCATCTCATTTACCAGCTACCTAGTCTTCAGCCTGCTGAATATCTGGATTCGCCTTTCTTCCTTTTTAAATTGTCTTCTCATCCAACTTGTGAAAATCCTAAACCAGTTGAGTAAAAACGTAATACTGAAAAATAGTTCTGAGCGGTTTCTCTCCTTTTTCACTAATTTAGCAACAGCAGAGTGCTGATTGGGCCAACAAAGTTTTGATTTTGCAAGCAAAATTTGTATTTTGTAGAATGGACTGCATCTTTAAATCTTGTTTTTTGTGCTGCTTATCAGGGTTTAGTTAAAAAGGAAGCCTCTCTCAAACAATGGCAGATCAGCAGAATCAGGCGGACTCACAGATGCTGACTACCCAGGCCCCCAAGGAAGATATGATGACTCTTGTAGCGGCCCTTGAGGCTGCCCTGCTCCCGTGCTTGCCTGCCCGAGAGCTTCAGGCCATTGACCGCTCTCCACACCCTTCACATCAAAGTTTGTAAACTCCTTTCTTTTCTGAAAATGTAAAATATATTGAAACATTTATTCCTCCTATTTTTTATTTATTGATAAGCCTGCTGTTTTGTTTGTTTGATTTATATCATAGAAGAGGGTTTCCTCAATAAATTTCTTTGCATTTTTCTGCTGATTCAAGCCCTTAGTGATATAGAAACCAGTTGGGGTTAGATCATCAAATATGAATATGTGTTGCTGGCATCATTGTAAATGCTGCTAGACATTATAGTCCATGAGAAAGACTTTGGAGTAGATGAAACATCATAGGCAGGATAACAGTGAAGATGCCTTTATGGGGAAAAGGTGTCAAGGGCCATTTAGGTATGATGGTTTTTATGCTGTTTAGTGGGTGATAGAATTTCTGGCCATCGTAGTTACTACCGTTTGATGACCATTAAAACAACATAATGTAGATCTGTTTTTCTCCCTTTGTTTCTGAGATCTAGTGGGAGAATTTGTTAATGAGATGGATACAAAGCTTTTTCTTTAATTTGAAACTTGAGAGTAGTTGGAGAATTCCTGGTGCTTTAATGTGAAATTTACCTGATGGTGCATTATTAACATACAATTATCTGATGATAAGTCAATAAGTGAAAATCAATCAACTGGTGGATTCAGTAGTCCTTTAATGATTTAGTTGATGAACAGAGTGCTGAATTGTGAGACATGCCCTGTTCTTTCCTGTGACAGTAGAGTGAACATTTTTTAGATGCATGGAGTGTTGTGTTGTCTTCATCTCAAGCGAAAAAAAAGAACCTCTACTTAGGGACTAAATTGAGTCAATCGTCTTAAATTGCATTTTGTCCTTAATAAACCACCAAATGTTGCATTTTCTCATATGCATTGACTCTCAACAAAGGCTTTCTGATACTTTTAGTTGATGTGGAGAGGCATGCAAGGGATTTTATGGAGGCTGCAAAAAGGCTTCAACTCTATTTCATTAGTCTGCAGCGTGAGGATCAACCAACAAAGGCAGAGACACTAAGAAAGGTACCACATCTGTGCTGCTCTCAGCTTCGGTGGCTCGTATATCTTATTGGTCCTTCCTTTTCCTCCTTATTTCATTTTATGATTCAGGAAATCGCGATGATGGAAGAAGAGTTGAGAACAAAGAATGAGCTTGTTGAGAAGCACGAGAGGTTAATCCAAGGGTGGAGGTCTGAACTAAAGGAGCAGCTGAACAAAATAAACACCGAGCTAGAGCGGGTGTGAATAGAATGTAGTAATTGTTTCTAAGCTTACACTGGAATGCTATTTTTGAAGACTTCAGCAGTTGTAGATGTTATCTTGATTAGGGGGTTATATAGCATCTTCAAGATTTACAATTTCCTATGTACTAGTTAGAAAGAGTAATCTCCCACCTAGGCCAGGTAAAATAACACAACTAATGGTTGTTGTTTCTCACTTCTTAATACGCTCCACTGTCTTGTCTCGCTGTGTTAACTTGCTTGCGAGGCCATCATGCTCTTCTAGACGTGGTGTTACATAGCTTAATCTTCTTTTATATAGCAGTGTGAGCACATTTTAACCAGCAAATGCTGACACTTAGTTTGAAGTTCCTTTGCTCATGGTTCAGGTTAATTGGTCTGAAGGGTTGAAGTGTATATGCCACTGAAGAATCATTGTTTTAGATCCAGTTTTCTGGTCTAATGTTTAGGACAAGGTTACACTTCATTGGACTCAATTATATGTCCCATGTTGCGAATAGAGATTGTAAGAGTTTCTTTTTCTTTTTCTTTTTTTTTTCATTTTGAGGTCTTACAAGTTAGTCATGAGAATAATTCTGAAGCCTCCATGAGTTCCTACCAGGACAAGATTTGCATCAAAGGCGCTAGTTTGCAGCTTTCTGATCGTAGACATCGATTCTGTTGATTGAATGGCAGCCTCCTCCTCGGTGCCGGAGTACCAGAAAGGAATAGCCGTATAAATCGAGTTTGTTAGTTCATCTAAAGAAAACTGACGCGACAATGTCCGCAAACGCCACCACCGTGGTTGAGGGTAGCACAGATGGACGCTAGCGGTAGCAGCCTCGACCGCTGCGGTGCAGCGGCAGTCGGCCATCTTAAAACAGATAGAGATGAATGAGGAATCATTATATCGTCAAGATTTCCATGCAAAAAGTAATATCTGCATTCTCCAATAAAGCAAAGATAAGGGAACGGGATGGCACACCGCGGGCTGCAAATCGTGTAGCCGCCGCGATTTCCTCAAGTGGGGTAACAGTTTTGCTTCGCCGGTTGCCCTGCCGCCGCGGTTTTCACAATTTGTTTTTCCCTTGCATGAATATGATATTCATAGCCAATAAAAGTTTAAATTAAATTATAATATTATATAAATAAAAGTTTTTTTTCAGTTACTAAAAAATTTAAACTTAAAATCTTATATAAAAATGGACTGTATCAATCATATAGGTGAGATTACAGATTGGATTTGGGCAATTTAATACTGCAGTATTCATGGGTTTAATGAGGCTCCTGTGGTACTCTTCCACTTGTCTCGTGTCGCCATATTAGCATAGAGGAATTAGCAGTGGCGGAGGTTTGCGGAACGTGAGCTGGCCGGCCGGCCGATAAAGTGGGCTGGCTGGGTGATTGGGCTCCACGAGCTGACAGCTCACGGCCACTGCTTTGACCGAAAAGCTGGCGCGTAGCTGTGAAAAAGGCCGAAGCCTAACACCCACCCATAATTTTCCATTTTCCAATTTCAATTTTCTCACACCTGTTTTGGACTTCCATTATTGAGACGACTCCCAGGGCGGTCGGACTCGATCTTCCAGAACTCCCGCCGCCTTTCGCCCTCCACGTGGACGCTCTGTACTAAATTCGCTTGGCTCAATCAGCGGCTGAGATTTTGAGAATCGTCCAACCCGGACGGCGCCGACCCTCTCCAGTAGGGACCGCGGCCCCTTCACGCGCTCGACGTTGATTGGATAAGGCTCACAAGAATATCGCGTTAGAAAATGCCAGTTAAAATTAGATGTTAATTATCTCAATTTTTATAATTATTTTTTTAACCAAAATAATTTATTTACTATTTTATTATTTTAAAAATAATTTTATTGATAAATTTTCTTTGTAGTGGTACACGGCATGATTATCTAGAACGAATCAATTACTTACTCTCAAGGGTAACAGTTTACTGATAAGTTAACAATACACAGTAAATCAAATTTAGTATTTAAAATTCTCAAAAATTTGTATTTAAAATTTAATTTATAGGTTTTAAACTGTATAATATATCATCTAATAAATTAGTGATGATATGACGTACATTATTAATATAAAAAAAAGTCAGTTACTCGTTTACCAAAAACTTTTTAAAGTCAATTTCCGTTTTTCCTTCCCAAAATTCCACGAGAACGCGGAGTGCTCCAGTTCCCGACTGCCATGTGTCAAATTATGAGTGGCTCTTCTAACATGACGTGGGCCACCTTCGACGGGTCCCACCCCACCCCTCACAAACCGAGAAAGCCTAGTGGACGCACCCTGTCTCTTACCCCTCGTCTGCCCCTTTTAACGGCCTCTCTCTTCCTTCCTTCGACTATTCCCGATTGCCTTGCGTCCTGCGGCTTCTCTATATATATATACCTCGACCTGCCCTCTCTTTCTACGCACATCAATCCCATCTCCGCCATAGACAGCTCCTCGAGAACGTTGGAGACCCAAAAGGTGGTTCTTTCGTTTCTGCAGAGAGGGAACTCACAGAAAGGCTCCGTTTTTCCTGGAGGTGAAGAAGAAGAAAAGAGACCTTCAACGATCTTATTTTCTGAAGAGGCGTCGAATCCTTCACCTGATTATCTGTCTTGATATAGCAATGGCCCGATCGCTCTCCAACGCTAAGCTCCTGTCTGCTGCTGTCGTCGATGGGATCTCCTCTGCAATCAAGAGGTACCGTCTTGTCCACCCTGCTTGGTGTCCAAGAAAACAAGGAGGTGGAAAACTCTGTTTTCCAATAAAAACTAAGGGGACATATTGTTCGGCCACTTCCTTTCCCTCCCCCCCCCCTTTCTTTCTATCCCTCTGTTCTGATCTTTTGTCCTATGATCAAACGTGCCATATCAGTCATACCTTCTTTAGCCGTCATAGTCATTCACTGATTGGAATTCTTCGTTCGATCACTAACTTTGATCATATAGGCGGGGTTTCTCCGCGGCCGCATCCCAAGGAGTTGCGAGAACAGGAGGCGGGAGCAGCCCCGTGATGCCAAAGAAGGCGGGGGAGGAGAAGGTGGGTTCCGCGCACGAGGTCTCGTGGGTGCCGGACCCAAAAACAGGGTACTACAGGCCGGACAACAGGGCCGAGGAGATTGATGTGGCCGAGCTGCGAGCGGCCCTCCTCAAGCAGAGGAACCAATGACAGGGATGGAAACGAGCTGGATGAAGAGACTCTCTGAAGAAAAGGGTGGGATTGAGGTGATGCTGGGACTCGTCTTCGACCGCAGGTTTAAGGACAAAACAGGTCCTTCTTGGGGTTTTCTTTTGTCTGCTTTGGGTTATGGAATTTGAATTCTTCAGCCGCCGCCCTCTTTCTTCGCGGAACGGAAACGGAACAAGTTGTCGCCTGAGCTTTTGTTGTCTCTGAATAATAATAATAATAACACTAAGTTTCTGCCTTCTGCTTAATCTTTGGCCCCTTTTTCCGCTTTATTATTATTATTATTAAATTCTTTTAATTTGCGTTGCGCACTCCGACAAATTACATCTTCCCTTTTGATGATGGGAGGGCGGCAAAGTTGCACTGAACAAAACTAGAGATCAATTCCAATTTCGATTTTGATGGATGGCCCAGATGATGGTACCGCTCGATCCTAAAGCCGTTGTCACTAACACCGAGCACGTAAATCTTGGAATCTCGCTCTCTCCGGGACGATGGCGACTCCCTTGCTAGTCGGGAGCCGGTCAAAGTCTTCACGAGCACTAATTTCTGAATCACCATGCTCGTCCTAGTAAAAGCCCAAGTGATTTGTCTATCACGATCCTATCATAATTTCGAGATCATCAATGTAGTGAAATGAGTCCACCGAAGAATAGAAGTTACTATGTCGGTCCCTTCACCTTGAGACGAATTCATACTCACACGTCCCTGAAATTTTCATGGATGCATTGCATGGTGTGGGTGAATAACCCCAAATCCGTCTAACAAGTTTGTTTTCTCGCGGGAAGACTGAAATCTCGACGGTTCCATGGGCTCCATAAGTAATAACTCAACCTCACAAGATGTGTTCTGCAGATGTTCTCCAATCCGCGTGCGTCACTTTGACAGACGTAGACCCTAATGTTTGCGAGTTCCTTTGGATGATATTTTGCAGCACTACATGAAGGAAGCAACGCTCCCTAAAGAAAGCTGGGCACCGCATGGGCAGTTGTTAACAACTGCTGCAGTCGGCCCAGCTTGAAACTAAGAAACAGGATGCAGATATCGAATGTACAATGACATGGTGCAGGGTACCATCATGGAGGATTGACCGAGGAGCTACGGCAAAGCTAAATTTCCAAGTCGAATAGCCGTATGAACAAGCTGAAAAATCTTAGGTTCATTGATAAAACTACCAGTTCTTTGATGTTTTCCTTCTACGCAGTGCAGATAATGCTTTGATAATGCCACAACAATCGACATTCAGTTCGTTTGGCAGAAGCACTTTTTTTTGCTAAACATGCTCCAGAATATATTAGTAAATACAACAGTCAATCACAATATGTGGATATAATATGTTGAGGCCAGTAACAATACAGCAGATTGAAAGAGCAATCGGCACACAACAGTCCATACAGCCATAAGACTGAGACACTATACACAACACAACCGAAATAAAGTAATGAATCTGTTGATCAATATTCAGCCTGTCAGATTATTCCATTTGTTCAATTATTTTTCTTCTTTGGTCTGTGAAAATTCTTAGTAAATAATATGCTCGACTGGATTGGCACTCCAGATAGCATGATGACTTCAAATCATTTGCAGCAAACATATGGACAGCCCATCCAAGTGGGACGTGGGAGAATCAAGGAGATTCATCTCAGCGGTTAGTTCAGACATTTCAGAATGCCATCTGTTTATCTATGTCGATGTCATGTCAAACAGAATCCTGTATGATCCAGTTCGAAAAACAGATTAGCATGACAGCATTTTGTTTTAGGCCAGCAGTCATAGTCACTGAAACTTCTCGGGAGTTTTATCAAAGCAGCAACTCCCCTTGCATCTCTCTCTAATTTGAGCAGTCAGTCAAGGAAAAAAAATCCTGTCTTTTCGAAACAAGTACCATGATTCGGATTGCAACTTCCAAGGAAATGCAGAGTGAAAATTGATCAGCCATAGGCCCAATGCTCAACAGATTGCAACACTTTCGAACTCCAAACCAAGGCCATATTGGTTATCGGTGTTGCTGCTGTTGCTTTTTTTTTTTTCTTTATTAATCATCATCAAAATTCAAAGATGAATTGCACACAAAACATCTCCAGACACATCACCGATAAATCCAATCCAATACCCATCCCCTTAAATAGAGGATACACTAGAGCTAAGGCTCGTTCTAACCTCGTTCACGCAATCAAATCCACAGCCACACTGTGGACTCTCAAAGAAATTATCAATGGGGAAGCTCGCAGAGGCAATTCCCACCGAGAACCCCAGCTCATCATGGACTCTGGTGACCTCCACAATGTTCAACCACAGGAACAGAACCTGCATGAGACCAGAGGATATACCCAATGATACTCCGTATTGAAAGCATAATTCATTCATCGATTATTACTCCAACTACATGAAGAGGCCGAGAGGAGACCTTGACGCTGACGCCGCTGAGGCCCGTCAGGCGGTTCTCGGAGATGTAGCCACTGATGGTCGGCTTGTAATTGAGCTGGTAGGAGCCCTCGAGGGAGAAGCTGCAGGAACCGTCGAGGAAGGCGCGGAACGTGCCGGTGTCACGGTCCAGCTCGTATCCCGTGACGCCCTTGGGGAGGAGGCCCTCCGGGAAGTTGAACTCCTGCAGGGCCTCGTACGCGTTGAGGGAGGACGCGGCGAGCGGCGACTGGAGGAGGACGATGAGGAGGAGGGAGATGGTGAGGCCGCCGGCGGTGGTAGTGGGAGAGACAGCCGCCTCCATCATTTTGTTGACGCCGATGGTCAAGTTTGTCTCTTTAGGGGACAATTCTGTTGGGATTTATTGTTAGAGAGGAGTGCGAGTTGAGCTAGCGAGAGACGGTGGGTGGAGACCACCGAACGGCGAAATCGCGTACGGACGTAATAAATGTCAATCATCTCTTGTTTTTTAGTTAATTAATGCCGATCATTTTTCCTATTCTAAAGCGATCGTCCTCTCGATCGCTGATTACTGGAAATTCTACCCTTTTAGGGATTTGCACAATCAAATCACGTGAACCAAGAGTCTAAACTTTTAGGATCATGGGTATATGTGCACGTACCGAATGAATCTGGAATAGGCGGAAATATTAATCACATGAAATTAATATATATTAATGAGCAGTGACAGTAAGGGAAAATGACATCATTGAGAATAAGATGACAACTTCGGTACGTAAGGCTTGATCCCCTTCTCCTTCCAGCCACGGGTCCCACAGGTCGGGCTCTTGTCGAAGTTGCCGACCGGGAAATCAGCCGATCTGATCCCGGCCGAGAACTGGAGCTTGTCATCATCCCGGATCACCTCCACTATGCTGGGCCACAGGGAAAGCACCTCGACTTTGATCCCACTGAGGCTTTTGAGCTTGTCCGTGGAGATCTTTCCAGTGATCTTCAATTTGTACTTGAGCTCGTAGGAGTTGACGGAGGAAGTGCAGGAGCCATTCGAGTACACCGAGAACTGCCCCGCGGAATTGTCCGGCTCGTAGCTCAAGATGCCCTTGGGGAGGAGGCCCGCCGGGAAGTCATAGTCCTCCAGGACCTCGTAGGCAGTGAGAGTATCACCATCGCCTCGGGAGGCTGACGAGGCTGACAAGAACAGGAACGAGATGAGGACCGTGCAGAGGAACTTTGTTGCAAGAGACATTGTAGTTGTGCAACACACTGGCCGGCCTGAGAAGTAGACACATTGGCCGGCCTGAGAAGTAAACACATTGGCCTTATATAAAGAAAGAAGCGTTTGACCGTTTGGTCAGGGCTCACGAATGTGCTGTGGATGAGAAATATATGGAGAGCAGTAGATGGGTTGAAAATTGATGGGAAGGTAGCAATATCGGATGGCATATTCCTCTAAATTCAGAACAGCATCAAGGCGATGAAATGTCATCTGATGGATAACTCGACTGATTTTACCGTCTTGACTTATGTGAGAAAACCAAGATTTCATCAATGGTTCAGGAGCTGAAGCATAAGAATTCATATGAGTGGCAAGACTCGACTCAAATCAATCACAATCTCATAGAGAACTGAAATGTGCAGAAAAGAAACAGGAGAGAGGAAGAGTATACCTGAAATGTGTTGATCTACGTGAGCATCATCTTGCGTAGGGATTAAGCCAATGATCCTCGATCAGTTTTCACCAGGGCCGCAAAAACCAGTCAAGGTCCAGATTGGAGCAACACACTGCACTTGAAAGGATGCAGTCCAGATAGTGATTAGAGTACAGATTGATGCAGAAGCATCAAGGAGGAAAGTAGGTACGATCAGCCAACGGGCAGAAGAAGATTAGAAGTAACAAACTCTGATATCATCGAAAACCAGCAGACAAATGTAATGCTAGATCTTCCTATAGGGACTTCAGCCAGCCCTCTGATCAAGTATGGCATCAGATAATGTGCATTTTCCCAATGTTTAGCCGAGGAACCAAAGGCCTTTGATTCCTGTGATTGAGCATGGAAAGCTTGCCACCATCAAGGAGAATCATCATTGTACCTTTTCAATAATCCATAGTCAACTGCTTTGTTTCGCTGCTGGATGACCCGTTTGGTCTTCGAGGGTCCTTCTGTCTGCATTTTGAAGCATTTTGGTTCTGCACTCCACGAGAATTCATACCTACTACCATCACCTACTGAAAAAGTAAAAGTGACAACAAAAGAGGGGAAGAAGCAACATTTTTCTCAGAATGACCTGTCAGATGAGTCCACGGACATCTCACCCTCAACTGCTCCATCTTATTCTATGTTGGACACTGTTGAGAGTCATAATTCCACATTAGATAATTGATAAGAAAATTCTGAGAATTCACTACTTATCAGCCAAACATTTCGGTAGGGCAACTTCTATGTTCAATGGAAATTTAATAATCTGCCTTGCAGATGCATCCAACAATCCCAGCTTGTAGGATGTAATTATGATTGAGAAGGTCGATTAACAATAACAGAAACCCAACCATCACAAAGCGTGAGCTTGCTATCTCATATGTCTTTATGAGATAAAATATGAAGCCACCGATGCTAGGAAATGATTTACCGACCAAAGAATTTTAGGTCAGAAGTCCGATTGGGAAGTGCTGATGACAGAAACTTATTAATGTGGATTGAAGAATGATACAAGTAATGCAAGATACAAAAATAATACGTACAAAAAGAACTTAAGCAAGTGCTGATAGAATGCAAAGAGGATATCAATTTGGCTTTTTCTGCTAGCAAATAACATGAAACTGCCCTGTGAAAAATTACTCTGAAAGCAACCAGCAGAATGGAACAAAATAGCTATCACACCAATAGTTCACATGAATTAATTCACGTCCTTGAGCCTCTTTATCAGGACGTCCAGAGATTTCTTTTTCGGATTCTGCCTTGATCCCCTTGTCCCAAATGTTGAGAATAGCCTGTCTGAGGTATCCCTTAACTTCTCCGAGATCATTACTACTTTCCTGTGGTCCAAGGCATTGTAGCTCCTCTCCCTGATGACAGCATTCAAGAAATTTTCTGGTTGATTGCTCAAAAGCAAGTTGATCATCTGCCTCACCTCAGCAAGTGAAGATTTCAGCTGACTGGCTTCCTCATCTGAGAACAGCGAACCTTGATTATCTGCAAATGATTCCAACAGTCTTACATCCACATCGAGCCCCATAATTGCATTGACATTAAATCTCTTCACTGTGTCAGCATACAGAGTAGCAACAATCATCTCTGAGATGTGAGAGAGAACATCTTGCAACACTCTCTTGAGAACTTGAGGAGGCAATATCTGTTGAGCAGTAGAAACCAGGGTCTCCAAATATATAATAACTTCATTCACATATTCATTTCCGCTCTGTGGAGGCTCATCAGCCATCCAATTAACATTCTCTATCAATATCATGAAACCGTCGACCTTCATCTTGAGCAACCCAGAGAGCATCTCTTCTGCTGCATCCTGAGCCTTCTTCAGAGGGAACTGCCTCCTGCTCCTCTCCACTATTCTCGGAGGAATCCCTGACAGCTGTGCAGCGTGACGGAAAAAGAAATCACACGCTCGCTTGAAAACAGCCATATTAGCAGCAACCCGCATAGCTTGAGAGACTCCATGAATAGATGTATTTATAATCTTCAACAAGGCACCATCCAAAACATCACCTAGAAGCCGATCCAAATACTTCCTTACAACATCGTAGAAATCCAACTGCCCGCCATATGACATGAAACTGACAGAATCCTCAATAAAAGAACGCACAATGCGGCAACAGTCTGGTACAGTCGATGAAAATGGTGCCACAAATGGAAATGCGGGGACAATATCAGATGTTTGGAGCTGGAAAGAAAGAACATTCATAGAGTATTCATACTCTTTCTTCATCAGCATCTGCTCAAACTTATCTGCAGCTAAGGCTTCTGCTATATGTTTACGGCAATCTGATAATAACAGCTCATGGTACTTATCCCGGTGCTTACTCAAGACATCAAGCAAAGTGTCAACTGGGTATCCATACCTTCGAAGAGTTACACCTAACAAGCTGACATAGTCCTTTATGAGCAAAAGATGGCTAGCAGTCTGCATCCTAGAGAACTGATCCTCTAAGACAGAACACATTTTACTGACAGCAGTCTCCCAGAGATTCTCAACTTCGAGTTTAGAGATCAACCCACCACTGGTCCGCATAATCCGATCCTCTACAATGAAGAAGCCAGCGATCTGGGCAAAGAAAGTCTGGTGAGATTCGAGGAAAGGGGTCATGGAGGAGACCTGAAAATCGGAAGTCAGTTGGAGCTTCCTGTTCTCAAAATAGTACTGCTTGAACCGATCCTCTAGACCCAAAGTCTGGTGGATGTGATAAGCTTTATAAAGCGGAGTCAAATCAAACCCTAAGACTCCGTTCTCCGAACTCCCGCCAGCTTCAATGCCACCGCCTAGCACATCATCATCTTCCTCCTCCTGTAGGGCATAAACAGTGTCTCTCAAACTGAGACGGCTCTGTTCCTCAGCTTGCCTCTGCTTAATCCTCAGATCCTCCTCTCTCTGCCTTGCAGCAGATGCCTGTCCAATCGCCAATTGACCTAAGTTTCTACTCACCATGCGGATGTCCACGAGCCAATCTCCAAACTCCTTGCTCACTTTCCTCTCTATATGAGATCGAACCTCTGGAATCTTCGTCTCGAGCATCTTCCTCAGTGTAAGCGATGGCACCCTATCGAGGAATTCACCTTCAATGGCGTCCACGCACTTCAGGGCCATGTAGAAATTGTTGCTTGAGAGATGCAGATTCGCTCTTGAGCACAGCTCCAATAACTTGATGCAGGAGTGCACGGAGTGGAGAGCAAGGTTGATGTTGACGGAGATGTTTCTAGCTTCGAGTAAAGCGTCGAGCGAATTCAGGAGAGGTACGGCGACGGACTGCACGGTGGAGTTGGATCGGTGGAGAGAGGATTTAAGGGAATCGACGTCGGATAGAAGAGATCGCAGGTCATCGACGGCGAGGATGAAATCCTGGTAGTGAGCCTTGCAGACCTCCTCGATCTCGGATTCCTTGGATCTCGCGAAGTGTCGGAGGTGTTGGAGGAGCCGGTCTGGCTTCCCTGAGGCGAAAGCCTTGCGGATGAACGGGCCAACATCCTCGTTGTTGCAAATAGCCGAGGATAGGAGGACCTGCTCCTGCTTATCGGCAGAGTCTCCGCCATCAGCTAAGGAGGCGGGCGCCACCTTGCGCCGGATCTTGGCGGCGGAGTTCATCGGCTTCTGCGTCAACGGTTAAGGCAGCGAAAGGGAAGGAGCAGACAACCTAGGAAGGGGAGTCCGGTGGGGGTTGTGTAACGGTTTGACCAAAATGACTAACCTTGCGTGGCCAGGTAAGCCTTGTTTTGGTGGAACAGGTAGGGGTAGTATCGTAATCTGACCTCGGGGACTCGCCGGAGGAGGAGGAGGCCGGGAAAGAAGACGAAGTTTGACTTCTTTCTTTCTTTTTTTTTTTGGCAAAAGACGAAGTTTGACTTTGGTTGACGGCGACTCCCGATGGAAAAATGGAGACCTTTCAAAGCGTGGATTCGTGGAAGAAGACCCTTTATAGCCAGCCATTCGTCGGTCTCTTGCTCCTATGGCTAAGATGGCTATTGTTCTCTAGATGGCTACTAAACATTAAGTATCACAGGAGGCTGTTGCCCTTGAGATGGCTTGATTGACTTTAATGAATGTTAAAGACGACAACTTATTGAATCGGGAGGATTGTGGTCTTAATTTTAGGACATATCATATAAGCAATTTCATTAACCGGACCAAACGTGGGTTTTTCAGGACATCCTCGTGTTATTATGTTTACCTAGCGATGGCTCCACTCAAGATCAAACGTACGACCAGCTCCCAACAACGGGAGAAAACCTCATCATATATTATTATTCATCGACAGGAACGTCGACGAGAAAAAAAAAAAAAAGCACGCAAAAAGAACGAAGAAATATTAGTCCGATCGATCAATGCCGGTCACTGCATGTTCCTCTGGAGGAGGCCGATGACGGTGAGGGCATTGTTGCATAGCTGCCTGATCGTCTTGCTCCGGTGGGACACCCCCAGCTTGTCAGCGCCGAGTGTGCTGAACGCCGCGCCGCACGAGTCCGCGTCAGCCGCCGCCGTCTGCACCCACTTGCGGAGGTCGGCGTAGTTCCTGACGGTTAGGGCGGCGAGCGAGTCGTCGAGCTGCTGTACCGCGTCGTCGTAGCTGTCGGCGCAATCGTTCAGGGCCTGCTGGACACCGGGCTCCAGGCTCGTGTCGTTCAGCATCAAGCGGATGTAGGCCGAGGTGTCGGTGGCGTTAGCCGTGGCCGCGCGGATCGAGATCAGGGTCAGGCCGCTCAGGTCGGCGCCCACGGAGTTGGGGTCCGTGCCGAGGCTCGACAGGCACAGGTCCCTGTTCTTGCACTGCCCACAGACCTCCGCCACGAGGCTCGTCCCGGTGGAAGTGGCGACAGCGGCTGCCGGGGCTGGAGCCTGCGCCTGCGCATCGGCCGGGCCGAGGAGGAGAAGGCAGAGACCCAAGGGTAGAAGGGTAAAGAGAGCTGCGGTGGGCCTCATCTTCGATTATTGGTGACGTAGGGATTTGCTGACCAACCTTCTTCTCGGGCTCCCCCTTGTTCCTGGAAATTGAGATTGGTGGAAAGTATATAAAGGCCCTTATCGGTGGCTAACTTTGGTTGTCTGTTTACGAGGAGCCAGACACCGTGTCAGAGAGGAGCCTGTGCCGGTGATGCTTTGTCTCGTGGAGTTTCCTTTAATAGGGGAAGGCAATCTTAGGAAAGGGCTAAGCACCGGTAATTCAAGAACGATGCGCTGGGCCACCCAATTAATAGTGTGGTAAACTATTTAGGGTTAACAAAATGCGTTGCTAATTATGTTTTAATAATTCCTTTTTGTTTTCTAAATTTGCTGTCAGCACTGACTGACTGATAGGGAGAAAGATCGCCCCGATCCGACATCCTCGCCGTTGCCATCCTGATCGACCTCGATCCGGTGTTCTCGCGCGTAGCCGCTCTGCTAACCTGCAACGGGGGAAGATTGGGAGGGAATCTCAATTTCCCACCGCGACACCTAAGTTAGAGACGAACCGTGCATGGGTGGAGAAGAGCATGAGCACTTGGAGGTAAGCTTTTGGAGCTCTCCCCTTGTGTGATTTGATTGCTCGATCCCGTCCTGCGTAATGGATGATTCTCCCTCTTTATGGGTGAATAAATGCGCGGTTACATCGGACTAATACATACCTATTAGTTGACTTCAATTATGGCTCAATAATTATGGCAGTCTATACTAAATTATCGATAGTAAATACATTGAACGTTGGTTGTTTAGTTGGTCTATAATGTTTGCGATTGAATACGCGAATCCGAATATTACATAGTAAGGTGTTAAAATTAATATCACCATTATCTTCTTTTTTTAATGATAAAAAAATTTATCTTTTACACTAATATATATATTTGGTTAAAATAATTCTCTCAATTATATTGTTTGATTATATAACATATTTTAATCTTAATTCTAACGATTTGATAATGTAGCATCTAATAAAATCACATGACATGATGCGTAGGTAAAATTTTCGTCGCATTATCATACTAAGTCAACCAATTTTTTATTATGTCAATACACAACATCAACAATTTATCTATACGTAATCATACTACATTAACAAATAACTATTATTTCAGTTTATTGTTAGAATTAGAAGTTTAATATATTACCTAACTAAATATATATAATTAAAAAATTATTTAAAATATATATAATTTAAATAAAAGATAGTGAATATATAAAATGTTTAATATAATTATGAAAAAAAAAATCCTACTTCACTTTGAGATTATTGAGAATTTTCCTTCCTAAGGATCTGATCCAATTAATTATACGTCTCTTCCCTTTAAGGCGTTGAACTGTTTGCCTTCGCAGACGCGGCGATCACAGCAAACCTCCGTTGTACGGGACTCCGGTCAGTGGCAACCAATCATCCCCGAGCAAGAAGCTCGACACCGTGAAATTAGCGGCGTCGGTAGCGTTGATGACATGGTGCCCTGGCCACGTCACGCGGTCAGTCGTGTCGGACCCTGGCCCGGTGTTGTTGTACTCCGCGTAGTAGAGCGTGCTCAGGGCGAAGCTACCGGACCACTCCCTCCACCCGGCTGGGTTTATGAAACCGTCCATGTAGCTCTGCATGTACACGGTCCTCGAGTACTCCTTCCACGGCCTCCCGAGGTACGTCTGCACGGTGCTGCCGCTCGAGGCCAGGTCGCCGGCCGGCCTGATGTTGCAGTTGTGGATGGACGTCCCGGTGTTCTGGTTCGGGTCCGTCCGCCCCTGGGCCGTGATGGCGTTGAACTGACGGCTCATCGGGAGCCTCGGGTACAGGTTGCAGTCCTGGAGGACCACCGCCGCGTTCCCGAATATGAAGTCGACCGTGCCATAGATGTCGCACTCCCGATAGAACTGCCTCAGCGAGTGAGTGTACAGCGTGTCCTGGTAGCCCTCGAAGCTGCAGCTGTAGAACGTGGAGAAGTCGGCCCCGCTCCGCACTGCGACGGCCTGGTGCTTGATGGCGCCGGCCGTGTTTCGGAAAGTTATATTGACTGCCACGAAGTTTGGTGCGACCACAGCTGCATTATGTACGCACGGACATTATTCCACGTGCCATGAGAGATTGGAACCAAAGGAGAGAGAAAAAAATGCCTTCTTTTATGAATTCTAATGGATCCATAATTGACTACGATTAGATCTCCGAAATTTATTATTTTTTTATATTTATAATACGTGAATTAAGATATGTAAGGGGAAATATTTTAATATTTATACTTTATAAATACGTGCAAGTATGAATAAAAGTGAAAGAGAACGGCCATTTCCACATGAGTTTCGATAACTCTGGGCGTTGACAGAGTGGTCGGAAAATGGTTATTTAAATTTACTGCAAAAGCCGTAACTACTCACCGAATGTGGCAGAGTTGAACGTGGTCCATCCGTCAACGACGCTGTGGTTCCCAGTGATGATCGTCTGGTTGATCCCGTCGCCGATCATCATCAGATACCGCTTTTTCTTCGCGATCGACACGTACTCCTCGTAGACCCCCGCCGTCACGTAGATGAGGAAGTAGCCGTCGGCGCCCTTGCTCTTGTTCGGGGCGGCAGAGATCGCGTCGTTGATGGTGGTGAAGTTCCCGGAGCCGTCCTGGCTCACCACCACGATGTCGCTCACCAGGACCGCGTTCACGTCGCCTCCCGACTGCAGGAGCCGCCGGCTCTTTGCCCTGGCGGCCTCGTATATTGTGCGCACCCTCGCGGGCATCGTTAAGGCCAGCCGCCCGTGGCTCAAGGCGAAGCGCTTCGTCGAGGTGGCGGAGGTCAGCCACATGGACGCCGGGGTGGCGGCGGCTCTCTTCTTCCTGGGGACCCACACCTTGTTGAAGAGCGCGAGGGACACGCTGTACAGCTTCGTGTCATTGGAGAGCGGCGTCGTGAGGCCCTTCCTCACGCTCCAGGCCGACGCGGCTTCATGCAGGCCATCGGTGCACGTCTGCAGGTTCGTGAGGATCGCGCTGAGGAGTGTCTGGATGTCATCGGCGGTGAGGAGCGGCAGAGTCTTCGAGGTGGAGTTCACGGTACGGAAAGAGGCGAAGAGGAAGTCCATGTTGAGCGCTGCGAGGAGCCGGCAGTCCTCTAGGGCCCCGACGGCGGCGGGCGTGAGGGACGACCTCTTGGACAGGTACTTGTCGACGAGCTTGAGGAACTTCCGGGCCTCCGAGAGGGACTTTCGGACCGAGTAGCGGCCGTAGAAGTAGCCATCGGCGCTGGCATTGTGCCTGGGCAGCACAGATCGGCAGTATTTCGGGTCCGGGGTCGACCTGCAGATGCTCCCGGGGGACTCGTGTCTCGCTGAGGATGGAGGGACGAAGGATAGGGAAGACAAGATGAGGACCAGAGCAGGCAACAACACAGAAGAAGAAGAAGCAGCCATACCGAATATGCGAGTTTGAAGTGGATTCGGTATGGCTATATATAGAATTTCCGTGTAATGTCATGCTAGCTGGAGGGCGTTGATCTTTTTTAAAGATATATTTTAGAAAGCAGCAAGGAAAATAAAAAAAAATAAACAGATATAATTTTTTTAAAATAAAAATTAAATATATAATTTTTTAATTATTAAATTAAAAATTATGATAATACATCGTACCTGTTCATAGTTCATAAGGCGTTGATTTTCCATAAAGCATGGTGAGTGAACTCAAACTATATGCGGAAGTAGATCTGACGAAAGCGCGTCCATATATAGATCTCCATCCATAATATATATATATATATATTTTGGGTGCATGTTTAAAATATAGTAAATATTTACTTACATTGAGAAAGTTGATTAATAAACCAAACTTATCCAAATATTCATATTTTTGGTAAAAGTCGTATCACTTAATTGGGAAATTTTATTTATATAAGTAATTCTTATTTCGACCGGAGGGTTCGACTGAATGCCACTAGTCGTTCTACTTCGAAGAACTTACCCTAATTAAACATTATTCCTCGTTACTTGTTCCTTGCGTTCATTTTTTTTAGGGCAAGTCAACGGTTTTGGATGCAGTGCCGAACCTCAGATCGACATCACGGTGCCTAACTTGACTCGGGTGAAGATACTGCTCCATGCCCGTCTCGACTCCTAAACGGGATTTCCTATTCAAATTCTATAGTCAGGAAAATTCACGACCCGAGGGCTATATATATATATAGTTGGATCGGCATAGCTCCAATTTAGAATAGTTTAGACTAGAGATGTTAAATAGGTTAGAATGGCCCGTAACCGGATCGTCCAAATCTAGAATCGGCCCGGACAGGTCCTAACCCGGCACGTAACTGTTCTTATTGGGTTGGGGACAGTTCTGGGCCAGTTCATAAATATGGACCCGTTGAACCGTAATTGGCCAGACTGTTACTTTGTTGAACCAGCAAGAACCATTGAAAACCAGCTCGGATCGCCAAAAGTCCTGCAAATCAACGGTAAGATTTTGTCAGGTCAATTTAAAATTTTAACAAAATTAAAATAATATTCATTTAAAAAATTAAAAAATGAACGGTTTACCGGTCAAACCGCCTCATTTATAAATGGTTCTTGACCGGTTCATATTCGTTTGAACTGTGACCCGTAACCATATGGCCCATTAAAGCAAATGGATTGAACTGTAACCGGGTCTAACGGTTCCAGGCTCGTTTTGAATCTACCCGAACCGCACTTTTGACAATACTAATTCGGGCTCATAGGATTTATCGGCGTACAAAAGGTGCAGAGGGGAAAAAAATTAACATCCTTCAGTCAAACGTGATCTGGTTGGACTCATTCCATAGAATTATCCGAGTGTTCCTTAATGAGGAACTTGTCCGGGGTATAACATTAATGGGGAAAGGAATTCAATAAATTTTAATTAATTCGAAATCAAAATTTTTTCGTCCACTAATGTACGTAAAGCCCTTAAAATTTTCTTTATATTATTTTAAATACTCAATCAATATTTTTATTTATAAAAATAAATATAAAATTACCTCAATTATTTTATTTTATTTTATTTTTTCACCTATAAGAAATAATAATAGTTATTCTCTTACTTTCTTCTTACATTTTTGGTAAAACCTGTCAGGGTTGTGTTGCTCATAGTGCACATGCCATACCCATATGGGGGAAGTCCCACTTGCACCTACATCAAATGTAAACTATGGTTTGTCTTTTCTTTTTCTTTTTTTTTCTGATTCGAATTCGCATTATGTGGCACGTACATTGCCATCAGATGCAACATCGAATTTCACATCAGACTTTCGAGAGTCAAATGTCAAGATTTAAATGAATATAATCTATGACAGCAACACCTGATATAAGGTTGCCATTTAATTTGAAGGAGTTTTTTTCCCCTATTCTCACTCAAACTACTATACACGAGAATGTATCGTATGTAATGATTGTATCACATGACATGCTAATATGATCTAACTATTCAATAAAAAAATTATTTTTTTAAAAAATAAATAGACCGTAAAAGAAATTAGTGAAGTATGCTGATGCCGCATAAAGCATTTTCTCATGTGTTTTAATATAAGTTATATCTGTATTAATTTTAAAGACATTAGGGGAAATTATTAGAAAGAATCAATTATTTTTAAGTGGAGGGGAAATGATGATTAATATCTGCATGTTATTATTAACATTTTCCAAGGCTTTCATATATCTCTCGTTAGTATAGTTTTTAAAATCGGATCGGATCGAAAATCGGTGTAAGCACAGGTTCATAGGTTTGTGGATCAGATAGGAGTTCAATGGGTCGGATTATTTATTTAATAAATAATATTAATAATATGATATTACTAATAAATGTATATTATGAATATGATTTATAACATAAATCATTAATATAACTATTATATTAAATAAAATTTTAATATAAAAAATAAATATAAATATCGTAAAATAAAATATATACGTTATAATAGATTTTTTTAAATTTTAAGTTGGTAGTTTCCACCGACCTATTCAACTGGAATTAATCTCATTAAAAGTGCAATTAGATTTTTTATAAGATCGGACTAGATGAATGATCGGTTTCTGATTGAATCGATGAACCGGCCGGCCTGATCCGGTTTTTAAAAACTATGCTTACTAGTCGGTGGTCTCACAGGAAAATTGTGCGCCCCAGCAAAGATAACAGTAATCCCATAAGGCAGAAGGCGAAGAACTTTCGGCCAATCGATTCAACGATGAGGTGCAATCCGCAGACCTAATCCGATAGGCAAATTTTAAATTCATTTAATAATACCCATTCATCTATGTATATTAGAGGAAATATGAGAGCCTGTCGGACTTGCATCGTGTTCATTGGTATCACTTTCGACATAACAACGAAAATATTGTAATTTCAATTTTTAATGTGAAAATTTTTGCATTCCTTTATGTCTATTATGGAATAATTTTATTGATACGTGAGTGTGTTATAAATGAACATGAAATAATAATAATAATGATGATGATGATGGAACGCGGTAGGCTCGAGGAAGGTTCCTTAGTGTTGTTATTTTGCCCTTCAATCATCTGGTGACAGGGCAAATTCATCGTCAATCGCTGCTATCGTTGACCCAAGTGGAGGATTAATCGATGCATCATGGGAAGGAAGATACCAAAGGGGTGCGCACCTCCAAATCCAATCACCTTGTCGAGGCACCGGCGACATAGAGAGATGCCTTCCACCGATTCGGCCTTTAAATTCAGACGATCACGAGCCGGGTCTCACATCTGAATCCGGTAAATCGATATAATAGAATTTACCACCAGGGGAGTCCATCCGTTGTTGGAGCCCTGGCATCTAGTTTGGAACGAGCACTAAAATGAAGAGCTCAGCATCAATCTCGCATTGAGAATCGATCAATTTGACACTGCACGTGAAGGTCATCGTCATTGGATGGAAGAAATATTTTTGTCCCAGACTTTTGACTTTAAGTGGATCGACACTGCTGTTAATTATCTTCGAGAAAAGATGACCCCATATTATATTTATATACGCACACGCAGACACACAAAAGATCATGAATGTGTAGATTGAAACGGGTATAAATATTATAAATGAAGAAATTTTATGGTAAAAATTTATTAATTTTATGGATTTAGGTAAATTAAATCTATTAATTTTATGAAAGATCTGATTATATAATTGAAGGCCGCCTTCAATTTGGGAGATCAATCTCCTAGATTTACAGGCTGTCGGGGAATTTTATCAGGTTGGTCTCGCCGCCGGCCCGCGTATAAACCACCGACATTTTCCTCCTCCCCCCCTTTTTTTCCTTTCCCAACTCAATGATCAGATCCTCACTCTTAATTTTGCCAAAATATTTCTCCATTTTGTTATTTTCGACCGACTTAAAGTTAAATATAGGATGAAACTCTTCGCCCTTCGGTTTAAACGGTTGGGATGGGAATCTGACGAGCAGGAGAGGACGGATAACAGGAATTCTATCCCCATAAACTTCATGGGTCTACTAATCTTAAGTTTTCGGCATAGGGGGGGGCGCTAACGTTGGTCAAAATAGGTGTTAATCTCCATTGAATCTTGGTGGCCAAATTGTGCTAACGATATTATTCACGCTACTAGTATGTTCCTCTCGTTTGAATCATCCGCTCAGCCCACAAAGGAAGGGAAGTGAGGTAGGCCCCGAGCAGCAGAGGGAGGGCATGCAGTAGCGAGGGAGAAAGATGAAGAGGAAGAGGAAGAGGAAGAGGAAGGGGGAATGACGCAGAATTGTCAGATTTGCTTTAATTCGATTTCAGATTAGAGTTTTATATATATAAAAAAAAAGAACAAGAAAAATGATTCAAGGGGCCAAATTGTCTATCTGCACATGCGCACTATCTTTCGTGTTCACATTATAGACCTCGACAAGTTAGCTTTTCTTATTAGGATGCAGTACAAAAACAGCTATCCAACTGATAGAGTGATGGCCCTGATAGTTAGTTTAATTAGGTACAGCTACCCGACCGATGCTCAAATTTCCATAAAATGCAAACTGGTCGTGTAAGTTGCAACGCCAACCGGAAGCAACCGATCCTCGATTTCCTCAATAAATTCCAAATTAATTCTTCAGTCGAGTGCTGAACCGCAGAAATCCCATTTTGTCCGCATCAAAATTCTAGTCTTTCAGAGCACCAGACTTGACTTCGTGGTGCAGAGAGGCAGCACATGATCGAGATCTGATTTTGGAGACCGTGAACACACACATACTACGTACACAGAGAATGAGAGTGCATAGCCTTTTCTGCCACGCATACCGGACTTTCATGGAGTCAGCTAGCTAGCCTTGATATGCAGGAGTTCTACAGCAGTGAGGCTATGCCTCTGACCTTTATTCGTTTTTAGCTTACTAATTCTTTCGTGCAGACTCGCCGTAAAACCATGCTCCATGCTTCCTTCGTAAGGGATCACAGCCTACTGCAGCTCGTCTGCTTCCAAGGGCACAGTTTTTACCTGAAACAAGACCAGTTCCATACTAACGAATAAGATGGGGTCTCACTGGTCTAAGTGACTGTAAAAATGAGATTCCGACAGAATCAAAGTGCAGCAGCCTCGAAAATGCAGTGGTCAGGAGTACGATAGGTAGAGAAAAAAGCACCAACACTGTTTTGATTGACGTTCTTACCAGATCCCGGAACTTGAGGATGTAGAACATCTCGAGGTATCGTCGGATTTCACGTCTCTCAAGCTTCGAGACATACTTCCAGAAGCCATAGACACCAGCAAGTGTCATCAGCCTTTCGGAATAGATCTTCCAGGTGTACCTGCACGACCATGTGATAGAGATACTGATGAGCCCAGCAAAAGAAACTGCCACGATGGACATCGCTCTAAGGAAATGCCGGCTCAAATTAAGTTGTGAAGCTAACAATGGGCTCTCCTGACCTAAACCACTGAATTGCAGAAATTCAGTTATTAAATTTAAGTGAGCCGTAACCAGATTTATGTAGGGCAGTTGCATTATAAATCGGTTTTCCAGGTTTTTGTTGACTGGAAAACTTCATCCTTCATCGTTACTTAAGTTCCTTCTTCTGCTCATGGTGTGGGGGCAGGAAAGTTTTGTATCCCTCGTAGGTTCTAATAGGTGAAATATCATCTAACCAGAGATCTACTAAAAGATAATATATTAACAAGCAGAGAAAAGTGGAAACACACGCCTCTGACAATTTTCAGAGTGAAATGAGAATAAAGCCAAAATTGAGATGGGGAGAGCTCACCTAAAGGCGCTAGAAAAATCAGAGAAAAGTTCTCTAAGTACATGGCAAAAACAACTTTGTTTGAGAAAATGAGACCGAGTACAACGAAACTCATTGTTAAATCTAAAAAAAAACAAACTTGTAGTCAATATGAACCAAGAGGTTCTAGGTTAAATCCTCATTAGCAATATGTCGCATGAAATACCATCCTTTTCCATTAGGTTGTATAATTCGCCCTAGTAATGGTGTCCATCTTATCCTTAGTGAAAAGAATTGACGGTAAGTTGTAACTCATAAATGCATGTATCCGGTTTCCCATGCTTCTTCAGTTTCTCCTCCTAGACTGCCCTAGTGGACCCCCCCATGGTCTACCCCAAGTTGGAATTTGACCTTTCGCACAGACTACACCCCAGAGATAAGAATAGAAGAAGCTTTGCATATTCAATGCCACTGACCTTTCGTATATCCTCTGAAGCCCGCCATCAGATATCTTACTCCAGTAAGTAGGATCTTCTTTGCACTTCTCAAAGAAATCGGCCATGATAGTGGCAGCTCTATCGGGATGATAAGGATCAATGTGGAATCCAGATACACCGTCTTCAATTATCTCAGCAGGACCACCATGGCAAGTGGCAAATGTGGGAAGGCCGCAGGTCATAGATTCAACAACTGTAAGTCCAAAAGCTTCATAGAATGCAGGCTGCAAAAAGGAGAATTAAAAATAAAAATAAAAAACTACATCATAGATAGAGATAAGGACCAAAAGATGTGCCATATTTTGGAATCACAATCGACCTGAACAAAAATGCCTCCTGAATCAGCTATATAACGATAGAACTCTCCATTGCGAGCACGGTTTGTTTGGGCCGATATCCACCGAAATTGGCCATCTAAGTCATATTTTTTCATAAGGTCATGCATCTTTTCAATTTCTGCAATTTCTTCTCTGTCTTTAGATTTCTTCACATCATTGTAGCCAGCAACCACAACAAGATTCGCCAGCTCCCTCAGATTAGAGTTCTTAGCATAGCATTCCACCAATCCGGTGATATTCTTAACGCGGTCCAACCTCGCCATGGAAAATATCATGGGCTTCGACCTATCACTCAATGATCCACTGAAACAGCAAAAAAACAAATATGAGAATAGCAACCATATGTTGTTGTAGTACAGGCATTGCCAAATGTTTTACTGGCACCATCAAATTTTAAGCTAAACCAAACAGAATATATATTTGAGAAGTTGAAGCATCTGTAAACGCACACTATAATCACATAATCCACTTCTTTTTTAAATCAACTTTGAAAATTCAGAACAATTTATCCAACAAATAGTCACATGACATGAGAAAGTTACAAATTGTAAATTATTAACACTGATACAAGCTGATTTAGATAGATTCATCATCCGTAAGGACTAGCAAAACAAGTCCACCAGATTTCAAATATACTTACAATTCATACTCAGAGATAAAATAAAGGCATTCCCACACACGGAAGAGGGATTAACAGATAATGGACTTACATGTGCTCATCATTTTGTTTTGGATCAAATAACAGCTTCTCAATTGACCCATGTAAGGCTGTAAGTCTCTTGCTCTTCTCGGAATATGGGAAGTAGATGGACATATCAGCACCAGGAGAGACAATATTAAACTTCGGATCAAACACATCAATTCCATGGACAACCCGATAGAGCCCTGGAAGAGTGAAAGAAGAGTGGCTTTCGTACTGCCCAACAGTATTTTTCCTGGGAGAGCTCTTACAAAATGAATAATCAGCAAGCACTAAGAAGATGAAAATCAGGAAACAAAGGTGTTCATAGAGCTATGAAGATGATAAATCTAATTAACTAGATTCAAAAAAGGAACATTGATATAGTTAAGCTTTCTTAGTATCACTCTGTCAGAGCCAACAAGAAACTGAACTGAGTTATCACAGAAAGAAACATGCTAAAATTTAATATGCCTACCACTATTATCTGCACTTTCAAAGCAAGTTAAAGATATTTTATTCACATTTACTGCCAAATAAGACTTGGGAAAACAATGACGGAAAAGCCACTTCTTGGTGAGCCAAAAAATCCCTTACTGACTAGTTGAAAGAAAATTGGGGAATACAAAATGCGAAGCCTAAATTCAACAGCTTTTCCTTCTGTCAGATAAATGATCCCAACAGTTTTAAATCTCATTCGATGAATGGATGACACATTTAACCAAAAGATAATGCATTAGCAAACTGCCAAGAAAATTTAGAACACAAAATGGCTACTAGTTGTCGAACTGTGTGATGCCGAATCTCTTGTGCCCCAACAAAATTAGTAATATGGTATTATGGTTAAGAAACTTACGTTCCCGCAATCTCTTGGTAAGTACTTGTGATAATAAAATCAGCATTATTCATGGCTATCAGGTCAGCAGTGAACTGACATGAGAAGTGGTACTTCTCATCAAAGTTTTTCCAATAGATATCTGAATCTGGATATTTTGTTTTCTCCAATGCATGGGCAATTGTGCACTGCAAATATATTATTCCAGGAAACATGCAATTAGTAGATCTTTTGCGATGCCAGTGTAACTACTCAAACATGAAGAGAAAAGGAAAAAGCCACTACCTGTGTAACTCCCATCTTGGAGGCTAATAATGATGCAACAAGATTTCCATCACTATAGTTCCCAATGATAAAATCTGGAATTCCCTGTAGCTCAGCAGTAATTTCACTTGCTGCATCCTGTTTAAATGCCAGAGCAAATTTAAGAATGACAGCAAATGTTCCCAAATAAACAAATCTAATTACGTGAATCAAATGTCTGGTAGTGTGTTTGCCAGAATAGCTGGCACAAAAAAAGTGCAAGTGAGATACGATATGTTAGAGGACTATAAAGGCCGTGGAAGGAATTCCTCATTCAGCAACAATCTTGTTGAGAATTTTCAGTCATTCTAGCTTATAGCTAGAATTACAGAATTGAGTCATTGGAATGATGTAGTGGGAAGTAGCTCTTAATGCCTATGGTGATACAGCAATATAGTTGAAGTTTGTGGCAGGAATCATACTAATATATTTAGGTATATTTTAGTTTATGATAGTGATCAATGTTTCATTAGCTATCTACATCAATTGATAGAAGAAACTTCCCAAAGTTCACAGAGAAGTGAGAGAAGCTTGTCCCTCGTGTGAGAGGGAAATAACCAATTATAAGTAATGTTTAGACAGCTGTCTCTGTTGTCTCAGATAGAACACAGCTTCTTCAGTGCTCACTCTCAAAGATGACAGATGAAAAATAAAATAGATGCATAAACAATGACGAGAAATATTCGTCCACAAGCACTGCGAAGTACAACTTAAAACTCATAAATGTAAAGACATGAAAACTAAGACTAGAAAAAGGAAGAAAAAAGAGAAGAGGCTTACTGAGGCAAATGTCTCTAGATAAGGCCAGACATCAAATCTTGAAATCCAATGACGCAGTATTCCCTTCTCTGATCTGAAAGGAACACGCAAAATATGTGTGTGCTCGGTTCCACTAACTCTTTCCAAACGTTGATTGCACGTAGTACCTTTTGCATCAGGTATTAGCCTAGTAACCTGATAAGTATAACAGAGAGGTTGTAAAGGCAAGGACGAAACAGACTAGACACAGAAGCATACTTTAGCTGATTTTACAAAGAAATAAACTTACTATCAGTATCTTTGGAGTTATATCTAATCCTTGCTTCTGTATGCGGACCAACATTTCATTTTCAAGAGCACGGACTTGATCAAGTATATAAACAATCTGCAAATGAAGAGAATAACTCTTATAGATTATGTCATGTTGAAAAAACATCAGGCCGTGCTTCTAAGAGAAGATGATCTGCATCTAAGAAACCTAAAAATCAAGTAAACAAGCAAATGCAATACAGCCATGCTTTCTTCCAACTTTGAAAGCAACAATAACCTGTCCACCAGTGTCAGGCAAGCCCAAAACATTCGCCTGTCCAAAGTACCCATGTATAGACAGAATGACCACATTGAAAACCATAGGAATCCTTCCAAGGAAAGTCTCTAATGTAGCGGGATCTGGAGCCTGTAGGATATCCGAGAGAAGATGCATAGTTTCAATCACCCTCGATGCAGTGTCACCCCAGCCTCTCTCAAATCCCATACCTTGCAATCTGCACATAGAAAACATAGCAATTCTACTATCTGAGTTATTGAAGTTTGTATGCCAAATCTAATCCAAAATGGAACTAGCAAATTCCCAGAAGTTATACACATATTCAAACTCTTCAAAAGGTGCATCCAGACGAAGCTTAGAAAGATAATCCTCAGCCTTTGCTAGAGCAGACTGAAGCCTTGGAATGCTCTGTACTCTATCATTCAGCATCAAGGTCTGCAAAATCTCTCAAAAGAAGGAAGTTGAACTCTAAATTAGAAACAGAAACAACCTACTGGTGGAGGGATTTATCTGAGTCAACTAACACTTTGAGCACATATTTGTCCTGACAACATGATCATTGCTCATGTTAATAAAATCATCAGTTGCTAAACTTACATGTCCCTTATATTTGTGTGCACGAAGAAAATCAAGTAATGGCTCCAGACAATCCTTGTTTCGGAACATGATTGAAGAAAGGTGGCGGTTGAGGAATTGAACACCATTGCCAATGGATGAAGATCGACTAGGACGAGGAAAAGTTGCATTGAATGGCTCAAAATCAAGCTCCAGCACAAAACCATTTTCAGAGCTGACACATGATGGCAGAGCAAAGTCAAAGACCAAGTTAAGGGCACATCAAATAAAATACATATGATTCAGTGAACCAAAATCATTTAAAGTTCCGGGGAGAGAGAGAGAGAGAGAGAGAGAGAAGCTGCTTGCTACCCATCCACAAGCTCTTCTTTGAAATGAAGATATTCTGAGACAGTCAACTGCTCGACGCTCAGTTCAAAAACATTAACACGGACATATTCCCAAACACCAGGTCTTGGACGGACAGCGATAGCCACAAACGGGGGCAACACTATTGCTTCCTATCACCAGAGATATACGGTTACATCACAGATGGGAATCTTCTGCTATTGCCATACATGTATAAACACATGAAAATCAATTCTATCACCCTTCTCACATGAAAATTTTTCTTGATATGAAACTCATTAAAAGCTGTCGGAATGAGAAACAAAACCAAATATTAAAGGACGGAGGCAGCCACCGAATTTCAGTTCGAAAGCAAGGTTTGAAGTAATAAGCTTCTCGTTGCAGGAGAACCGAGTCTCAGTTCTCGTGATCGATCTATTCATTAAATGTGATCGGATCTAACCGAGTGCAATACCTGCGCGCATCTGAGGACCTCGCTGAAAGGGCCATCATTCAGAGCTTTCTTCGACTCATCGTAGCCAATGATATTTTCGAGTTCGTCTACGAGGTGATGCGGCTGCAATATCCCTTTCCCCTGAGCCACATACCTTCCAAAAAACAGAGAAACCAAAACATCAATTAATCGACAGAATTCAGCTCAGTTGTGGGTGGTCGCTAGACAAAAAAAAAAAAAAAACAGAGGACAACAGAAGGAAGAAATCAGTGGAGGCAGTTAGGGCTTTAGCAAGGGAGAACCTGGAGAGAAGAGCGACGAGCTCGTTGCGGTGAGCGGAGAGGGTGTCCTCTACGCGCTCCCTCATGCTCGGAATCCTAGTTAGCTTAGCGGCCGCCATGACTAAGAGAGATAAGTTCTTCCTCAGAGATCCAACGTCTCAGCGGTTGCTGATGAAGTTCTCGACCGATCAACGGGATGAAAGGAGGAGAGAGACGGAAGGATTCAACGATGACAGATGATCAGCTCAGGCGGGAGGAGCAGCAGCGTCGTGTTTGAACAGCGAACAATCGGATTCGATGCGAAGAAACAGAACAACAAGAACACGACGAAAATAGAGGGCAAGGGTGGTGCACCGCCGTGTGGGGAGGGACGAGATGATTGGGAGCTGAGAGTTGGAAACGCTGGTAACGCCGGTTGCGCAGGAAGAGGACATTTGGCGCTCTTTCTTTCTTTCTTTCTATAGGAGAGGAGAGATTTACATGTGTCAGTGCACCGGGTGCATGCAGGATCCCCTGCCCCCGACTCTAGGAGGGTTCATGCACCCGTGAGGCTGCATTCCAATTTGGGCTTTCGGATTTCGGTGGTCCAAATTCTAGAACTACGGCACCGTTTCCCACCGGAGGATGTTGACATTTTGTTCCTCTCATCCGATCTGACCCGTGTCTGTCTTACAAAATGTTGGTATATATAAAATATATATATATATAAAAGAAAAATCGCCAGCCCCAAGAAGAGTATGTGTTCCTAGTACTTGTTGCGGTGATGATCTCACTAGAGCCGACGCTCCACCCATGAGGCAACCGGCAGCACCTAGGGGCGGCGGTGGGGAAATAGCAAATGAATCCTCTTCCACTTTCTGGTTTAAAATCAAACTGCAAAAAGATGTATAATTTTCTTGAAATGTAAAATTTCATACCATCAAATAAATAGAGAGTTTTTAATTTTTAAGAAAATATTATCATCATTCTGTTTAAATTTTTAAATAAAAATAAATCTAATTTCTTATCAACTTATAATAAAATTTAATATAATAATATCGGCTAATCCAAGTCTCAAAGCTCGGTTTGTGATTAGTTAATATAAATACAAGTATGAAAGAAAATTACTCAATTCGTGATAAATTGTCCTTCTCATTTGAGACAAGAATAGGAATACTCGACTCGTAAATAGTTGTTAAGAGCGAGTATTTAATGACACATAATAAAATAGATCACATTATCATTTAATATGGATATTGAGATATATCAATCAAATAAAAAAATTATAAATTTATAAGAAAATTAAATATTACTCTCACAATTTAAGCACAGGATGTACAGTAAATTTTTTATTAAAAAAGGTACTTCGATACAGAGTAAACTATATTATGTATATAATTAGATGAAATTATTAATTAAAATATACTTAATTTTTCATCGACAAAGGATATACATACATACATACATATATGTGTGTGTATATGTACAGTTAAATAGACACGTACGGTCAATCTTGGACGCGGTCGAGAAATATTCTTCCAAATGTGTGTGTATATGTATATATGTATATAGATGTAAAAATGTGAATGAGGTATTTAGCTAGTTGGTGATAGATGTCAGGGAACATCAATGTCAATCGATGAACGTGTCCATGTTGAAGGGGGATTTCAACGAGTCCTTATCCATATCCGATGCATGGATTCATCCATTCAAGAGAGAGAGAGAGAGAGAGAGAGAGAGGACAAAGTTGCCATCCTCAGCCAATTGGAACGGCTGCCGCAGCCTTGAAGGAAAGATAATAGAAGCGAGCTAGCACATTATTAGCAACCCTCTGGCATATTCCCACCGGAGGAGGTAGGGGACGGCTCGTTTTCTACGTAATTAAAAAAAGATCAAGTCGACACGAAAGCTGGGGAGCGAATGGGATTAGATACCTCAGTAGTCCTAGCCGTAAACGATCGATACTGGGCACTGTGTGTATCGCATCTTGCATTATATGTCACTCATGGAATTAATTTTATTTTATCTATAGATTTACAATTTTACCCTTCATTTCCCCCCCTTTTTTTTAATGTTGAGTTGGATCCTAAATGCTTAAATCCACACGTGGAGGAGTGTATTGTTGGTAGTCATGCAAAACGGGGTGGTTTTTTTTGTTGGTTCAAAGTGGGCCGTGAACAGTCTACCACTATTACAGTTTCACTCGTTAAACTTAATGGGTTGGACCAGTTTTAGTTCACAGTTCAAAAACCCCCAAACAAAACCGTCCCATAATCGGGAGAGGATGAGTTACAACAATGGCCCCCATATATATATAAATGTTATCGTATTTTAAATATAAAAACCCTAAAAAACGTTAAATTGGTGTGATGCGATTTATCACAATTTGGACCATTTATGTTTGATTTCGTGACGGTTTCCTATCGATTACGACTCTTAGCTAGTTTTGTGCAGGATTGATGAGGTAAATAGATTGGATTGGTTCAAGTTTAATGAGTCTATTTTCTAGACCCAACACAGAACCACCTCTCAACCTGCACAAGACTAGTCTTGTGTCGGGTTTGGAATAGTCCATGTTGATATTGTGTTCCCACGGTCCAATTTTGGGCCGGTTCGGTTTAACACCTCTACTTGTGGGGGAAAGAATGGTCATGACTAACGAGAAATATAATGCGATGTAGCATCGCTATCATTAATTACATGGTCCGTTTGATTATTATAACTGGGCATGAGCCAGCATGAAGCACCCAAAAATTCTGTTCGAATATATCGCAACTTGCTAACTAGGTCAAGGAGCACAACCAGAATTCTCAATCTTAGATGGAATTTGGAGGCGTAGATGAGGACTAGGGCATATGAAAAAATTCAACTGAACCGCGGTCCACTGGTCGCTTACGTGTCATTTATCAGGTGAAAAATATTCGGAAAAGGGAGGTTCAATAGATAGACAGACAGTGGATAAGTCTTTCCCGGGAAGGGGAAAAAGTGGACAAGTTTTTCTTTTTCTTTTTTTTTTTTTAATTGAAACGGGTCCTCTACTCTCCATCACCAATGAGGCTATGAGCGGTCCGCCAGTTACTCCATCCCCTACTGCCTACCCACAGATATTCCACACATCCAAGTCCAGGCTGCATTCACCACACGTCCCAATCACGAGCTTCCTCGTACTGCCACGGCGTCGTCGGGTTGTCACACGAGCGAGGACGGCACTGTCTCCGTTCATGTTCGACCATGGTCGCTCACGATGCCCCTAATTTAGAGTGCATTCCACAGAGACTCACATGATTTTTCAGAATTTCCTAATCTATGTGCGGTTTAATTTATTACCAGAAAAGCATATGATTTAATTTCATCGCATTGTTGAATTTGTTTAGAGTTTTTTTTAATTAAAAAAAATTAAAAATGTTGATTTTTATCGAGCTACTGAACTGTGCTGGGCTAAATAAAATTGGTTCTGACACGGGCCGTTAATTTCTCTGGCTTGGGCTGCCGGCCTTGTAATGTTCGGCCCGACATGGATTCATTATGTCGAGCTACAGAGCCAGTCAAGAATTGCCGGTCCTACTTTTGAACTTCGGAGGGCTACATTCCATCAAGACTCTAGTTTTGACTCGACAGTTGACTGACACCTCTATTTCTTCTTCCCATCTTCATCAAAACTTAAAAAGACAGACCAAGCAAGAGGTCATAGCTATGGTAAGTTAATTTAACCAGGTGAATTATTATTATTATCCTTATATGGACTGGTCACGCGTCTAAACATTTTGTTTTGGTCGGCATGCTTTTCAATTGGTCAACTACAAGAAAGGGCGAGGAATTTGATTCACCTCAGAGGAACTGTTACACGAAAATGTGTGTATGGCACATCTTGCAAGGTTGAGACCAGAAGTTGTTGAAACAGTCCATGAATATTATTAGCACTTGGATCGAGCCATTGGCATCGGCTTGCATCGAATCTACATACAGACTCCTTAGAGTCAGATGAATATGCAAACTTAATATTGAGACAGCGGGGGGATCGTTTGTCAGAAAGAGCTACTACTTCTTCGACAGAGGGCTTCCGAGGGGCGGGGCAATGTCAACCGCCGTGCATAACAGGTTCTCATCTGGGCAAACTCGGAATGTGAACGACATAGCCACAGGGAAGTCGTGGACTGAATTTCCAAGAGGGAGATGGGGAACGAGCTTTGACTCGTCTCCGGGAGGAAGGACGGGTGTAGTGAAGTGCTCAGACCGCCACAAGCCGTGCTGCTGGACGAGCGCATAAAAAGAGTGGGGTATAAGCTTAATGGGTCGATTTGTAGGAGAAGCCCCTAAGTAAGGGTCTGCTCGAATACGAACTGTGAGATGAATAAATACAGAGGTTAAAGTCCTCAGGAAGGTAAGTAATCGGTCGGTTTTCCAGTTCGTGGAGGTACGAGTGGATGACGAGGTGGATGTTAGGATCTGGTTCATCGGTAACAGATTATAATAATTTGATTTTATACGCACGGATGCTAACGCAACATACATGGGGCTCGATCAGGCTTGCTAACTGGGCGTCCATCCATACGTCGGCTGCAATGTGAGCTCTATGCTACCAGTGGCACTCCACAGTCCATTCTGGAAAGATGTACATAAACCTCCTCATCAGTAGAGCCATTTAGCCAGAATATTATCCTCAATTACATTGCTCAATCCGTAAATTTCTCTGATTCATCTGACGACGGTGGTTTCTTTTTGCTAATATTATATAAATTTTATCCAACAGAAGTGAGCAGTTTTAGTAAGATTTTGGTTTTGCAAACTGATGGCTACAGACATCCCCGCACATATATTGACTGACAGCCCCACGATGATTTGCAGTCCTATATTTCTGGTAAGACAATCCCTATACATCGGAGGAAACGGAAAGATCTCTACCTGAACAGTGGCGACCACATTGGACCACAAAAAGCCCAAAAATGGCGAAGTAAAAGAAGTATAAAATGATGGAGAAATCCTCCTATCGAGATAAAAAAAAAATAAGAAAATTTCTTAGGGGGTGTTCTTGGCTTCGGTTTCTCTACTTGTAGTTGGTTTCGGGTTAGAGGAAACGAAGCTGAAGCTGAGATCAGGGGACCTCGAGGTCACGATATTCGAGCTAACAACATGGCGGCCACACCGTGGAGATCGTTTCAGTTGTCCAGAAACAGCGCTGTCGTGTTAGCCTTGGCTCTGTTGATGCTGTCCCATGTGGCCGAAGTGTCTGCCCGTGGCAGAATCTACACCTGCGTGAGGGGTTACCGCCGCCGCCATCCCCATCACCGTTACCTCGTTGAATCTGCTGGTGCAGCCTCGGTGGTCGATGTCACCGCCTTTGGCGCCAAGCCGAATGACCCCTTGAACGATAATGCACAGGTGAAGACACAACTCTCACGTATCCATCGTAAGAGACACGACACAATTCGCATTATATAGTTATGTCAGCATTATATGAGATGAAACTGTAAAGAGTTCTAAATGTCTCGAGAATATAATAAATAAAATTAATAAATTATAAAGTGGCTGAATAAATCATGTATACTTGCTTACCACTATTATAAATCAAAGTCTGCGTGGTGGCTTACTGTGTCGAAACTACTGACATAAATATGACAATTTTATATTTTTGCATGTGTGTCAGCATATGTTTTCTATGTTGCTGGATGACATATTGACAAAACCTAAACACCTTTATGTACATTTTGATAAAATGAACTTCAATTCAATATATAACAAAGATAAATATATAGTATTTGTTTAATTACTTTAAAAGTGGTAGGGTTTGTTCACCAAAAATTTAAAATATGTAGTACTCTCAATGGATTTTTTTCTTAAAAAAATAGTGTGGACTAATTTAATTGGGCCACTGGTGAACTGCAGGCATTTATTCAGGCATGGAATGCTGCATGCCACAAGGCTGGACCATCAAAGTTGGTGATCCCACCTGGGACGTACATAGCTGGGGAGGTCGTCTTCCAGGGGCCGTGCACCGCAAACCTGGTCACGGTTGAGGTCCAGGGGACTATACAGGCAGTGCCTGATCTTAGCTTGTACCCCAATGGCGACTGGTTCACGTTTGAGGACGTCAACGGGGTCGTGCTCAAGGGCGGAGTCTTTGATGCCCAGGGCCAAAACGTCTGGAAGTACAACGACTGCAAGAGTAACTCCAAATGCGAGCATCTTGCAGTCGTAAGTAGAACTTCAAACTCCCTTGCAATCATCGGTGCATTCGCTTACTTGCTGCAATATCTCCTCGTAGTATTTCCAGTCGGTTTACCTGAACCTAAAAGGGAGAAGTCCTGAATTTCATTTACGTGGGTGCAGTAATTATAGCCATTTGATTCGAATATTTGGGGGATATGTTGCTGAAATGTGATCTGATCATTTGGTGCAGTCTCTTCACTTCAACAGAGCCCAGAACGTGCTCATCGACGGGGTGACTTCCCTCAACAGCATGGGCTTCCACACGGCCTTCACATTCTCGTCACATATCACGGCCACCAACCTCAACATCTCAGCCCCCGCCGACAGCCCCAACACCGACGGGATCCACATCAGCACCACCAGCTCTGTCAACATCACGAATAGCCACATCTCCACTGGCGACGACTGCCTCGGTATCATCCAGGGAGCCTCTGATATCTACGTCAGCAACGTGCATTGTGGACCCGGCCATGGTATCAGGTATATCATCGTCGTCATCACGAGCAGAAACAGAAAGAAAACCACCCCGGCCCCATACTCAGTCGCGTCCACAAAGATGTGATCTGATCTGTGAACCTGGTCATGACCGAGTTCAAGTCCATGCCTCGCCAGCTTATGAGCCTGCTTTGCAATAGGAAAAGTAATGGTTTACTCGAAATGAATCCATCTCCTTCATTTTTATCCGCAGCATCGGGAGCCTTGGGAAGTACAGGGACGAGAAGGACGTGGTGGGAGTGCATGTGAGGAACTGCACGCTGACAGGGACGACAAATGGGGTGAGGATCAAGACCTTCCCCGGCAACCTGCGGCTCCATGCCTCCAACATCGTCTTCGAAGACATCGTCATGAACGGTGTTTTCAACCCCATCCTTATCGACCAGAAATACGGCCGCCGCAAGAGTACCACGGTAATATATTCTGGTGAATTGAATTGGATATATACTATACGTTTTCAACCCCCATCGCCTCAACGTCTTGACAACTCACTTTCTGCTCTTGTTTGGGGACTCAGGCATCGAGTGTGAAGGTGAGCGACGTCCACTTCAGGAACATCAGGGGGACCTCGGCCTCGCCAGTGGCCGTTTCGCTATCCTGCAGCTCGCTGTTCCCATGCGAAGGCGTCGAGCTGGCCGACATCGATTTATCCTACGTTGGCACCAGGCCAGTCGCCATCTCCGGCTCATGCACCAACGCCAAGCCCATCTTCTCCGGGAAACAGAACCCCCCTCCCTGTGCCCTCAATTGAAGATTCGATCGATCTATGTATCCGGCTGGATGATTAATTAATTAACGACTACATTGCCATTCTTTCCCTAATTCCAATTGGGAATGCATTGTGAGGCGAAGGAAAAAACAAATATTTGGGAATAAAACAACGAAGGAAATTCTTTTTTGGCCAATTTCAGCGCTCCTTCTCGACTTTGACCCGTTCTTCGCGAACCCTGCCTTAGGAGTGACTACTCAGTATAATTGACAATCGACAATTATTCAGTCAATGGCAAGTAAAACCGACTCTTCAACAAGAAATTATCATGTCACCTTTATATTGACAAAATCTTGGCACTTTGCCAACACGAGCTATTGAAACGGTTTGACATACGTTTCCTTTAAATAAGGTATTAATTTCAAGTCTTATAAATGAAAATTTTTTATTTTGAGAAATTTAGGAGTACTTAGTATTGACAATTGACAATTATTTAGTCGATGGCAAGTATAACCGACTCTTAAACATGAATTTATCGTATCACCTTCATATTGAGAAAATCTTGGCACTTTACGAACATAAGCTATTAAAATGATTTGACATATCTTTCATTTAAATAAGATATCAGTTTCAAATCTTGTAAATAAAAAAAATTATATTATGAGGGCTTTATCCATAAGCGGGTCGAAGTTGGATTAGTCAGGATCCAACGATTTCATATAGCAGTTAGTTTATTTAAATAAAAACATTAATGTTAACTTGGAGTGTTCGTCCATGCAAGAGTTAAATGACATGATCTTGTGGAATGTTTTTATAGGATTAAGAGTAACTAATAAGAATGTATTCTTAATTTATTGATGAGCCAACTGCCGACTTACTATGAATAGCCAATTGATAAGATTCAATAATACAAGTAGTTTCTCATAACAAAAATTTATCTTGCCTAGATTTTGGATGGGCCAAATGAATTTGGCAAGCACGAAATATGTTTATGATGATTACATTTCTTCTCTGTCAAGGGTCTGGCTGAGTCTGTCCTTTTCTACTCACATTAGTAGTACACGTACGTTGAGATAAACCAGTGCCGTAGGCCGTGGCTAGCTAGCTAGTCAAGGGATGAATTCGGGTACATAATCAATTGACCAAATGATATCAATTAGAGGTAAATTTATCTCCGGCAAGGCAACGGATGATTTTCCTTCTTTTGCATTTCATGGGTAAGGACACAAATATCCACTTGTATTGCCGTAGCAAATGTCAAGAAGGCAAATTAAAATTTCCTTCCCTCAAGAAATAGCTAGCACACCACGCATGTATCTCCATGTATACGCGTCCACACGGACCACACCCTGCAGTGCGTTTCGAGGAATAGATCGAATGAACCTCACAGAATGTCCGTCGAACTCCCGCAAGATATTCTAATCGAAATCCTCGTCCGGGCGGCCGGTGAGATCCCTCCTGCGCTTCAGGTCGGTGTCACGGTCGTGGAACTCCCTCATCACGTCCCAGGCGTTCGTAGCCCTCCACCTGTGCCGATCGGTCGAGGCCAGTGACCCCATTGGTCCTCCTGATCGAGGGACTTTGGCATCTACCGTGCCGACCGGGAGCTCCTCACTTTCTACCGGGATGACGGTGAGTCCTTCACCAAAGATCGGGAACTCGAGTTCCCGATCAAGACCGAGGATTACTTCTACCATGGCGCATGTAACGGGCTGCTTTGTTTCTCTAATAACAACATGAAACATCACGATATTGTCCTGTGGAACCCTTCCATCAGAACTTGTTTCCATCTTCCTGTCCCGAGGTTTATCAACAAGGAGCACTCCTTTGATGTTGGGCTTGGGTGTGACGGCTGGATCAATCAGTATAAGGT
The DNA here is from genome assembly GCA_900174645.1 of Sonneratia alba. Classification (NCBI taxonomy): domain Eukaryota; kingdom Viridiplantae; phylum Streptophyta; class Magnoliopsida; order Myrtales; family Lythraceae; genus Sonneratia; species Sonneratia alba. The sequence continues at coordinate 1,030,548 of FWPY01000047.1, forward strand.
CGCGAGGTTGATCTACCTCCTGGGCCCGAATTATGAGCCTCTGATGCCGCCTGAAATCGAGGTCTTTGTGCTCGGGATGGACAAATGGAGGAGAATTGACACCCACGTCCCTTTCTTGGCGCCGCAAATTTTCGGATCCCAGGCTTTCCTTAATGGTGCTATTCATGACTGGATTGGATCCGGGCCGAACGGATCAGCGGTCATTGTTGTATTTGATGCGCACGAGGAGGTGTTCCGAGAGATACCAATTCCGACCAACATAGTTAAATTTTATAATAATGCTTATTCATTGACCGTCTACAAAGAGTCGCTCTGCCTGTTGAAGCATCCGCGGTATATTCTGTCAGGTGTAGTTTCCATTTGGGTTATGAAGCATTATGGCGTGAAGGAATCGTGGACAAAAAGAGTTGAAGATCGATGGACATGACCGTAGAGTTGTAATGATTTTGGGGTTCAGGAAGCCCGCCAAGATCTTGCTTGAGGACTACGAACAGGAGGTGGTCTCGTATGACCCAAAGAGTGAGAGGGTTGAGCAACTTGGGGTAAAAATTTCGGCCCCTCATCGCAGGACGTTTAGGATGCTTAAGCGGCATTGCTTAGGCAAATATCAGGCCATTTCCTACAAGGAATGTCTAGTTTTACTGAAGGGAATGGATGGGCTAAAAGGTCGTGCCGGCTCTTGCAGTTGGATGGACTCTCGAGGATCTGCTGGCAAAAGGAGGAGAAAAACTGGCCTCTGGTTGTTTAGGGATTCATTTGTTCCCATGTGCTCGCATGTTTTTCGGGTCTTTATCGTGCTTGAGATTGTTCAGTTCAGATAGATGCACCGGTTGCTCCTCGAATCTCTTCTTATCTAAATTAACAGTTTGCATAAACATCTGAGCTATGGAATCATTCCATGAACACAGAATCGCTATCAAGTCACCATTGTTTGGCAGGCAAAAATGCAGGGTCAATTACTAAGTTACTATTCGAAAAGGTACCATTTGAACTCGAAGAGGTGTGTCGGGTCGGACCATCCCTTATTGGTGCACATATCGAATGCTATGCATATTGAAATCTTGAAACTAGCATATACGTCAGTGGAGCTGCGCAGACAAGCGCTGCTGCATCCATTATTCTATGGATTGCAGAATGTTCTGTGTGAAATTTTTATGGAGCAGCTGCAGCATCATCGGATAGTACTACATAGAAGGTGTCGAGAACACTCTCTTGGAAAACTGAAAGAAGCAGGGGCGGCAGCAGCAGCAAGAGCATCATGCCGACAAAGAAAAACCGATTTCCTGAGTTAGGAAGATGCGCTATCTGATAATTCTTGAATAGACCCTCCTCCAGTAGCAGATGCTGCCCGACTACCTTCTCACTACTGTAGGTAAGGAAATCTTCTCTAACGCACGTTCCCTTCAGTTCTCTTAATCCTGGCGATGCTTCATCAGTAGATCCAACTGCCCAAACTGCCTCGCTGGCCGGCTCCGAGGAATAGTCCCACGTCTCTTCCAGGCTCTCCTGACCTTCCTGTGTATGATATTCCTCCGCACAGTGGCCTTCTTCTTCGCTGTCTTCTTCCTTTTGTTTTGCAAAGCCCATTGGTGAACCCGCTACGCTTATTTTACAGTTTCTTGGCAAATAGAATTCTTCAGCAAAGCAGTAATCATCACATGATGCAATGCACTCTGGTTTTGGATCATCTGATAGCAGAAGAATCTCTTGCTGTTGTATTTGAGCCTCTTCTTCTTTACCCATCTTAGGATCGATCTTCTCTTCCTTACTAACCTGATCATCAACCGACAGAGATCGATCTTACTATCAAAACAACGTCGTATCAATATACCCTCTACCACATCAACATGGATTGTTACCGTGCTCAGAGTTCGGCTTGAGGTGGACGCACAAGAATCCACACGGGCCATTCCCGTCTCCGACGACCTGCATGAATGAAAGGTACGAATTTATACATCCTTGTACAGGGGAAAAAAGGCACTGGATGTCGAGCTGCCAACCGTTGTTCGTGGCGTGCATCAGTTTGGATCAAAGAACCCGTGCAATCGCCAACAAGAAGCGCCAAGCCCAGCCCCTTCTTTCTCTCCTCATTATCATCCTCCGCTTCTTCAGAGCTAAATTTCGCTGACTCCTCGGGAGTAGTAATACTCCCGTTCCGTCTTTTCCACTTAGTTGCTGTTTTTCTGACCGTGAAAATGGCCATGAGACCCGTGATGGCCAACGCCCCGCCCCACACCACCAGCCCATCGATCCCAACTCGGCAGCTGATGCCGCATCGCTGGCCCGTCCCTTTGCGCTTCCTGTCTAGGCCACTTGGCTGAGTCTGCGATGCCATCAGATGAATGTGTTCAGATCAATGGCGTTGTTCTTTCGAAGATTCTTCGACTCCGACTATCGTTTCGGATCCTTGCATGCGTCTCTGGGGGATGAGTGTGATAGAAGTGAAGACGGGGGGATGTGACTTTGTCAATCAAAACTTGGAGGAGGAATCGGTCGTCTTCTTACGATCGTGGCTTCTTCTTCTTCTATTTTTTTTTGAACGGCCACGGTTTTCCGCCTTTAAGTTTGCGTCCCCCCTCTGGTTCTTACTCATGGGGAGGGAGTCTTCTTCTGGCGCAACAAGCTAGCCCACATGCAGCTCGTACGGACAATTCCATTTCCATTTCCATCTTCCTTTTAGACAAATTTTATCTATGATGCTATCCTTCCATTCCATGTGAAATACGGGTAGACATCCAATATGGGCAATGGTAACCAATAACCATGGGATATTGAGCTTTTTTTTTTCTAGTAATTTTGTCGTAAGTACATGAATAATATGCTACACCCTTTGGTCGACGTGGAGAAATTCCAGCAACGTTGGCTACCGGGTCTGGAAGAATACGTGTTACATGCAAAAGTGGTGATGGGAGATACTTTCTCATAAGTAACAATCGTTGAAAATACAAAAAATATGCATTAATTTTTAGTTCGCGACACGTCTTTGAACCTGTCCGACCGTATTACACAACGTAAGACACGATGGGAACTGGTATGCATGCTGAAAATGTCAGCTTCGCATTCGCCAGTGAAATACCAATATTACCCTCTTGGAGCCGCAAAATTTTAATATCCATCGTCAGCTTAAGTGAAGCGCAGGAGGAAGATGAGTAGGATAGAAGGGAAGGTGGAGACGAAGAAGCTTCACAGTGTCAGGCTGTCACCCACTGACTTTGTCCGCGCGTCAGCCCACTCTGTGTGTGTACATATATATATATATATATATATAGACCTTATGCTCCTCTTCCTTCCTTCAAACTCCCATCGCCATTCGTGTGCTCGATTCCTTCCTGACGTCTACTCTTCTCCTCCGTCCTCCATTCGATCAAAGTCCCTCTAGTCGAGCCTAAAACTCTCTGGGTCGACATACTGCTCTCTTACGGCTCTCCCTCTCTCTGACTGTTGTCTCCTGCCGGGCTTCAGAAATGTGTGGGGGTGCCGTCATAGCTGAATTCATCTCCCGCCACCAGGGGCGCGGTGCGGCCCGCCGCATCGCGTCCGACATCTGGCCCGACTCTCCTTTCCTTGCTAAGCCGGTTTCTGGGAACAGCCCCGCATCAAAGGAGAGCCATCTCAACCGGGGCGAGTCGAACCCTCAGAAACGCCCCCAACCCCATTCCGGTATTCCTCTCATTCCCATTATGAGCAGTCCATGAAGCAGCAGGTTCCTGCATTTTTTTTTCCCTTCAGAGTGTGGGGTTCTAAAGGGGATTTTGTCGATCAGGTGTCTTGCAGGGAGAGAAGCCGGCCGTGAAGAGGCAGAGGAAGAACTTCTACCGTGGGATCAGGCAGCGCCCATGGGGCAAATGGGCTGCCGAGATCCGTGACCCGAGGAAGGGAGTTCGCGTCTGGCTCGGAACCTTCAATACCGCCGAGGAAGCGGCCCACGCCTACGACCGCGAGGCCCTCAAGATCCGAGGCAAGAAGGCTAAAGTCAACTTCCCCAACGAGGAGGTGGCCCCCGTTTTCTCTCCCCAGAGCCATCACCAACTCTGCCCACCTCAGCTCTCCGCCTACGGCGTAGTTGAAGTTGCTTCTCCCGGGAGCCACTACAACTCGAGCCACGACTGGACGGAGAAGACCTTCAATTCTGGGTCCGATGGCGCGTTCGACGCCACTGTCCTAGAGCCAGTCGTCTCGTCGAGCGAGGATGTCGGATACATATCCAAATCTGGGTCAAATGTCACTTACAACGGGCCGGTGATGGCAGAAGAGGGGGAAGAGGCGGAGGACATAGCGGTGCAGAAACTATCGGAGGAGCTAATGGCCTACGAGAATTACATGAAGTTCTACCAGATTCCATATCTCGACGGCCAATCAGCGGTGGCACCACCCAATGCTGCCCAGGAGAGCGTCGTGGGCGCGCTCTGGAGCTTCAACGATGACGGTGCACCGATGACCACGGCTTCCAACTGACCTGCGCGCTCTCATCCTATTCTTTCATTGGTTTTCTTCCAGTCGCTTAATTAATTTTATGTAATTGTTGGGGTATGAGTGTAATTTTCGACAAACTATCGATGATAATGACAATTAATCCCTCTGGATTCTTGACGTTCTTCTTCTAGTCAAATGGCTTCCCAAATTAAAGTTCACCCGACTATTTCAATGCCTTCGTGGACTTACCATGCTAAGCTCTGCATGCTACTACTGCTACAGTTTGCTCTTTTAAACATTCATACAAGCAATCGATCCTAATGGCAAATCAAAATTATAACGTATGTAATTTCAACGTGGAGATGTTCCATTCGTGCTCATTCAATCTCGATATTTTCCCTTTACATGTGTATGAAGTTTGACCAGAGTGGGGTTGGGTGGAGCTGATGGACATTTGACACATCTTTGTTTGACTGTATATGTTAAATGCGTAAGGCAGGAAAAGAACAAGCGGAGCACTGAAGAGAAAAATGGGACGAGAAGGGGTCAACTTCACCGCATGCATTAGATTCCTATAGAATAAAGGGCTGGTGGGTGAAAAAGGAAATTGGCCAAAAGTTTGGGGTGCACTTTGGAATGGAAAAGATCCGAAACAGATTGCCGCTCGTGGTTTTAGTTAATTAATTAGCTAGGGTCGGGAGCGCCGTGGCGGCTGGCGGTGGGCGGCACTCGGGATTGGGCTCGTTCCAACCGTACTTGGTTGCCCCACTTTTCGACCGCTTAGCCAGTTGGCATCTAACCTAATAATCATACACATACTATAATTTGATTATTATCCCGGCTTGGACATGTGGCACCATCATGATTACATTAGATGTTTTTTTTTTGGAAATAGTTGGATTTTGTCTGGCTAACTAATCCGGATTGTCCCGGGTCGGCTCATTTAAGGAGTTAAGAACTCCTTATCGCAGGTGAGACTTGAACTCGAATCTTCCCATTGGGATAATGAGTGCCGAACCATTCTACCACACCCACAATAAATTACATTAGACGTTCTTCTCGTACTAGCTGGTACAACACTTCCCCCTCGTCCCGAGTTTGTTAACGTGATTTCATTGAAAATAAAAAAGAAGAAAAGGAAAAAAAAAGCGAATTTAGTTCGCGAAGTTTGCCAAAAATTGAATTTTTTTTGGGGGTCCCCTTCAAACAACGTTAAGCTCTCAGCTTCGGGCCCACTACATTTCAGCATCACCATTGGATGGACCGCAGAGTGGCACTCCAAGGCCCAGCCCATGGAAGGGCCCATAATTGCTGTCCAGTAAAGTTTGAAAAGCCCAGCCCAAAATGGGAACCCTTCCCAAACCCTAGGAAGCAAATATACAATCGTCTCTCCCGTCTCATCTCCTTCACCGGTCCGTAACCGCGGCTGAGAGAGGGATGGTGTCGTTGAAGCTGCAGAAGCGGCTCGCCGCTAGCGTGCTGAAGTGCGGCAGGGGAAAGGTTTGGCTCGATCCGAATGAAGTCAGTGAAATCTCAATGGCTAACTCCCGTAAGGATCCTCTGTCGCTTGCGCCATCCTTTAGCTGTGCTTATGCTATTGGTTCGTTAATTTTCTTCAGTAGAAGTCGCTTTATAGCAGCATGATTTTCGGGAGATCGCTGGCCAACATGAATTAAGCCGTGAAATTAGCAGTCGCGATTGTGCAGTTTGTGGTTCAACTTTCTTGCTACTGTTCAAGGCGTTTCATTGGAACTGTGACTCTGGCTAGTTTGCTGTTCCATTCACTCGAATAATATTGAGATGTTCAACCGTATTCATCCTCTACTTACCTATTACTTGCCATCTCCTCTTTTTGTTTGGAAGCTGAAGAAATTTAGAAAAAAGATGATACTGACGTTTTCTCTTCTGCTGCCTTATTTGGTTGAGTTGTTTACCGTTCTAGAGAGCGCCTTTAACATCTCTTCCAGCCTTCGTAGCACTACCTGTCGAACAAATATGTTTACTGATTCTCTTTAGTTCATCTTTGCATTGTGTCCTTTGAATTCTTCTAGTCATGTCTGCAATTTCCCAAGTTGCTTGGAGTTTTATGATTGATGTAATGGGATTATAAATGCAGGCCAGAACATCAGGAAGCTCGTCAAGGATGGGTTTATCATTAGGAAGCCAACTAAGATCCACTCCCGTTCTCGTGCTCGCCGCATGAAGGAGGCAAAGAGGAAGGGACGCCATTCTGGATATGGTAACTTCCCTTTCATTTGATCTGAAAGTTGCATAATAGACAGCTCCAGTAAATGATAATATTCATTTTGTTGATATCGTGTATTAAAACATGTTATATCTGTTTTACTGTTCAAGAACTTTTATGCTGGATAAAATATGTCTTATCAAGATCAAAATTTCCAACCCTGTAGCTGTTCTTTTGTGTCTGGTATTGGTGAAGCTTTCCATACTGAATGGTTGATGAATGAATTACTCTTTGGGCTTGCTTGCTATCATTTTGATGAAGACCTTATGGATTTCCAGGTAAGAGGAAGGGTACTAGGGAGGCAAGGCTGCCCACCAAGGTGCTGTGGATGAGGAGGATGCGTGTCCTGCGGCGCCTGCTCCGCAAATACAGGGAGTCGAAGAAGATTGATAAGCACATGTATCATGACATGTATATGAAGGTGAAGGGTAATGTATTCAAGAACAAGCGTGTTTTGATGGAGAGCATCCACAAGTCCAAGGCCGAGAAAGCCAGAGAGAAGACTTTGTCTGACCAGTTTGAGGCCAAGAGGGCCAAGAACAAGGCCAGCCGAGAGAGGAAGATTGCCAGAAGGGAGGAACGTTTGGCCCAGGTGAGATGTCACAACTCGATCTCATTATTTTCGAGAGAGGAGCATTAATCAGGGGAGAAAAAGGGAAAAAAAAGTCAAGTATTGTTTGGGTTTTGCGAAGAGAGAGAATCTTATATAACAGGTACTGGGTGTGAAGGTATTGATTAGTCTCTTTGAACATGAACAGGGGCCTGTCGAGAAAGTAGCTCCTCCACCTGCTGCCGAGTAAGTGGAATTGGAACCTACAATTCTGATCTTGTCCTTGCATCCACAACTTTGACTGAGCATTCATGAAAATATCCTTACCCTGGGCTTGCAGGTCGTCTAAGAAGGCGAAGAAATGAGGTTTCTACCAAAGAGATTTGCTAGAGACATGAAATTAGGGAGTCGGGGCATCTTTAGTTCCTCTGGTAGATTAATTCCGTCGAATGACTCGGTTTGTGTTCTCGGTGGAAGTTTACTCCTTGTTACAGACGAGAGATGCATGTGGGAACTCTATTGTATTCTGGCTCTACTTGAGTTTTGTTATATTGCCAATTCGCTCTTCTTCAATCTTTTCTGTTCTCAGACTCCGATATCAGGAAGAATACTCGGGTGATCGATGGGATCTGTTGGATTTTGCGGCAGTAAGTTTGTGAAAGCACGGGTCTTTCGGGCAGCATACCGAATACTCACTCGTACGCTGGGAGAATTATCGAGCAAGTTCTTTATACCATGTGACGAAATCGATGAGAATGGGGGAAACTGGATGTGAGACCTACCCTGCAGAAGTTGGGAGTTCATTCTTTCGGGGGCTATTTAGATCCAGCGCGACAAAGGGCGGAGGACTTTCAGACATCGATAATATGGAAGAACAGGCATGTCTCTCAAGTATATGCATTCGGGTTTGCCAGTAAGTAGGCCTCGATGGCTTTGTACACCGCCATGGCCCTTTCTTTTCCAAATTCGATGTCCTCGTCCTGGAACTCGATGTCCTTGTCTGAGCAGTAGTTGCTCGACATCCTGCAGATGCACCCGCCGCAGCCGTCGTCCGCGAACTCGGCCTCGTACTCCACCATGTCGAGCTTCCCGTCGATTACGTCGCCCTCGATCAGCGTGTACTTGCACTGGCAGTTCTCCACGTCCAGCTCGTCGATCCGGTGCTTTGCGTATCTGATCAAGCACCCTAGAGACGACGCTCACAGAGATCAACGATATGGTCCCTTCGGTGGGAGCAAATCGGGTAACATAGATGGGGGGAGCTCGGGGGATCGGTTTTCGGGCCTTACCCTGAGAGAAGTTCGTCTGCTTGATGCTGCCGACGCCGCCTTGGCCTTGGCAGAAGACGACGCTCTCGATTGACTCGGGCATGAGCTTAGGGAGTAGGGTGTGGGAGTCGAGCATCAGGGCCTTGAACAGTCTGCTCGCAGAGATTGGCGACTCGAATTCATGGGCGAAGCTTAACACACCCATGACGAGTTTGTATTGCCAACTCTGAGAGAGAGAGAGAGAGAGAGCTCTGCTTACAATTGTTGTCGAGAAGGTGGGACACCTTTATAGTGAAATTCTCCCATTGAACACGTTTTCTTTTCTTGGATGTACGGTTTATAATTAATTGAGATTTGAATGGGATCAGTTCGATGAACTTAACGTTGAAGCCCTACTAATCCAACACAGTGGTCGGAGAACTTCCATGTTTGTGAGATCTCAAAGGTGGCATTCGCTTCCATGGATGAAATTCCCAGATGATCTGGGACTGGGGGCTGAAATTAAGCCGGCCGACTGGACTATCTGTAGCACACTATCTATCCATGATGTAAGAATTGATTAGCACTATCCTGGCGGGCTGAGACAAAATCATCATAATTTCCATATTCTACATCGACCTGTTAGAAATCAAACTCTTCCAATCATGGATCAGTCCGCCCTCACTTCAAATCAAGTTAATTAGAGTGCAGTAATCTCTCCAGTATAAGATGATTTAGGATAAAAGAATAATGGTAATTAAAAATAAAATAAGAAATCTCAGCTGTATATGGGAAATTTTCTTCAAGTTTTCTTAGATTTTCTTTAAATTTTGCTTACCAAAAAAATAAAAATAAAAATAAAAATGATAACCCGTTTATCATTCCCTGTTGCTTGAATTCTTTATCCCAATGGTTCGAGCTTAAGCACAGGGTCACGTTGCTAGAGTTAGGGCCGGAGACAAAGGAGAGAGAAAAAAATGCTGGTATAGTAAGACAACCTTAATAAACAAAGAAAAGATGGTAAGAGTGAGTGCTGCGGTCGTGAGGAGGCAGGCGGCTGGAGATGGGCTTCCTCTATTTTCTTGAGAGAAGAGGATAGACATCTCAGTTTCTTTGACCAGATCGAAACCTCTCTCTCTCTCTCTCTCTCTCTCGAATTTCAACAGAGCACAACGCCGACCACTACGACCGAAAGTCTGGATTTGATTCCAACTCACTGGATTTCTAAATTCCGACCGGTGGACGTTGAAGGCAAGTGTAATATTATCTAAATGACTATTTCCCACACGACGACCGCCACAGCTGAGTCCCGACAAAACAGAGACCTACTAGAAAATCGACTTTAGGGATGGCGATGGAGACCGGTGGGAAACGTAGGAGAGCGCTTCCACTTGTTGGCCCTCTCTCCCTTGGATTGAATCACGGAGGCGCCCTCCACTTGAAGAGCTGATAATGCAATATTCCCTGGAAGCAACGGTGAAAGTTCTGAACAAAGTCCTCTGGATGTCCGTTGACCTTCGATAAGGGAAGGGCCCGATCGATCCGTGTCGATGAGAAGGAGGGGGGGCACCTGCCACTTGAACGATTGAACATATCACAATTTTTTTTTTGGTATAAATCGCCGGTATCCAGTTGGACTTTGTCCAGCTGACTAATCCGGATCGCCCCGGGTCGGTCCATTTAAGCGGTTAAGAGCTCCCCGCCGCAGGTAGGACTCGAACTCGAGTCTTTCCATTTGGATGATAAGTGCTGAATCACTCGACCTCGACCACGCCCACGGTGGGTATATCACCACTTCTGACCTAAACACGTACATCCAAATGTATTGGACCAAGTTGTGATTCCGACTGATGGGGGGAGGGGATCTTGGGCCGTGAATCACGACCGGCAGGACCGGGGCCGGGCGTGGTGGAGTTGAGACCAAGACACGATCCAAAGATAACTCCTACTTATCTCTTTTCCAACGTCCATCATCTTAATATTCAAAAGGTTCAACATATTATCATTAATTAATTCATATTCAAAATAGGTGGTCTTCCCGTTGAAAAATAAGGCTTCTTCAAGGGTGTATCTCCTTCATTTATATTATAAGAAGAATATATCGAGATATTTTAATCAATTTATTTATGGTAGTGTTTATAGTATCTTTTAATGGTCAAACTCTAAATACAAGGATTTTTTTTCCATATAAAAAAGAGAGGTCAGAATGATTCCAACTATAGTACAAACAACTGAAGCAGCGTAATGAAAGTTCCAAGTGTGGGACGACTATATGAGCAACCGGCCTTATTGTTCTGCAGAAAACATTTGCACACTACAAATTTCATCACAAGCCCGAAAAAAGAAATTTTGTAGGAAAAAAAATATATGTATATGTGGAAATCTCATCTCATTCACTCATCACTCTCAATCCTTTTAGGGAGAAAAAAATGAAAAAATGAAGAAATTATGAATCGGATAGTATTACGTGGGTAAATATGAATTGCCGTCACTTTCTGCCGTTGGGTCTCCTTTTCCCGTCGACGACACCCTGCCTTCCGTTTTGATGCAGAGGGAGACCCGACCCGTTGGATGGCTTCCTTGACGGGGAAGGGCCTTGAATTGAGTTCAAGTTCCTAACAGGAAAATAGCTGTCAGCATATATAAGCAACATGATACTGCTCATCTACTCTAATATGATCTTCGATCAGAGTTTCTGAAATGGAGACCATCATGGTTAACCTCTAGTGTGGTGCATTTTGGTCTAGCTTGATACATACACCTTTCTATCAGCTCAAACCATTTTCAGGGGAAAAAAAGAGTCGGTCAGGTAACATTGGAGTGTAGTTTTGGTCGAAAGTCCATGTGGTTAAGAAGGGGGAGCGAATCTTGGTACTACTTCATGTATATCATCCATGTAGTTTCTTATATTTAAGCTTTAATGCAGATGATTCGGTGGAGAAGGATCAATATTATCAGATTACCTCATATCAGAGCCCTTGGCCAGCTTTGATCCAACAACAGGCTTAGCACTCTTCAGTCCAGCCCCATTTGTGAGACCGTTCAGCTTGGTGTGACTGAATTGCCAGAGCAAATCGGGCTCTGAGGAATCACTCGTGGCAGCATCGAGATCGTCCACATCATCACTAACTGTGTTGCTAAACCCGTTGCCTCCAACGAACATGTTATATGTTTGCTCATGGAAGATTTTGGAAGAATCCTTGAGGTATTTCTGGTAGAAATCATCGGTCAAGTTCCCGGTCCGAGAGTCCCAACAGCCCAGAGGCACTCCATCTTGTTTGTTCACCATAACCTTGTCTTCCCATTGTCCCAACCCAATCTCCTTCTCATCTTCCCCGTAGGTCTGGCTGGGAACTGGTGGCCAAGGAGGTGAATTCCCTAGCAGTTCGTCAAGGTCAAAGCTCTGTTTCTTCTGATGCATTAAGGAGTTCGGAAAGACCTGCTGAAGCAAAGAATGGTATTACTGGATGAACATTTTTATGTTCACTAATGAAACTTTGGCATGTTTCTATATTTCATATGAAGTAGCTGGAGGGAATCAGTGCCGCATGAAACACAATTCTTCATATAGGCTCACATCAAATGTGTTCATCCCCATTCACAAGGCAGCAAGAATAGTGTCTCTTGTTGCCCATTTATTATTTAATAGATACTGAAGGATCAGTGTCTTTTTCAGAATAATATTTTTAATGTATAGAAGCATAATCACTTGTTCAGCTGAATACAAAAATGCAATCTCTAAGGAAAATGCTCCAATAACAATTAGAAGACAGGGTGTACCTCTATGTTGCCCACATCACCCATTGGCTGCCTGCAACTATTTTGACCATTCATCGCAACTGAAGGCAATTGATTAGCATTAAAAGAAGACATTTCTGAAGCTTTCCTTCTACGTCGCTCGGAGCTCATAGACACAGAGTTCTGCACAAGTTTTGGCTCTTCCTCCTTCCTTGCTATTGCTGCCTTAAGACTTGCTATCTACAACATAGTTCAAATAAGATGTAAAATATTAAATGTCTATAAGCTATGACCTGATGCAGATATAAGCAAATCCAGACCTGTTCCTTGAGCTCTTTAACATCTGAGCCATCTTTATTTACTTTGGCAGCACCCAGTTCAACTGTAGCAACCCGCTCTGCAAACTTTAATGTGCTTATTGTCTCGCCTATAGCATCAGGTTCAGGGCTGATATGGACAAACATCAAGGTCTTTGCTTGCCCACCTGGTGAAGATAATTATTAGCAGTATCCTACTTTAGAAAAAGAAACAAACAGTTAACCTGTTTCAAAAGTATAGTAAACGGTGTATCTAAGAAGAAATTTTAGAAAAACAAATCCTTCAGACTCACAGAAACAGAACTCTAGATTCTAGTGGGCCACCACTTCTACACAACCAAATCCAGCTCTTCTTCCTATCATTCAATTGCCACCAATACCACCAGCCTGGTTCCACTCACAATTTAAGTTTTCAAAAGCATTTTGACAAACATAAATTTACTAGGAAAAAAACCTCAGAAAAAGTTTTGAAAATTAGTTATGAAGAAAATATTTCAAAAAAAACTTTCGAGAAAATTCTGGACTGCCTGTAAGGTTCCTAAAGTGGAAAACACTGCATGTCGTATGTATACGGCAAAAATGATTCCATGAATTCTCTCCCTTGCTTAACCTTACCCAGTGAATCTTGGAGAAGTTGTGTGAGTTTGCTATTTCTGTAGGGCACATGTGGATTTTTCTGGGCAAGTGAAGAGATCACATCGCCCAGGGCTGAAAGAGATCTGTTGATATGTTGTGCCTCCTTCAATCTTTCTCCAGTCACCTCGGATTTGTCCACTCTTTCACTTCCTGCTAAATCAACAAGATGCATACATCCTCGAAGAATGGTCCCTGAGGTCAAGTCTCTTCCTTGGACATGAACGGTCAAGCAACTGAAAAATGATTGGAGTAAATAGTTACAAAGAACAGTCATGGGGACTAGAGGTCGATATCTAACTGGGGATTGTAAAGTGACATTTTCTCAAATGAATAGAGAATAAAAGCAATAATTAGTATGGCTCTATAACAATCAATGTTAGACGTCAATACTCAACCAACGAGATCACTTTGCTTAGGTAAGAGTTTTCTGCAGACATATAAAGGGTATTGATAGATCAAACTGAATATTACCTATGAGAACGGCTACTTCGGTCATTTATGGCAGTTGCACCTACAGCTCGATTCCTCTGTCCAAGGTTCATAAGATCAAGAACATCGGATGTAGATGCTACAGGAACCAGGCTTGCATCTGGTACACTGAGACCTGTTTGCGAACTATTACGAATTTCTAATGTTATCAGGAATTAAGGTTAACATTAGATAAGTCTGTTGATCGAATATGGTTTTAGCTATATAATAATGCTGAATAAATTGATAAGTAAACTCAATTAATGTAGGTTGCAATAAAGTTTTCATATTCAATGCAATATTATTGAATAGTGAAATCCATAAGTAGCTTTGATTTTAAAATTGGCAAGGATATCTCTTGTTAGCTCCATCTGAAAGAAGGAGATCCCTGACTTGCTCATTGTATATCTCAATCATCTGGACAGCAACACTATATCGAAAAGCATCCTTTCTTTGTTCAGCTAGGTAGAAAAGGTCACTCAAGGCCCGATAATTTACACCATGACTTTGCTCATTGAGCAGCTTAGGACCTGTCTGCAGAAGAAAATCAGAAAATTGAATGACATTAATTTCTGCTGATGATACATATACCACAATGAATAGGCATTTGCACACTTTTTCTTTTTGAGTTCTTCACCCATTTCAGGTGGTGCATTTCATTCCAAGTGAGATATTTATTTACCTATGCTATCATGCTGCATCAATAAAATTTTATATATCGAAAGAACAAAGAATAATTAGACCTTACCATAGTATAGGTTTTTCCTGATCCTGTTTGTCCATATGCAAATATGCATACATTATACCCATCCAATACAGAGCGTATTAGTGGCTGGGTATCAGAAAAAACCTCCGCTGCAATAGTCAACAACGTGGAAGCTTGAGTTTTTTCTTCCAGAAAAATAATCTTGACAACAAAAAGCTGCATAAAAAATTAAGTGACCTTGTGTTGCAGATGGTCCAAAGACTTTGTTGAAGTTAAATGACCTCTGCCCTTTCCCATATTTTGACGGGGTATTGATTGTTATTGTTCCCTCCTCAATATTCTCAACTGTGCTTATATAACTTGATTGTCCATGCAGGAAAGGTCTCACTCGACAGTAAACCCTGATGCTCCCTATTTAGTGAAAAATGAATATATCATAAATTGGAAGTGTTTGCCAGATTATGGGAATGTAAACGGTGCTTAATTGTTACCTCTTAGATCCTGAACTTGGTTGTAAAGCTTACGATTCTCTTCAAGAACTCTATGGTACCCCGATGCAGCATGTGCCAAGCTGTGAATATGGACAGCTGCAAAAATGAAAATAGAGGGTCAAATTTTACTATTTCTATATTTTTGGAATCCTTGTATATGTTGAAAACATAATAAGATACAGAAGTAACAATTTACTTTCGAATTCTCACCGAGATTGCTGAATTCTTCATGAAATTTCATTTGCATAAATTGCATACCAGCTTTCGTAGTACAAAGAGCACCTTTTAAGTCCTGCAAGTAAATGGAATTACTGAATGCAGTTGCTGCTGACAGCATTTCAAAATATATGCAACTACTAAACTGATATATGAAAAGAATATATATAATTTCATACCTCAATATCTCTTTGTTGTTCATCAAATATGGTTCTCTGTTTAAGCAGAAGAGCCTTTGATTCCTCACTAGAACTTCTGCTCTTGGTAAAGCTTTCTTCTTTCCTCATTGGCCTGATATTCTTGTTTTCATCCTAATTATAGAAGCCGGTAAAACATCAAGCAACATTTTCAGGCACTATGACTTTTGCTACAATAGAAAAGTATTCTCACCAACTCCTTAATTTAAACTCAAGCAGTCTCTTACAAGATAAAAGCAAGTAACTCAATTACCTTCTGATTATTTGAAGAAGATTTCAGCTGGGTCTTGCTGCCTGAGTCATTTCCTGAGCCTTTCCTCTGATAATCACAAATTAAACAATTGATGAATTATTCAATTTCCAGTTATGTGAAAGAGTTACTAACATGTAAGAGAAACAACTTCCTAAGATTTAGTCAAAATAGCTTTCAAAAATCTAGTGAGCCAACAAATATTTATATAGATCTAAATAGTAATTAGCCATGTGAAAGACATGACGACCTAGACTATAGGGAAATTAGCATGGCATGGAAGGGTCATTTACCAGCTCATGTTGATTTATCATTCGATTCTCAAACTCCTCTGCAACCTTGCTTAAAACAGATTCCACCAGCTATCAAAAATGAGAAAATTAGACTGTTAAAGAGGAAGCAACCATAACACATTACAGCAGCTTCAATTAGAATAAGATTCCTCTGAGAAAGGGAGAGCAAATTAATTTGCCCATTTATAATATCAAGGGTCTCACTTCCAGGCGGCAATACTAAAGTTACAGTGCAATTATTCAGTGAATGAAGAGCCATAGAGATATACTTCATTGAACAAGAAAGAAACAGATGCAACTGAACCACCATTGACATCAATAATAAAAGCATGTAAATTTATTTAGCTGCTAACTTTGCATGGGAGCACTATTGCTCACTGCAGTACGACTAATAGAAGCTGTTATACCTAATAGGTATAACTCTTTTCAGTAAGGCATGCATCATGCAATTATATTCAACTTATTGTATTAAGAATTACAAAAACTACAATGGAATGAATACATATGTCTTGCAGCAACGGGCTATCCATTATTTACCGCTGGGACTTCTTCAGGCTTCTTATCCAAAAGAATGGCTCGTACCAGCATGCTAAGAGATCCAGGCTGACAATGAGAATTTGCGAGGCCTAAGTCAGCAGTTTTGCTCAGAGATAGATAAAGCAGCAAAAGCTCCAAATTGACATAGTCAAAGATTACTAACCATTTTACTCAAGTCCGTGCCCGAAGCCAGAGAACTCAGGGACTTTTCATTCATTGATGAGTTTCTAGAAAGAGAACTTGTAAAGGGCTCTGAATTTTTCTTGAAGAATGATTTGCTAGATGTGGTAGGCTTTACATTCCCACCAAATTTCCATACTCCACTCCCTCCGGTTTGTTTCCATTCACCAAATGATTTAAGTGCCAAAACACAATTCACGATCCTTGAAGTTTTTCCTCCCTGCACAGATTGACCGCAGTGAAGAATGTTAAATCAGTGAACAAATTGAACTATCAAAAAGGAGAACAAATGAAACTTCATTTTCTACCTGTTCCAGATCAGACGCTTCAAAAGTAGGAACACCAATCTCTTGGACAGCTACAAGGAAATTCCTCACATTTTCGAAGTACTGAAATGCTGATAAAGCAGCTCCATCAGGAATGACAGCAGAATCACAGGGGCCTTCTACAACCTAGGAATAAAATTACAGTTTAAATAACTAAACATTGATCAGCATTGGAACTATTATAGTACATGCCAATACACAAATAAAAACAAACCTTTGGCACTGCCCCAGGCTGGACCCTGTTGAGGGCATTGCAAAGGATTATCCCACTTCTCAAGCCAAGCCTAAACTCTTCTTCAGATGGCTCCGCAGGCAAATCTCTTGCTGCAACAACTCCAACCATTTTTCTTAGCCACTCCACTGCTTCGTACCTCCTCAGAGCTACAAAAAGGGTAAGGGCGCCCAATTTTATGAGTATATTAAAACATGATACCAGTATGAGAGAATGAATATATCTATGTGGCTGATTCTTAACGGAAGCAGGATAACAAAGAGTAAAATTTAGGCACCATTTTACACCGTGCATTGCAGGAAATGGACAAAATAGTGAACGGGTAGGACATCTATTGCGTTCACCCATAAATGATAGATACGAGGCTAATCAAAGTGTCTTGTAAAATTTCATCAAGCTCTGTTTGGAAGGGTGTGAAAAGAGGCTCCACTGTGGCAAAAGAGGCTTCATAGAGAAACTACAAATTTATATAAAATTACTACAGTGATTATTAGAAAGCTTGAGGCGAAGAGGCTCATTTTGGGAACTCTATCAAGGAATTACTCCATGAAATTGAATGAGCAGAAAAGACCAGATGCTGAATTTATATTAGGAAGGAAGAATTAATCTGGGGAATGTGAGTTACTACAGGATATTTATTGGAGATCTAACATGGAAATTTAGGTATCACCACCCCGGTCTCCAGAAGATAGAGACGAAAAGCAGAGAAAGGAGAAAATAATATTTCGAATATTACCAGCACCTCTGGCCAAAAACAAAGTAAAAAAAAAAAAAAAAAAACTACCAACACTTCCTTTAGGTGTACAGATAAGCTTTTGCATCTTAACAGCAAATAGATGGCAGCAGCAGAGCAATTAAGCCTACGAGACCCTGGATCACTGTTAGTTTTTGCTGCTATGCCCCCTCCAAGGATTACTCTCGAGAATAAAGAGGAGTCCTAAGAACCAGAAACAGTGTAAAGACAGAGCCTCTCGATATCTGATAAAAAAAATCAAATTGTAGAGCATTGTGTTTTCTTTCTTCTCCTGCATTTTCACAAATCAGAATAATAGAATGCTGTGGAAATGCAGAACCTGTTATTTTCTGGATTCTCAGCTAGAATACAGGAAGCCAACTTTTCTAGAAAATTCGTTGATATGTGTAAGAGAAAAAAATTCAGAGAACGATAGAAATTTAAGTGAAAGATGAAAAATTCAAGACCAGAGAGAAGTTTTCCCCCAAAAAAAATCTGGAGGAAGAATATCAGAAAAAGAATCGAAGAACTCAGTCCATCATCACGTCAGCATTGTAATTGCTGAGTGCAAATCCTGAATTTGAATGGTCGGATCAATTCCAACCAACTCTAGCAGTCATTGTTTAGTAATGGAGACGGGGAGGAGCACCGCAGGTAGATACAACAAATTCTGGCTCAACCTCGGCATAGGTTCAAGCTCACTGAGCTTGCTCAATCGATGACAATTACAAGAAAGAGTGGAGAGAGAGAGAGTACCATCTTCTTCAGCCTTCCGGGACTCCAAGTCGACGTCCCTGAGACGCATCCCGTTCTGCTGGAGCAGGACATCCTCCACTACCGACGCCACCGAGAAACCCAGGACCGCCACTTCCGCAGCCATAGCCGAGCACCACTGAAGCTCGAAGTCCAGAAAATTTTCAGCTCCAAACCTCCGAAATGATCAGCTCACAACACTCAGTCCTTCCCTGCTGGTGAAATTCAGCATCAATGGCGATCTGAACAACAGGAGTGTTTACACACGGAGAGAGAGGAGATGCTGTGGGGGAGACGAGGAAGAGAGGTTGCTTTGAGAAGAATGAAACACTACAGAGTCACATTCTCCATGACCTGTTCTGCTTTTCCTCCTCTACTGCTGCTGCTCTGCATCTCTCTCCCTTCTTTATACACTTTGCTCTCTCTCTCTCTCTCTCCCCTTCTCAACTTTCCGAACCTGTTCCCCGAACCTCAGGTCCGGGCCATACTGCGTTTTTGTTTCTCTTTCCTACCACCCTTTCCAGCTCGACGAAGCCCATCTGCGTCGCATTTCACGGCGCGTGCAGAACGCGCGTAAGATCTGAAGGTATCCACCTGGCGTAATTCCAGACAACGCTTGGGTGATAATGCAGTCAATCAAAATCTACTAAACGATTTGGTCTTGGTGGTTTCTTATTATCTAATTTTAATATTTTTCTCATTGTGAATTGATGAGTATTTTTATGATCTTATTTTGTAAATAAAATTTTAAAAAATATAAAATTTGCTTAAATTTTATAAATTAGTATCACTATATATATATATATATATGTAGTCTCCTGATAACAACACTTCATAAGATACCTCCTCTAAAACTCATACCACACTTGGGATGTCCACATTTATAATAATTATGGGAATTTTATTAAATTAATAAACCATCTTATAAAAATTTAAAATATTTAAATCATAATTTTACTAGAGCACAATAACAAAATCGTATTTGTATTGATATTAGTTCCACATAATAGAATGAGAATATCTTGCAATCTTATTTGACTCTTTTTAAAAAAATTATTTATAATGTTCTAAGACATAAAGGAAAAATTAACAGGTGGCAAAAAGGATCGTCTTAAACATAGAACCCCAAAGATCCTATTGAAAAACCAGAATCTCTTGAAAAGGGAAAAACAAATGTAAAATAGTTTCCTGGTCGCATTCTTGCTTTCCAACTATAATCAAAATGAATTCAGAAAAAAAAAAAGACAAACTGTCATGAGGAAGATAGATATAAGTGAAAGAAAAATTGAATCGAATGCCGACCTTCAATTCCACAAATAGGGAAACAATTTCTCGGTTTTGTACGAAAGCGTTTTCAAGTTTACTGAAATTCCAGCGATGCGTTTTAGACGAGAGAATGAGGAGCTGTGGTATCGATTCTTTATTTTGGTTTTCCTATGGGAAGTTTGGTGGGCGTGATAATAATGGTCCTTTAAAGTTGATGCTCCATAGGTGTGCACATATATCCATTGAATGCTTTTTTTTAATATATAATATTTAATATTATAATAATAGACTAATTCACCAAAAAGTATACTACATGATATAAGACTCACCATTAGTTCACAGATATCGACTTCCAAAAGTTTCAAATTTTGAATTTGATTAACTGATATTTTCAACTTACTTGCTCTCTCTCTCTTGGACATATCCACTAAATGCCTGAAAATGAACAGAGTGGAGTTTATTTCTTCATTAGCAGAAAAAGGGCAGAGTGAGCTCGGTTTCAAAGGCAAGAAATAAGTACACCTACCGGCGAATACCTCCCAGCTCTCGACTGGTATAATCTGTGTATTTGTCACTCTATACTACTATACGTATACGTGTAATTTTTCCCAATATTCTTTTCTCAACGAGAAGTGATCGGACGTGCTACCAGCAACAGTAACCCAAAAACATTATCATAGGTCCAAATTAATCCGTCACATAGGATATACGATTTGAAGTCATAATCGCATCGGACATGTAGAATATTTTCTCATCACTGTCACCATAAATGAGATGGCTCTAGAAGGACACCGTCGGAGCTCGTATGTCCGTAGTCCGAGTGCTGCAACCTCAAATGAGTTTGCCGCATTACCACTAAGTTATCACCTCATCACGATCCTATGAGACAAAGCCATCCAACAGTAAGCTCGAGTGCCCCGCACATGGAGTGTTTCCTTTCAGTGTCGTGCCAGCTTGGCGTACAGAATTGATCTCCCAGCGGAGCTAAATGAGCAAAAGCAGCACTTGATCGATTGAGAAATTTTCAAGCGTCCCGGTGGTAAACGATTTAAAGGATATGATCGTTGCCTTTTAGGATCGTGGGCATATCAATATTCCGATAACTCTACGAACTTACGCAATATGAACAATTGTGCATAACACGATTTGTGATGCGGTCAAAGTGGGGGAAACAAACGAGAAAGGAACCCTAGAAGGGGAGACTTTAGGCCACCCCGCAGATGAGGTTGGCGGGGCGTCAGTTTCACTTTGGCGGCAGGTGGTAGTTGAAAAACAGTTACCAACCTTAGGGTTTGTATATCCTTCACGAGGGTCTATCATATATATATATGTATATGTATGTATGTGTGTGTGGTGGAACAAAACTTAGATTAGATAAAAGGAGGAGATAGGCTTGTTATCTAAGTAAAGGATGTTGAAGGACGTTGAAGGACTGTAATTTTTTAAACAATATCTCCCTTTCATGTTCTTCGTCAGTTTGAAATTAAACAAAAAAATAAAATAAAATCAAGAATTCTAAGATAACTGGGGAGTCATGAATGCGCAAGCTCTACTATGAGAATCCTATGAGCTTCATTATGAAACTTGGGCCCCTCCCAAAGTCTAAAGAAAAAGTTGAATGCATTGTACCTTTTACATAAGCAAGGAAAGTTGGTGCTAATTAGATTATCCAGAAGTGGTGATTCTATATCGGTAAATCGAAAGGTAAATTTGTAGGTACAGAACAGAAGATTTTTTTGTCTTGGTAAAGAGAAAGGGGATGAATTTGAGGGGATCAACATTGTATTTTATGACTGATTGATGTTGGCACTAATAATTTTAGCAGAGATAAAAAGCAGTAATCCCACGGCTACTTTCTTGAAAGATGTCTGAGGCAATTGAAGAGTAAATGATGGCGAAAGCATATCATTTTAGTACAATAAATTGGATTTAGTACAGGGAGTTCACCTCTCCAATCCATCCATGCTCCGATCTCCAAGTCGAATAAATCGCAGAGAATGTTGGATCTTCTGTTTGAGTCTGCCTTTTTCCATAGGGATTGTGTCTTACGGGCGGTAGACTATTTTGGGTGGATCTATGATAGAGAAGAACCAATGATAATATGGTGTGTTGGATGAGCTGACATGGTTTCAGGACTACATACTCTTACACTCTTTTTACAGTTTGGATTACACTGCTAGACAAAGTTCATATGATCAATAACCCGGACTAGACCAACGAGCTGGAGTAACATTGTGAATACTTTCTGTGAATTCTATACAAAGAAACTAGATCAAAAAAATCACACATTTTTTGTTCATATGGGAAATCACAAGTCAATATGGGAAGATGTGGAGAGCTCTTCTGATCCCAAGGAAGGAGATGATTGGGATGAGGAGTCGTAACATGTTATCTCGCGTAATTAGAATGGTGGGAAAATTTTTGTTGCTTTCCTCAGCAAGAATAACTCATTCATTAGATATGAAACACAAAGCAAGTTTACACTGACAAGGTGCACGTACCATTGGAGCCAGATCTTAGGCCCCTTTGACATAGATCATGAGTCTTAACATTATCGGGTTCGAGACACAGCTAGCTACAGGTCCAAGAGACTAATGAAGTAATGAACTCCAAGAACTTATTCATAAAATAAAAAGCAATCCCATGATGGACTATATATGGCGGTTGTTTGTAAAAAGAGCCGCTTCCTTTGCGCCCAAGAAGGAGTTAGCAGATGACTAGCCTTGATCACGAGCCAATTTAGCCACCAGAACCGAAGCGGTAGCCTCTACTTGCATCGGGGAGTGAGTTTGGTATTTTTGAAACCAGGATAATATATACCTTCCTTTCTCCTTCGTAAAGCTACTCCTGCAGCACAAGAGTTACCCTTGGTTCATGCTGCATCTGTGAACAATATGCACATGCTCTCGATCCAATGTCAGTTCTTTATTTGAAGAAAAATCGATTGGCATAGGATCCGCCATATCATCAACAGAGGTAGTGTTGGTCAGAATGGTGGAGGGAACTTGAGACGGCCATTTTGGAATCTTGTCTAGACCTACTTCATTTAGCTGATATCAACGGTGAGAAGACGGCAAGATTTTTTAAAGGAAGAACCAATCCAATGTTCGAATGCTAGAGAGAAAGGCGATACTTCGCTCGGTTGTTATCCTAAGACACAAAAAAAAAAGATGATTATAGTGGAAAGTGTTATATATTTGTTATTTTTAACGCTTGAATCTAATGCATTTAAAATAACTATTTCAGTTAGACATGTTTGGTTTCGTAATGTATTAAAATCCTAGTTTTATCAATTAATGTGGTGATAAGGTGTTGATGTGGCATGCCGGCGTGACACAATTTGATTGACATGGCAAAAAAGTAGCTAAAATATTGTGTTATATGGTGTCATTAAATGAAACGTCAATGAATTATTAAAATTAATTAAGATTCAAATATATTATGAAATTAAATATATATATGAATAAAAGTGTTATTTTAAAAAATATATAATTTAAATAAAAAGTAAATATATAAGATTTTACTATACTTTTACCATATATTTATGGATATATTAGTATTACTGATAAAAAAAATATACATTGTACTATGTATATATGTGTGTGTGAAGGAGAGAAGTCTCAATTTAACTCTATATCGCGCCCTAGTATTTAGTGTTTAATTAATTTGAGCCGTCCGATTAAGGGGTTAAAATTGAAAATTTGGAAATTCAACAATATTAGGTCTAAATTTGACAGACAAACAATGTAAATGAACTGTGCGGCAAACGCAGATCCACTAAATGAGTATTTCTTATAAATTAATATTGGAAATTTATAGAAAACTTTTTAAAATATTTGACCAGTTTACTCCAAATCGTGTAAATTCAAATTTGAGTTTAGTTAACTGTTAAGAGGTGGAATTCTTACAATATAAATACTTTACATTTATAAAATTCAAACAAGAATTACGAACCGATTATTTGATTCATTTGAGATAGCTTGAGATAAAATCTGCACTCTCTCTCTCTCTTGTGATGTGCTTCATGAGGACTTGGACTGCAGAGAATGTCAAGAAGAAGTTAACGGTCGAAATTTTCAAATGGTTGGCTCGGACACGAACCTGAAAGAGCTTCGGTAGGCCGAGGGATAAATAGACCCGAGCATCTTTTGCGGGCCCGCTTTTCACGGGAATTCGGGAGCCACTCATGATTCAACGATCAGGATTTTTTTTCAGGTACTGACATCTCCTTCGGAGGCATTCGACGATGACCAATAGAAAACAGACACGTCGGAAGAAGGGACGTTTTGATCCACAGCCACGGCATGGACTTTTTTTTTTTGGTTATCTACCTTCTGATGCAATAATCTCAACAAATAATGACTAATTAAAAATTAAATTGGTCCGAAAGATTATATTTTCTCACCGAACATATTAATCCTCCAAATGGGAAGTATAAATTACCATTAATACACATTTGTAATGAAATTCACACTAATATCACCGAAATGACAATATATTAAATTAAAATTTGGATTTAATTTGCTGGAGTATTTAATTTTTATCAACAAAATATCTACCAATGCTAGTACACCGACGAAAATTATTCAGTGAGGAGGAAGAACTTGTTCATGAAAGGATTGAAAATTGCCAACTTAATATTGTACTACTGGTTGCCCCATTAGCCGTGATTCAAGAATCGAATTCCAAATTGGGAGGATTGACGGGAATTTCTTTAGAGATCTGGGCCCAACCGTAGGCTGATTTCGAGGTGCGCTTCGACTGGCCTAAAAATATTGTGCAGTGTAAATTAAAAAAAAAAGATTGAAAATTAAAGAATAAACTTAGATTGTCCCGAAAGAATTTTTGTTTTTTATAATTTAGGACTTTGCTATCATTAATACATTAACCTTTAAATAGGAATCATTGATCAATATTCTCTTTAAAGGCAATCGAAAGTTGATCGATTTGTTGGATAATATCTGCAAAAATCTCTTGATCTTGTGAAAAGTATACTTTTTAGTATTATATTTAATGTGATAATAAAATAAGGCCAGATTAATTACCTATTTTTTTCTAATTATAAATTAGGAAGTAAACTTATAAAACTATATGATGAATGAAAATAAAATGGTGCAGGTCTTATTGAGAATAATCAAATATATAACATTTTAGTTTCATGTCGATATTGTGTTATTGTACTGAAAACTCTTTTTTAAAAAAATTAATTAATTAATTAAAATTCCTTAATGTTATTGCTCATAATAAGCATGATACAACTTTGCTACTGCTGCTTCTCAATGAAATAATTGTGTCCTCTTGAAAAAAAAAGATTTAATTTCCCTCCTTTTTCCCTCCTTTTCTAAGGGAAATAATTACACTGACGAAATTTCAATTGTAGTTTCTCCTCAACACTTGTCCACTACATCCAATGTGTAAGTCTAGCAGCCTGCGGTGTCCCCTCAGCTATGATAAGCCCTTGAGAGCATTGCCCCCCAACATTATCATACGCTTACTATTCACCCTTCAAGAAGTAAGATGCATGAGTTTCACGATTCTCTTCTCTTGCCCTCTTCATCTGATTGTTAACAACTCTCCATTTTTAACCCCCCCTTTTTTTTAATCAATCGATCTCACTAGTGTTTCCTTTTGTCTCATATTTGCATCTTGATCCCCCATAAACATGTAATATTACATATATGCGGTCGAATCTCGTCAGAACATTTCTTGCCCATGCGTTGATCGACCAGTACAACTGCTTCTGCGCCAGGATCCGCAAGATCCATTAAGAAGGGTGACAGAAGTCCACCACCCGCATGATGAAAGGTACATGTAATGCCAAAGCAAATGTCAACATTAAAAGAGAGAATAAATTCATGATTGTAATAATTATTGCCTCTTCGTTGGGTCCAGGAGGGTAAATTTCAATACTGAACCACCCCTTTTTATTTATTTTAATAAAGATCGAGCATAAAGTATCTTGATATTACATTAGAATGAATTGTGTCATTAAGGAGGGAGAGAGAATGAATGGGATTATTAGAGATGATAAAGAGAGAGGTCTCTCTCTGTGCTGGAAAGGCAAGGCAAGGCAAGGAAAGGAAAGGTGATGCGATGATTCCACCATCTCAATCCCTAATTTAGTCACACAGTGAAGGTTGCCACCGAAAATCTCCAATGTGGGTGGGTGTGTACTTCATAAGAATCCCACTCTGCCTCCATGGGAGGACAGTCATTCTGGTTCAACAGTTGAACCTTATTTTCTATGAAGAACCGGCTACAGAATTGAAGATCTTCTGTAACTGAGCTGACCGATGCTTCGTACTCCTCAATTCCACTCGCAATAAGAATGGAATAGGAAAGTACCGGTCTCATCCTCCCTCTTATTTAATTAACTTGAACTCTCCGTGTACAGATAGCTGGGTAGTTTAGCATATACAACAGATCGGCTTTCACTACTAAGAGCACAAAAACGATGAGTTCAAGAATCGCTTACCAAGTTCGTACAGGAATTTCTGTAACTCTCCTTTCCGTGCTACCTCCTCGGCCAGGATTAGAGTAACAGGTATGGGTCTAATTAAGACAGAATAGTGCGACTTCGATGTATGTAAGACACCCCTGGATTAACACGAACCTGCTCATCGACTAACCAAGCTAACCACCCCATCGACAGGATATGATGGTTATGCCACTCTCTTTGGAATCAACAACTAAACATATGGTTATGGTTACTTAAATTTCTGGTTAATCAATATGATGGAAAGTAAGAAATCAGGGGGAAAAGGGGGGGTAAAAAGAGAACCAATATGTCGAGAAAGAAGCAAAAGGGAGGGGAGAGGATGAATATCATCATGCAATGTTTTCTTTTGGAACGCTTGTTGATGATGTGGTGGGGGCAAACAAAGCATTTATCAGTACATTATGAAAGCAAAGCCACTCCTATCCTATCCCTTCTCTCCTTCTTCATACTTGCTTTTGGTACCGACCATTGCCATGATGAAATCAAAACCCACACAAAATAATAATAATAAGAAAGGGTACTCCTTTTAGTCCTTTGCTCCTCAAATTCCTCTTGCCCACTCATTACTTCTCATTGTGATGGTTCCCAAATTCCATCTTATCTTTACATTCAGCGCACTATTTTTTGCTTGCTGTGTTTTTGGTCCCCCGTCAGGGCCGATACTAAGCAGCCTGCACTTCTCCTCTAAATATCTAGCCGAATCCTATGTTTTACATAGAGGCATTCTAGGCAATGCACATACAACCTGTTAATGTCGGCCTACACTTGTCTTTCAAAGACCTTGCCGCGTGTTCGATGTTTCATGAAAGATTATTCAAGAGGGTTAGTTTACAATCCAAAGCCCAACTGAACTCGAACATTCCCAACCCCTAACTATGTTCCACGCTATGCATCCATACGATTTGATCGAGGCTGCAGGTCGATCTATGCAAACAACCTCATGTGTCATGTCCACAGGAAAGGAGTAAGTGCAAGAGTTCTACTCAAAGAATATCTATAGAGATGAGGACCCTTTACTCATCAGTGATGGGCCTCTATGCATGCAAGTGTTAGCCTAGCCAGATCTTCCCAAGGAAAAGAGAACAAAAGCTGCGAGGGCATCACCCTTTATAGCAAAAATGAGTTGTCCATGAAATGAAAAGGGACAGCCCTTCCAAATTAATCGAATTAACACCACCAGCCACTGCTGCATCGAGTTGGAGAAGATTTTTTTAAAAAGCCAAATAACAGTGCGTGTGAGACCCATAACAAAGTTGTGTGGGGGGTGTGTGTTCTGCAGAGGAATGTGATTGTTTTTGTTAGATCCGGGAAAGGGAGAAGCCACGATCGAGCAATTTTTAGATCATCACGTCATTTATGAATTCAATCGATAGATATATACTATGCTTATGGAGAGTGTCTCATAATCACTCTTTTTTTTTCACTGACTTTTCAAGCTGATATGAGACTGTTTTCCATGTATTAATTGCACAGTTTATTAGTCCAGTTTATAACTGATCGAATTTTCACCAGAGAGTTTCGTGGTTTTCTTAATTGTTTGGCTAAAAGGGATTGAGAATTTTAATGTTTCTTGGGGAATTGCAGGGCCCGTGTGGAAGGTAAATAGATAATATATAATAGAGTGATTTGCCATTTCAAGGGTTGTGTTGATCCTCAGACTGCTTGTGTCTGTAAAGGTAATCGATGATTTAACCTCCTCTCACTTGGTGGAACGATTCATTGCATCCACATGCGGGGGAGTTGGCCCCTGCCATTCTTATCTTTCGGGTAGGCTCTGCGTTGGCAATGTACAATTGAAAATGTCCCAACTGTGTGAGAGAAAGGCACATGTTGTATACTTTATACCATCTTGGTGTGAGACTAATTAGTGACCCAAAATTCCGCACTCATCGGTTTTGATCTCAAGTATTCATTTGTTCCTCTCTTTCCCACGAGCCATTTCTAAAGTCGGCTACAGGTGTCTTAACCATGAGAGCCAAGCGCACCCAGACTTTTACATTAAATGTAAATTCACATCTTATAAGTTCATAGCAAATATAAAATCATGACTTAATAGAATCCATTGGGGCGATCTGAGTGGAGGCTTCTTGTACGTTAAGGAATTACTTTGTTTGATGAATGTTTTAAGCGGGACGTGAGACCCATGTTTGGTCATTATTTGACGGCTTCCAGGCTTAAAAAATTGTTGGGAAGTTCATTGATCACATCGCTTTGCTTCTGGGCGGGGTCCGATGCCCTAATTCGAGTGAGCCCAGATGAGAACGGAACTGGAAAAATGCTCGGCAACAATACGACGAGAAAATCAAAGTCGTGGAGCGGCCAATCCTCGGATGACTTCCGGAGGAAATGTGGATAAATCAGCTTCTCGACCACGATTTCTTGAATTAAAACTTCCCTTGCATTCCACGATCTTGAATAGTCGATACCTCAATCCTCAATATTCTGACCCCGCCGGTGTCAACAACTGTTCCCTTTACTTCTGAGATCGTCACGCAGCCCATTCATAATAAAGCTGCACTTGCGGTCGAGGGTCGTTTATGTCATTAGGAGATGTGCTGTTTAACCAAATTGTTGTCAACATGGTTAACTTGTGCGTGACCGTGTTATGTCCGATGGTATGCCCGGTCTCAGTGCACACAACACAGGCAACTATGAAGGCTTAATTGAAGCATGAAATCATAAGTGTAAGTTGCACTATCCAGGAAACATGGGAGTCAGCAAAAGAGTTTGGAGATGAGTAGAGTAAACAAAATCTCCATTCTGCAGAGCTACCCAGTAAATAATTGATGACGACAAGAGTATCAGTCGGAGAGAGCCTATAAAAGCACCTTAAATACCAGCAGTGCCTCCATTACAATGGGCAAGCCAAGGAATCAACTCCTCTACAGGAGACCGAGTACTGAATTCCTTGGGACAGACAATTTAGTGCAGACACCAAAATGGCAACACCCTCCCTCATAAGTCAATGTTGAAGAAGGAAGAGAAGGTCAGTTCCTGCACAAAGTCACATCTCAATCTCGCTTCCTTATCTGTTGCCTTCTCCTCCGATGTAGGAGATGGGATGTCGGCACTGTGAAGAGACAGTAAGATATAAGTCGCTAACAAGAGCATAAGCTACTAGTAATTTCGAACAGGAATAAGAACTTAGAAGTATGAAAAATGTTAATCCCATGCTTTCATCGGAAGCCAATCATGGAGAATGCCAGTGATTTACTAGCACTTAATCTCAATTGCCCGTCATCTTCAAACTTGAGAGGGAAAAAAACAATGGAAATGCAATGAAACAGTCACCCATATGAAGTTCAATATACCTTTTCTATTTCTAAACAATTCCATTCCCTGGTACTGAACATTTTGCACAATTGTTTACTCAGGTATGTCTCTTTCTTAATAAGGATCTGAAATCAGTGGTCTACCTGGTTTTTGGAACTATTTTTCTCTTACTTAAAGGTTAAGAAACTATGGACAGTGGCTTCCCTTTAAAGGACATTACAGTGAAGAATCCAGATGTCTTTCTTCGCTTTCTCACCCTTTCCAAGAATTGAAAAAATCCATCTGATTTTTCCTCCAAGAAAAAAACAGTACAATTCCTTTACATTTACTTCCAATTCTTTCAAGAATCCTTTGGCAAATCATCAAAAAGGGAAGAAGAGGAAGTCAATCTAAATTTAACAAAGGACATGACCAAAATTCTCTGCTAATACACACGCAATAACAGCAATCCTTTTTATTCCTGTTAACACTATCTGTTTGGTGGTAACATGCCAACCACGTCAACACCCCCTCCCCACCCCCCCCCCCTCCCCCCACCCGCCAACACACACACAAAAAAGGATTCTCAAATGACACAGATATGATTTTTGTTCAAAGATCAATTGAAACATCAGCCAAAGATACAGGAACACAGAACATGTAATAATCTCCATGCGAAAAGCATTCAGACTGGTACATACCTTTCCACCTTTTCCTCGCCAGGGCACTTCTCCAAAGAAGAGCTGACTGACATCGACGAATTAGACTGTAAAGTTTCAACCTCATTTGCAGGGGGCACCTCACAAACAAATGATAACAATTTATCATATGCTGCTTCAGCCTCTGAGGAAGTACTCCGTGAAGATCTATGGTATTGCTCCCCATAATAGGAGGAAGAATCTGAATAGGTCTCAGCTTTCACGAGTTTCAACAATTGTTCCATGTAAAGGTCAAGTTAAGGAACCTCAAAGATTGAATGGAACAAAAAGTATTAGAAACACAAGGCAAAAAGTGCTATCAAGTTTGGCGCATAAAAGGATATATCAAGACTGTTCCTGTGCTTCATAATAAGGTGTTCTACCATGTCAGTCCATACCCTTGCTGAACAAACAGGACATGTCTGCACACATATGCATTTGTTTCCACTAAATAACAACATTTAGTTGAGAATAGGAATGGATTAAAAGTATAAAACAGTAGCAGAACAACTGATTTTTCATTCCAATAGATATTAAATATTGACAAGCATCAATATCAGAGAAACAAAGGATTGAATCCCAAAAATAATCACAAGAAGCATGTCCTGCAATCTGCTCAATACAAAATGGGTATCATGTTTTTTCCCAAAAATCTTTTCGATAAAGACTCCATTACCTAAAGATTTGTAACATTCTTGGTACCTTGCTGGGTTCAGCCTAGAGCTTACTTATGTGGCTATCAATCAATAAATCCATTTAAATGGAAACTATAACAACATCTTGCATGATCCATTCCTAGGTCAAAGAGAAGGAGAAAAAGACAGGAGAGAAAACAATCCAAGGAGGAACCTAACAAGCAACTCAGTCGAATCAAAATGATTGCTTGAAGTTTGAGATCTCATATGATTGACTTCTTCCTACCTATGAGTTTCTATAGTTCATAATCTGAGTTGCAAACGAGGAGAAACAACAATGACAAAACTGATTGCACATGTCTAATCTTCACAAGCTAGACATCTCAGCCCTGCTTTTGTATATGATCCAAATAAGAATTGAATACACAATATCAATCACAATACACACACACACACACACACACACACACATATCATGAATAACAGCAGCAGTCATAACTTAAGAACCATAAGAGTTTGGATCCATATCCCTGCACCTCAAGAAAGAGCAGACAAGAAATATGATCACTACATTTTAACGAGTTCCTTTTCTTATTGGTGCATCCTAACGAGTTATCAGCATATGACACGACCCTATATTAAGCAAAGCAATAGGGAATTTAGGATTTTTCGAAAGTAAGGTTTCCTCTAGTTTCTAGCAATACAACTTTAAATACATCGAAGCAAGGCAAGGATGGACATAGATGAAATTAAACCTCGAAACCATTATATGAT
Organism: Sonneratia alba; assembly: GCA_900174645.1. NCBI lineage: Eukaryota > Viridiplantae > Streptophyta > Magnoliopsida > Myrtales > Lythraceae > Sonneratia > Sonneratia alba. The sequence goes on from FWPY01000047.1 coordinate 1,062,200, forward strand.
CTAGAAGGATGAGCCGCCCGGACATGGTACTCCACCAATTCGGCAATATCGAAGTCTTCTGAGCAATATGGGCACGGATATGCAGCCCCTTCATCCTCTATCTCCTCCTCCAGCTCCTCCTCCCCCTCGTCCACTAACAATCAATAGAAATCCACCTCAATAAGACGAATATTCGCACGATAGAGAGATAAAGAACGAGAAGGGAAGGGGAAGAAATGAAGAAAGCAAGACCCCTCACCGTAGTGAGATTTAAGGGCTCTCCAGGACGTAGATGGGTCGTCCAAGTCCCAAGAATCGAAATCCATGACGATACCTTTATGGGCGAATTCAAGAAATTGATGGGGAAGAAAGGGGGGAGCGGAGGTCAAGACTCTAAAAAGACAAACTCCGGCTTCTGTATCACTCCCTCTCTGATCTTCCCCACTGCGTCTCTCGGAGTGGTTCGATATTGACCTGGGAGAGGGAGTTGGGGTCCGTCAATTGATTTATATGCCCCTCAGTTCGCCTTGTCGAAGAAGGAGCCTCCCCCGTCCCTCCCTCGCGCGATTCCGACACACGCACCGCCAAAAGACAAGACGGCCTTACTTTCCGCGCAAGGGGCTTCCGGCCCTAGTGACTACTTTACCCTCGAGTCTAGTGCATAATAAGCCTCAAGACGAGGGGCTCTTTCGTCCGCTCGTGTAAAACGAAAAATGATGTCGGCTCACGCCGCGGTGGAAAGTCTCACATTTTTTTTTGTTCTTTCTTGCGTCCTTTTTCTCTGTTCATCGTCGAACTTTTTTTAATTGAAAAGAAATTCGTGGATTAACATTATAATAAAAAAAGAGTAATAAAACAGACAATCTCATTAATTAATAATGATCGAGCTCAGACTCTTAATCCCCAACATTTCTTGGTAGAGTGTGATCGACGGGAGTATCTTTAATTTATAATCAAGATGCAGGAAATCGATAAAATCGAAAAAAAAAAAGGTGTGAAATGGGGTTTACAGGAAAATCTTAAAACAAAAAATTTTTTTTGGGCCAAAAAATAGAGAAAATTGCACAAAATCCCTCGCCCAGTCAGTTGCCGGGAGCCGTGTTCTAGAATCTCTGGGGAGTGGCCTCGCCAACTGTCCCAACCTCGAGTTGAGATAAGGAAGAATGATCGAAGTATTCTTCTGTGTAATGTAATCAATAATTGATGGGCCACGGTCATCGACTTAAATGGGCTTAGAGGCCCATTACGGGTCTAATTAAATGGGCTTCAGGGACCAGCCCGTTAATGTATTTGGGCCTAAACAAGCCACCAATCTGTGTTCCCGTTGTTGCGTCGACCGGATGATTACATGCTTGTACAGCAAGTCAACCCGACCTGGCCGATTGACCGCCACAATGAGCTTGATGTCGGCAAGCCGAGCCTCCCGAAAAACGATACATGTGTGTGTGTGTATAAATCAATGAGCCGTGGCACGTCAAAATTATCTTGGGACTCGTTGTAGATTACATATGCACGACCAGTTGAGAAATATAGGTCTTTTTTAGGCTACGTCTTTGTACATCTTGATGATCGACCATTGAACTCCTTGTTCAACCGAGGAATGAGCTAAACGGCCACGCCACACCGGAAGACAATCCTAGACCCGACCGACCGACGAGGTCTCCAGAAGATCTTTCGGACCGACAGATCAACGCGCACAGCGGTCCCTTTCAAAGGTGCAGACAGATTAGATCTGGCCACTAGTCATGAGGATCAAGTGTGGCGTACGTTCTTTTCCCGTGTCCCACCCGAAAGGAGAAAGTGCGTGAGTGTGTGTATAGTTGCCCTCTGTACATTCACTTGCAGTCGAGAAATCTTGCTCGTTTTCACCTGCACCAGGAAAAGGATACGGGACAAGAGGCGGAGAAAGGACGGGCGAGCTCATGTTTCCCGCCGTATTCCGGCTCACACCGACCCCCCCCCCCCCCACGAAGGTATATGCCCGACTTCTCTCGAATCCACGGACCGGGATCGGGTCAACATCAGCGATACAGCTCAGCTACATAAAATCTGCTCGGCGGTGCAACAAAATGTGGAGGACCAAGAGGAGTGGATGGTCCCCGCGGTGGACAGGAGAAAATGCACCATTTGACATTACTGGACGGCTGTTTTCGAGCTGTAAAGCCCCCTCCTTCTCTCCGTCCCTTTTCTGGCGTTTTGTCCTGTCTTTCCCCTCCGTTTTGTACCTTCCCTCACGCCATCACATGGTCTAAGTACGACGATAGGTGAACTATATTCTCCGGGATCGAAAAGATCCAAGGGAAATGCTCTTAGGAGCTGTGTTCCCAATGTGGTGGTGCAAGTACCCAATGTGATCTGAGACGAGGAGGAGGAGGAGGAGGAGGAAGAAGGGAGCACCACGACACAGACAATTTATCTTGTCTAAAGCTGCTCGGTTCAATATGCGGACATAAATAAGGTACAGGGTGCATGGCATTTTATGCGGTTGGCGATGGGACCAAGCTACCCTCGACCGGGGCGCCATCGTATGGTTTCCCCATCGGGGCCTTCAGAGCACTAAAAATCCTTGAAGGCAGGGACGGATCTAAGGGTAATACAATTCAGAATCCGAAAATCGGTAAAAGTATCAGGTAAATTTCGTACCATTAAGATTGTCGCTTTCAATTCCTTCCACATGAATGACCTATAGCCTTCTCTCCTCTCCTCCACATGAATGCTCATTTTCGGCGTTCGATCATTGGATGAACCGGTTGATGGATACCACTACTTGATCTATGACCCAGTGTGCAAGAGGGAGCGATCTTGCCCGTGTGCTTGCCACCATATTGGCTTCGCTGTAGATATGTCTCACTAGGAAGGAACGGGAACCGGTTGGGTTCCGCCTCGAGATGGCTAACGTGTAGGTCTCTCGCTGAGCTTCAAACTATCTTTCCAGAATTGGATACCTGGTATATTCATACGCTTTCACTCACCATGGCAAGGGTTGACACGGTGTGACCTTATCTGGAGATTCGGGTTCGTGTTTGGCTGGTGCGATTTAATGAATGCCAGTATGATCGTGGATCTGACTGATAGGACTGAGTCAACCGACCGTGAACTCAACCTGGGGAATTGGCGGTACATCCAGCCAACCCGGGCGAGTTGGTTGGACTGACAGCGGGTCGAGATGAGGAGTCGAGCCGGAGACCCCGGGTGGTGTCCATATCAGATGGTTGAAAGGAGGCAAATCCCGAAATTGGGTGTGGAAAGCTCGATCAAGATCATGTAACAGTTGTTGGATTAACGAATGATTAGAGTAATAATCACCACCGATACCGTGAAAAAGTAAACAACAACTATCGCAGTCCGGTCCATGTTTGTGCGCTTCCATGATTTGCCGACGACAAGCCGGGCGGGTCCTATCTTCTGTTGCCAGGTCCAATCATGTCCCCGACTCGAAACGAGCAGGGAAATAAACCACTTGATCATTTATAGATGAGTCAATACTTCCTGCCTATTAATAATATCTAGAATTCAGAATTTTAAAATGGAGAAAATTTTTGTAAGTGGGCTCAGTTCAATCATGATTGATTTGGTTATTAATTGGGAAATCGCCATCAATCGATTGAACCAACCTGGCTTGATATAGTTCGGTCGGACCGTATGGTTCCACTTAGTCGGCAAACCACACTCTGTCCTAGTCAGTCGAACCGCCATACAGCATCTGGTTGGGTGGCCCCGCCTTGCTCCCCTTCGACTGATCTTCTTCTCGGTCATCCTTGATCGGACGACCGCACCTCGGCTAGTAGCAAATTGACCGGTGCATCCTCACTCAATCGGCATGGCACGACTGTCTCCGGCACGATCCTTATAAATACCCCCATACTACAAAAAAAGAATAAAGCAAACCTTATTTGCATACTCAAAAGGGACCCCAACGATCTTTCCAGGCAACCCTGCCCTATTTAGACTTGTCTTGTAGGTCTATCTGCAGTGCTTAGGACTTGGTAGAATCATTAGTCCTCCGTTCATCACATCTCCCCGTCAGGTAAGTCCGCCTTTCCTTCTGGACCGAAACCATCTCAGCTCACTTCAATGGGTATGTGTAAGATGATGAACATCTAAATTTTTTTTTTAAAAAAAAGAACAAAATCCAGCCGGGATGAGAGAATCGGGAAACCACCTAGAACAAGGACAACGAGCAGCCAACTATGCCGAACCACGCACTCAGGACGACCTAATATCCTATACAGTCCCCAATTAGCAAGCCGGCCACTTAGTTTTTTTTTTGGCCCCTTGAAACTCCTCGGAGGCCACCTGGTTTTTTCCCCCAACAACAACAACGAGGAGAAGAAATCCAACATCGCGCGATGCAGTTGTCGACTTCCCACGCAATTTGCTGTCTCGGTGGCCGGGTGTATGTTTCAGGGACACAAGGAGGTGATGACCCTGCGAACCTACCAGACCTGACCCGTATTAAAGCTGACCGACAGCACATAGATGTAGGTGTTCAATTTTGTATGGGACTCCAAAGCCAACTGGGCACGTGCAATGCCTGCAAAAAAGGAAATCGGTCCAGGGTTCACCTCTCACAGACACCACCGCTTCATTATAGTCTTCGGCCATAACGATCCACGGGTGAAAGACTGGTCGGGTCATTGTTTCGCATCACGATTCATGTGCGTTTTTATACAGCAGAACTCTCTGGGGCCCGCTCTCATTGGATGCCTATCAACCTTCATTTTCACTTGAAAATAAATGGTCCAGATGTCTTACGATAGCTTAGTTCTCATCGTTTACCAAAAAACAAAAAAAAAAAACATAGCCTTTTGAGCAAAACCTATCCAGCTCGATTCATTCGAAGACCGATGCCAAACCCAGCTTGATGTTTTCAGCAATCACACGGTTTGCTAGTCGGTCAATACGCTCATACAAAATCCAATCTGGCCAATTTCATATATTAAACTATGTATCTAGGAAGGTTAAGTAAAGGCGTGAGATTTATGAACAGTTTCGAATTTCGATCATATATTAATTAAAAAAAGTCAGAAGTCCACCGCAGCAAAGCAAGTCCGTCTGTCTCGAATTTCCAAAGAGATTAATTTACATTTTTTTGGCACCCTTTTTCTGCCGCAACTCCAGCTTTCCGAGGGTTACTGTTATCAAGTAATCCTGGCGGGGGCTGAGATTAGCACTAACTAATTTGATAATGATTGCTAGTTGATGGATGACCCCTTTAGTTTTCCCCACTATCAAGTCAAGTCAAATTAATGCAAGTGCAAGGAAATTCCCAAGAACCAATCCTACTCAACTCTTTCAGGGACCGACACCCACAACAGTGATGTATGTTCTGCCAATCGCAGGGGAAGCCCAATTTAATGCTTTTGGCAGTGTGAAAATTGATTTGAAGACGGCAAAAAAAATTGTACAATGACATCCGCCTTACCTTGAAAATAATATCTGAAATCCTATTTTCTTTCCTTTCCTTTCCTTGTTCTATCCCAACTAGGCTCATAGATCTTCTTCATGAAAGGAGGGCAAAAAAAAAATAATGGCCCCCATCAAAGGCAAATCCAGCTGTAGTGCCGTGCAGTCTAATGTAATGCTTTGTCTCCTCATCTCCATTGAAGAATTGCTCAGTTCAGTCCGTCCATCCTCTCTTTCAATCTAATGACTCAGGATCAATCGGGAGGAACTTGGCAGTTTCTGATCAAATAATTCTCTCTGTTCATCTCTTTTTATTTTCAGAAGCATCAACATTGCAATTAGATTACAAATCAACCCGAGTCTGTAGCGACGACTAAAAAATCAAGTATCTTAACACAAAATAATGAGAATGTAGAGAGAACAAGAAAAAAAAAATTGAAATTTGAGAAATGAAGCGACAGAAGGAGAAGGGGAAAGGAAGACACAATCTGTTATAGGTCCTTGAATGGAATTTACCGATGGCGCAGGCGGTGAGTGGGGGGCGGTGGTGGCCCTGTGGAGGATGACTGATACGATCTTGGCATAGTCCTTGTTCAGTGGGAGTGCTCGTACAAGTCGAAGAGCGCCCAGATAGAGTCGAGCTGGCAGGGTCGTTTGGCGTCGAGCCGAAGCCAGGGCTTGCCACTGCCTGACCAGTGAAGTAGGCTGACCGGGCCAGGGTGGAGGTCACGGCAGCTGCCTCTCACGTTGTCACCGCCTAGGCCATGCTGGTTCCATCGGTGCTCGATGGGCGCCACATGACCCGCAAAGACCAGGAGGAAGGGCGGCAGCGACCCGAGCTCGTAGATCCTACCGCCCTTCTGGATCTCCATCCACTGCTCGATCCGCCTCGTGTACCCGACCCGCCTCCACCTGGCAAGATCTATCACCATCACCCCCGTGTTGAAGTAGCATGGCCGCCTACCAGCGAAAGTTCGCGACAGCTGCTTGTCGGACCAGAAACGAACCGTGAAGTATTTAGTGAAGTTGGCGTGGCAGTACTCTGGCGCACCGATCGTCCTGGAGCCGAGGCTAATGGACCACAGTTTGAAAATGTCATCTACCACGATCAGATCAGAGTCCAAGTATATCACCCTCCGCACGCAAGGCTCCAGCAGATCGGCAAGGTAATTCCTCGCGTAGTTGAGGGGCTGCTCGAGCGCCTGTCTCACGGAGCTCGATATCAGGCCTCGCACTATCTCTGGATCGAAGTAATACACCTTGAACTTCAATTTGGGGAAGGTGGACCTCACCAGGGTTTCGAGATTAGTCTCGGAGACGAGGAGGTGAAAAAAGACGTTCTCCGGACAGGGCGAGTGTTGCAGAATGGAGTGCACAGCGGCGATTGAGCCGCGGAGGTACTCCACGTCAAGAGTAATCGCCACGTGGGCGAGGCTCGGGTCGCAGACGCTGGTCTTCCCAGCCTCGCCTGAGCCGCATTCTCCGGCATTGGTGAAAGTCGAAGCGTTTCGGAATGCAAACCTGTTAGCAGCCGATTGCGAGGGAGGCAGCTCAATCGGCGGCAGCCGGAGGTAGGATTCGAGGTGGGAGGACCGAATGGCATGCGCCGGCGGCGAGGACTGAAGGAAAGGCGAGAGAAGGAGTATAATCGCCACGGCCGAGAAGAGTGCGGAGAATCGAATTGTCCATAGTATCTTCAGACTACAGATTCCCCTCCTCTTCTTCCTTCTCGACTTGCAATCAAACCGATCCTCGAGGGCCGATGAGAGTGACGACTGGAGGAGCGCTAGGGCTCCGCTTAGATTCGCCAGGATTTTAGGGTAAATCTCAAACACAATCCCAATATCACCGATCAGATGCCACCGTAGAGACCGAACAATCAAGCCTCGTCCCGGCAAAATCAGAGCAGCAGCCTCTCCACCACGAAATGCCGCCACTCGACCCCTAGCAGACGCATAGAAAATGAGCGATAATCCATCAAGCCGCGACCACCGTGACGGCGCACCACAAGCGCGGCGAAGCTAAGGTGCGGCGGGGAGCGAATCTCGGTGACGGCTCCTCCCCTCTCACTCCCGCTCTCTTCCCCCGATCCCTCCGACTCTGTGGAGAGATCCTTGCTTCGAGATGAGGGGAAGAGAGTAGAGAGAGAAACAGCAGACAGAGACTGAGAGACAGAGAGAGAGAGAGTGAGGGCGACGGAGAAGGTAGGAAGGCGGAGAAGGTCCTAAGCTTTTCTCTTTCAGATTTTCTTTTTTTTTAGCTTCAATGTATGCCACTATGCCTCTTCGTCCACACCGTAGAGGTCCACGGCCAGATTAACCTTTACATGTCGCAATGCATTCAGTTTATCACCACCTACCCTGTTATTTACTAAGAAACTTAATATTATTAATTAGTTGGTGGGTTACATTAGAAATTTTATATTAATTTTAATTTGGGATTAATTTGTAATTTTTTTACTAATTCTAAAATGGATGATTCAATAATTAAATTTCAAGTTGGAAGAATGATAGAAAATTATTTTAAAATTTCGTTCCAATCATAAACTAATTTTAAAATATATTTTAATTCACTTAAAAATATTATATGGACTATTTATAATTATTATCGCTCGATTTATGATTGGGTATGTGTACAAATTTGGAGTGAGACAGAGCACCAGCTGTGCCACGTGTAGGGATCTAATGACGATCGCGTCCCCGCGACAGCTGGCACCTAAATCTCTGTTGCCACATCGTGGAGCTGACCTGATTCCGGGTTACCGTTTTGGTTTTGCTAGCTGACTGGGATCTCCATAGACCCGGCCGAGTTCAGTGGTATCGGATCCAACCAGAAAAATATCGAGGAATCAACATCCCTTCCATCTCAAATTAAAGCAAGTATCACCGTACAAGCAATATGCAGATCGGTATAAATTTAATTGAAATATTTTAATATATATTTTTTTAAATAATATTCTAAATTAGAATTTATAAACATAATTAATTTATATTAAAATGACTTTACTTACGAGTAAGTTGATTTGATTTGAACTGAATTAAGCATAGTATTATGATGGTTAAATATTAGATGATTTATACTTTTATATATATATGTGCATTATTGCATTTATCAACAGATTTTCTAAATGAAACCTTACTAAATAGCCCTTAAACTTAATTTACGAGCCATTTATTGGTGGGTCACAATTGTTAAAAATAATTCTACCGGTGAATGTAAATTTAATTTCTATGATATTCAAAAACTTTTTATTATTAATTTTCCGAAGTCGTCGGTCCTTATCATCTTATAAAGGAGGTAGGGAACCCATGATTGTGCTACTCGTGGAAGTTATCAGATAGGCTTTACTTGTGACCTGGTTTTGCTTTTGGGACCCCAAAATTTAAAAAAACAAAAAACAAAACAAAACAAAAGATATCTCAAATTTGATTATTTTAAATATAGCACAAATTGCGAAAAATGCTGGGGAAAAAGTGCCTGGCCAACATCGGATGATTCACATTGTTTTAGGATAAGGTGGATAGCAGTAAGGGGTGGTCGTGGTAACCCCCCGTTGCTTGTGCCATGTTCGCCATTTCACGTTCTGAATGACAGTATCAGAGACAAATTGTACTGTCGGTAGTACCATTGACCATATTAGTGCGGCTCCATCCAACTGCGGGCGTTAGAGAACATGTCAGCTATTAAGTTGGAAATCCAGAGGTCAGAGATCAGGGAAGAAATACAGTGGGCGAAGCCGAACTCGAAAAAATCTGTACGATTTTGCAATCTGCAGCGTCTCCGGATTCATCTGCTAAGGAGGAGAGTAAAGTCACGCACTCGTGCGCCGAGATAGGAAGGCTGCCACTTTCGGGATGAGAATGAGGGAATCGAGGAGATTGCCAAACTATTCTCGGGTTCGGGTACCCTCTAGTTTTAGCTATGGTGGAGCTCCCTGCCTCGCTCCGACGTGTTTCCCCCCAGCCTCGGAAGGCTTTAGAAAGGTTTCCCATGCGAACGGGTTGGGAGATACTGAGAAATGATCTGCCCACCTGGTATTGGGCAAAACCCATTGAGCTAAGAAAGAATTCATTCGTCCATACCCTTCCATGACGAAAAGGAGCTCACAAGTCATTCGTCAGAGGCCCAATATAGGGCCCAACGTATGTCAGGCCCAGCCCGCATCGATCCTTAAAAGCTCAACCACGTGTAAGACAGGACGGCGCTTTTCTTCTGGGTTCCGAGCCTTATCTTGTTTGGTTGGTATTCGACACCGTGCTCGGAATGATTTGGCACCTAATGTGCCATCTCTATCCGGTACGTTTCTTCTTCCTAACTCTTGCCTGGTTGATTTTGTTAATTTATTATGGACACAGATTATCTACATACATACATATATATATATATATAAAGAAAACCTGTTCTACCCAAAACTATCGAGAGAAAATTATTTGGAAATTGTTGTTAAATTTTATTATCATAACAGTACAAGAGAAGAAACACACAGAAAATTAAAATTTCAATTATGAAAATGGTAATAGAGTCATTGGTCGGAGACCGGAGACCACCTTATCGTATCGACTGATCCCCGGATCTACTGCTGCCCCTAGCCGGAGATCCAGAGCAGATTCTGGTGGCGCCGGGACGGATTTATGGCAGGATCCGACATATGAGGAATGTTTGCTCTGCTTCTTCATACTTGTCACCTTCGGCAGACGACGATTCCGGGGTGGACATCCCCGGCTTCGTGGGGGACGAGCTGGCCCTGAGCCACCACGAGGGATTTGTAGATCTCGACGATCACCCTCTTGTCGTACTCCTTGAGCGGGGCCCTCCCGAAGCTGCTGATGCCGGCGTCGGCCATGTAGCCGCCGTACCCAGCGCTGCAGATCCCGGAGGAGGCGAACCCCATCATCATCTTCACGTAGGCGTCGCGAAGCCAGATGAGGAACCGCTTGGGGGATCTGACGATGAGCTTCATGAGCTTGACCCGTCGCGCGACCTTGAAGCGGCGCCACCTGAACCGCCTCCTCCGGCCAGCGGGGTCGGCGGGGCCGCCTCGCCCGCCGACGCCCAGGCGCTGGTAGCCCCTGCTAGCCCAGTAGCCTCTGAGCCCCTTTTGGACAATTAAGGAGACGCTCTCCATTGGTTAGTTTCCCGACGGGGAGCCTCTGACCCGATAACTTCCTGCACAGAGCTGGAGAATAAGCAATTGAAGCAGAGAGAGGGAGGCAGGGAGGTGGGTGAGGGAATGAAGTTCATAAATGGGAGTTCAGGCCAGTGACAGGGACGGAAATGGAGTTGCAACTAATGACGGGAATGGCTGATACGGGTGTCTACTGTATACCTTCATGCTTGGCAGGGGCTTCCCGGTTCGCTTCCGTCCGAAAAATCACATCAAACCGAAACGAATTAAGTATCTCGTTCAATTTGATTGGAATATTAAGTTCCAGCTAGATTTGTAATATGGGCAATTCAGCTTAATTCTGGGTAGATTTTTAAACGGTTTTGAGCTAATTTTAGGCCAATTTAATGGGAAAAAATGCACCAGTGACCTGCACATTCACGTCTTACTGCAAGATTAGCGACGGGCCGTTCGTCCACACGACGATTCAGTGTAGTACACCTTCGAATTTACAGACACGATATAACGAGTAATACGACCAAATACACGAACACCACATTGTGTTACTCAGCGGAGACACGTATACAATTTACCACTGTCGATTTTCTAAATCCTTTTCGGAGTCTTGACATTAGATCGCGAGCAAATCCTACGGTGAATTATTGGCAGAACAGAACACGATATAATGCTGCACTGATCATAATTCACCGCGTAGAGCCCTCAACACCCTCGACTGAGGCGCATCGGCGTCGCCCCTCACGGCGGATTCGCGCCAGATCCTGGCTGCTCTCAGAAGAGCCTCCTCAGCCGTGTCCAGCTGCTCTGGCCGCCACCCAACGACGTCAGGGTTGCCACCGTAATAAGAAGAATCCGCTGTTCCATCAGTGGCCCTAGTGATGGGCTTTCTCGTGTCGGCGAACTCGATCTCCGACAGCGGAGACGCCTTGTGGTGCTTATAATAGTCTTTGTCATCCTCAACCTCGTCCAGTCTCTCGCTCTGCTCAGTGCCGGTCCCTTTGTCCTCGCTCGGCAGCGGTGAGCCATCGATGCCGGCGCAGGACGCTGAGTCAAGGGTGGGTGCGGAGGAGGCGTTGCGTCTCTGCTGGGTGCAGGGCTCAGAAGGGTTGTGGACTCCGGCGGACTCCAGCCGCCAGGAGAAGGCGTGCGGAGGCTTCGTATGGGCTAACGGGTTGTTGGATTCCGATTTCATGGGTTTCTGTTGGGCTTCGTGGTCCTTAACAGCTGGTTTGGGCTCTCCCACATTCTTCGTCTCCTGCAACACAACCGCACTCGTTAATTTGAGACACTTCTATTGTCCCGACAAAGGAAAGGTAAAGGGCAGTCGGTATACTTCGGGCTCGCCGGAGTAGACCGCCGGCTCCACGTCGGAGTCCCGGGCATGGACTTCGGGATCAGCCGTACGACCAGCCGAGGCCGAGAAATACAGCCGCCGCCCAGTTGCAGCTGCGCCCATGTAACTGGTACAAGCCCTCCGTCCGGCGACTGCGGCTGCTAGCCTAAACGGTTGCATCCTCCACTTACTGCCACTCTTGCGGAGGACGAGGATGTTTGCGACCGGTTGATTGATACTCCGGGAATGGACAACCCACTCGGAGAAAAAGGGATCGAGGAGTACGTTCTGGAGATGGTGGAGATGCTGCGGAGGAAGACACGTGTAGAGCTGCCAACGTGGCGGAAGGAGACGGTCCCTCTCATCTTCCGCTGATGTTCTGCGTACGTGTCGCTTTCCAGTCATCATCTTGTTGAATGTTCGTTCGAGATGCGGGAAGTCCCTAGAACCGTGCGGAGTTTTGTTTCGGTGCTTTTAGGACACTAATGAAATTCCCACTATCCTCTGTCATTCTAGCAATTGTATTTCCTCCTCTTCTTCTTCTTCTTTTTATTCTGATATTATTAAAAAAATATAATAATTATAGAATATATCATAAAGTTTTAACTATCATAAAATATCATATTATAGCAAGTTTTACCCTTAGACAGCGTAAGACGTGCCCTCCTGAGGGGGAGAAAAGAAGGGTGGGTGAATGATGAAGTCGGTCGGAATTTTATAGCATTCCGGCGGCTGAAAATGATTGGCATCGGAAGTAGTTGGCTTTTGGATCTATCTACGGTCATCGTCTTTCTCAGCGTTGTGTGTTGCCCAAGCAAATCAATAATTAGTCGACCAACTGGAAATAGAAAAATATCTTTAATAGATTATTAATCAAAGCATTAGCATAATTTATTCAGCCCTTTGACCTATAAACTCATTTTACCAATTATTATTATTATTATTATTATTATTATTACTGCAGTTTTCTAAAATATTTAATATTAAGAAAAAAATAAAATTAACTTCAAATTTTATAAATTAAAGATTTTATAATCAAGCGTCTCTCTCTGTCTCTCTCTTTTTTCCAGAGTTAAAAACGGATTAAAACGAGATTATGCAAGAAAGGAAAGGGAGAATTTGATCGACAATATTGAACTTGACATGAGATTACTCAACTTTCAGACGGTGGATAAGCTTAAAGATCATCAGAAGAGAGATTGACGAAAACGATATTTACTCATCGGAGATGGAGATATCAATAAGAACGAACACGACAACACTCGGGAAGGGAGACGCGACGCAAGAGCGGCGAAGAGACTGTCTTGCTTTCAATTTCTGGACACGTTCTTTGATTCATCTTCAGTTTCTTCATTTACAGCTTCATCTTCTGATCGGTGGAATTCCGATCATGAAGAAAGGATCCCAGAAGGGAAAACAGAAAGAAATAGCCGATGGTTTGTTTCATCAGTAATTCAAGCAGAAACGGAGCCACAAGACAGGGCCATCAGGAGTATGGCAGCTTCCTCTTCCTCTCTCAGCTTCCACCTCTGTTTTCCGCTGCTGCTACTGTCTGACGACGACGACTTCTTTGACACCCGATTCTCCGAGCCGAGCAGCCCCCTGTTCCTCTTCCTGTATTTGATCCCGCACGCATTGCAGAGCGACTAAAAACAGAACATGATCACAGGAAGTTGATCAACTAAAGTTTGATCGATTGGATTGAAGCAAATGGAACAGAGCAGGTGTGCAAAAAAAACGATTGATCGGAGGATGAGATCGATCCATACCCGAGGTCCAGCAGGCCCACCTCTCCACATCGGCGTCTTCGTCGTGTGGCACTCCACGCATTCAAGCACTTGGGTGCTCTTCATCTTCTTCTTAGTGTCTGATCAGTCCCACGGTTGTCCCAATTTAGCTGAACCGGCGTATATGGAAAGAATTACTCCGAGCGACCGATTGGAATACTCGATCAATGATCAGAGTCGTCAAGCTACCAATTGCCCTTCGGAGGATCAACCTGCCGCGAGGTAGGTTTCCCGGCGGGGAAGGATTTCGTTCGGGGATTGGAGACCTTGAGGGTGCGCGTGTAGGTGCTGTGGTGGTAAAAGCAGAGTGAAGGAGACGGAGACAGAGGATAAAGGGCTGTTTATAACCGAGAACAGAGATGAGCTTACACGATGCATAATATATATCACATAATTTTTTTGGCCCACTTTTTTTCCACTACTAGAAAAATAAAATAAATTTGTGGATTTCTAAAAGGAAAAAATTCGGACCTAGTTTTTATATAATAATAATAATAATAATGAGCCTTAAAATGAACAACTTTTTTTTTGGGTGCTCCTGCTGCTCCATAGGATTTAAAATTATTAAAAATATGAATTTTAATCCTACGATTCTATAATTTTGCAATTAATTAACATTTTTTATTTCAAATCATATTATTCATAGAAAATCTCTATATTGGAGAGATTTACTCATCGATAGACCAATCGACTCGAACATGGATTCATCACTACTTTAATTTTTATTTTACCATCTCATTTTTCACACCCAATAATTTTTATATTTTAATTAATTTCATCTTGGAAATAATGGAGTGTGAAGGGACTCACCGGGGCGACCGAGGAGGGTGATGACGGATGAGCGGCGGGCCTTCGCCAGCGATCCTGAATTGAGTGGACCGAGTGGTGGCCAGCGGTGTGGGCCCTCACTGCCCCCTTCCTCTTCGTTGAATTAATTTTTTTTTTCTCTCTCGGCTATCATTTTTTTCTCTTTTCTTTTTTTAGAAAATACTTTCACTAAAGATGCAATGTTTTATAGTTATTATTATTATTATTATTATTATCTTAATAGCATGATGAGTTTATTATTTATTGATGTAATAAGTGGGTGACACTGTCCCAAGTTTTAGGGTTTTGTTACACTTTTGTGTCCACTTTCCTGGTGCCAAAGGGAGAAGCGATTCCTGGAAGTGACGCAGTAGGTATGGTCTGGGACTCAGATTTGTCCCTCTTGGCATCTTCATTGACCTATTTATCCATGTAGTCCTTCTCATTTTCTTCCCAAATTGCAAATATAGAGGGGGTTGGTGACTTGGCGATATCACCCTTGATCGAGATTTAAAATATTTTTGATTCAATTTTTATCAATGTTACTTATTATATTTCCACATTTCGTCTCTCTCTCTCTCTCTCTTAATCCCACGTTTGAGACCACTACCCCCAAAAAAATTCCCATTCTTTTGGTATGTCAACTAATGATATTTGAATCCTTTGGTTGGGTGTAATTCTTGTTTGGGCATCCGTCCCGCCCTGGCGACGGCCATGGCCACGGCCACGGCGTAGTTTTAGTGAGTTTCGAAATCTTACCTTTCTTGTCCTCCTCCTCCGATTCCCCCTCAAATAAATTAATGCAACAGGTTGAGACACAGACCGAGTTTGCAATGTTTAGCAGACGACACGATGTGGAGGGCAGTTCATTTCGCGGGAAGATGTTCAGCAGCATCCTCGTCTCCTGTCCTGCCCCCTGTTTTCTAAGGAAAAGCGGAGCACTGTAGTCTGAATTCCGGAGTGGAAAATGGAACAAGTCTAACAAATCCACGAGCATGAATCATAGCAAGGCAACCGATCGAGCGAGTTTCCGTGCTTGGCTGTTTCTTGGTCGAGTGGAGCATGCTCGAGTTATGTGCGGTTCAATAGGATGAATATATACTATATCTACTCGAAGGACACATACAACATGAGCGTATGCCCATGCTTTCCTTTTTTTGGGATTAATTATCCAAAAATCAAATTGGCATGATCACTTATATAGATTGAATCGATGTTGACCCACCTATGGATAAAAACTAACTAATTGAAATTTTGGACCCGCCTCATCCTCTTCGGCCAGAAACTTGTCCTACGAAAATGCACACTGCAACTCCCAAACTCCAATGGGACGCCCACCCTCACTTCAAGCCCATTTACTCACAGGCAGCGGCATCACGCCTTTTCGGGCCCGGTCACCCATTCATACGAGAGAGCGGGTCGCGGTTTACTAATCCTGCAAGATCGGACATCTCGCTGCTGTCGGTTCCCATGATCCCGTCTTGCTATTAGTTGAAGCTAACCAGCTGGAGCTGGTTTTAGACTACACCGAGGGTTGTCGTCCCAGCAGTGACAGCTCGCAAGGGTCTCGAGACCCATCTTAGTCGGGATCATGTCCCAATCTTGAACTCGTCCCCTTGACAGCCACCGCCCCTTCGAAGAATTCGCATATGTCATCTAAGTAGCCGTCATCTCAATGTTACATTAGTTAACATGTGAAATAATCGGCCTGAGATTGAATTGATGATTTTATTACAAGCCTTAGCTTTCGTGTTAAGATATTACAGCAGGCAACGGTTTCACACCCTGGTTGCAATTTTCCACTTCCATGGCCATAAAGTAGCTTTGAGAAAGGGACACCAGAGGCTTAACAATCGCACATTTTGGAGTCATTCGACGACCACAGTCTTTATCTTAATCTATGGATTATTGATTCACTGCTACGCCATTCCCCTTTCAAACGTGATCATCCCCTAAAGTGGGGTGTGGGGGGGAATCGACTCAGCTGCTATTTGGTCGATTGCGTCTAATACTCGTTCACACTAGTGATCAAGATAAACACACGCATGCACTTTATATGAGAAGGTCATGAGTGGGGAATTCCGATCGGTTTAAAACAGAGGATTCGCGACCATCATTCCATACCCAACAGCTGTTGTCACATCTGGTGAAAGACTCCGACAGATACTGAAGTTAACAATCAATATACGACCAACGTATGAGACCTCAAGGAGCAGGGCATTTTTGTTTTAAATCTTTTAAGGCTGTAAATTAGGAGGAAATGCATTGGTATAGCTAGAAAGTCGAGCAAGGCTATCTGCAACTCCAGTAGCTTCACCGCGTCATAACATAGCATTCCCGGAAGCTCCTTCAAAGCATCCAGCGGTCGATCAGCAATAAGCCAACCTCTCAGTACTGGTCTTACCTCAATATGCACGTTCTATCTTGTCATTCGCAACGACAGAAGCTCTATGTCTCATCTTAGAATTGGCATTCGAGCAATGGAAGAACTGAGCCCTCCGGAAAGGGGTATTCAATAAAAGAGCAGTGCCTAAAAAGTATCAGTTCTTCTTTGTCCCACTTTCCTGGATGAAAATATACGTGTCATATATATCATAACAATATATCAAAGATATGAAAGGGAAAAAGGCCTCCAAGCAAAGATTGGGATGAAAAATCTTTTAAGGTAAAGATTTGTTCCCGACTGCTGAAGATTTCGATGGGCCAAATCATGCCCTCAGGTCGAAAACGATGACTCTATAAATGATCATGATAACACACTTTTGCTAATGTGAAAAGATAATGAGACAAAAGTAGCTTTTCAATGACTTAAAGATTGAATCCGGTTCTGCTTTTCGGCCACAGTTTAAACTGATAAAATGGTGCACTGCATGACCATTAACGATATTTAAGTTGCTATAAATCCGATAATGTCTTGTATATAGGCATGTCGAATAGGTCTAACAACAATCTAGCTAGTCAGTCCGACGGTTTATTTGAGAATGGAGAACAGTATAACATGACAGGCGATATCTGGGCGAACCTGACCCCAAGGCTGTCGACCCTTATCACAGGAAAAAAAGGGGAAACGACCACCTGAAAGACTAAGTCATCATGGACCGATCGACACGAGGGGCATCTCAGGGAGCTGATCGGTCCCACTTCTTTAGGATTAGCAAAGAGAAGGCAATATGATTGACATCGATGCGAATCTACTCAATGTGAGGAAAAGGACAGTACATAAAAAGCAGAATGAGGGGTTATAATGAGTTTCATTGATGAGAATAATCAAATCTGCGATCGAACTGCTCCATACCTTGTTTCTTTTTAATCTACTTTATCTAATTTATAAAAACTGCCCATTCACGGGTCATTGGACGATCTTCTTTGCTCACTTCAAAGTTCAACCAACACCAGCAACAGAAATATGGCCAGTGGGGATGAAACTTTTGCAGAGAAGGTGCCGGAGGGCAATGCTGAAAGTTCAGCAGCAAGCTTGGAGTGCGGCGCGGAAGACTCCCCTAACAACGACGAAGGGGAGACCAAGTCAGGCAAGGTTAAGTCACAGTTCGGACGAGTTGTCGCGTACAGAGCGTTGTATTACGGCTCAGGCAACCGGCGTCGTCACAATAGAAGCTGCACAGCGAAAGGCCCCTGCAAGAACCCTGATGGTCCGAGCCTCAAGGCCCCACAGAGTAGGCTCAGCAAGGTTTCCTACCCGGATGATCAAAATTGAACGAGAACAAGTAGAGCAATGGAAGCAGTTTCACCGCCTCAGTTTATCTTACAAGCATGTTGTGTGGTGCTCTTGTTATTACAGAATTGTTGTTGTTCTCTGCTAACACTATGTATTGGGTACATTTAACATCTCCATTGGGTAGAGGCGCCTCTGATGAGATGCATTGCCTCCCGTTCCCGGGGACCCTAAAAGGGGTGGCCGCAAATCGGTTTTGGTTCTGCTCGCTGGAACCCGGGTCCATTAGAAGTTCTGGCCAGCTGAAGGACAAATTCTTGGAGCGTTTTGCCTGCTCCATTCGAATAGAGGACGACGGAGTTTGTTTAACATGAAGTAGAAAGACACAGAAACGCTGCGCCAAGTCTGGTCATGAAACACAGATAACGTCCAGATCAACTCGAGTTTTGAAAAGCATATAATTAGAATACCGCCCACTCCTCTGCTTTCCAAAACCTTTATTCTTAGTTCGGATTTGGAAAGACTCGATTCTAGTTATCCTCCATTATATGACTAGCCATCTGGCCCGTGCCCCTTCACGGGTCGGGTCTAACCTGCCCAACCCTGCCAACCCATGAAGATTCATAACAAAAAAGACCCACAAATTAGTTATAGTAGAAACATCCAAAGAACCTAGCTGTTGAGAAGAGTAGATGAAATTCAAAATTGTAGAAGAACATGTAGAGTGTCAAAATCTTTCTCGTTGAGTTGGGCTTGCAGGGAAATGAGGAACATACATAGTCGTTGGACGGACACAATTGATTTGGTTTTGGAGTTGATTTTGAATCATGAGGGTGATTTTAATAAAAGCTTATTATTGGGCTTTTCTAAATTTTCATGGTCGGCTCCTATATATAGACAACTAAATTATTATATACGGGTCGGGTCAAATTTGCCGTACCTAATTGAAGGATGAAACAGAGCATGATCCAGTGAGATCGTGCCTGTGCCAGAGGTTACCGGGCCACTAGGTTTTCAGGCTATACAGGCGCGACTCGATAATTTTTTGTGCCGAGTTCATGTCACTGTATTTTTGGGGGCATGACAGCACAATAACTCAATAAAATCCTTTAAAATTATTTTATTAGTTTAATGCAATTAATACAAGTTTAATAATATATAAGGGGTTAATTAATGATTTTACATCAAATTTATCATTACCGTGCTGGACCGGGTGGTCTGATGAGCATTTCGGGCCATCCTCCGGCTGAGTCTCATCGGACCATTGCCTTATCGGGCCATGCAATTTCATGCTGTGCAGGCATGGAGTATCCTTTTTTTTTATTTAAATCAATAACAAATGAACAAATATTCATGAAAATCAGGATTTGTCCTCTTAAATATATGTTAAGTGTATAGGTAACCATGAGAAGTTATCTTCTCAGATAATGTCAACCACATGCCGCTCCCTAATCGACTAATATAATCTAAGCAAATATAAAGTTTTTTTTCTCTAACTATTAAATACAAAACATCAACAAAATTCTGAATAATCTATCAATTATCAAACATGAAAAATATATATATATATATATATTAAGATGAGATAATGAGATTGACCGAGTTTTAGTGATGATTAATTATGTCACATGCCGATACTATCCCATTGGACAATTTCTTGATTTCTAGCACATGAAAAACCACCTGAAATTCGTACAGGATCCGGAAGCCTCCGATTTCTCTCCGATAGGGTCAGGTTTCTTGGGCTGTTTTTAGATTTTTCTTTCTGACGCGAAAGCTCGTTAGTCCTTCCCACCGTCCGTATCGGCTTCGGGATCATACATGTGCATGGGAAGTTCTCTAGAGAACAAAAAGCTCCGAGCTTTACGCAGCTTTTGAATTCAAATCAGATTTTGGATATATTTTACACAATCGAGATCACCTAAAAATTCTCTGGGATAGATTCGAAGTGATACCTTCTTCTCGAGTATGATCTGTACAATCCGATCGGAAGGAGGGAACACAACAATCACACATATAAGGGGCTCATTTTCTAGGCGTAAATCGATCAATTCCTCTCTCTGCAGTCCCTCTCGAGAAACCCGGTTTCCATCCATCGAAGATGCAGCGTGTCGGCGGCATGGATGCGTCTCGCCCTACCGCTGCATTCCAGGTTGGGGGTAATGGTGTCCGTCTGCCGGACGATGAGTGCATGAGCGAGCAGGAGTTGATGGGCGCCATCGATTTCTTCAACAGGGCACAGGAACAGCTCGAGCCTCGCGTCTTTGAGAAGGTCCTGGCGATCCTAAAGACTGGCAGCAGGGACCAGCTGAAATGTTACAGGAGGGTCTCGGTGGTGTTGAAGAAGTTCCGTGACCTGCGTGGTCAGTGCAGGGGCTTCTTCAAGCTCCGTCTCGGACCCAGCTACAAGCCTTCATCAAAAGCCCGCCGGTCGCGCTTGTTAAGCAAGACATCAAAGCTTGCAGCGCGGGTTATAAACATTGATGTGGGGTTGAAAAGCCTTCCTGCCTCGGATTCCGGTAGGGATCGGAGAAGGTGTTCGAGGGTGAGGCGGTACAGGGACAAGTTGTTCCGTTGTGAGGATGAGCACTTCGAGATGGACATGATCATCGCGACTGCAAGGGCGGCCATCACTCACATGGAGGAATTCCCCCAGGGAGGGGCTATTGCAGAGCACCTGACTGGAGCAGATCTGAGGTGCATCGAGCAGATATATGGCAAGGCCGGGCTCGATGTGGTGAAAGAGTTGCAGAAGAACCCCGCCAAAGTCCTGCCGGTAGTGTTGAGACGGCTCAGGCAGAAGGAAGACAAGTGGGTCAGATGCCGGTCGGAGATGAGCAATAGGTGGAAGCAGGCTTGTGCGGACAACTACTACCCCTCACTTGGCCATCCAAGGCGCCCCAGTTGAAACCGAAGCGCCGATAACATCCCAACATTCCATGCGGACCCCTGCACATACTGTGAGGATTTACCGTTGATAAATATTATAAATAGAGATATAGATTCACACTTCTAAATGGAAGAACGAAACAGATTTCACTACCAGGCCAACCGGCCAAGCTTCCAACATTCTGCAGTTTCATACTTGTTTTAGTACGAATTCATGAACCTCTTTAGGATCGTTTCGGTTTCATAAGAATGTACTTTGCCGCCTTCATCAAATATCAAGCAAAAATACAGTTTTTTTTTTTCTGGTTTCATTCTGTCTTGAGAGTCGGTTTCAGATGCAGTACAGGTGCTTTTTCTTCTGGGGCCAAATGTCGATGTTAAGTATTTATAGTTCGTGCTTTCTGCAGTTTTTAACCAACTTTGATCCTGAAGGACTGGGTCCTGATAGACCATTGAGAAGATGCATAACCAATCAAGCCTGCGGAAAGCACTCTCCGATGCTTCCAACTCTGGACTTCTCTCTTCTTTAACTGCTCCCATATTTATTCCAGCCGGAGAGAACATCCACTTCCCCAGTTTTTTGTGCCTTTGGAACAACAGAAGCATTATCTGCAAGAAGGGATTACCCAAAGGCAGCAGAGATGGCAAGTTTGACTTTGTGTGTGCTCAGTGATCTCCAAGTTGTGCAGATACGTCTCGAGAATCACCAGGACGAGCGCCTTCAATCGTCCTAGTCTGTCTTCAGCTCCGGGGGCCGGAGGGCCATTCAATTCAAGTAAAATCCATAGCCCTTTCCTTCTCTTGCAGCAGACTTCTGACACAAGATCACTTGCACGGCCAACATCCCAAACAACACCAGAGACAATTTTCTGTTGAACGTTTTCTCGAATACTGAAACCGTTCCTTGATTACTGAGGGGGTTGTTTGAAATGTTTTCAGTCAGTCAAAGCTAATTAGATTCGGTTCTAATTACTGACATGTAGTGGATGGAAACGCGTGTTTACTCTATTATCTGAAACCCCACCGTGAAAAGAAAAAAAAAAGAAAGAAGAAGACCGAACTTCGATATAACATCGCAGTTCGGTGGAAATACTATCGAAAACATCAAAATTCTTGAAAACGCTCCTTTTGACAGCAGTTCTTCTGAGGATCAAACCTACGAGTCCTAATCAATTGGTCCTCTCACGATGTCAAGACGACTCGCGGGTTGAGGCAGTCCACTCCTCGAGCGCTTCCTTAAAACACGGAGCCGATGAAGCGGTCGAGGTTGATGAGAGCATCAAGAGCAGGGCTGCCCACACCACGCGCGACGTAATTTGTCGATATATAAACACTTTCCTAATCGCATCCTTCCTTCTCTTCCTCTTCTGACAAAACATGAGTGTGCGTATGACCTCTCAGGAAAATCAGTCATTCGAATTGGTAAGACGGGCTTAAGCCTCAATGATTAGAACTGAATCGCTCCGTGTTCTTATTCAGTGTCCACTGGCGAGGCACGGCCTGTTTTTCGTAGGTTCTGAATGCTTGTAATGTAGATAAAAAGGGAAATAAGTGAGATACCGGTTCCCGAATTGTCTTCATGATGGTCGTTGCACATTGATGATTTCAGATTGGATGTCCATGGCTCCTCCTCGGAATTCTAGCTTATGGAGGGGGTGTGCCTCTTTGTCTCAGGCTAGGCAGACGGCTGGGGGTGCCTGGGAATCCGCCGTGGAGACGGCACAGAAGGCCGAGGACACGGTGGTGGGAGCAGCGAAAGCCAGTGCCAAGGAGTCCATCAGAGCAGATGCGGCCGAGGTGGAGCGACCCACGAACACCAGGAACTGACGATACTCACTCAGATTTGTTCCCCGACGTGCTACGTCCTTTCAGAGACTTTCACCGGGAATCACTGAGCCATGACCTCTAGGTCGTAATTCAGTACCACGAAACTTATGTCGGTCTTCGGAATCCACAGGGGAACGTACTCTGCTAGAACAGAAGACAAATCCGAGAATGATCATCTGCTCGGTATAAAGGAAGCCGTCAGTATCATTCCGCCGGTACTACAGTAGATGAAGTGTTGCACTCATTAGATTTATCAATCTTATGCACTCCACTTACGTATGTGAAATTCAAGAAGTGAAGGAGATCTACTGCAGAGCACCGCCTCAGCTTGAATTTGGACTTAATTGAATTTTGATTAAGCTTCCAATTCCGTCAATTTTTTTTCCCCTTCCCCTTACTGACCAGAGTCCTAATCAACCATGTCGTCCAAGTCCCGTACATTCTCAAAAAGGGGTCGATTATAGCCAAGTATAGTATTATCTTCTCACATCAGTTAGTCGACAGAGAGCAAACACCAAATCGGCAAGGAAACCAACTAGTGAAGACATACATAGCGGAGAATGGGCCCCATCAGGAACTAATCTAACAACGGTGCTCGAGGCCGAATTACCAGACAAATCCACCATAAAAATACCAAGGAGAAGGAAAAGAATAGAAGCAGATATTATGGAGATCAGCGCAGCGATTGATAGCGATGCATCAATGTGAAGATGCCATCAACATCAAAATTATACAGACACTGCCCGCTTTTGGGACACAAGACAAAATCGCACGACGGCAATGGGAGTTAAGCCATGAAAAGCAAAACCTCGACGTTGGGAAAACTCACGAGCAGCCAAAGCATTGCCTCGCCGAAAGTGCACCCAGTCTCCATCTACTTAATCTCTCAGGCGGTGGATGGCTATCCGATTCCAGATATCTTCGAGGGAACTGCTTGTAGAAGGCTTGTACGGCCCCAGTGACGCCATCTTCTTCCTCCATGGCTTTGGCAAGTTCAGTGGCACTATCCTTCACCTGAAAGGATAACCAGGGATAAAGAAAGGCAACGAGCATGAAGCTTCACTGCGTGTCTTCCACAAAGAGGTGAATCTCTTCACGAAAGAAGGAAACTAAAGGATGGGACTCCAGTGAAACTCTAATAAAATGTAGAAAACTGGAAGCGGTCTTCGCCACCAGATATATATGCCTAAGAAGCTTTGCAATGTTTCTGCCTTTTACAAAGTAACCGCATTGAAACCCAATAGATAAAAAGGTGATCAGTGAGTATTTATAAATCAAAAGACACATTTGCTTCTTCTTTCATTTCCCTTGTAGTCTTGCCTTTCATGACAGTATCATTTTCAGCAGAAATGATAACAATCGCCATACAAAATGGTTAATTATACACAGTGATTCACAAATCTCTCTTCTGCACATGAATAGTGGCCTACGAGTTCACATTGTTAGCAAAATTAACAGTTAGTTTGCCTTCAAAAACAGCACTATGCTCTGCACGGACATTTTAAGATTTGTCAGGTGAATACCTTTGGGTCTAGCATAAATTGTATTGCACTGACCAACTTCTTGAGAGAGAACTCATCTACTGGGATGGGGGCAGGTCCAACCCCTCTTGCATGCACCCTTTCTCCCCAAAACGGCTGATCCCCAAAGAAAGGCACGACAGTTGTTGGGCACTGTTTAGAGATGAGAAAAGACAAATAACACTCTCAAGATGGATGCTGATAAAAACAAGGAGTCTCTTCCAAATAAAGGCACACTCACTTACCGCAGCTTTAAGGCCAGCAGCAGTTGTGCCAGCTCCCCCATGGTGTACCTGGGACATAATGTGCATATGATTTTTCCAATCAAATTATTCAAATAATTCCTTATTACTAGCAAAATACAACAAACCACTATGCAACCAAATATTTGCCCCAGCAAAGCATTCAGTCATGTGGTAAACAAGCCTTGTTTTTGCTTGCATACTACTCGGTCTAGAATACATAACCCATTTTGATGGACCTGATAAAGTTCAAACTCACAGAGAGCTCTCAATAGGCTCAGAAGGCTCATCTAAACTGAGCTTGTCCTATGTTTTAAATTATTCAGCTCTCAAACTCTTTAGTCAACCTTTGGTTGACCTAAATCTCAAGCTTAAGTCAAGGTCAAATTTGGTCTCTTTTCGAGCCATCAAATGAAATCAAAATGCCCTGAGCCAAACTATAGTTTGTTAGATACCACTTCAAGCATATGTCAAGCCTAAAAACTGATGTGAGCCTATCCTAAGCTCGAACTGAGCTTCTAGCTGGAGTTTAAATTAGCTTAGTTCAGATATTCTATAGACCTGTAAAAAATTGGCATGCCCTGGGCAGGGCACAAAAAAATTATGCCTGGGCTTGGGTTTTCAGACTGTCTGAGATATCAGGCCATGCCGGCCTAAAGCACAAAAAATAATGTTTACAATAAAAAATAAAATTATGCAAAAAAATTGAAAATTTTGATTAATTATATATAAATAATTATATTTTAATAGTTATTTCAATATTTTCTTTAAATTAATATAACTTTTAGATTAATTGGTCAATTATACAGTATAAAAATTTATTTTGAAATATAAAATTATTTAAAATTATTTTTTGAAAAAAAATTATTTTGTTTGAAGTGGGCCGGGCAGGGATTTTCAAGGCAGCCGAGATGGTGGACTATGCTAGCCCGAATTGATAGGTCTAATATCCTATATTCCACCCGAGTGTGCATTTATCTGGGCTTTATTGGAGAAAGGAAAGTTCAAGACAGGACCAATAATTAAATTGTCAACTATTAATGACTGCATCATTCCTGAGAAAGAAAGTTCCACTATTTCAAGTGAATTTCATGGTAAGTTACATGCATGATATCCTGATAAAGTATACTTAGTAGTGATTTAATATTTACCACAGCACTGCATCTTGGGAAAAGCCAGTCATGGGGGCAGTTGTCCAAGGAGTAGACAAACTCTTTTGGTGTTTTCACTGTAACAAAATAGGTAGTTCAGTGATTTATTGCCTGTACATACAATAAAATTTCAAGATCAATGATAAATGAAAGATATTGAAAAAATAAGAATTTCTTGCTTACAATTACCAAGACCGCCCCATCCTTTGTTGATGATGCCTCTCTGACCAGTGATTTCAAGAGCTTCAACTATTATTTCAGTCATCTTCTCAGGTTCTTGAACTGGCTATTGAAATTAAGAGCAAAAGAAGTTCATATCAAGTAAACCAACGATTAATAAACTGAAAGATATTTACTTTCATCTTCATTTATCTAGAAGAACAGATACTGGAATTAAAGAACTAACAAGGCTGCCGAAACCAATGTAAATGGGCTTCTGCTTTTCATCTTTCTCCAGCCACTCAACCAGTGTCTCTGAAGGTTCATAACTTGATGCAAGGTCAAGGAAACAGAATCCAACAACATCAATCTTAGAGCCCCAATCTGCACTTTTTTAACCAAGCTAAAGATGATATCACTGACAAAGAAACTAATTGGTGAAGCAAGCCGATTGAATTAAAAACTTCCAAATTCACGAAGGTTTTTGCTATTGACTAGAGAGAAAACTTTGAAGCAACCAATGAAAAAGCTCTAAAAGAAAACTTAACCTTTTGGTTTTGGAACTAAGTGAGGACTCCAGATATAACCATAAGGCAGATCTGGAGGTGACATGTAGGGTCCTCGTAAATAAGTCACAGGTCTGAGTTTCAATATCTTCTTTCTGAAGTCATTGATCATGTCTCTTATCCCAAGCCAAATCATGGCATCAACAATTTGATAGGACAACTGAAAAATTATTAGTCTTCAATGTAAGAGAAGAAACATAAATTATAGTATCCAAGAAAACTCACTCTGTAGCCAACAGGTTGCTTCACACGGGACAGAGGATGTGGAAATTCGCTGGTAGGACTGATGAAAAGACGGTGCCATTATCAGTATTTCATTCACTCCTTGTATATGAAATGCTACATGTAGGAAATGGGAGACATGGAAACCAAAATTTTCTTGAGGGAGAAAATGGAACATGTTCCAACCAAATTATACTTACGTCCATGGCATTGTGAAGAATATATGCAGTGGTATATTTAGTGCCTCTGCCACATGTGTATGTCCTGAAAAGATCCTGATAATTAGTTTCCAGTTCCTTCTCCAAGTACTATAGTATTATATTTCTTGGAAGCTAATAAATTCACAATTGGGACAAAAATACAAAGAAACAACTAATATTGAAGTGTTACTCCACAATACGCATTTAAAATGTTAAATAAATAAATATATATATATATATATCCAGTTAAGTGCCTCTCGGCGAGGGTTGGTCAAGAAAGAGGAAGATGGGAAGAAAAGGAAGGGAAAGAAGTCATGGAGACATATAATGTGCTAACTAAGCTATCAATCTCTTATACTTACCCCTTGTTTGGATCGAGGTTAAAGGAGGGGAAGGGAAGGGAAGGGAAGCGAGGTGAATGGAGGTGACATTTTGACCTTTTTTGGATGACACTTAATAAGGGGAAGGGAACGAAGGGGAAAGTTTTAGGCTATTTGATTATATTATCCTTCTATAAATTGTAAAAATAGGGTTAATTTTGATATTCATTTCTTTTTGTCTCCATTCAACCCCATTAAAGGTTTAAAAAAATAGTCTCTAGGGGGGGAATGGAGGTAAAACTTTTACCTCCTTCCCCATTCACCTTCTTTAAAATGAGAAAACCAAACAAGGTTTCACCTCAAACCAAACATGGGGCTATGTAAATCTAAATCTACCTCAAGTATTAAAATGGACTTTCACTTGATGATTCTCCAAATTCTCCCCACTGACTCATAAACTTACTTAACCCTTAAGTACACCAGACTCAACATAAGCCTTAATCTTGTAACAACTAAACCTGAAAGAAGGAACGGAATTTGCCCCATTCAGAGTGATATAGAGCTTTGCTTTACCATATGCTGGGGGATTAGCAATTATTGCATCAGCTTTAAATGGTATTCCAGTGTCAGGATCTGGATCTTTGCATGCAGGATATAAAGAAAAAATGATATCTCTTATTTGACTCCGTTGGATGCGTACTTCTGAAGGTCCTGATGGAAGGAAGCCTTTATTCTTGACCATATCTGCAAACAGAAAATTTTTAACTCGCTTGACAATGAAACTTATTAACAATAAATTCTTCAAAATTTTTAAATGATAAACTTACATCCGGCAAGAACTTTAGGATCTCCACCTAGAGGAAAGAACTCCAACCCAGCCATTAACACAAAATCTTTGAAATTTGAGTGAGTTGCCAGTCTGACCCTATGCCCATGTTCCTGCAATTATAATAAAGCTATAGGGTCAAAATTTACAAGGGAAAAAAAACACAGATTAGTCAAACAAATTAAACAAGTAAGATCCAAAAGATGCAAGCAACCTGTAATCGTTTCCCTATTGCAAGAAAAGGCTGCACATCTCCACGGGTCCCAACAATGAGCATCACTATCTGAAGAGGAGGTAACACCTCGATCTCTTCCGATAAAATTTCTTCATGAGTAGATCCATTGTGTGAAACTCCAGTACCAAAATCAAGAGTTGAAGTCTTAAAAACTTCTGGAACGTCAAATTGCACAGTCCCATCTTGTTTCACGTTAGTGAGATGTTTTAGCAATTTGAGCTGCAGTTTTAACAATCTCCATAAATGACAGCAAGTATAAAAAAATGTCCAATAAAAAAAATGATCAAACCAAACAATGGGAGAGATCAGATAGTAACGTCAACAGCAACAGAAAGCAAATGAGCCAAAAGGGAATGATCAGCTCAAGTTTGGCAACAAGCTCCCAAATGCTAGTACAAATTATCTAAAAGAAAATAGAAGCAGCATGCAAGCTTCTTCCAAATAGCAAATACCAACTTCAATGGCGTCCTCTCTTAGGAGAACTAGAGAGCATGGAAAGTAAGTAGCAACAACCATAGAAAAGAATCAGAAAAGCCAGAAACAATGTAAAAAAACCTTCTGTTTCATTGGTGTTGTCTCATCGAGCAGTTTTGTGAAAAATTGAGATATTCTTCTGTGATTTTTGCTGGATATCTGTGCTTTCACAGTTTGACTTGAATCCGTGTGTGACTTTCCTGAGGTTGATGCTTCACCAGGCACACTCTCTGTGGATGAATTGTGGTAAACTATTCCGGCAGATAGTTCAAATGCAAACAACAGATAAACATCCAAACGTAAGCATGAAAGAACTTTCAAATCACTAAATTAAAAAAGAAGTTAGCAAATGGAAACAGGGAAACTCATACACACACTCATCTAAATATGAGTAGACTGACCAACTTCCCATAGCATGAGCCTACCCGAACTGTCCCATAAAGACCAGATAACCCCCACTAGCGGCAGGAACCAATCTGACTTAAACAACAAATTTGCGTAAGGATCACACAATGAAGGACCCAGCGTGGGCAATAAACATCTAAAAGCGTCGGCATGATCTTTAAAAAACATGCAAGTTTCCATCCCATGCGTACGGGACAATATGGAGAGGCACGACTCCGAGAAACTGATAAAACATAACCTACGTTGTCTGTGAAGTTATAGTCACATTCTTTTCCAAACTAAAAGATTCAAAATTCAAACACCTCCATAAGCCCTGGAACAAAATTCCGGGAAGGAGAATAAGGCACCGAATTCTTTCGTCCTCGCATCCATTTACAGATTCCATTCAGAACACTAATCATGACCCAGAAGAATAAAAGGACAGACAGGAGGAAGCGAGAGGTCGAACAGACCAGAAGAGTGGTTATCATTGCCGTTCTCTCCGGAGACAGCGTCCCAGAACTCGACGGAGCACTCAGAGTCGCTCTGGTGGCGATCATCGGGTGATACGGGTTCCATTTCGGGACAACGGAATCATGAAGGAGGAGGAAAGGGGCAAAAAAGGGCGAGGAGGAGCCCAGAGAAAGGAATGGGAATCCCGCGGAAAGAGAGAGAAAGGGGGAGGGAAGCTGCAGGGAGGCAAGACGCGAAGTCACATCAAAACACATGGGGTCAGGTGGGGATTAGGAGAGGTTGGTGGACAAAGAATCGACAGCGACCCCATTTCTTCTCTGTTCCCTTAATTCTTCCAGTCTTCCTCTTTTCACCGTCATCTACTTTCTTCTTCTTCTTCTTCCCTTTTCTCTCCGATGGAATCGAAATAGACGCCCGGAAAAGAGAGTAAGACAGAGCGCGAGAATAGCACGAGGAGGAAGATGGCGGGGGCCAGACGTGCCACGTGGCAAAAAAGCGGTTCAGATTCCACCTGCGTAAAGACACGTCCCGTGGATTGGCTACCATTTTATAATTACTTAATGTATATTAGTTTAGCACGAATATTTTTTTTATCAGTGGTGTTCGATAATATAATAACTGATTAATTATTATATAATTTAAAATTTATGAATTAAACTTAAAATATTGACCATTGAAATATTTGAATCTTAAACTTAATTTACTATATATTATCAAATTATGAGCGAGTCGCTACTCTAAGAATCTTAAATTTCTTTTGAAAAAGAATAGTGCCTTAAATTCATGTCAAATTAATGGTAAATTTCATAATTTCAAGCATTTTAATTTTAAGTTAATCAATTTTATCTAAAATTTAACTGTAAGGTGTTGACTCAAATATTTGAATATATAACCGGGAGAAAATATTTTAATTTCTTTTAAAATGAAGGTTAAACTCGGGGACACGTCAACCCTTACCTCGGCTAGTATCCAGCTCTAATGAAAAGACCATACTAAACCGACAAATTTGGTCGACCAGGCGACCCGGGATGACCAGCCGATGCTCAAATGGCACTTTCCGTTGGTAAATAATCGAGTCTTGAGTTACGGTGAAATTCGTGCGGGAAAAGGAGATCAGTGCCCTGAGAATCGGAAGCGGTCGGTCCCGATCCCCAACCCTGCCAATCGATGGGAGGCTTCAAACTAAAATGGTGGGCCTCTGTTATTTTTTGGGCCGGATCGGGCCCGGATGAAGCTGTTAATGGGCCCGTTTATTCAAATATACCCAAATCCCAGTCCGTTTCAGACGAACGCCACAGCCATCTCAGCTTCTCACCCCTGCGCGTCTTCTCCTCTGCTCTGATACATCTGACAAATTGCCGAGCGAACAAGCGGAGGGAGAGAGATGGAGAAGGAGGACGGTGGAGGCGCAGAAGCAGGGGAAGCTGAGGTGAACCCGTGGGAAGTGTCGGGGAAGATCGACTACGACAAGCTGATCGACAAGTTCGGGTGCCAGAGGCTCGACCAGTCCCTCATCGACCGCGTTCATCGCCTTACCTCTCGGCCTCCCCACGTCTTCCTCCGCCGCGGCGTCTTCTTTGCTCACAGGTCATCTGATGAGCACCGTGCTAGTTCATTGATTCTCGTTATACAGCTCTGGAGTGTGGCTAGGAGCGATTGAGTTCTCTGATTCTGTTGTTCAGGGATTTGAATGACATTTTGGATGCGTATGAAAGGGGGGACAAATTCTACTTGTACACGGGCAGAGGGCCGTCCTCTGAGGCTCTGCACTTGGGCCACTTGGTCCCTTTCATGTTCACCAAGTAAGTTGGCAGCTCCTGAAGCCGCTTCGCTTCGCTGACATTTATGTTGTGTTCATTGCTTTCTATGATTTGTTTCTTTTCATAGATCACAGAAGTACAAGTTAAATCCTCTCTGTGTCAATTGTGAGAGTTGGTTTGGTCATCCTTTTTGCTTTATCACGGAGTAATCAGTAAAACTATTGCCTTGCTTTGTTAAGTAAAAGTAACATGAGTTTATCTCGCCAATTTGCTATCTTGGTTGCTCCTCTGGCAGAAAATTTTGAACTTGACGTTCCTTTATCTTTCCCATGTTTACTGGCATGCTTCTCTTTAACTCCAGTAAGTTCTGAGTTTGACATGAAAATGTTACGAGTTGTCTTTTCTGTTTTGGAATACTATTTCCCACTTGCCACTCGAGTATGAACTTAATGAGGATTTGTGCATTAAAGGTTCCGCTTTCTTCTGTGTTTTTGGGGTTTCTTCTGCCGTGGCATTATCTTGAATTCATGTTATAAGTTTGCTGGTGTTAAATTCTTTCCCTTTATGCAGATATTTGCAAGACGCTTTTAAAGTCCCTCTTGTTATTCAGCTAACCGATGATGAGAAATGCATGTGGAAAAACCTCTCTGTCGAGGAAAGTCAGAGACTCGCCAGGGAGAATGCCAAGGACATCATTGCGTGTGGTTTTGACATTACGAGGACCTTCATCTTTTCTGACTTTGATTATGTTGGTGGGTAAGTAACAAATAGATAACCTGTGCAAGTAACTACCATTTGCACAATTTTCTTCTGTCAAGTTACTTCTGAAAATTATTGTTTTTATATTTTGGCAGTGCATTTTACAAGAACATGGTAAGAGTTGCCAAATGTGTCACATATAATAAGGTAATGAGATTTACATCCCTTAGAAAAGCACTTGTGGGTGCGGTTGCTAACCTCTTACTCTTACATATATGTTCATTTTAAAACTTATTTCCATTGTTTGATTTTAAAGGTTGTTGGCATATTTGGTTTTACGGGTGAAGATCATATTGGAAAAGTTAGCTTTCCACCAGTCCAGGTATTTCCATTCTGCAGTGCTTCCTGTTCAATTTGGATAAATATATTTCATCAAGGAAATCTTGCCTATTTCATTGGGTTTTTAGTGTCATAAGCTAACAGCAATTGTATATGCCCTAGTGCTTGATTCTTTTTGGGCAATGTCTTGTTATCTTCTGCGTGATTGAACTTGTGATGCACTTTGCAGGCTGTACCTTCTTTCCCCTCTTCTTTTCCTCACCTCTTTTCAGGAAAGGAGAATCTCCGTTGCTTGATTCCCTGTGCAATAGATCAGGTAGGTCTCTATTCCTGCTGTTTGAGAATTTTTCTTCAATTTTCTGCCTAGTTCTTCTTTGTAAAAGTTATTTTCTTCACAGCAAAAAACTTTTCCCATTGGTCCTTATACTTTCTTGCTCTATTTTGTCTCATTTTCTTCAGATGGTTTAAGGTTGCAATATGTTTGTAGTCTCTAAGTATATGTTGTTCTTGTCATTAACTTCCAGTGTTTTTTTGCCAAACAAAATCGTTATATTTTAATACATCTTAAAGTTAAATCTATTTGTGTTGGACGAATGCCACCTGCCTGCTTCATTTTGGTTGTGTTTGTGCATTTGGCTGTCTGACAATATGTTGGTTTTGTTGAAGTTTTGCCTTCTAAATTTTCATATACTGATGCATTTTTAGCCTCTTATTTTGTCAGGACCCTTATTTCAGAATGACACGAGATGTTGCTCCTCGCATTGGATATCACAAGCCTGCTTTGATTGAGTCATCATTTTTCCCTGCCCTGCAGGTATTATTGTGATACATGTGGTTTTCTTTCCAGTTTATATGCATATTGCGCTGCTGGTTAGTAGAATTATGGCACTTCTCTTTCAGAATAAGGGTAATTATCAAAGATGCACTTTTGCTATTTGGTCTTGGACATCAATATTATTTTATCAAGTATTCAGGGAAGAGCTACGTCAGAATTTGTGGCACCATTGAATTGTTATAGTGAGATAGTGTCAGGGCTTGAAATATATATATATATATATATATACACATGGGTGTAACATAAAATTTGTATGATATTTCTGTTGCATGAAAAGGTCCAATGAGAAGATATATCTTAGGAACTTAGGTTTGTGATCAGTTGGTTCCTGATCCTATAATTTATTGTGTGTCAAGGTCCAATCCTATTCCTAATAGCGTTTTGTTTAACCTCATTCTTTAATGGACATCAACTTCTTGATTGTGTAATTTGTGCAGTGAAAAGGTTTTTCCTTTTTGTTTAGGAAAAATATGTGGATGCGTTTTTCCAGAGATTTACATGGTTAAAAGGATAGCACGAGCATATTATTTTCAAATATTATGTATGAAGAAGTATATTTTTATGTCAAAATATTAAATGTTACGTGGAGTGTGTCTAATTGATTAGTAGTAGTTCTTCCTGTTCTTGTATGCTTTGCAGAAATAAAGCCTGGTTTTTGAACATTGTCAGGGTGATACTGGGAAGATGTCAGCTAGTGACCCAAATTCTGCCATTTATGTGACTGATACTCCCAAGGAAATCAAAGACAAGGTTTGCTCTCAAATTTCCTCAGTTGCAAATAATTCCCCAAGTTTTTGTTTCTGTGGCTTAGTAAGCACTTGTCTCAAATTATCGGTAGTTGAGGTGCGGTAAAATTAAAACATTTTTTTGCAGGGGGGAAATATCAAATACAATATTATATCAATGTCATTATATTACTGGTTGCCAATTTTGTGCCACCAAATATGTGCATCTTAGAAATGTTGGTCAAGCTAGCGGCTTGGGCTTTGACATAGAGCTCCTAGTGTGCAAAACATCCCGATTTGCAAAATGTTAAAAGAGTAGGAATTTGTCAACTCTAGGTACTCTGAGTCAATGAGAGAATGCTACATATGGATGTTGTTTCTCTTATCACTTCTCTTAACAGATTAATAAGTATGCCTTCACTGGAGGCCAAGACACAAAAGAGAAGCAAAGGCTATATGGAGCTAATCTCGAGGTACTCAAGAGGGATTGCTATGTTATTATTTTTATCTTATAAAGGACAAAGAAATTGTGTTAGATGCACTTCATGTTAATTTGCCTTTTTGAAACTGTGCAGGTGGATATACCTGTTAAGTACTTGAGTTTTTTCCTTGATGATGATGCTGAACTTGAGTACATAAAGCAGGTGAGTTCTCACTGCAATTACGCTTGACTAATGGTAGCATGTTTGAGTTGATCTTATTGAATTATCCCAAACTTTGCTCTTGTAGGAATATGGCTCAGGGCGCATGCTGACTTTTGATGTGAAGAAGCGTCTAATAGAAGTTTTGACTGAATTGGTAGAAAGACATAAAAGGGCACGGGCTGCTGTGACAGATGAGGTAACCTGACCATTTTTGAAGTCTCTAAGGTTTTATTTTATATATATATATATATATATTTTGTTTTTTGTTGCGTGCTCTAAGAAGCTACGGGCTGGTGGTGGTAAGTGCAGATAAGAAAAAAATTAGATCTAATCCGGAAATTTTGGAAACAGTAAAAGGCGGTCAATTGCACAGAACTTGGACCAATACCCCTCAATCTGCAAATTTGTTGATCTATATTATTCGTGCAAATTGTCCACCGAAAAACCTTGCCACTACTGCGAAATACACCCCAACCCCAACACCGGGTGTGACCACCGCTAACATCCTTGTTCCCAGAAGGAACTCATATCTACTCCGCTTTCATCTGAAGCCAGAGTAAGTATATCTTGGCTCTAGCTTTCACTCTAGACGGGAAATCTATGAAAAATTTTGAAATTTCATGCTAGATTTTCTTTTTCCCCGTTAAAATCGCACCCTCTAGAAGATTTCAAACTGCCGTATTTCTCTCTTGTAGATCTCTCAGCTGTTTAAGTTTTTCTCAGTGTTTATCGATGACAATACAATTCTCACTTGAGTGAAGGCTTGAGGCTTAATAATTGATGCATGCTGTGTCTTCCTCCTCCCATTTCTGGCAGATGGTGGATGCGTTTATGGCAGTGAGGCCCCTCCCCAGTATGTTCAGCTAAATCTGGGAGGCTGAGTTGAGTTCCATTTTTGCTATCATGGAGCCAAGGCTTATTATTCCACCTCAAGAGTCAATGTCAACCGTAAGTTACTTTTATCTTGGATTCGGGGTTGGCTTCTTGGGCTAATGAAATCCTACTTATCTTTTGGGGGATTTCTCTGCTGACAGAACATTTGCATAAAGTCAGACGTCACCGATGAGTGTGTCTGAAATGAACGGTTTTCGTTGTACACGCTGCTTTCTCCTATTCTAATTTGCAATGATATCTCGAATCATCCAAAACTTACATATATATATATATACACACACACACACATATAAGAAGTTTGCAACGGTGTTGCATCACTTCTCATTGCCACCCAGTGGCCTTAATAATTTACGGTACCTAAGTGAGTGAATAGTTTTTGTTCCCTAATATGCGGCCGTAAAGTTCACTGTAGTATGACAGTTAGTGATTTCCTTATTAAATTTTTAAAGGAATGATGTATAAATTAAAATTTAAGTTGAGAGAGTCTACAAATAAAAATTCCGACATGGTGTAAAAAAGAAAAATATGAGTTGAGTTAAAACTGTGTGTCTAGCTTCACACGTAGACGATAAGATTTGATTTTACATGAAACTTAATAACTTAGTAATTATTTTACTTGTCTCTATTGAAATATGCGAGCGGCTTTATATTTTTCGAAATATTGCAATTTCATGTTTCGCCCCATAATTCAAGGGCTCAAACTTAAACTATAAAATCCTAATATTTCCCCTAACCTGGCAGCAATAAAATTATAACCCCAGAAGAAGCTTGATCCAAGCCCACTGCAGAAGTTGTCTATCTATGTCAAGCCCACAACTTAGCAAAAAGTCAAGATGGAATATGCCTACAATTTCTCACATGGATGCTGAACTTGCATTCCTCCACAGACTAAACGGAAGAAAAGGACTCGATGAAGCCAGATACCTTGGTAAACAAAACCAGCAAGCCTGAACATGCTGCCAAGCCGAAAAGCCACAGATGCTCATTCCTGCGGTTCAGTATTTAAAACATACACATTTGAATAAGCTAGCTGCTAGCTTCCTACCTAAATTGATGTTGCAGGAAAAAAAGGGGGAGGGGGGGAAATGAAAGAGGGGAGAGAACAGCTCTATTACGGTGTTAGCTTGGCATTGTGCACTTCTTCTGTGAGTGCCCTAACAAATGGCAGCGGCCACACTGGACAACCCTTTTCGGGCGTTTGAAGTTCTCAACTCGAAGACTCTTCTTCTTGGGCCTACCAGGTGGCCTCCGAATCTTGGGAGGACGAATTGTAATATCAACCTTCGCCCCTCCCCCATCAGTTTCAGTTCCTGCCCCTGGTTCCTTCCACAAGCTCTTATCTGGAATCGGGTTTATCATCTGAGAGTATGTTTCCCGGTAACTTGCCACTGTAAAGCATGGCTCAGCAAATTGATGGGCATCATGCCTGCAGGAAATGAGTGCAGCAGCTGCATGAGCACAGGGTACTCCATAGAGCTGCCACCGCCGACATGAACAGATCCGATTCCTTATATCAACGATGTTTGTCCTCTCAGTTGAGACAATCTCAAACTCAACCTCATTTGCTCGGAGAACTTGATAGCATCGGGCATCTGAAATTGCTTCCAGAATTCGTTTCTCTGCAGATGGCACCAGAATCGAAGTCCATCTCATGGCCATCTCCCTGCGCTGATGGAACCAGGACATTAACTGATCGCGTATGTGCTCCATCATCTGCACAATTGGCAGTTCATGGCAATCGAGGGCCCACTGATACAATGTTTCTGTGATCCCAAGATTGAAATGCCCATATCGGACGCCTTCAAAGTAAGCCACAGCCCACAACTGAGGAAGGAAGTGTTGAAACCACTGCATTACATCTTGCGAAATCTCCACCATCTCAGAAATCTTAGCCTCAAATTCAACTGCCGTAAGGGCATAGACAGCATTCCAGAAAATGTTAACTAATTTACAGTTCTTGAAAGTGTCTCGGAAATTTTCACTGATGTGTCGGAGACAAAACCCATGACAAGCACTTGGAAAGTGTGTTTCCACTGCTTCAACCATACCTCTCTGTCTCTCAGAGAGTATAGTAAGTCTAGGCATGTTGTCTGTGTTTACTCCAAGAAGCTTCCGCAATTCTGACATAAACCACATCCAATTCTCATCTGTCTCCACGTCAACAATTGCTACTGCAAGAGGGAACAAAGAGTCATCAGCATCAACAGCTGCCGCACAGAGCAATGCACCCATATACTTCCCTTTCAAATGCACCCTATCAATCTCCAAGAGTGGTCTGCAGGCATTGATGAACCCATATATTGATGCACGATAGGAGATAAATAGGCGCTGAAAGCAGTTCTCTTGTCCAGTAGCAAAAACTGAAGCAATGCTTCCTGGGTTAGTTTTCCTTATTTGCTCACAGTAAGCAGGAAGGAGACGGTAACCTTCTTCAAAGGTCCCATGAAGTGCTGCCATGGTCCTTTCTTTCCCTCGCCAAGCCTGCATGTAGGAGACAACAACTCCATGCTCCTCTTGAATAACCTGCAGGATTTCCTTGGGCTTGTACTGTGGATTATCACGGATTCGTGCTTCCACAGATCTGGCAACCCAACCCACTGAGGCTTGTTGATGATGGAGGTTACGAACTCCTTCACAAGTATGCTCTCCTTGTAGGGTTCTTATAGAAAAAGTTGCAACTCCAGGACATTTGGCCACATGAATACGCCAGGGACAGCCTTCTTTGGAGCACTTGGCAATGAAACGGCTCCTATCTGATTTTACTATACGAAGATCAAAATGAAGAGCAATGGCAATATCTTTCAATGTCCTCCTGCAAGTTTCAACATCTGGAAATTCCTGGCCAATAGCTAGAGAATAGTTTGAGATTGATGGATCGGTAACAATGATAGCAGGATCAGCAGTTGAAACATGCGCAGAGTGCTGCTCAGCGTTGACAGCTACTAGAGATTGATCTGCCATAGGGTAACAGGATGAAAGGGCAACTTGCAAAGCCACTTTAAGGAACTTTTCTCATTGTGTAAGTGAAACGAAGGAAGTTTTGTGGAGATACTGTTTGTTCCCAGAAACAACCAAATCTCCAAAAAGCAATACATTCTGCAGAAGATAAAAGGAATAATTGGTGAACAAGTGTCCATATATGCTAAGCCGAAAGCAAAGACACAGACTCAAGTTTGTGGGTAAAATTTACCAGATCAGCTTAGCAAGACCAAGGAGGAAAAGTCGTTGCCTCTTGATAGAAAAATACATCTCTGCATTGAGAGAACAAATCCTACAATTAAGATCCTACGGATCATGCCCCCAAAACAGCTAGCTGACGAGATCAACAAGACCAATACTATGAGACGCTAAAAAAGGGGAATTGAGTGAATAGCCACAAGTTCCACCACTAAAAATTATGGATTTTTTTTGGCATGTGGAGCTTTTCATGAAAAGAAAAGGCGGTGATTCATTGCATAATATTCACAGGCATCGTCTAATGATTATGAGAAATCCAACATGAGAATATTGCTACTTCCTTTGTAACTGAAGCCAGGACCAAGAGACTCAAAACTCATCCAACTCAATAACTTTCTCTTGAAAGTCAGAGAAAATTAAACTCCACTTGTTACAATTGGTTGAGGATTACCATGAAACTGAAAACAATGCCATAACTTTTGCCTTTTCAGTATAACTTTGAGAAATGTGCCTCTACTGGAAAGATTATTAGTATTGTAACCAAATTGACAGTGTAAAGAACTTGGAAGTTCTTTTTCAGGAGTTCAATGCTCTCTTTTTTTTCCCAGGCATGTCATAGCCTTTTAATAGACTCTTGCTGACCGTTCTTCAGCATCCCATAAGGCAAATTTTCAATGGCCTATGTTTTTGAGAGGCTGTTAGCGCCCACTACTAGAACTTCACTGGCAGCGAATATATGGAGTTGAGAATGAAGAGAGATACACATAAACAAACACAAATACATATTACTTGCGATAGGGCGTCAACTATATATATGGAACAAGGTGCATAATGAAATCAAACAATTCAATTTATTCACTATGCTTGTTTACTGCAAACAAAATGCTGAGCAAAGTCACTAGAGCTAAGTCATAATTTTCAAACAAACTCTCTCCACCTCACGATAAACATCTTCTTTGTTCTAATCAATCTGCCCAAACAACTTCAAGAGTACGTCATTGAACTGCAAGTAATGCAAGCGGATAGACATTTCACATTCAAACCAAGATTCAATTGGAAGCGTCTTGGTTTGGTTGCCTTTAATATGCCAGAGGTCCTAAACCAGAGAAAAGGAGCTAGAATGATAGAGAAAAATAGATGAAGAGAGTGCCCTGAACTACCTTGAAGCAGCTCGAAACTTCAAAGGAATCGGGTGGTGAGAGAAGATTCCTCCGAGTTCTCTCAGCTTCGAGCAAACTCGACGGAAACCCTCCGATGCAGAGAAAATGGGAATCGCTTCCGTTGATCCAGTTGAGGAGGAAGGAGCGCTAGGAGAGAAGAAAGAAGAGATGCCTGAGTAAATATGGAGTATAAATTGGCCGGAGAATCGCCGTCGCCGGACGGTGGCCGTCTTCGACAGAAGTACATATAAAGCTCGAAGAGCTATAATAATAGGTAGATGACAAAAGAACTGGGGGAGGATTCTTAAATTAGGGATGTCATGAGGGGTAAAATGGGCATTGCAGAATTCGGGGCAATTCCGTTATTACGAGCTCCTCCGAGGGCATTTCCGTTCTGGGCAGGACAAGTCAACAGACATTTATAAATCCACCCCTCATCTATGATTATTTTCAAAATATTGCCCCAAACTGTTTCCGCTTCTCTTCGGGTCCTCCTTGAACCGAACCAACGCCTCTCCGCTCCTCACCACGCCGACCAGGGGATGTATGGCGTCCGTCAGTCTCTCAGTTCCTCACCTAACCAACCACCGCCTCTCGGTCTTTCTCCCTCACCGCATCGACCAACGCCCGTTCCTGAAGCTACAAGGACAAACACCGTTTTTATTATGTTGTTTTGTGGTCATTGCTGTTTTCATTTTTTTTTTCGCCGATGGGATAGACATCGGAGATGCTTCTGGTCATTCGATTTGTGGAATGCTGATTCGGGTCATTTGATCATCGAACTAGCTGATTCCTGGTCTGGTCAAAGTTTGCGTATTTATTGAACTTGTTTTGTGTGTATAGAAGCCTCTCTTTAGATACGCTCGGTGCTGTGGTTTTCTGAGATCTAAGGGTAGTTCGGCCAAGAGATTAACCAAGAAAGATGCAGAGCATGTTGTCGAGGTCATTGATCAAGCGCATACCTCTGTTCTTGGCACCTTGAATTTGGACTTAATTAGAGAGTCCTGATTTCTTCCTCAGAAGCTCCCGTTCCTTCTCCTTCTTCAGACAATTGCATTTTGGGTCTTCATTGGATGCTTTGGCAGATAAGCATCTCACGCAGCCCCCTGGCCCTTCGGCTTTGTTTAGTCATAATTTATCGGTTGGTTTTCTTGCCTTCTTGTCCAGTTTGGACAACTGCTTATGCGCCGGAACTGTGTCGTGACGGGCCGTTTTGCTCCTCTATGGTGTT
The DNA here is from genome assembly GCA_900174645.1 of Sonneratia alba. Taxonomy (NCBI): domain Eukaryota; kingdom Viridiplantae; phylum Streptophyta; class Magnoliopsida; order Myrtales; family Lythraceae; genus Sonneratia; species Sonneratia alba. The sequence goes on from FWPY01000047.1 coordinate 1,103,260, forward strand.
TAGTCCCTTTTTTTTTTAAATCTTTTCTCATTTTCTTGAAAATAATTTTAATAAAAAAAAATTGATGATAAGATAGACGAGGGACAACGGTTGGACAAGAGAGAGGAGTCGCTTTGGCTACCGGCGAACGCTTCCAAAGGCGTCCTCTTTTTGTCATCCCTGCAGCTTTCCAGATTTTTGTATTGGACGCCTGGCGTAGCTCGGACCAACAAATCATGTCTGAGCCTCTGTTCAAACCAAACAAACCCACCCCTATTTGAATAAGGCTGGAAAGAATGCCCGCCAAGCAAGCGGAGGCGGCTATGCTTACTGTACTAAGAGATTTAATGGCGGTACGAACTACCAGTAAGGTCCACGCGGGACTAACATCAAGAATTTAACGCGAGTCCTTCGGCCTCATCTCGATGCCGTGGACGACGAGCCCGCTCTTCCCGTTCCCGCCTTTCACCTCCATGATGCGCATCTCGAGCTCGCCCTCCAGTCCTCCCCCCGTGGTGAACTCACCGATCTCGATCTCCCACCACCCATCGCCCCGCTCCTTCGGGTACTCACGGTCGCCGTCGTCACGTCTAGGGGTGGTGCTCGTCGGCTGTCCCAAAGAGCGCATAGGATTCATGAAGTTGAATGGCCGAAACGGCCGGTGAATCAACTGATATTGCTGCCTCTTCGGCGTTTCCTTGTCCAGGTAGACATTTCTCGTGCTGGATTCGCCGCCCACAAGCCCGACTCCGACCTCTACCGGGTGGTGATCCAACCCGTAGGCTGCACCAGTCAAAGAGAACACGAAGTAGGCTGCATAACGTGTCGATGGGGACAGCGCCTCGACATTAATCTTGCCGGTTATCTCGAGCCAACAGACATCCAGAAGAACGGCCACCTCGGCAAACCTGTTTCAGTGCAAGCGCAATCAGCAATCAGTCCTGTTAATTACGTTTGGAGTCAGACCCGGCCTTCGGGATGAGAATTCCAATGAGAAGAGTTGTGTATACCTCGACTTGGGATCGGACCAGGAGGTCCATCCCCAGTACCTGGGTGTATCGCCCCACACGATCGCCAGCTCTCTTGCTGATAGCATGTAGCATTCCTTCCCGGCCCGTCGGTCCAGAGAGAAGCTCTGTGTACAAGATAGATATCAACCAAGTCAATGAATCATGCCGCGGATCAACCACCAGCAATTCATACTTCAAAGAACACAAATGAAATCAGGCTCAGGATTGAGACAACACGCCGGTTCTAACGTCTCGAGAATCCATTCGATATGCAATTGGGCCATCGAAAAGCAACCGCGATCCTCGCGAATTCCGCAGGAAAGAAATTACGCACCTTTGTCCCTTCGTCGATGAGGATCGGGTTGCTGCAGAGGCTGAAGTGGAGCTCGTTGGGCCGAAGACTGCGGAGGTAAGACGGGTCGGCCGGAGGTAAGACGGGTCGGCCGACCGAGCGATGATGCACTGATGGTCCGGGGGCAGGAAACGGCGCCAGACGGCGTCGGAGTTGCCTGCGGATCGGAACATGGAGGAGACCGAAGAGAGCCGGGCGACATCGCAGGGGCTGGTCAGGGACAGCACGTTGGCGATGCAGTCCTCCGGCAGGTCGTAGAGATCGAACGATCCTCCCCATCTCTAATCTCTCCGTCTCTCTGCTCGTTCGAGTGAGCAACAATTAGTAAATGTCAATGAATCTGTTGGACGTTCGGCGGGTATCTATGTGGCGGCTGTCAGAGGATGAGGATGGAAGCCTAGCGGCCAAGGGTTTAGCTATTAAATCTCTTCATTCACGGTCGAATGATTCCACTCGCCCTGAAGTTCTCCAGTCCCCGGGTTACGATATTCTTACACCATTCTCACTCTCGAGGAAGGCTGGCTCTCGGGAGATGTAAGCAGCATCAATTCGTGCCCGAAACCAAAAGGCATAGGATTGAATATATAATTCTTTTTGGCTCGCATCTTCAAAAGCAAAAGGATCAACAGGATGGATATATTGCCAACTTTCAAACGATAATGAGATGCAAATTTTGATTACTGGTAAAAAAAGAAGCACTTCTTTTAGGGATTTTTCTATGCTACCACAAGATTACCACTACCCTAGACTCCCCCTCCCCGCCCCAATTTTCTCCAATTTTCTTTTGGCTCGTGCGGATTCAATTTTATCATCCTGTTATATTATAGAACATATAATTGGAAAATTATATACCCTTTTATTCTTAATGAATTATTTCTCATTTTTCGTCTCTACTTTTTCCTCCGATCATTTTTAGAGTTTAATTTTCGTATATAAATACTTTTATGTATTAAATTGGAAAACCATGTTTACATGAAAGAAAAAGCAACTTTGAATTAAAAATAGAAACTGAAATAAAATTCAAAAATAGAAGAGCTTATACTCGTAAAAAAACATAAATTAAAATTTTAGGAAAAGGAAAATGATGTGGTACGCATAACAAGCGTATTAGAATCGCACAAATAATTAAAAAAATGTTGTAATTAAGTGATGATAGAATTTGAGATATCTTGATTTTTGGTTGGGAGTGTTGCCCATCGTATCGAGCTCAAGCCCCATTCCAATATTCTACCTTGAATGCTACGTGCTCTTCCTCTTCAACAAGCCTATGCTCCTTGGAGGATTTTTGAACTACATAATGTTAACGGGGAAGGAAGAAGAAAGCAACCGTGGAGACCATGCGGATCGGGGGACGATATGTGATATGCTCACGATCGATGCCTGAAAATACTAGGTTCAAAAAGTCACGATCATTCGATATCAAAATAATTAATTATTTTCAACTAAAAGATCTACCGAGATATTAGAGAAATAAAAAAAATTGACATTAGAAGAAGAGAGAAGAGAGCTAAAGATCCAAGTCAAAAAGTCGGCAGGCTATGCTCTGTTCGTGCGAGTTTTACATGGGAGAGTAGAGTACGTGTGTAAGTGTTTGAAAATCTGCTCTCAGGACTATGTTAGACAATCTGAGATCCGACCAGTGAGTTAGACATGCTCGACATCGAGGATGAAAGATATCATCTTAAGGCTTTTTGTTTGCTTAATGGATGAACTCGGACGTTAAAAGTGGAAATGACACTACTTTTGGTAAAGAGATTGAGTGACTGGTACGGGCTTTTCTAAGGGATTGATGCATGGCTTCTTATTTATTGCTCGTGGTGGATAGAGATATTAAACGGGTTAGGGGTTGGATCAAAATTGGCACATCAAAACCCATAACCGGGCCAAACCATCCTCAAACCGACTTGTAGTTGCTCTTATTGGATTAATGAGGGGTTACGGATCGAGTTCAAGAAATAGGTCTATTAAACTGGAATTGACCGCGCACGTTTTCTCTTTGAACCGGCTTGGAACTGTTGTAAAACCGGACCGGACTGCTAGAAATCCTATAGATCAACGGTAAGATATTGTTCATTCAATTTAAATTTTTTAAAAAGAGTATACTTATATTAAAATAATTTAAAAATAATAATAATAAGATATGAATGGTTTACTGTTCAAACTGACATAAACCGTGAACCAATTGATTCACTTGAGAACGGTTATGGACCGATTCATATTTTCTTGGACCGTTTAACATCTCCACCTTTTGATTTTAAATATATATTTGGCTATTAATTTAATTAACTCTTTTTTATATAAACACATATTTAATCCATGATTTTGCCCATGTTAATATACGAAATCAAATAAAATCACATGAAATGAGCCATAAAATTATTGTAATAAGTAGTACTCATATTAATAGCTTAGATAATTAATACTTGTTCAACATAATTTAATTGGTATTTATTTCCTCACGCTACTTGAGGGGTAATGTCGGGACCAATGCGCGCATGCTCTAAGTTCAGAATTCGTCCTCTCTATCATTTATTCTCAAATACACACAACGATTCTCTCAAGCAATCTCTACTGTCATCGTATTATTTTTATAAGAATATCATCGATGTCGAAGTATTAACAACACCGGTAATATTTTTAAATCAACGTATTCATTTATTGTAATAAATTTTTTTAATATATGTTCAAACAAATATAATATTTCATTTATGTAAATGAAATAAATAGTAAATATAAGTTAATTTTAAATATATATTATTTAAATAATTTATATTTAAAAAAGAAAAAAAGAAAAAAGGTTGCGGTTTGCGGTTCGAACCAGCTTGCTTAGGCCCAGTTTCAAGCTAGCTCATGTGTTCATAAACCGCAAATTATAACCAAACTGGCCTATTATGCTTAGCGTACTAAATTGTATTCGTGCTAAATAATTTCATACTTATTTTAAACTGACTCAAAATACCAATTTAATATCTCTGGAAGGTTCATCCATTTTATCTTTTAAAGTCATTTTCCTTATAGAATGTTTACATGAAACATGTCAAAATTAGCTCAGTCTAAGCACAATGTGAAAAAAGTATGCATGGGCGGTGGTTGTTGTGGCCATGCTAGCCCAAAGCACAAAAATAATATTTATAATATAAACTTATGAGAAATTTGAAAAATATTAATTATATATAAATAATTTTTTTAATATTTTTTAAAATTAATATAATATTTATATTAATTAATCAGTTATATTACATAAAAATTTATTTTAAAATATAAAATTATTTGATTTATTTTAAAAATAATTATTTTTTTATTGATTAAGGCCTAAGCTAACAATCCAAAGTATTCGTGCCCGGCCTGGGATTTTTGGGCTGGACAAGATAGTAGACATGTTAATATGGCCCAAAAAAGAATCATACCGTAACAGTCGGGTTTGAATCGAGATGTCTACTTACATTAGCTTAATTTTTTTAATAAAAAACTGCCAAAGTAAGATTTATTATCTATTACTATACGCCAAAGATTACAAAATTTGCCTATACTTTTCAGCACTTGGCGGTAAAAATTGCCATCAATTTATTAATTCCTTTAGCTTTGTTTATTCATAATTTATCGGTTGGTTTTCCTGCCGAGTCTGGACACTGTTTATGTGCTGGAACTGTGCCAGGAGGGGCCGTTTTGCTCCTCCTATGTTGTTTTCTCTTTTTTTTTTTAAATATTTTCTTATTTTCTTGAAAATAATTTTTAAAAATAATTAATGATAAGATAGAAGTGAAATCGTGGAGGGTCCACAGATATTTAAAAAAAAAGATTTAAGAATTATAAGGGCAGTAGTGGGACCACGGTTGGACAAGAGAGAAGCTATATGCGTTCTCTACAAAAGAGATTTAATGGTAGTACGAACTATCACTTCAGCCGATAAAAAGAGATCCCTTGGTCCATGCGGGACTAACATCAAGAATTCAACGCGTGTCCTTCGGCCTGATCTCGATGCCGTGGACGAGGAGCCCGCTCTTCCAGTTCCCGCCTTTCACCTCCATGATGCGCATCTCGAGCTCGCCCTCCAGTCCTCCCCCCGTGGTGAACTCACCGATCTCGATCTCCCACCACCCATCGCCCCGCTCCTTCGGGTACTCACGGTCGCCGTCGTCACGTCTAGGGGTGGTGGTCGCCGGCTGTCCCACAGAGCGCACAGGATTCATGAGGTTGAATGGCCGAAACGGCCGGTGAATCAACTGATATTGTTGCCTCTTCGGCGTTTCCTTGTCCAGGTAGACATTTCTCGTGCTGGATTCGCCGCCCACAAGCCCGACTCCGACCTCTACCGGGTGGCGCTCCAACCCGTAGGCTGCACCAGTCAATGAGAACACGAAGTAGGCCGCATAACGTGTCGATGTGGACAGCGCCTCGACGTTAATCTTGCCGGTTATCTCGAGCCAGCAGACACACAGAAGAACGGCCACCTCGGCAAACCTGTTTCAGTGCAAGCGCAATCAGCAATCAGTCTTGTTAAATACGGATGGAGACAGACACGGCCCTCGGGATGAGAATTCCAACGAGAAGAGTTGTGTATACCTCGACTTGGGACCGGAGCTGGAGGTCCATTCCCAGTACCTGGGTGTATCGCCCCACACGATCGCCAGCTCTCTTGCTGATAGCATGTAGCATTCCTTCCCGGTCCGTCGGTCCAGAGAGAAGCTCTGTGTACAGGATAGATATCAACCAAGTCAATGAAATCATGCCCTGGATCAACCACCAGCAATTCATACTTCAAAGAACACAAATGAAATCGGGCTCAGGATTGAGACAACACGCCGGTTCTAACGTCTCGAGAATCCATTCGATATGCGGTTGGGCCATCGAAAAGCAACCGCGATCCTCGCGAATTCCGCAGGAAAGAAATTACGCACCTTTGTCCCTTCGTCGATGAGGATCGGGTGGCTGCAGAGGCTGAAGTAGAGCTCCTTGGGCCGAAGACTGCGGAGGTAAGACGGGTCGGCCGACCGAGCGATGATGCACTGATGGTCCGGGGGCAGGAAACGGCGCCAGACGGCGTCGGAGCCGCCCGCGGATAGGAACTTGGAGGAGACCGAAGAGAGCCGGCCGACATCGCAGGGGCTGGTCAGGGACAGCACGTTGGCGATGCAGTCCTCCGGCAGGCCGTAGATATCGAACGATCCTCCCCGCACTGCCATCTCTAATCCCTCCGTCTGCCTGTTCGTTGGAATGGGTTGGGTAACAATACGTAAATGTCAATGAATCTGCTGGATGTTCGGCGGGTATGTATACGGTGGATGAAACCTTCGGGGCTAAGGATTTGACTGGCCGGATTAAATATTTTTTTTAATTTATCCATTTTATTCTTTTTGTTAAAATTAGAATTTTTTTTCTTTTTCTGGAGAATTAGAATCTATACAAGAAAAAGAGATCCCTTCATGAAAGGTTCTGTTTTCTTTAATTTCCCCACAACACCCCCTCCTCCACTACTCTTCCTCTTCAACGGGCCTACATTCCATGGAAGATTTCGAAATACATACCGTAACGCCCGAAGAAAGAAGGCAACCTTGGAAACCTGGGTGATGACGATCCGTGATATGCTCGTGCTCGTTGCCTGGAACGTTAGGCTCAAAAGTCAAGATCAATTCGACACCAGAATGGTGGATCAGTTTGAGCTAAAATGTCACGGATACAAGAGAGAAAGTAGTTCTTTTTTAATAAAAAAAATTAAGATTAGAAGAAGAAGAAGCGGGAGTTAAAGATCCAAGTCAGAAAGGCCATTAATTCGGCCGAAGTTGGTTTGGTGTATCTGCTTTCCCCTCTTTTGCAGGAAGGCTTCACGGGGTCGCCAGTGTCGGTGAACGGTGGGAAAGCTTAATCATTTGATCATAAGGTACATTTTTAAGGATTAATAATAAGTAATTGGAGCGGGTGAAAGGGAATCTCAATAAAAAAAAAATTAACAATTTCAGATGAAGTCTTTAAATTCATCTGGAAATTAAATATTGTTAATTTTAACGCGGCCGGACTGGGACAGGTCACAGGTGCATGGGGACTAGGTGGAGGTGCGGCAACATGTGAGGTTTCGACGTGTCTTGAGGCCCCTACATCTTTCTTTCTGCCGTGGCCTCCTCACTTACTTTCTTTGTTTATTATTGTTATTATTTATTGGGCAGTTTGCTGTCTCCCCCACATGATTTCTTTTTCTTTCACCGTTCTAATTTGTAAATTTATAAAAAATTGAGTCTATTTTACATCTAAAAGTTTAAATCAAAAGAGTCGATCATCTCACATGATCACGACTTTTTCCTTAATTGGCCGATGTTGGATCATATTCTCCGCCCTTCTGTTGTTCTTTCGAGTTTCGAGTTCACTTGCCTAAAATTTCAACCTTCATTTTGCGCTTACCATCCCATCAAGGTTGCTCTTCGATCTCCGTCGGATTCGCTGGGTCGCTGGCTCTCTCAGGAGGTGTCATTTTCTCTAAATCTCCTTTGCTTGCTCGGTCCTCAACTCTGCAACTCTCGCCAATTTGACGGCCAACGCCTCATTGGTCAGCAAGTTCAAATAAAGTATGAATTTTGTCATTTGATGACTGTTACCCGTAATCTAATAATTGCCCAGGACAGTAACGAGTTGCCACACCTAGACGACTGTGAGAGAGAGAGAGCACGGACGAGAAGATTCTTTTTCGTTCTCTTGCTCCTCTTCTTGCATCTGATCTCTCACTTTTACTGTCAAATTTCAGTTTTTGGCTCTAAGTACTGATGCAATGTTAGATAGCAAGGATGCCATAGAGCTCAGAGGCGGTTCGATCAAGAGCAGCGGCAGGGAGGGATGCCACGAACGCGAGGAGGACGAGGACGTCCACGATCGATTACCAAGATACTATTGAATCCACCAACTCCGACCGGTTCAGTTTTTAAAATGTACGTATAGAAATCCGACATTTTTACGGGCTAATTCCAACCTCCAAGCACAATCCAAGTTCATAAATTGCCGAGATCGGGAAGCTTTTCTGCTCCTCGAGAAATCCTCCGCTGATGCCTCATATTTCACTGTCCCGTCATTACGGGCGCCCAAATATATCATCGATGTCATCGTAAGGCCTCAGGCAGAGAGATCCGCACTCCAGGCATATCATCGGTGTCTAATGTAAAAATGGTGGATTTATGAACTTGACTGTTGATCGCACAGCCATGCTCGTTGTTAAGATTTACTTGTTGCAACCTTTTCTTTCACATCGAGCGGCTAAGTATATGTTACTATGTAAATCATGCTACAGAGTTTCGATGCAGAATCCGTCATTGTTTAAAAATCAATCGAAATGAAAATGAACATCAACCGTGGAGAAGAACATCAGGCTACTGCTAGTGCAGAGTTCTGTGGTGATCAAGAGATTCCCAGATACCTCCTCGCTGGGAGCTGACTTATTCCTGGTCCCAAAGTGCACTCTAGTTGTCATAATTTATCATTGGGAGCACAAGCATGAAGGAACTCGGTTTTCTCAGCCTTCAAGTTGAGCTCTGACAGCTGATAGAATTGCTGAAGCACCTCAATTTTATTGAAGAGACTTTCATGTCGGAAAAGATGGGAGATCAGTGTCTCGAAAAGGTTGCATACTGCCTCAAATACCTGTCTTTCCCGAGTTTGATCTGGGGTAGACGACTGAGCTGAGCTCGTGATTTAGCAAGGCAAGTAATCTGACAGCAAAGACTATGTAAGGTGATGACCTCCCGAGTATTCTCTCTTGGCTGGCAAACTAGCACTGACAGGAACCGCACGGCAGCAAAGCATTATTATTGAGTGAACTTCAGGGGCTTCAAATCAGAAAAAAAGTGCGGGGATAGGAGAATAGTTCAGGGAAGTAATATAGATAAAACCCCTCAACCTCTGAGTTACATCCAGTTCGATTGAATATCATAAGCTCAATCTCATGGATTCAGTATACAACACGGAAGAATTGAAGCAATAGTCACGTTTTGCTGAACGAGAGCCAGAACTCGAACGTTAAGCCTGTCACTAATGATTGTTTTACTCCTGTACTCGCTTGCAGAATAAAAGGTGACCTAGGAACCGGTGACTGAGGAGATGCAGGAATAGTACATGGAAGAGTCATTGGCGATGACACCTCATCGAGCAGTTCGATGGGGTGATGCGAGCTCCTCCACTAGTAGGCAGAACATCCTGTTACTTCGATTTGATGTGTTGTAGTATATGACAAGTAGCCAAACCTCCTTAAAACAGGTTTCAAGAATTCTGTTAGTGCTTTGTTTTCTTCCAATTCAAAACCGAGTAGCCAGTACCACTCAAGGTATGGCCTAGTTTTGCCGAGGTACAAATTGTGATATCTTCACTACTAACTGCAAGACACTACCTTGAGCACCATGTAATAGACAATGATGTCCAGTAAAGATTAACACGAGTTGAAAATGACATTTAACTTTACTGTTCATGCAAGATCCAAGCAAGATTATGTAGAAGCACAAACAGTTGGAAGTGCGAGAATACATCTCCCAGGTTAAGAGCACTCATTAAGCCCTCACTCGTTTGGTAAAGCGAGATCATGCCAAGAATCCCCATCTACTTGTTGAGTCTCCTGATCTGTTGACGCAAGAAAAAAGAAGCTTGAGTTCATAGTCAAACATATGCAAAAGCAGAGGTTGTCAATCAGTAGGAAATATTCAATGGTTTGTCAACTGCCGCATGGGCAAAACAAAAACTGCCACATTGCAATTCAGAGTTAAACATAGGAGGTCTTATAGGTGCCACATTTCAGATATTCATCAGTTATAGACCACGGCAGCTGTGTCAACAATTATTGAATATGTTCTCATACCAGAATCCATGCACAACCGGTAGAAACTGAATGAGAAGAAAAAGAATCCACAGAAAAATAAAAAAATAAAAAAGAAATTGGCTGAAACTCGAACTTCTAAACCATTCTGCAAGGTTTTGGCAAGATTTCAAATGCATACACCACACGAAGGCCAAAATACCTGCACCCCTAGATATATCTAATCTCAACATACATGACAAGTGACTCTCAGAATCCTCTTAATATGTCCAATTTAATTTATCCTATAGACAATACAAACTCAGAAAGAGCACTTTATTCATCCATTGATAGCTGCAAATATTTTCTGTGTTAATAAACAACAGCCCCAGTTGTAACTTGGTTGTTTTTCATCACTATTAGCACACAAACAGGAGAGCATGTATTATCAGCCATCCTGCTCTTTGATTTTTTTTTCCCCATCATCATTTTAGTGCACATAGAGGAGAGGCCATCTTCTCCAACTGACATGAATTCAAAACAAGCAGATGTGAAGACAGGCAATAATTAAATATTAATATTTGCAGAATTATTGTGATACATACTTGAATCTTCAGTTTCTTCAGGCCGGGCAAGCATCACAGGTGGCAAAGGGAGCTCTACAAATACCAAGCAACAAGACAGAGAAGTAGGATCAGTATCACAGAGAAGCCCATGGATGAGAAACATTTACTAGAAGAGGGAGATCAGCCAGATACCATCATCAGGTAAAGTGTCTCTCATCCACTCCTCATCCACTATGTCTATTAATATCCCCAAGCTCAGTTCTGCCATTACTCTCTTCCCACTTTGATGGGTGTTCCTTTAAAGCGCATATAACAAGAAAGGCTGTTCAGTACTTACAGTTTTGCAAAGAGTTTAGGCACAAAAAAGGACGCATAATAGAACACTAGGAAATGCACGGTTTTTGATCCATATGTGCCACCAAAACTAGGAACAAATTTATGATACAGAGAGAATAAATACCGAGAGAATCTCAACAGGAGATTTCACGAGACTCAAGACTACCAATGAACAGAGCCTTTATATGTACGAAATTAGTTAAGAGGTTAGTATTTTCCTGAAAGCTTAAGCTTAGAGACCGTGAAGATGATCTCCAAATCTCCAAGATTTTCGTGATTAACAAAAACGCAGAACCGAGCTCAACTTGAAGTTCAACATCGCTTCTTGAATTTATCAAATCAAGCCTGCCTATCAATCAGGTTTAGCCATCAACTACACACTTTGAATCTCTCCGAATATAACCTCACGCAAGTCTAGCTTTTCGTCGAACGCCAGAGGTGCATCACCCACTGAGAGTGTGAATCAAACAAGTGGGTCTGACTCTACAAACACGAAGGAGCAGAAAGGGAAGCGACCAAATCAAGAATCACAAAGCTTCAAAGAAACAGATCCCAGTTCAGAGTAGAGGCACGCCCAAATGTTAAATTCCCAACGAACAAAGAGATCTGTTGGGTTCGATCAAACCTTACCAAGACGTAAGCGAAGGAAGACGATGATTCACTCACAGGGACGGCTTCAAATTCCAAAAGACTACTCTTGAACTAGAGAACACAGGCCAATCTGTATCCATTTAAACAGAAAATTTTAAAAAGAAAAACAAAATAAATTTACGCGATATCGGGTCCACGATAGCCGTTAGATCGGGGGAGACAGAAATTCCAACGTCTAGTGAGATTGTAGTTTTATGCTTTTTCCCCAGATCTTTTGGGTTATTTATTTTTATGCCCACGGAAAATGTTTGTGTTCCTTGTTGTGGCCCTTCAAGCGGAAGCTTACTTCTAGGAATAACTCGTAGGAATAAATTTTCAGATTAGATATGTTTTGACCGTTCTCAAAGATTTCTTAGGATTCAAGTTATCTCAAATTGCACTATCCAATCCACGGTTTACAAAATACAGGAAGCATTTCTCAAAAATTAAACATATAGGGGGCATTTGAGAATACTAATATTTTACAGGGGGCATGGGCAAAGAAAAAAGGGACGAACTTTCCCCTTCTCCTCCTCCAGTGTCTGAAATTCTCTGAGATTTTTGCAGCGTGGTGATGCTTGGAAGACCCGTTAATGGCGGCCACTGCTCTTTCCCGCTCTCTGGTCTTCTTCCACAGTGCCTTCTACCGTTTCAATCTCAGAAGGCATATATCTTGTTCGTCACCTCGCTTAAACTTTCATGCTAATTATCCTTCTCAACCCGCAGTTCTCATCGCCTCCTCCATCGCTGAAACCCCAAGTACGAACAAGGATTTTGCTTTCTGCTCCCTGAGACAGTTATGCACGACAAACGATAGCCGTGATCCGAAACCGAAGATCAGAAACACCAAAGTCAATTTCTCCCTCTCCGACTCTGATTCGGACTCGGAAGATGATAGCAGCGAGAGGGCGAAGGCGGTCGGCAGAGCCGCCGAGCTCCCGCCCGCCTACGACCCGTTCAACAAAAAACCGGTCATCGAAGAGCCTGAGGACCCGAAGAACCTGCAGGAGATCTTCCACAAGATGAGGACGGAGGGCCTGACAAACCATGCTGTCAAGATGTTCGACGCATTGTCCAAGGACGGGCGGACCCACGAGGCGCTCGAGCTCTTTGCCCAGATCAATGACCGGGGCCACATGCCTGATGTGGTTGCCCACACTGCGGTCATCGAGGCTTATGCAAATGCAGGTGAACCGGCAAAATCTGATACACTCGATAAAAATGAATCCTTTGAAGTCAAAGTTACTTAAGAATCTTGGTCCATCAAATAATTTGATACGGCAACCACAAGAGACATAGAATGCGAGCACAATTACGATGAGAAGACGGGACCTCTATTTAGATATGAGAGATTGTGAATTCCAAAAGTTGAAGGCGTAAAGCTTTTCCGACTAACGAGGGATTCACTAGTGCAGGGGGGCAGAGCAAAGAGGCCCAGAAGGTGTTCATGCGCATGTTGGCCTCAGGGGTCGAGCCCAACGCCTACACATACGCGGTGCTGATTAAGGGGCTCGCAGGCGACGGGAGGCTGCATGAGGTGAAGAAGTATGTGACGGAGATGCTTGGGAAGGAGATTGTGCCGAACCCGGGGACTTGTGTGGCAGTGTTCGAGGCATTCATCCGGGAAGGGAAGGGAGACGAAGGGAGGGAGTTTCTAGAGGAGATGAAGGGAAGAGGCTTCGTGCCTGATGAGAAGGGCGTCGGGGAAGTGCTTGGGGACAAGCGCGGCCCGGTGGTACGAGCTGTTACGGACATTCTCTTCGGTAAGTAAATTTACTGCCTGTGAATTTTGAGAGACGCATGGGGTTCAATGGCAACTTTAAGTGACATCAGGGATTCATGGTCCTCTGTGCTCTTATTTGCTGTTGCTTTCCACCTTCGTACTGTCAGTATGCTTTCCACCTTCCTCAACGTATTCCAGAAGGAAGAAAGGGCAAAGGAGGGAAGTACTCGGCCAGCAACGTCCTGTTTGGGTGCATAGTCTAATGCAGTGACGTCAAACGTGCCGGTTTGGCCTAGAATCAGCCCGTTAAAATCCGTAGCTGGCCCGGACCCTCAATTGGTATGTAACCACTCTTATTGAGTTGAGAATTGGTCATGGGCAAAGTCCAAGAAATAGGTCCGTTAAACCGGAATTGGCCCGGAACCGTGTGGGAACTGGTTAGAAATTATCGCAAAATCAGCTTGAACCACTAAAAAGCCTATAAATTAACTATTAAATTTTGTCGGTTTAATTTAAAATTAAAAAAAATTAAAAAATAATTTTAAAAAATAAAAATGAAAAACAGTTCACATGTTAAACTAGTTTAAACTATGAACCCGCTCGCTTATGAATTGAGGCTCATAATCAGACCGTCTATTATGTCTAATGGGTCGAATTATAATAAGCTCAAATGATTTTAAGACTGTTTTAAATCTGCGTGAACTACCCATTTAACATCTTTATTGTATTGTCCTCGGCCATTTCCAAACGGGATTAGGATTGAATGGACCCAGTTAACGTAATCATTGAAGAAGTTCAAAAAAAAAAAAGGATGGACATGATAAACTAAATTGGTTGCGAGGCCTATGAATGTTATAATAGAGAGCCATTTGAAGTTTAAGCTCCAAATGAGAGAGAAGATGGTATGCGGGAAAAACGCGGTTACGCAGTCTTAGTTGCCGCCGGAACAAGAAGAAACTAAAAATAATAATAATTTAAAAAAAACAGAGAAAGAAAAATAAAAATACCATTGTCGAACGAACGGTGACGAAACAGCTGATCAAACCAATTGCTGTCTTTCGACCCTCCGATGGGTTCTGACGAGAAGACTGAGGGAGCCGCCATTATTGCTTGGCAGTGAAGATCTCCTCCCTCGTCCTCGAGACATCCATCTCCTTCCTCTCCCACCTGTTGGATCCTCTCGCCGGATCTCCTCCCCTACGTTTTTAACTGAGCGGGGCTGACTTTTGCTGCCGACAATCTTCGGCGGGTCAGTCCTGGTATTTATTTCGCGCTGTCGAATTGCTCAGCCAAAACAAAAGGGGGGAAAAGAAAAGAATCACGTGCCGATCGTCTGCCCAAAGTGCCTTCCATTCAGCTAGAGCGGATCTTGTGTTGCGGATGGTTCTTGTGGTATAGAGAGACGCTGACGGTTGCCGTCCAGGCTAGGGTTCCCGGCTGTACGAATTCGTTTGGAGCTTGGATATGAACTCTTTTGACGGATTCCTTGCTAGATTGGAAGCTTGAGCTGTAGCATTTGGATTTATGTTCAAGTGAGGTTCCCATCCTTTGATTGAAGCACAGAGTTGCGAATTTTTGGTGATTTGAAGGTATTATTAGTTCGGAATGGCGGATTTAGAGTCAATTCTGTATTTTGTCACTGCATTTGTTTGCACCGTTGGTTCCATTGCCTTGGCGATATTCCATATATACAATCACCTTTTGAATTATACGGAGCCAATATACCAGAGATACATTGTCCGCATCATATTCATGGTTCCGGTGAGTAGTCTGTCCTTACTGCTGGAAACTATACCAGCTTTCTTTTAGTATAGCATTCACTTCGAAACTGCTTCAAGATGGATTTGGGATTTGGTTTGCTATTTAATTGTTTCTTCCTGGCAGGTTTATGCGCTGATGTCTTTTTTGTCGCTCGTCTTGCCGGATAGTTCAATATACTTTAATTCTATCCGAGAAGTGTAAGTTAATTGATGTTTTGGTTATTTGGGTTTCATTGAGATGTTCTCTTTATCTTCTGTCATATTTTTATTTGTTTGTATTTTTGGACTCCTGATCAACTTTAGTTTGGGCCTTTTAAGACCTCCTTATATCCAGTAGTCTCGAATTTTCTTTATTGACTACTCAAAAAAAGGAAAAAAGAAAATCCGGTAGTCTCTTGAACCATTGGTTTATCCAGTCCCTTCATCATAAAACACTTATCAAAAGCAGTGCACCATTTGATTTGGCCTAACTGTGGTACTCAAAGCTAAAGATACATGAGTATGGATGCTGTGGAAGGATTTAAAATTGTTTCTAGGATTTCTTTTTCCAGTAGATTTAATTACCCTGACCTAGTGATAGTAACCATCAATGTAGAATTTGGAACTGTTGAATTTTCCAGTATGTTTTGTAATGTTTTCGTTTCTAGCATATGTTGCCTCTTTACTGGCCATAAATTTTAATTTTTTCTGGGAGCTTTACAAGTTTGTTCTGGTAGGACATGACATGTCTGTGGGAAGTGGGTACTGGGAAACATCATATTTCTGGTTGATGATTCTCTTCCCTATCTAATACCTCTTATGCATCTCTCAGTTATGAAGCTTGGGTCATTTACAATTTCCTGTCATTATGTCTTGCTTGGGTTGGCGGCCCAGGAGCTGTGGTATTGAATTTAAGTGGTCAAGTCCTAAAGCCGTCATGCTGCTTAATGACCTGTTGTCTATCTCCTTTGCCGCTGGATGGGTGAGTATTCAATCGAAAAACTCTTGCTCTATTGATCCATAGTTTGTTTTTTGATTGGAAGCTTCATTATTAGGTGGGTTATCTGCATGAATTAAATCATCTGTAAATCCTTAAAATTAGAAACACTTAATTATTTAAGCGACCATTTGAGCCACACTTATCTCTGTTAGCTTGGCCTCTCTTATGTAGCCATCTTATCGTTCACTTTGTTACATCAGTCAAACAATACTTTACATTATTGTAACTATGTGGACCTTATTTTGTAGATGTAAATTTATCTTTCCCTTGCAAAGGGTGGTGGAGTTTTATAGCATGTGGAAAAATCTAAGTATTTCATGGTACTTATTAGACATATAAGCAATTGGACAGATAGAATATTGAGACTAATAAACCTTTGGTGCAGGCACTTTATACGAAGATGCAAGCAAGGATGCCTACAGTTTGTTATACTGAAGCCCTTTTTAGCGGCTGTCACCCTTATACTCTATGCAAATGGGAAGTATCATGATGGAAATTTCAATCCCAGACAATCTTACCTGTACCTCACAATTATCTACACTATATCCTATTCGCTGGCTCTATATGCTTTGGCATTATTTTATGCGGCATGCAAAGATCTGCTTCGGCCATTCCATCCAGTTCCAAAATTCATAATCATCAAGTCCGTTGTCTTCTTGACTTATTGGCAGGTAATATTCTGTCCCAAGCTGCATATGTGCTTAATTGGAGACACATTAACATTGGGCATAATATTGAATGATTATGCAAGATTTAAGCTCTCATCTGGCTTGGATGCATGTAAACTTAATTTCTATAGTAACAGTAGTAATGTAAGCATGGCCTGTATGTACTCTTTGCTGACCAATCCTTTAGCAAATATTGATAGAACCATGTCTTTCTCACTGCTGGAGAAGCTTGAAGGATTGAAATTACATCTATCAGTGGAAGAAGTGAAATTTATATATGTTAATGAGATGCTATCTGATAGAGCTTGTTTCTTCAGATAATCTATTGTTGGGATTTATTTGTTGCTTGTTTGTTTATCATTCTTCTCATATCCGCCCTTATTTAATTATTTTATTGACTGTTTAAAGTTTGTCCATAAATGGAAATGGAATCTATTGGGCAAATTTTAGTCCTATTTCTGTTTGAAGGACCCACCTTTCTTCCTTGTTTTTCTGTTTTTCCCCCTTTTCCTGGCAGGGTGTCTTGGTTTTCCTTGCTGCAAAATCTGGGCTGATAAAAGATGCCAGCCAAGCTGCTCAGTATCAAGATTTCATCATATGTGTTGAGATGCTGATTGCTGCTATTGGTCATCTATATGCTTTCCCTTACAAAGAGTATGCAGTAGCTAATGTTCGTGGTGTGTATGGTTTGATTGGAAGCCTTACACATGCTGTGAAGTTAAATGATTTTTACCATGACACTCTCCATCAGGTTACTACTGAAATTTTGCCATTACGTTGTTTTCTATAAGGGTTATCTTAGTCATCGTTACTTATCTTTATCATGCTCAATATTTTCAAAACTTGCAGTTTGCACCAACTTATCATGAATATGTGCTTTATAACCACACTGAGGATGATGAGGAATACCATTCACAAACATCCATGCCAACTGGCCTGGAGATGGAAACTGTTGGAAAGAACAATCAAATGTTTGGAAACAAACTGGATGAAGTAGAGCTTTCAGGTTCTTCTGCTACAATCTCTCCAAAGAATGGTAGCATAGTGCCTGATTCTACTAGTTCTGAGGCCCCACAATCTTCACTGTTTGTCGACACATCAAATTCCTTTTCTGTGTCATATGATATGTCACTCATGGACCTGAATAGCCATACTATAGAAGTTCCAGCTGTTAATGGAGGAGGAAAGAGTTGACAGGGAAAATGGTATACGCTACCTGTGTGAGTTTTGGAGCAGTGAGATCCTATCAAGGTTCACGCGCTACCTTTCTTCCATGGAAGCACCGCTTGCTTACAATGGTGTGATCCAAGGTGCTCACTTGCCTGGGCTTCTCATTGGTGTTGTCTTTGATGGTCCTGTTGTCCTGTGTATATTGTAGGTACAGAATTGCAATACTTGTAAAAATTCAGAGTGTCGGAATAGGCTTTCTGCCCCTGAGTTGGTTCTTCTTTCCCGTGCTTTGCTGGATGATTATATCTATCACCACATGATGATAGGTTCACTCAACCGGGAGGCTTAGTGAGGATTTTCTTTGGCATTATTGTCGATTGTCGACCATGGTTCATTTTCTCACTGTAATTACTTGGTTATATTCACCTCCATCATATTCTAGCTTCAAGATATGGACAACCCAATTCCTTGCTCTCCATTTTGTTATGGCATTTATGTTGTCTTATCTTTCGGCCATGTCCCAGTGACTTTTGCACATTGCAGGGTCATTCATATCGTATCACATCGCATAGTTCTCTATCAGATGGTTGCCCGTGACAACATCGATTGGGGAATGGTAAAGAGGAGCACATGACGGGTGCACGATAATCCGAGCAAGGTGAAAGTACCAGCCTACATCGTGAAGAACATTGTAGCTGGTAGAGGGGGCGAGCCTTTGAGAGTATTTACCATGGAAGAAGGCCTTGTTCTAGACCGTTACCGAGGAGAGTGGCATGATTAGGATTAGACAGGGGGAGGGAAATGGGGAATCGTAACTGAATGATCTGATGGTTCGACCATCTGAATCGGCTACATCGACAAGAAATGATTCCATCTCCGAAACCAAATGGCCAAATCCCACACGTTTTGCAATAACTTCTGGAGTCAATTCTATGAAAAGAAAAAGACCTCATGTGAAGATGGCCGCGAGTGAGTTATGTCACTCACATAACTTCCTGATTCGATTTGGAACGAAGAGATTTGGATTCCACTTCCCAGACTCCAAGTCTTCCGGTATCCTTTTGCGTTCCTGCTTGTGGCACCCAGCTTCTGACAAGCTACGACTTATGCGATCCAACTTACTGACCATCTTACTGGAACATACGAATTGTTATCAGTACAAGTGGAAAAAGAGAACCGAGAAGAGGTGAAATAAGGAAAGGCAGAGCAGTGCTGGCACTGGATGAGAACATCGAGTGGTATTTGACAACTAATGCGATGAATGAGAACATCTTATTTGTGCTGTGAGACTCGAAAAATTCGAACTTGTATTTTATCCTCGTGGATACGAACCCAATAAATCTTAGACCTTAAAATACTATCAATGGTCACAAGAGTTTCCCCACTTCCCGGCCGACCTCTACTTGTGAGCGAACTTGTTCTTGATCTTCTTGACCTTTTTGTTGCCGATATGGAACACCCTCGCCAACACATCATCTGGCACTTCCGGTTTCGAAGCGAACAATGAGGCGGCGATCGGCTGGGCCCCTGGTAGCTGGCTATCGAATGCAGCGATTGCTGCAGCCGGGCCACGTCCGCTGTTCTTCTGGTAATGGACCAGGCCCCTTGGGAAAACGAAGATCTCCCCCTGCTTGATGGTCTTGGAGATGAGGATGCCGGATGCGGTTATGAAGCCCACATCAAGCTGCCCTGTCAGGACAAACACCACCTCGGTGGCCCTCGGGTGGGTGTGGGGAGGGTTAATGCCGCCTGGGGCATAGTCGATCCGGGACATCGAGACCCCGAGCGTGTTCAGGCCTGGGAC
This sequence comes from Sonneratia alba, assembly GCA_900174645.1. NCBI lineage: Eukaryota > Viridiplantae > Streptophyta > Magnoliopsida > Myrtales > Lythraceae > Sonneratia > Sonneratia alba. The sequence continues at coordinate 1,122,998 of FWPY01000047.1, forward strand.
CTTCAAGACACTCGCAACCGTGACAGCCGAGCCCATGGTGTTGTTGGTAAGCCCAGGCCAGGACAACGCCTTGGAGAAGAAGTCATCCGCTTCGAAGGTTGCCTTGCAAGGGAAGCCATTGACTCTGACACCTGTAGCAGCGCCAATTGCAAGTTCAGCCTTTTTTTACACTACACAGATAATAAAAAGGAATGGATTGGATTCGCTGTATAGAAAAAGTTCGGTATGAGCAGATGAAAGCCGAGCAGTCATCACCGAATGTGGCCTTATACTACCTGAGGTGAGATCAGCAACACAGACATCCTGAAGCATGTCGGGGTCGGTGGCGCTGGCTGCACTGGAAAACACAGCTAGAGCCACGGCGAAGAGCGCGATGGCAGCCATCTGCGTTCTTACGTGGGTACCTTCGGAATACGTGCTACTACTCGCGGAAGAGGAGAGAAGGGAGAAGATCAAGAAATGAAGAGGCAGGGAAGATGACGGAGAACCAAATGTAAACGACTCCACTTATAAAGAAATTGCTATTTTTGGTAAAAAAAACATGCAATTTATTAGTTAATGTGTTCATCTTCATTAAACGTTAAATTGGTAACTGGGGGGGACTAATAATAGTTATTGGTTTATCGGTCTCATCTGCAGAGCCCATTGTCGCCGCTGGCTTTCTCATTTGCGAGCTCATTGTTGAAAGCCGACGGTATTACAACCGTTCGTTTGTTACTTGAGAATAAAGTTACTATTTTTATCTTTTTGTTATGCATCTCGATGTGTAGAGATCTACGGGGAACCGACTAACTCAAGTTCGAGTTGACTCAATCCACTGAAATACCTTTGAAACAAATTGCAGAGGATAGGCCCGGTGCCGTCGACTGCTAGCTCGACCAGGTAACAGAAACGAAGTATACCGGGCTCTTTCGGGGCTCGGAAACTGTGGCACGGAGTGATGTGGACAAGGCGCTCGCAGATGATGCAGGTGCCGAAATCCTCACCTGTCCTCAGACGATCGGCAAAGGTCAGGCCTTGATGCTACATCTGATACCTATTCGGCTCTACGAGACGAGGCTTCTCGTTCAAACAGGAGGACAGTGTGGGCGCTGCCTGAGCCAGTTCTTGTGGTCGGTGGTTCTTTTCGAATCCGCAAATTGTCTTCTTAACACTTCGAGAGGCTTGAACTGCTGTCTGTACAATCTCCAGGAGTACGAGCTCTGCAATGTCCAGCATCCTCTTCCTTTTTTTTTTTTTTAAAAATTATTTTATTAACATGTGAAAATTTAAATATATTTTCTTGGTAAAAAAAAGAGAGAACATTTAAATATATATATATTTTAATAAAGATAAATTTTCGGAAATACAATGGAAGGACCAACAGTAGCCCAACCCCAGCAGATGGAGGACTGAAAACTGATGAAGAAAAAGATTCATGGCTAAAAGTGCAACATGGCATAAGATCGAGGACCAAAACCGTTTTTTCACTTAATTTTAATTCTCTCTCTGTCTGTCTGTATGTGCCCCTCCCCCCACTCTCTCTTTCTCGGTCTCTCTCTCTCTCTCTCTCACACACACACACACTCTCGTCTCGTGCCGTTCAGTCAGACAAAACCCAACAAAAGCTCGTCGTCCTCCTCCAGCACCACCACCACTACCGAGCATTTGTTCGTCCTAGCGGGACTCCATGCGGTGAAGCTGAGTGCTTGGTGATTCTCTCCGATGCAGAGATTCTCAGCTCGTCACCACCGTCGCACCAATTTTTTCCATTCCAGCTGCTCGGATCTCTTGCTCGTTTTCCCCCAAGTAATCTTGATCCTTGTCGCGATGGTTCTCCCTTTGCAGCTTGAATACGGCTGCTTTCCTCTTCGTTGAATCCATTGGAAGGTATTCTCCGCCCTGACTACTGCTGTGATGCTATCGTTATGCTCGCAGCTTAGTTCTCTTCTGATCTTTGGTAGATTCTGCGGGTGTATTGGTTATGGTGTTTCAGTGTCTGATAGTTCGTTTTTGCAAAATGATGAATTATTCGACTGTATTCATTTCGCACTATCTGCTCTCGAGTGAGCAATTTGATAGAATTGCTCGTGTTTTTTTGGAGTATCGCTATTACTGGCTGATTAATGTAATCAGTTGAATTGATCTCTTTAATGTCATTTAATTTGCGGGATATTGTTACGAACTTGTCAGTCTACGCTTTTTTTTTTTGAGTAACGGCCTATATGGGTTGAGATTTAGATTTCCTTGTGTTGTAGATCATTCCAGTGAATGCAAATCCGTATTAGGCAGCCCAATTATGTTATGGTAGGACTTGACTTGCTAGAACATAGCTGAACTAGCATATTTGCGCTTATAAAGCTTGAAGTCTCGAACTCTTTTAAGTTTCCTGATTTGGTGAAGCTATTGAACTTTCCGCACTAGTATAATGAAATTCTGACAACTAGAATGAGTTAAAAAGGCTTAAGTTTGAAAGTAGGGATGCAGGGTAATGTCTTGGGCCCATGCATGTTATATGCTGCCCGGATACAGTTTCTTTTGTTACATTTCTACTTAAATCATTATTGTTCTTGTATATCCGTGGAATATTTATTAGAATTATGACTACATCCAGTGTGGTTCATTTATAAATGTATATTTCATTTTGGGATTCATATTATCCTTGTCACAACCCTATTGCAACTACCCTCACATGATTCAGCTTGTGTTCTAGTGGAGTGAGTGTATGTTAGTATATTTGATGATGCCCTTACTTATCATTTTATGTGGATGTAATCGTGCTGTACTTATCAGCCAGATGAAAAGACTTAATTCTTTAGTAGAACTAAATAATATTATGATAAGTTTATGCTCTGAAACAATCGTCATTGCCTACAAAAGTGTGTTCCATTTTAGGTTCTTCGAATGATTTGGCTGTTTAAGTGGAACTTTGAGATTGTCAAATGATATCTAATTTCAAAAACTTGGGACCCGTTTCTTTTTTCTAAGAACGAATATGAGAACTTCTTTTGTCAAGAGTTTTTCTGAATACATGATATTTTTAATTTAAAATTTAGCTAGTTTGCATCATTAAATCAACTTATTACCTGAATTTGATAGATTAAATCGGAGATGCTGTATTTTCCACAATATTAGATGAGAACTAGAAAACTATCTTCTTAATAACTAACTTTTCCTAGTGAATATTTACCTTAGAGTTAGGTCTTCTTATTAAGATATATGTAACTTTTGGAATTAGTAGATTTCTTGAAAGACTTTAAGACTATAGAAGCAACACTATAGATAAATCCAGCTCTTTGGCATCTCAATATGCAGTGTATATAAATATTTGAAAAGACAAATCAGAGAGCAATTAAATAAAATTATTCTAAATAATAACTTTCTTTGCATGCTGTCAATGATTGTAAGTGAAAACTTATATTCAGATAATTAAAATTTTCAGAACATATATATTTCAGATTATGCATTTAAAAAAAAATTATTATCATTGAAGATGAAAATGCTTCATCACCTTTTTATATGAAGCAATTAACAAAGAATAATCACATACTAATTTTTTTGGATGAAAACACCTCTATGTTAAAATTGTTCTTTCTGTCACACCTGATGCAAGTGTTAAAAGCATTTTAGCACATCATAAATGTACAGCATTTTTTGGAGACTTAAATGTTCAAGTTTTGCTAGGAAACCTTATTTATATTGAATGTATTTGATCCATAATAATTGTACAATCCTCCTTTACTATATGTATTACATGTACCCTCTACTATATCTAGTTGTTTATTTGATAATCATTTATTGCAGCTGACACAGTGCCCGTGTTTGAATCCAGTGTTCACTGGTTATATGGATTTTCGAAAATTTACTTCCTTGGGGGGCCCATGTTCTTCTAGAATGATGGTGCTGCCAAACAAGGTCCCTGGTGTTGTTGGATGTGAAAAGCAAGCGGCTAGTCATGCTATGGAGGATGATGTAGATATTGACCTTCGAGAAGTATACTTCTTGATTTTGCATTTTCTGTCTGGTGGGCCATGCCATAGGACATTTGAACTCCTCCAGAATGAGCTTTTGGAACATCAACTTTTGCCTAGGAGATATCATGCTTTGTTTTCAAGGACCAATGCACGTAGTGGCAGTGAAGATGATGATGGAACCTCTTTTCCTCTAAATTACAGTAACTTGGTTGACAGGTAAGTTTCTCTTTATCTTTTGTAGGCAATGGCTGCTTATGTGCCAAATAAAGTAAAGTTTGATAGTGATCTTTGTTGAAAATTAGGCGTCATATTTATGAAAATATTGATTTTCTATTTTTGTTAACCTGCATAATTTTTAGGTTCCTTTTTAACTGGCACATTTTAGTTAACACTTATTCTTCATAATATCTGAGTTCTTTACAAACCAATCCATTGATTAATAAGCTCAGAGTTTTTCTTCTGACGTATTTTCCTTCACTTGTATTTTCCTAAATAATATCGCAGTTTCATCTACTGTTATTACTGAGAAGCATTTACTCTGTATTAGCTTTGTGCATAAACTATGTGTTAAGATTTTCCCAAAAGGTAATTTACTAAGAGTTAACTTACTGCAATGCTAATTGAGTGCAAAGTGATTGAAGTCAAAAGCCAGGAAATTGACAAGGCTGAAATTAAAGCTGTAATTAAGAGAGATCTATGGTTTCTATAATATTTTTGAAGACATTTGGAGTTGAACTCTTGGCATTTTTTTCCAGGTATCCTCATGTAGCGAAAGATCACTTGGTAAGGCTGCTGAAGCAACTCATGCTGACTGTGGCTTCTCCACTACATGGCATGATTGGAATAAAGTTTCCCAGTGCAGCTGATGTCCCTACATTGCTGGGAACTGGTTCTTTTTCACTTCTGGATTGTAAGTAATTTATTTTTTGATTTGTACACTCTCTATTGATGCTGCATCATATCGATATTTCTCAGATAAGTCTTTTACCACAACCAGAAAAAGGAAGGTACAAGAAAATAGTGTTCTTGAGGGGACACCTGTTCCAAAAGGACTTATTAAAGTTTGTCCACTCTAAATTCCTTTCCAGACCCTAATACACTTGTCACTACACTTCTGGGGGGGATCTATGCTGTTGCTATCCAAATGGGTTAGTTCCTGTCAGATTCCTTGAGCAGTTCTTCTCGTTGAATCCTTTAAGGCTATGGAATAGTTTACATTATGGCATCCTTCAAGTAGAGAATTTATTGAACATACTTATAAGGTGAAAATAAGTTGAGCAAAGTGTTGGAGGGGCTGCTTTAATGCTAGCCATATCCTACATCACAGTGACGGAGGCAAAGAATGGCAATGATGCTAACAGATTCAAATGGTATCATTTTTAGATCCCAAACCACCATCCCTCTTTTCTATTTGTCAGCAGTAAACAAGCTAGCATGGGTTTCTTCTCTATTTTTTTCATGAGTCAGTCTTTGCTCTTCAGTTCTCATCATTTGCTAAAGCACAACCATTGAGAATCTTTTATTATGTTTTGTAGGCATGAAAGGAAAGGAATGGGAGCAGAATAAATCTAAAAATGGTTTAATCTATTTCATTCCTTCCGATTCATGCAAGTAGACACCTATTCACACTATACTGTTTTGACTTCTGAAGCTTTTGCAGATTTTCCAATTTAAAACGCTGAATGTGATACTTAAAAAGATGCATAAAGGGAAGGATTGGAATTCTTGACGATGAGGAGTTTATCAAGAATTCTGATCAGAATTCTATCACTCACAGTCACACCCTTATTTTCTTCTCTCCTGTGCACTTGGACACCACAGCAAACTTTTCTTTGATTAAAACTGGAGAATGAATTATTATTCTCGGATGATTTGCTTGTCTAATAGCATGATAATGCTATTACTGGTATAAGTATCTGCGTGCATGGCATGTCAATTAGCTGATTTAGAGGCATCAACTTGAGCATGCAGGTGACAAGGAAGTGACAAAGAAGCCTTTTAAGCCTCTTCCTGCTTACTTGCTCTGGCCTCACATGCGCACTGACCAAGTTCATGGTCTCAGTTTGAGGGAAATTGGTGGGGGGTTCAGAAAACATCATCGGGCCCCATCAATTCGCTGTGCTTGTTATGCCATTGCTAAACCATCTATGATGGTCAACAGGATGCAGAATATTAAAAAGCTCAGGGGACATCGAATAGCTGTCTATTGTGGTATATAATCTTATCTTTGGATTTGAGAACATATTGCTTGATTTTGTTTGCTGGATGGAACTAGCATAATCTCAGGGCTTTCTTAATGACTTTGAATTTCTATGTTCTTGCGGACAGTTATATGTTGGTCTGTCTTTCCATCATTTATGATGAACACAGTTAACATGTGAGCTTTGCTGGATATTTTTTGGGACATTATCCTTCTTTTATACTATGAAGTGGTTCTTGTGAGTTAAAATGACCAAAAATATGTCGTTTGCTTGGGTTCTCTCTTTGGAATATTTTATGCAGACTACTTGTTTCATGTTAGGAAATTGTGATCTTTCGAGGTTTTTATTCAATTCTAAGAACAAAGAGAGCATTTCTACTTAAAAAAGAAAAGAGAGAGGAGGGGAGGAGGGGGAGAGAAGGAAGAGAGGGGAAAAGAACTGGTGGGGGTGGTGTTGGTGGCATGTGGGGTGGTGGGGGTTTGTGGTGTGATGGTGGAGGGAAGTGCGGGGGAGAGCACTTTGTCTGCGGAACTTTATTTTTACCTATTAGAGAATAAGAAAGTGACTCAGAAAAGCTCCATAATCGAAGAGTAGGTTGCGTGAGGTAAGAGGCAGAAAAATTTGTTCTCTTTAATTTGATACACGTTTTTCCTTAGATGGAAAATGGTAGCTATTTATTTATTGAGGAGATTTAATAGAGAGTAGGAGTGGCTCTTGAATTATTTTGTTTGTGTTGGGGGAGCTTATTTTACATAAGTAGGGTAGTATTTCGCTACAATATAATCTTATAGTAGAGAGGCCGTATTTCATATAGTCAAGCTTCTTGTGAAAACCCTTGACAATATGTTGTTTTCACCAGCCATATTTGACCGATCAGGAAGATATGTCATTACTGGTTCAGATGATCGTCTTGTCAAAATTTGGTCTATGGAAACAGCATTTTGCCTTGCCAGCTGCCGTGGACATGAAGTATGTTTAGAATGTCAATTTCATGGCAGAAGATTTATACATTTCTAACACTGTATCATGGTGCTGATTTTCCTATTTTGTGATGTTTGGAGGGTGATATCACAGATTTGGCTGTTAGTGCAAACAATGCCCTGGTGGCATCTGCTTCAAATGACTTTGTAATCAGAGTTGTAAGAAATTATTTACCAATTCACATGTGCAATTTTCTTTTAGGCAACTACATTGATCGTATCCTTAGCAAAAAATGGTATGTTGAGGGTACATTAATTTATTTGTTTTCTTTTCCAGTGGCGCTTGCCAGATGGAGTTCCCATTTCTGTTTTGCGTGGGCATACTGGAGCTGTAACTACTATTGTGTTTAGTCCACGTCTCAGTTCTGTGTACCAACTCCTATCGTAAGCCCTTATTTTGGACCTTCTTGCTCGGATTTTTTCCAGTAACTCAATAGATCTATTCTCTGAAACCAAAAAATGATTATCATGCTTATCATTTAAATTGTTGATTTCTGTTTAATTATTGAGCGCATGTATTTTGCAGTTCTTCAGATGATGGAACTTGTCGGATCTGGGATGCTAGGTATTCTCAATGTACTCCAAGAATTTATACGCCAAAACCTCCAGATGCTGTTGCAGGTCAGATAGTTGTCTCATTGTTTGATATCTCTTCATGATTTTGTCTTTAGAGATGGGCTTGACTGTTAGTTGTCTGCAGGGAAGGCTACTACTCTCTCAGCTGGTGAACCCTCTTCTAGTATGATTGCACATAGCCATCAAATATTATGTTGTGCTTACAATGCCAATGGAACTGTATTTGTCACTGGTAGCTCGGATACTTTTGCAAGAGTAAGTTTAATTTTTTATGTCTTAGAGCTCCTGATCTACTATTTTTCATGTTAGACAGTCTTGCCCTCAACCAATAAATATCTGCAGGTTTGGAATGCTTGTAAATCTAATGCAGAGGATCCAGAGCAGCCAGTTCATGAGATGGACATTTTATCTGGTCATGAAAATGATGTTAACTATGTGCAGTTCAGGTTCGCTAATCATGCAGATCTTACACTTACATTTTTAATTCACACTGATTCTGACAGCTAGATTACTCTCAAAATGTAGTGGATGTTCTGTAGCTCCTCGATCTTCAATCTCTGACACTTCGAAAGAGGAAAATATGACAAGGTTCAGAAATTACTGGTATGCAATTCATTCAATTCTATAGAGGATGCAAAGCTTAGCTTTGACTGCCATTCCTTATCTCACATTTTCTTTAGTGACCAAAGCTTCTCTTGCCTTTTCAATAATATCTGCTTCTGGTCTTGCGGTTCCTCTCAGGTTCTGTCATGACAATATAGTCACTTGTTCTCGTGATGGAAGTGCAATCATCTGGGTGCCCAGATTGCGTAGATGCCATGTGAGATCATTATTTCATTAACTTGCTAGAGATATGTTCAGTTTTTCGTATTTTTCAGTCTAATTTTCCCCAAAAAGGCCAGGCTCTCTTTCTTTTTCTTTTCTCATTGCCCCCCTCGAGGAACATCAATTGTTAATGGTGCCAGGGGAAAGGTGGACGTTGGACACATGCATATCACTTGAAAGTTCCTCCTCCTCCTTTACCGCCTCGACCTCCCCGAGGAGGTCCACGTCAGAGGCTTCTTCCAACTCCAAGAGGTGTTAACATGATTATCTGGAGTCTGGATAATCGCTTTGTGCTTGCAGCTATTATGGGTAAGGTACTACTACAATGGGGGTCTAGGGGTTTCTTCAAAAATTATATTATGATGAAGCCTCTAATCCAATCTACATGCCTATGATTACACAAAAGCTATTTTAGCAAGTGGATTCTTCGAAAGCTTTATCCTCTGTTGGGTGGATGGCATGTTTCAGATATTTTCTTCATCTTACTGGATGCATTCTTAATAGTTTACTTTGTATTCTCATATACTCTCCTGGTGGGAACTATTTGTAAATCTACTTTCTTCATGATGTGATCCTTCTTCCATTTTATTTGTTTTTATGTGTAATAGTCTAGTATATCTCGTACATTGTATATTGATTCCTCATTATGGGAAACGTTTCACTTCCAAGTTTGGACATTTGTTTCTTTAATTTATTTCTGGTAAATGTTGCTACTTGAATGATTAGCTGTTAATACATCAAGATCTAGTTACTTTAGTAATTAAGATGTGGAGTTTGTCTAGCAGTAGTTTCATCTGCATTTTTGCACCATCCTTTCTGATTTTTTGATCTTATCATGTAACTGGTTTGTTTTTGATCGGTGCAGATTGCAGGATATGTGTATGGAATGCAGCAGATGGTAGTTTGGTCCATTCTTTGACAGGTCACAGTGCTTCTGTAAGTGAATTTGAATCCTTGAGATATCTAGGTTATAATATTTAGGGATAAATATTTTATGGCTCACTAACTAGTATCTTGCAATTAACAGTCTTATGTCTTGGATGTTCATCCTTGGAACCCTCGGATAGCTATGAGTGCTGGGTATGATGGAAAAGCAATTGTTTGGGATGTAAGTTGTTATCAATAAGAGCTCTTCATTGTAGCATACTCTTAATTTGGACATTTGTAAACTGAATTGCTTTCTATTGTGCTTCTAGATATGGGAAGGAACACCTGTTCAAGAATATGATATTGGACGTGTTAAGTTGGTCGATGGAAAATTTTCTCCGTAAGTGAGAGTTGCGCTATTCTTGAGCAACTTAATTTTTTAGTTACATATATCTACAACATTTATTCTTTCTGGTTATGTAGGTTTGGTTTGAAATCATTGGTATTATCCTCTCACTGATCCTTTTTTCAATATAACAAGTGAGAATGTTACTAATCGCCACAATTGAGCAACCAAACTAACATGGACTTTATTGTTGCCAACTGACACAGTTCTCCTTGGTACTTGTGAAACTCAAGCTTCATAGACATAAATCAATGAAGTTTTTATTTGTGTTTTGCTGTAGATTGTTTCTCATATTGAAACTAGAAAAGTGAGAAAGACAACCTGGTAGTATGTATTGACTGGCAACTAGGAAGATGGAAATAGTAGGTGGTATACTAGTTTCAGATGGAAATTTGGAATGGTTTCTTTTTTTTTCTTTTCAGTAGTGATCTCTTAAGTTGTTATTTTTTTTTATATTTTGATAATTAACCATTTTATTTGAGCAGTCTCAATTGATTTGATTGCTGCTAGTGTAAAATGTTATTTCTGGCTCTATGTAAATGAGATGTGCATCCTATGATAGGCACTGTAAGGGCAACTGCATCCAATTTGGCACAGATCTTAGTATTTAGTTACTATTTAATACTCAACAATTCTTACATTCCTCATGCACTGAACCTAGCTTGACCTTTGTGGCCTTCTCTATTTGACTCTATAGGGATGGGACTTCAATTGTTCTTTCAGATGATTTTGGCCAAATCCATCTGGTAAATACAGGCCAAGGGGAGTCCCAAAAGGATGCCAAATATGATCAGGTATTTGAACTCTTCCTTCCTTCTATAGTTACCTCTTCCCCCAATACTTTTTTTTTTTTGGAGTAGTCAATAAAGAAAATTCATTAATATCGCATCAAGAAGATGCGGAAAATTGTATACAAAATAATTTTTAGCTAGACAAACATAATCCTACCGATAGCATCACTCATGAATACTTAACATTGAGAACCCCTGTACATTTGACTATACCAAAGCACCTTTTTGCTGTCATCTCCCATATGTGGTATATGATTGCCTGTTTGACTTTGCTAATTAATATATTTGACATCTTTTGTACAGTTCTTCCTTGGGGATTACCGCCCACTTATCCGTGATGCTCTTGGCAATGTCCTTGATCAGGTTAAATGGCCATTCGTCTAGCTCATTAGCCACATGTATGAGATATTATTAGCGGTGTGCTGAACACACTTTGCACTCTCGCTGAACAGACTTTGCACTCTCATTATGCTGGTTATTATTTCAGAAGAGGTGTCAGGGAGAGTGTTTCTTCCTGATTCCAGTTATCCTGATTCATGTCTTTTCATGTGTCTGAATTTTTGCGTATCAAGGTTCTGTTACATGTTATCAAGGTTGTCAAGCTTTTACTCAACTGTCATACAATGGGGACAATTAAGTGATCAAATATATGCCTTCTTTTACTCCAAGTATTAGTTATTTGGTTCTTGTTGTCTTCTACTACAACTAATGTGGTAATATCCATTACATTTGAGGCAGGAGTCACAGCTACCCCCACACCGAAGGAATTTTCAAGATCCCCTTTGTGACTCAAGTGTGTTGCTCCCCTTATTTCCACAGCTGCCATCTGATTCTCTCATTTATTCTCTGTTGAGTAAATCTAATGAGATTGACTTTTATCTTCATGGTAGGTCTGATTCCATATCCTGAACCATATCAAACTATGTATCAGAAGAGGCGGCTAGGTGCCCTTGGCATGGAGTGGCGTCCTCAAGCCATGAACTTTGCTGTTGGCCCAGATTTTAATATGGGCCAGGACTATCGGGTACCCCCATTGGCTGATTTGGAAAGGCTGATGGAACCATTGCCTGAATTTATTGATGCCCTGTATTGGGAACCCGACAACGAGATTTTAACTGATGATAATGACTCGGAATTCAATGTTGCTGAAGAATATACAAGTGAAGGTGAGAGACATAGTTTAAGCAGCAGTTCATATAGTGATCCTGAGTGCAGTGCGCCAGACAGTGATGATGGGCAGAATCATAGAGATGGGCAACATATATCAGGAAGGAATAGGCAGCGTATGGAAGTAAGCTGTCTCTCTGCTTTTGTTCTATTCTTCTTCCCTTTTATTAATTTTTTAAAGATGAATGATTCTTAGTGGGACCAATTATGCATCTAGATGAGGACCACTGTGGGTGGTAATGTCACCTTAGATGAGGTCACAAGGGATTGACTATGACACCTGTCACATCATTTTCTATCCTTTAATTGCTGAAATAATCCATGAAATATGCTGTGTCCTTGAAGGTTGAGTTGGTCTCTTCTGGGAGACGGGCAAGGAAGAGGAATTTGGATGATTTTGAAGGTTCTAGCACCAGGATTGTTCGAAGCAAAAAACTGAAGAGTCGCCAGAAATATTCCATGAGAAAATCTTCCATTGCAAATGCCATGAGACCTCAGCGAGTTGCTGCAAGGAATGCTTTGACTATGTTTTCTCAGTACAGTGGAACATCTACTGGGGGGGAAGATGAAGATGACTCAGAAGAGTCTTCATCAGAGGGATATCCTGTGCCTTTGAAATTTAAAATTGAAAGAAATGAAACTGATAGAAAATTGCATATATTGCAGCAGGAGGAATATAGGAATGAAAACCCACAAACTTCCCTGCATACTGAGGTTCCTGAATCTCATTCAAATGCTGGTGACAGGAAGAGATTGGTCCTCAAATTTTCGCTCCGTGATTCTAAGAAACCTGCATCTTCAGAAGATGTCAAAACAAGGGCTGATGCAGTGAATTCTACTTCTAAACACACTGACAGTACAGAAAATAAGATTTGTTTAATGTCCAAGGATGTCACATCATGTTCTAGAGATGCAGCAGATATGCAGTTGTTTTTTAATGAAAACAGAGAAGAACACATCTCTGAAGGACTGGGCAATAATGTCTGCACTCCCCTGAAGGAGTGTGCTGTTGCCAGTGAGAACAAAGATGCAGTTAGGCAGGAGAAAGTCAAAGTTCAATCATCGGCACATTTGGCATTTGACGTGTATCCTTCGCAAGTACTCGATGGGTCCAAACCTAGCTCCTGTTCTCACCAGGATAATGTGAATTCTCTTAAAAGGTATGCTAACTTAATAAGAATCAGAAATGTTACGTTGATCGGATTCATCAGTATTGAAGCTTTATTTGCTTGCAGGATTGAAGAACCATCTGAAATGAATATGCTGGATAATGCAGACATCATTAGAGCTGAGTATTCTGCCTCTCTTGAGCATGCTTGTACATCTTTATCCTATGAGCCCAGCTTGATTGGGCTCCATGGTGAAGGGAATCCTGGTGCGGTGCAAGAGAATCCTCAAAAGAAATCAACTGTGCTTAAATTTAAAATAAAGGGTGTATCGAAGCTAAATGGTTCAATAGGGGATAAAACAGAAGGTGATGTAAAACAGAACAATCAGAATATTGGAGCACCTGGAGAGAGTGAAGGTGCTTTAGAAAGATACGGTTCTGGAGGTGAACACACAGAATCTGATTTTGCTGAAATGTCAACAGATGCACTACGTAGAAAAAGGTCCATGAAGATGAAGGCAACATCAAGAGAGCCTGAAGGGAGAAGCATAACTTTCAAGTTTAAGGAACGTGAGAATACAGGGACTTCAAGATCAGCAGACTTCCCTAGGAAAGTGTATCGGGAGCATCAGGTACCAACTTCAAGAATGTTAGCGAGAATGAGATCTAACAAAACTGGAATGGATGACAAAGACCAAGGCCTTCCTAGGAAAAGAGATTCAGAACAGCATGTTTGTAAACAATCATGGCTTATGTTGTATGAGCCTGAGGAAGGTTACCGGTACATTCCTCAGATGGGTGACGAAGTCATTTACTTGAGACAGGTAATCATCTGTGTATTTTTCATAGGAGAAAGCTAAGTCATTACACCAATCGTTAATTATAATTTTGTTGCAGTGGAATGATAATCCGTAGAGGCAACAATGAAGTGAAATAATTGTATCTGATGCATTATCTTCTGAAAGTGCATTGAGGAGAATAAAGTATTCTAAAAACTTGTGTCTACTGAGGGAAATTGCAGAAGTGGCTTGAGGGCAATCATTTGACTTAAGGCTTATTTGTAATTCTTCTTAGGAGCAGTTATCTGTTCTAGGACAAATTCTTCATGTGTATTTTATTTTATGCAACATTTTCAGGGCCATCAACAGTTCATTAAGACAAGTCGCTCATCTGAAATTGGTCCATGGACATTATTTGGACACCTAAGGGCTGTTGAAATTTGCAAGGTTGTGGACCTTGAGTATGCTACAAGCCCAGGTTCAGGCGAAAGCTGTTGCAAACTCACTCTCCAATTTGTGGGTCAGGCCTCACGTGTTCATGGAAAATGTTTCAAACTGACACTTGCTGATATGAATTTTGCTGACTTTCTAATTGAAAAGACATGGTATGAGAATTCCATGAGTAAAGACTGGTCTGATGGGGAAAAATGCTATGTGTGGTGGAGGGATGAGAATGGAGTGAATGGTAAGTGGTGGGAAGGTTTTATTGAATTCTCTCGGGCGAGGGCCTCTGAGTTCCCTGACAGTCCCTGGGAAAGGTACAAAGTTCTTTATCGGGATGATCCGGATGGAGAATATTTTCATGGCCCATGGGAATTGCATGAACCTGATCTTCTGCGGAACCAGTGTCAGATAGATGGCGATAGTAGAGATAAGCTCCTATCTCTGCTTGCTAGATTAGAGCAGTCAATCTTTAAATCTCAGGTTTGTCCTTGTCCTATATATCCTGGAGTCATTTTCCTACACAATCACATGTTTGGAACTTTCATCAAGACTCCACTGAAAATGAAATTCTTAAAATGTTGCAGGACTGGTATGGATTTGGTAAACTGAATGAGGTTGCTAAAAAGAGGGACTTTTCAAACAGGTATGCCTTTTATTCTACATGATTTTTGGACTGCAATGGGTAGAATATGAACAAGAAAGCATGTGATCTGGTTGAATATTAACAATTGAAATCATTAATTTATTGATGTTATGTATTTACGCTTGTAAAAAGAAGGAATTACCGGATGCAACTTGCAAGCCGGTTTCTGGTGTTACTTTAGAGGAAGCATGTAATGTCAGCTTTGTTGTAGTTGCTTAGTACTGCAAATTTTCCATATTGAATCATTAGTTTGAAGCAAGTGGAAGCCCTTTCCAACAAAAGTTATCTCCTGCCAATTCGGAAAACTAAGTACGTGGCCTAATAGGCAAATTATGTTGCGGTATTAGAAATTCATCGGCGCTCTTTCTATTCTTATTTTAATACAAACATTCTTCTACTCGAGTTTGCAGGTTCCCAGCACCAATTTCCCCGAGGCTGATACAGCTGAGGTTGGAGAACTATTACTATCGAAGTGTGGAAGCACCAAAGCATGACATTCGGGTCATGCTCTCCAATGCAGAGTCTTATGCTGCCTCAAGCACTGACCTGTCGTCAACCAAGATGAGGCGCCTCTCTGACTGGTTCGAGAAGGCATTTTTAGAATTATAGGATTATATAGACAACCTGTGATGGTACATTTCTTCCTTTTTGTCTTCTAAATTTATCCACAGTGTATACACATCCCGATCCAGGTTTTCTAGGATACTTGAAACTACCTGGAGATTAAGAGGGTCGGTGTACAGAAGTGTCCCGTTCGATATGACGTTGGGTTTGGTCCACCATTGACCATTTAATTTAGGCCTTCTGCTAATTGATGTTGTATGATTTGTGCGATTGCGCTTACATTTGGATCGCCAAGATGGATCCGACGCTGAGCTGAATTGATGGAGAAAGGGATCGAATGGATAATAATAATACTCTAGTTGAACGTGAGAGATGATGTTTTCCTTTCTCAAATTCCTTCAAATGAATGGGGTGTGATGAAGCTACGCTGCTATTTCGAACTGATGTTATTATTGGAGGAGCTGGGCAGTCCCGATGCACTGTCCAGATCTTTATTTATGAGAGCGTCACTGTTGTCCTTGAACCAGAAATCGAAGATCTCATTCAGCAACCAGCGGCAGGAACCGTTGGAGATGAAAGAAAAAACTCTGTGGATTACATATTATCACCGTAAATTTACCATAATTTAATATATATATATTTAATAAGATTTTAAATTTAAATATTATTAATAAAAAAATTTATATTTAGAGAATTTTAAATAAAATCTTAAGTTCTGGTTTTATTAATCAAAAAATTTATATTGTGTGATTTTTAAGTGAATAATTTAATTCGAATTAAATTATTTGGAATTAAACAATTTATGAATAATAGATAATTTATGAAAAAAAGTCACCGCAATTTTTGCTTACCTTAATTTCATAAATAAAATATTTTATGTTTTTTTTTATATATATTTCCTCCCACGACTGGATTTAAAAAATAAAGAAATAAAGGGAGGCCGGCTCCCGAAACGGTCGGTATCCCTTCCCTTCCGTGGGATCTGATTCATCAAATCCAACGGTGAACACCCAATGTGGGCGTCCCTCTGCCTGGAGTAGTATCTAAACTGCAAAACCTCAACTAGGAAGCGTTTGCCGAAAACCTAATACTTGAGCTCCTCCTACTCGCCGCCGGCCCCGATTTTCTCGTCCCAATAGGCGGGCAATGGCGGGAGGTAAGATGAAGAAGGAGAAGGGGAGGCCCCAGGGGGTGCCGTACCAGGGAGGCATCTCTTTCCACAAGTCCAAGGGCCAGCACATCCTCAAGAACCCTCTCCTGGTCGACACCATCGTCCAGAAATCCGGCATCAAGAGCACTGACGTCATCCTCGAGATCGGTCCCGGTACTGGAAACCTCACCAAGAAACTTCTCGACGTCGGGAAGTCCGTTATCGCCGTTGAATTGGACCCTCGCATGGTTCTCGAGCTCCAGCGCCGGTTTCAGGGCACTCCTTACTCGAGCCGGTTGAAGGTAAGGTGATCAAGGACTTTGTAAGTGTCTGTGATTGGTTTTGCTGATCGCAGTCGGTTCAGTTGAAGTTTGAAGTTCGTATCAATGCTGATTTGCTTAAAAAGTTTGCTGATTTATTTTCGTTCGAAACACCATAGCCAAATCAATAGCAGATTACAGATAGGGTAGGCCTTTTGACTATTATGCAATGAGTTGCAGTATTGCTCTCCCTGCGGATGATTTGACTGAGTTTTATGGTGCTATAGGCTGAGATAGAGAAAAACAATTCTTAGCAATATGTTAGTTTGTGGTTCGTGCATATACTGGATAGTACTTGGGAACTTCCGCGAAAATCTTGCATTTTTAAGCAGAAGAATTTGATCTGAGGAAGAGAAGGTTCAAATATTCACCAAACATCATGGGGAGCACGTTTGTGGTTTCTTCTTTCGTTCTCTTCCCCGTTGAGGAAGATGGGACGATCTTCTGTAGCTTTTGTACCATAACTTTAATGGTGAAAAATTCATCGGCATACTGTAGACTGACTGTTTGGCAGAAGACCGATATGAAATAATAGGTTTAACTGCTCTTTAATGTTCTTCGACTATTAATGGTGCTATGACAACCGTAGATCAGGCAATATAGCATATGTATTGTGTGGCAACCTGTTTCCTTTTTATTCTCATTCCTATTTCTGTAAGGTGTATGGGGTTCAGATGAATGACTCATCTCTGCAAATTTCTTTTGTTTTTGTCATATAGGTTATTCAGGGTGATGTGCTCAGGACTGACCTTCCCTACTTTGACATATGTGTTGCGAATATCCCTTACCAAATCTCTTCCCCCCTCACCTTCAAGTTACTGAATCACCAACCTGCCTTCCGGTGTGCGGTTATAATGTTCCAAAGGGAGTTTGCCATGCGGTTGGTTGCTCAGCCAGGAGACAATTTGTACTGCCGCCTATCTGTTAACACCCAGCTTCGTGCTCGAGTATCCCACCTCCTCAAGGTTGGGAAGAACAATTTCCGACCCCCACCAAAGGTGGACTCATCCGTTGTTCGGATCGAGCCGAGGAAACCAGCACCTGATGCTAATCTTGTGAGGGAGTTTGATGGGCTGATGCGGATTTGCTTCAATAGGAAGAACAAGACCTTGGGCTCGCTCTTTAGGCAGAAGACTGTTCTCTCCATGGTGGAGAAGAACTACAAGACCCTGCAGGCTCTGCAGCAGGTGCAAGGAAACATGGAGGTAGGGATGGTGGATAATTTGGATTTTGGGGGTACAGAGGAGGACCTGAAGATGGAGGCTGATGATGGTGATGATGAGATGGAGTTGGAGGATGGTGAAGGAGGGGAAGGCTCCGAGTTCAAGGATAAGGTTTTGACTGTGTTGAAGGAGGGGGACTTTGAGGAAAAGAGATCGTCGAAGCTCACTCAGCAGGAGTTCTTGTATCTGCTCTCTCTATTCAACAAGGATGGGATACACTTCTCTTGATCCCGAAAGTGCACCGTCCAATTTTGTCCGAGTATATGGGAGTTGTATAAGGTTTTTACATCTTAAATGGATGTCAGAGCCAACTACATTAGTTGTACTGGCTGACTCATCAGCTGCTGTTAGATGAATCATTGGGGAGTTCTTTATGAGTATACTTTTTTGCAGGGATCTATGCGATAGAGTATTGAAGTCTGTTGAATTTTATCCTTTTTTATCTATAGGCAGCTCATGTTCGATAGTTTGAGATGTGGACTTGATCTGGAAGTGATTTTTTTTAATCAATATCTGGTCGGAGGAAATCGCATTTACTACTGTTAAAAGCTGTAAAATGTCTCCTGATAGCTTGTGTTTAAGTTACCAGGAAAAAAATAATTGGTTTATTATTTATGCATTAAAACACTAAATCTATTAATTTGAGATATTTTAAAATTTTATTCAAAATATACATTTATTGATAATAGCGGAATTGATATATTTTTATGTTTGATATCTTAAATGAGTTGAACGTATATTATTTATGACATATAAAATATATTTTTATCGAACTTTAGCAATAATATTTATTTAAAAAGATCAAAACTTCTTTTTACACATATTTATACTTCTTCCAGTAGTTATATATATATATATATATATGAAGATTAACTCACCTATTATTTAAGAAATATTTATATTTGAAAAAAAAAATCGGGGTACGAATTTAAGATTTTATTATGTATAGATTTCTGATCTTACCCAAATACGCGATCGTAGGACTCAAATCGGAGAATCCAATTGTACAATATCTCAATTTGGAATTTCCAATAGTTGAGGCACTATCACGTAATTTTAACTCTAATAGCAAAGAACGTGAGGGCTCCCTCTTCCGTTCCCCTCCTTCTTAGCCTACTCACTAATGAATTGGAGAAACCTTAGAGGTTTCTGAAGATTCGCCGACCATTTCTCACTCTGCCGTTCTGCTCTACGACGGGTAGCAATAAGAGCCCATCCTTCATCCGGTCAGTTCTTAGCCTTTCTCTCTCTGGCTCCCTGTGCGTTTCTTGGGTTCGTTCTTGCCCGGATTTCATCCGAGTTTCTTAAAGCTGATTGGGGATAGCACGGAAGCGTCGAGCTACTGAGGCTCGTTTCTCGTCTCAAAAGTGTTAATTTTATTTTAGGTGTTTGCTCCAGCAATGGGAGGATTGGAGGCGCTCGTTCAGTTGCTCGATTAATTTGACTCAAGCACTAGAATTCTGAGCTGCCTGATATACTGTTATTCTTTTCAGATCTTCCATGTAGCCGTTAGAAAAAGCTATTGGTTTGTGTATCCATGAGTATATACATTGGTTGTCAATTTTATCCACACTTCGAAGTGTTTTTGTTTGATCCCATTGGTACTCTCTGGTTAAGTCGCAGCTGACCTTTCAGTCTCACGCTCTCTAGTCTACACTGTTGGAATCCTTGAACATTTGACAAAGTTCAAATGACCTAGTGCTGTGTCGGGTACTGCTAGATATGTATGGACCTGCTGTTCAATGTAAAATGAATTGGTTTCCCGTTTCTTGTTCTGTTCTTTGTCTGTCTGTCTGTCTGTTTGCTTGTTTGTTTTATGCTGATAATGTATAACCACATTTTGATGGGTGTTGTGGATGAACATCTAGTTTATATTTCCTTTCAATTCAATTGTGGCTTTGTCTATTCTTGGCTACTAGAATTTTACAGCTTGTAGTTTGTTCCTGGTGACATGGCAGGTAGATTGATAGCTGACATCTAAACTGCCCGGAGATCTTTATTAACTTATCATGGGTTGGAAAGCAGCTCAGAAACTCATCCAGAATTGGAAGATTCTCAGGGGAGATAACGTGAGGCACCTGATCGCTGTTAGAATGTTTACCTGGTGCTCCTTAAAATTCTTGTGCTTATCTTTCCTATTTTTGTTATGATTTCTATCAGGTGATGATCATTAGAGGGAAAGATAAGGGCGAAACTGGTACTATAAAGCGGGTAATTCGCTCGCAAAACCGTGTTATTATTGAAGGAAAAAACCTGGTGAGTGTTAAATGATTTTATTCTCTCTCTATTCAACCCTTTATATTTCCTGCTATGGGAGGCATTGGTTTTAATTTTAGTGAATTCGGCCATGGTTGCAACCCTGCTTCAAGATGCATGTTAATATGGATGGTCCTGCAAGAGGTGTTGGCATTTGCTGTCTTGCTCTTTAAAGGATAATGAGCCCCTCACTTGCATTGGGTTTTGTCAAAATTTTCTTTTTTACATTGGTTGAACTTGTCTATAGTTGTATTCATTAGTAAAATGGCACATGCATGAGTTTAGATGGCATAATACAGTACAAAGTTTTTTTTCTGTTCTAATATTGAGACGTAGGGTGAAAAAAATGTTGAATGCTACTCTCCAAGATCAATTTTCTTTGATGCTTAAAAAATTTATTGATATTTGTGATGTTTGCTGTTTTGTGTTCAAACTTGTCTAGCCTCTGAAAATAGAATCTTATATGATCTCTCTCTCCCTCTTTTGTTTGTTTGTTTTTTTTTTTGCAGCCACAGTTATCATTTAATTTCTTGGTAAATTATTACTGCAGCCTCTCATATGGAATAATGTCTTTCAGGTTAAAAAGCACATCAAGCAAGGTCAAGGTCATGAGGGTGGTATATTTACAGTGGAGGCACCTCTTCATGTCTCAAATGTCCAAGTTCTTGACCCAGTAACAGGGTACTGAAGTTTCTGAAATTCCGTACTGCTAGTCTGTTATCTGTTTATGTCTGTTGTTGGATTAAAATGATGTTGATTTATCTATTGCCCTCACAAAATTTAGGAACCCCTGTAAGATCGGAATTAGATACCTTGAAGATGGCACTAAAGTAAGAGTTTCAAGAGGTCAGGGAGCATCTGGTTCCATAATTCCTCGTCCTGAAATACTGAAGATTAGGACTACACTGAGACCTACAGTTGGTAAGTGCCAATAAATGTCTTATAATATCACTTCTGGCTTCATTTGATGCTTGGATCTTGGATGCCTCTACGTTCCACACAATCAACTGAACTGGTAGAGATACAGAATTCTGATTGCTGATATAAATGTGGGTTACTTTGAATGGATGGAGGATATTGTCATCTATCAGTAAACCAACGAGTTCAAAACCTGCGACTGTCTGCTAAATATGCAATTTATTGGTTTTTTTTTTCTTATTAAGTCAATTCCACTGGTTCTTGATTTCATGTTCCATTTAATTCATCTGTTGCAGCTGGGCCGAAAGATACTTCAATGGACCTTGTGTTGGAGAAGACATATGATGCCAAAACAGGAAAGGGCATGCCTGACCTTTAAGTAAATTGGATCAAGGGGTTATACTGAATGTAGGAGTCTTAATCATCCTTTCTCTGGGAATAGAAACCACTGTGAACGCTGAGATGTAGCATCTTGGAGGGAATAATTGAAATGTTACATGATTCGTCGACTTCTGTATTCTGTTACATTCATGCTTTTGTTTAATGAATGCCGTTTCCTCAATGGGATTCCGACTATATTCTCTCTAGCTCCTTGTTTAAACTCGGTTTTACACTGGTCCACATTCTCATATATCCTTAGCCAGTTTGTATGCTTATTCTAGTTCATAGAGTGAAAGCTATATCTCGCAAATTATTTTCATACCGAAGCAATATTTACATGTGTAGAGCTTCTTTTGGGTTTTCTGCTATAGTCCTTTTAACTATATCAACTTGAATTCGCAGCTATCACTGTGTGGTTTGATGATGCATCAAAATCAGCCAAAATGCAACATTGCTAGCCACAAATACCATCTCGAGCATACAACTGTAGAAAATTGACTGGCCGTTGGTAGTAGAGGGGAAATATCATAGAATATGTGTAGGTAACTGGGCACAACATTTTTCATAGTATAAAATTGCATAGGCAATAGATGTTTAGGAGAGGGGAAAAGCTTGTACATGCTTCCATGGCCAAGTAGTCGCTTGATGTATAATGAGTTTAATGTGCCATGCCTTGTTCTTGTGATCCTGATCTTCTATGGCATAGATTCTCGGTCAGTATCAAGGTAATTTTATGTTGCATCCCAGCGTGAACTCATAAAATAAAAATTCATTTTGGATTGACGAAAAGAACAAGAAGAGGCTACAGGCTTTGCAGCAGCGAGATGGTAACAGGAAGAGCTAAGGGTGGTGGTGAATGTGGATTTTCATTGTATCAAGGAGGAGATGAAGATTGGGTTGGAAAATGGCGATGACAAGACAGAGCTAGGAGTATGGAGAAGGTGGGGAATGCGCCGAGTTTCACTTTTGGGGAATGCGCCGAGTTTCACTTTCACTGTGCTCCGCTCCCATTCCTACTTTGATGATCGGTAGGCAATGGAGTGCGTACTTCATGCTCCTTCAGCTCATTCTAGGAGCCCTCGGTTTTCCCATGGCTGGCACTAGAATTACACAAAATGTTCACCAGTTGCACCGATTCACCATGCGTACTCATTGCCCTGAAGGAGACGGATCTATTGCTAGTGAGAGAAAGGTGAGTGTTTGTGACCTTGCTTTCAGCCCTTCGTATCTATGACTGAGAAGATCTTGTTCAATGCCATAACAGGGAATCCAGTTGAAATTTAGCCTGTGATCCTGAGACACATAATGTATTGATCAGTAGGAGATTGCTACAACCATTCTGCTCCAATTTGAAGGATGAGTAATGACCCACTCGGATCGTTACGAGCCTCTTGCTACCAGCTGGAGTTATCGGTGCGGAGCAGTCGACAGGAAAGGAGGCAGTTCCATAGAAACCTCCTTTGTTCGGGTTGATGATCTGTTAATACCAATTAATTATACGAACCTGAACAGGAAGGATTTGAGGAATTAGCAAAAGCCGAGCCCAATTTGCTCCCGTCAAAGTAGTGTGAGAAAGACCGAACCATCTAATCCGGTGTAAGAAATCTCCGGACATCATAGGAACAAAAACACGGCTCACATGACCGTGCCAAAATTGTGTTACTGGAACCGATAACACAAGCGGCATACCTGCCTCAATCAGAGTGCAGCGATACCGGCAACAAGAGACACTCACCGGAAAATGCGCCGAAGCAAGCAGGTCGTAAAACTAGCTAGATGGTCAGGACTAGATGTTTTGCTGTAACTCCAAGGTCAGGTCAGTGGAAAATCCTCTTCTTGAACAGCATTGAGAACGAAATCAGGACGGTAATAGCAACCGACTAGTGCTGTATTTGCTGTGATAATCTAGGTGTAACTGAGAAGGAAGGGCTTGTAAAAAGCAAGGGCATGAGGTATGTATGTCGTAATACTGTGTCGGGAACAGAAGAAACCCGTCATCATCAATCACATCATCGTAGTACTGAGGAATGATCGTCTCATTCAAGGTTCTCTTGAATTTAATTAGAACGGTATCAGCGCATTAATTAATGTCAGGTGCACTTTCCTCGTGATGATTGTAGCGAAGAACTCTTCCCTTGTTAAAGGCTTTCGCCATTCTTACGGGGTCTGCTTCCATAAGAAGTTGAACTCATCATGCTCCTTCAGACTCATCTGGTAGGGGCCGCCTCGAGCGAATTTTTTTGTTTTTTATTTATCACCACCGTCAAGGGAAGGATGGAGAGTAGTACTAGTGACAGATGATAGCGATCAATCAGAGCCATTAAGTGGATGGAAAAGTAGGCATCTATGGGATTTTGTGGTTGTCGGGCGCACCTGGTCGACACTGGAATGGATGCATCAGTCTACGAACCGCCGCACTTAGCGGGCTAAACTTAGCGGAGATGCCTGATATACGTACCCCGACTTTGACGGAGATTTTGGAGAAATCTTAACGTATTCCATGAGGATTAGATTACATTGTATACCAATGCCTAAGCGTATATACATTAGGGTACGTAGAGATAATCAAGAAATAGATTCATGGCCAAAAGATGCTGATGGAAAGTTGCCCGCCGCGACTATCTGCATTTATTAACTATGGAGACTAGTAGTCGGGTTTTCATTTTCAACCGTGTACTTATCAAACAAGCCAAGCAAATAGCACTCAGCACTAACCCCTTCAGCATAATACTACAAAAGGCCTAGCATATGGTTTAAGGAGTCGGTATCATCCAAGACAAATGATCAAAGAGTACATAATTAATAATTACTTTTGACAGTAATGTTAAACGGGGAATTTGAACCTAAGATATTGAATTCACTGAATCAAATAAAAATGAGTTGTGAATGAACAGAAATCCGTGCGGGGTGGCAGGAACATGGAGTTGGGGGCATTTCCACTATTCAATTGCAAGCACCTTTCTCCATGTAACTATTTCACCACGCGGGCTAACCAGGCTTGCAGGCACCATCATACGTCCAGTAAATAAGCTTGTAAGTGGACAGTGTTGCAAATCTTGTGGCCGCAGATGACCGAGGTAATTGGTCGAGCAGTCATTTGCTCCACGCCATCGCGCTTCATCTCGAGGTGCTCGAGTCGGTTTGTCCTCTTCTAAGGGCATGCACCTATTTCTTTAGAAGCAAGTGATAAGCATGCCTTGCAGACAATGCACTGTTTGTTTTAGGTGGCCAGTGTACTGACACAGTTGCTGTCATGTTTGTGGTCTGATTTTGGAGGGGCACCAACATATAGGTCGCACCCTCCCAAGCATGGTGAAGTGGAACACTCACATGTGCACTCCAAACCCCACCAATTGTACCGTTCAATTCCAAGTAAAATGGCAGGCTGCTCTCTCCATTGGATTTAGGGTATAGACACCGGAAGTTAATTAGGAGATATCCTCTTGCATTTAGGAGGATTCGATCGTTCTTTTTTCCTTTAGTTTTTCCACCGGAGATGGGTTCGTCATCCTCTTGCTATGGCAGCTGCAACCCACGAGCATCAATATAGAGCATTCCTTCAAAAAGGTCGACACATTTTTGCAAATCTTTTGAGAAACATCGAGAGAATTAGTGGGAATTTGTATATATTCCTACCTTATAATTAATGCAGTAAGGAATTTTAATAAGATCACTCTAGTTAGTTAATACTCACTATGACGTGCTACTTTTTCATGACAAGTAACCAGAATCAAAAGCACACGACAAATCTATCACGCATGTGTTTATTAAGGTTGATAATCGATTTGCTAGCCTACCAAAGTGTATGGTTCGAATTTAACCAGTAGATTTTGTAACCCGATGGGATGTGCAGACGAGTCCCCAGCTAGAGGATGATCAGATTTGTGGGTCCAACTAAATCGAGCAGAGGATCCATCAATCTTCATCGTACATGACACTCGCCAACGATAATTGCTGAGAGACGATAAGCTTGGACAGCAGCCATCCTCCTCCTCGCGATTGTTGGCCCGGTGATTAAGCTCATCTTCTCCCAATCAGCAGATAATTAAGAAATAGTTGGAGTGAATGCAACCAAAATATCTGTAATATTAGTTTATAGCACATGAATTTCCGACCTGATTTGAATGCAAAAATTCTATCATCTTAACACATGTTATTTTTATATGATGATAAACTTTACGTCCAATCAAATAATACTTAAAAGAGGGATTTTTCGAGGGAAAAATAAACAAAATCAATTAGAAAATCGAAATGTGTGTCGTCCTCTTGGACCTGTCCTCCGTGGGTCGGTTTGGTGGCTCGTCACACTGACGACCTAACGGCATGTCGTTTTGCTGAACTAATCGGAGAAATAGATCTCCTCTCCTAGCAGCATTGCTGTCGTTGCTCTCGGTGGATGAGAATCACAGAAGTGGATAAAGTTATATTCGTTATTTATTGAATAATAATATTTGTTTTTACAAATAATAGTTACATATATATATTATTTATAATTGAAAGAATGTCCCAAAGAATCATGAACTTCCCCCATGGGAGCTCCGATTTACAGGGCAATAAATGGGGCATCAGTAAGATGCCATTAATTAGATAGGAAATTAGAAAGGAGAAAAACAATCACAAGGGTTAATGGGGGGCATCATTAGACTATATGATATCTCTGCCGATCATCATCCTCGTCGCCATCTGATATCTCGCCGCGGGCGTCCTTGTACCAAAGACAAACAGCGATTGAGCTACAGAGCATTTCACCCACCACACCAGAGAGATAGAAACAGCTACTAAACGTGAAGTAGAGGGTACTAACTTGATATCGGTTGTGGACGATCATGTTCTGGAATGCTGCTATCGTTCGCAGCAGTACGTACATGGGGACGACGATCCCGATCATCCTCAATACGAAAACCTGCGGGGTGTTAGACGAGACGGGAATCGGGATGGTTAAAATCTCGGGCAAATTTAAGGCGAAACATTCCGGGGTTACCGTGAATGGTAAACGGACTCACCGTGAGAAGTGTAAACGGGCATTGCTCTGGTTTGCCGCCGTCGAGCACGTCCAGTACGTGCCTTAGAATCAAGAAGCCGGCGAACTGCCATTTACCAGAACACAAATGTTTGTTACCTAACGAAGAAGCAATTAAACTAAGAAATAATAAAACGTCACATGATTTGACGGACCCCTGGTCAATGAGCTGTAGAGGAAGGGTTGGTTAAACCGGTTCTGTGAACCGTAGTTTTTGAAATCGGGCCGGATCAACTGGTGCAAGCAGCACCAAATATCAGCCATCCACTCGGTTTGATTCCCTCCGATTTTAAAGATTAAATAAAGACCTAAAAGAGAAAAAAATACAAAAAAGATCCGAGTACAATAGAGCCCCATCTCAGGTTTATTCCGTCCTTCCATTTTTTTATAATTTTTGAATAATTTCGTCATAAGTCTAGATTATTATATAAATATTTTATTTAGATTATTACATACATATTTTTTATTAAAAAAAGAAGCTAGATCAATTCATCAGACCGGGTTCCACCGTCGTTGTGCTCAATGTCCGGTTCGGTTTCCTAAGACAACGGTAAAAAACCAAAAAAGGGGGCGGAGAAATGATCCTGACACCGAAAGGAACGGACACTTTTTTGAGGGAAAGTTTCACCGCGCACGTTAGACGAAAAGGCAATTTTCTGGTTAAGTTTGGTGGACAGATTGGTGCAAGAGATAAATAAAGTATTTAGGTGCCTGGTTTCCATTTTAAATGTACTAGGAATATTCGTACCATGAATCATCAGGGAATATCTATATCTTCTAGGAAAATAAAGTTGTTGGGTTGGTGAATCAAAAACAAAGCAAGAGGGAAAATAAATAAATTGAATCGAATTGAGAATGACTTACCGTCAGAGCAAACGATCGGCAGAATGCGGCGCCACGATCGGCCGCCGATGTGCAGGCGTAGTAGTCGGGGTCATCCGCCTCTCCGTCGGACATGGGGCTTGCCGGTTCGTGCTCCGGTGCTGGCACTCGCACGCTGTCCCTGGAAAACGAACTCGGGGTGAGCCGAGCTAAGGAAATCGTTCAACAAACACGATGATTTGACAAAAAGCGATCGCTGACGAAACGTACGGCGATGTGTGGATGGGATTTTAATTCGTCGAAGGGCATCGAAATTACGTGCAGAAGGCAAGTCATACGTCCTACCAAATTTTTTTAAAAAAATAGAGAGAGAAAGCAAGGAATACTAACGGTCGGAAAATAAACAGAACAGATTAGTAGACGAATCTTATTGGATTCCGATTAGTCGCACGTTAGCAGAATAATTGGATTCCCCAGCAGCATGTCCGCTTTTTCTCTTCTAGACAGCTTATTTTTCCGGCTTTTTAAAAAAATATAATTTTTCTCTAACTATCAATCACTATTGTGCGCCTAAATTCAAATTAATTCGAATTTAAATATGATTAACCTATTATTAGTCAAAAATTTTGAGATTATGAACTTCCTTTAATCAATAAAAAGAATTAAATGTGATATCTTAATTAAAAGAAAAGTAATTAAGTTTTTAGTAAAATAAAATAAAAATCACATTAAGTGACTCATACAAAGTAACACGAATAAAAATAACTTTGCGAATAAAATATGGCGGTTTTGACTTTGAGGAGGCCACATTCCATTATGCACTGCAGCTAATGGAAATAGACAAATATATATATATGTAAATAAAAATTAGCTGCGGACAGTATAGGTTGGAAAAAAAAACATATAAATCATAATTTAAACGTACCCAATAGTCACGGCTGCCTCCATCGGCTGGGACTCCTTGGAAGTTGCAGTGTATCCGGGTTCGTAGTTCTGCACGTATCGGCACATACAGTGAATCGTCATTCATCATGGCATCGCATCAGAATTGAATTCGAACAATGAAGGAGATAGAAGTTATCCAGTCCGGAAAATTTAAAGTGTTTAATTGTGACCCCTTAAAATTTAAAAATAAAATTTCAAGACATTACCATTGTGGTGGGGAAAAAGGGTAATTGACAGATGAAATATTTTCAGTGGGTAAAGCGATGGACGAGGGTGATTACTGTCTCGGGGATGAGCAAGAGAAATTAAGTCCAAAGAAACCGATGGTTCCAAAGTACAGAGACAGAGAGAAAATCCGAGAAATCGAATATGGATAGTAGATGTTCGAAAGTCAGAAAAAACATCCCGTGATGAGAATCAAATTGTGACAGATAACCAAAGAAAAACAGAGGTCTTCCAGCGATGAAATTGGATTGAAACCAGAGAAGAACAAATGGAGAACAGTGGGGGGCAGCAAAACTACCCAACATCCTCGAAAATTGGAGAAAATAATGAAACAGGGATCTTCCACGGACAGCGGACGGACCAGTTACTTACCTGGAGACATATTTCACAGATTGTATTGCCCTTCTCGTTGCACCACCGCTGTATGCAGTCCCTGTGCGCGAACTGAATCGAGCAAACGGGTCGGCGGGGAAAAAATCCGATCAGGACGCTCCCTTGAGATAGGAACATGGAATTTACTCAATAAAATCGATGCGTTTCTTTTCGGGTCTCCATTAAATTACCTTGACGGTTCCTGAACAAGCGCAGGGAGCTTCCAGGCTCTGGGAGCTCTCGAACTCTGCTTCGTGGCAGATCCTGCAGTGTCCGATCGCCGTGCTCGACCGCAGCTCGTCGATGAACAGAGCAACCTCTTCCATATTTCTCCTCCCGACTTTCCCTTGCTTTTGCCGTCTCGACTCTTCGTGAGGGAATGATGAGGTCTTCTCTTTGGGCTTCGACGATTCAAAAGTGCGTCCGACTCTGTTTTAGTTCTCTCCGTTCTCTGTTTCTTTCTCTTTATATGGAAACTCGATACATAAATAAAAGAAGTGGACTTGAAATTCCAAGAATGTCCTCGTCCCCACTCTCAAATATTGAGATAAGAACAATAAACAATACTATCCAACTTTTTTACGTAACATATTATATTGGGAGAATATTATACATACTTTTTTGTTAAATTTTATGATTATAAAAAATTTTATAACATTTAATGGATCAATTCAACAGAATTAATTAACTCAAGTTAATTAAATTACTAGATACTAGTAGGTATACAATTTTTTTGGTGCCAAACCACAAGTTTACACATAAAAAATATAATTTTGACGTAACATGATATCTATTTTCAAAAATTAATTGGAGATATGGTTTATTCAACGATGAGGAATGCCTAATCTAAACACGACCTGCATAACTACAAATTGATACGATACTACTTGTTTAACTCGTATAACTTAAATATGTCATTTATACAACACTCGATTAACACAATTAATACGATAAACATGATATATATACACTTAAATATGTTAAATATGTTAATAAGTTCAACACACATTTAGTTAAACAAGTTCAATTGTATATTATCGAGTTATACAAGTTAAATATGCGTAACTCATTTAAATATACGAAACACATTTGTACTCAAACCGAACCCAATCATATCGTATCCAATTATTGTTTCGTATAAACAAGGTTTTTTTTATTCCTATTATTAAATTTATGTGATATTTTTTGGATATATTATAATATTATACTTGATTTTTTTATAAAAATTATTGTACTCAATTCATAAATTTAGCTTCATATCTTTAAAAAAATGTATTTTTAATGACAAAAATTTCGCTTGCTTAATTGTAACAAACTAATAATAATATTATATGCAATTTTCTATGGGGTAATGGGAATATTGCCTGAATACCTTCATGGGTATATTCTCTCTCTGTTTTTTTTTTTTTAATTTCGGGGAAATTTCGGATGGATGCGAAATTAAACCAAGACGCGGTTCCATGAATCTGGAACATGGAGGCCGGTTTGACCCCTGCATGTATCTGAACTGTATGGCAATCAAGACTGGTGATGGCCGGGTCAAAGTCAAACACTATCGTCCAGAGATACAAATCTTTTGGAAGAAGAGAATGATAGTATCGCGCGCACACATATATTCCTGCAGTAAGTACAGCTGTGTATTCATCAATTTGTCTTTAATTTTCCGAGTAGTCAATATTAAAAACAATGGTTGATCGTCCTTAATTGTGCCACAACTAAAATTCATATTTTTATTATATAATTTTTACCGAATTTATAAAATGATAAATTTATATTTAATAAAAAATTTTAAATTAATAGAATGATATTACCCCATCTTTACCTATTATTATGACCTTTTTATTTATATTTTTATATAAAATTTTATTTCTCTATTAATAATATATTTTGATACATATTACCTAATATTTTAAATCTATATTTTTACAATTATAAATTTGAGTGAAAATATATATATTGAGGAAAATAATTTGATTGATAAGTATTTTATTGGGCTACTGATTTATGAATTTTCCAATTCACTCGACGAGCTGATTGCCCACCGCCTTTATTAACCACGAGAGCCATCGCATAAACATTAATTTCCTTTTAATTACATTTGAATTTAATGAAGAAATAAAAGCGTGTGGGCCCTTCATAAGCGAGTCGAATGTTCATTTCTCGTTAGACCTTGCCCCAGACAACTTCATTTTAACGTTTAAAAGAACATGCATACATATATATATATATGAGTATGTGTTCAGTCCCCTATAATATCTCTCTTAAATAATTTTTTATTTAAATCTTATAAATAAAGTACATATATTACAAGAATTTTATATTTTATCTAATGGGATGGGTTTAAATCTAGTTTGGTTAGGTTGTTGGACTTATAGAAATGGTGTACACCTCTTGGAAAAAAGGATCAACCTTGATGATTTATTAAGCCAGAAAATCATAGCTGTGTGGGTTGGGTTAGTGGTGTCCGAGTACAGCAGCAGAAGGGCAAGATTGGAAAAGGAAACGTCCTGAGTTGGAAACAGTTAAGATATATAACATTATTAAATTTGGGCACCTTCTTTTTCTTGTGCCATGTCCTGACCGAGTTGGTTAAATGTATAAATTTACCCAATTTATAATACTAGGATACAGTAATTTACTCGAGTCATGGGGGCGGACCCACATGCTCGTCTAATGATGCCTATTTTACTTTCTATGCCTATTGCCCATATACCCCAATTTGAAATGTCTCCTCCTCGGGATTAAATGCTGAACCTCTGATTTTAAAATCAACGGCTAACAGGAGCCCAACTATTCGGAACTATTAAGACGGTGGGCCCATATGATGATAGATCAGAAGAATTAGAAAACGCGGTCACCGAAAAGCACGAGCAGCTGTGATCCAGTGGGGCCCATTTTGATCGACGCTCCATTAGTTAATAATTTCCTAAGTTATCCTTGAGAATATTTTTTTAAAATAGGGATCTAGATTATGGACGAATTTTTTTATTTCTTAATTTTATAATAATTTATTAATTTCTTAAATTATAATTAATCGGGTGAGTATTTGGCCATGCTGGTGCGAGGAAATAGGCAGATATCTAAATTTGGACTTTATCCCTTGTCACATCCTGGCCTCCAACCTAGACAGGAGCCGTATAGGGCCGGATGATGAAACTAACATAACTCGGACTCAAAATTTTACGTAAAAGCCAAGGAAAATATCTAAATCACACCAATCGACTCTGGATCCAATTAGGAGTTAGATGACATAAATAATTAGTATTTATAAGTTATTAAATTTTAATTAATTTAATTTATGTTGAATCAATTTTTTAAGAAGGTAAGATTATCATCCACCTAAATTCTTCTTATTCACAAATTTTAAAATTAATACCTTACTTTTAAAAAAAATATATTAAATTATTTTAAACAAACTCTAAGTTAATTAAAAATTAGGATTTAGATGCCAAAGGAGGGTTTGTTCTCGTTTTATTTTAGGAGAGGAAGACGTGGGGATGCTGACACCCGACAGTGGTGTGCTTATCCCATTCTCGTTCTTATCGGGCAGCTCTCTCTCTCTCTCTCTCCTCTCAGGATTTACGATCATTGCACTTTCCAGAGACCCCATTGGCATGAAAGGAAATTGCAATCAGTCCAATCACCCCGCCTGGGGCCAGGCGGCAGTCTGACCTTCTTCATTCGCAAAGCAACTCATAGGAAGGTAGCTAGTATTGATTAGGCTCAGGTCTATGCAGACTTTTTTCCCGAGTCAAAAATGGTTGTGGTATGATCGAGGCCGGACCGCTATGGGTTTCACACTCATGGAGGATCGAGAGAGGTTGAGAGGAGGCTTGAACCTGATCCTCTTCGGGCAACCAACCAACTGAAAGCGAAAGCATCGACTACTAAGCACCTCAAAAATATTATATCAGCCCAATTTCCCTTCTCCCACTTCGATCTGTTTGGCAGCTTTTCGCTCTATCAAAACTCCCAGAATTTTATTTTACACGTAAATGGAAAATATAAGATAATATCCTTATAAACATTAGAGAGAGAGAGAGTCATTGACCTTTGGCCTTTCGCAATTGGCAGGCAAGCAAGGAGGCCGGCTGTGGTGTGGACGGCTCAGAGCTTGCGTTAGCCTCTTCTCCACTCGAAATTTTCAGCCTCATGTCAGGCGGTAGTCTCATCCACGTGCCCTTTTAAATGCCCAACAGTTATCATTAATTTTCAACAATTCCCTTTAGTAAAAAGACTCGTGCGGCATTTATTATTTTTCTGGGTGCATGGGACTGTTTCATATTAAGGAGGGTCATACATTATGATAAATTTAAAATTTAATCTAATCAATTTATTATAACGTTATTTCACTATAAATTTCTTCAATTTAAAGTGAAATTTCGCAATCATATGAGAACGTTGCAGCCCAGCTAGCTACTTGAGCCGAAGAAGACGACGCATGTTGGAATATTGATGGACAGATCCAATAATTCATGAGACAAAAGGCCGTGCATAACATCATCTTCTTTTCCATGGGATGGGACGTCGATCTCTTTCGACCACGCATGACTTGAAACCAAAGCAATCTACCGGAAGCTCGGCCAAAAGATCCCGGTCGCATTCCATCTTCGGGCTATAAAAAAAAAAAAAAAAAACAAGAATTCTCGTTGAGAGAAACGGCCGAACGGCAAATACGTAGAACTTTCGGGTGATGCACAGACGAGCTCCACTCCGATATAAGCTAATTAATTGGAGCATTCAAGCTCAACTTACTTGGATTCCGAGTCTCGGTTAATCGTAACGATCTAAAGGAGAGGGTAGGTGGCTGTCTGGTTGAGCCGTTCGGAGGAGCGTCGCCTTCACATTCGGTTTCCCATATCTTTGCAGCTCACCTAAACATTAAACCGATTAGGGCCCCTCTCTCTCGGTCTCTCCTTCTCCCATACCATAGTGAACTCTTTGAATTTTGAGTCGTTAGGCTGAATCTTCTATTTGTTGAAATTCAGTAATGTTTTTTTTGGCGGGGGGGTTATTTTATGGATTATTTTGACAAAATAATCAGACCACGTAATACGTTAGAGAGGGAGAGAGAAAGACTTTAACACTTCATGCCAACTTGACGTACGGAACTTAAATTTATTGGGCTTCTATGGGGGCCCAAGATGATATTGATGGGCCTAAAGTACTCGGCCTCGGCCCAGTACTTTCGAATTCGGTTCCGCTCGACGGTACAGGCACGCACGCACGCACGCTAGGTCGACGCGTTCAATAAATACGTTCCCTCAACCATCAGACAACAGCATACAATATTTATGGACATTCAGTTCATAGAGAGGAAGACAACGTACCGTGTCTTTCGGGGCCATTCTGATAACGAGATTCTGTGACCAATTAATTTCTTTTGGTTCTTATAGCACAGTTTAATAATCCAGCTGCCACGTTAACATGACACCTAGCTATTTCACTGTGCAGCATCTCGAGCAACTAACTGTAAATAACTGCATTTGCACCCCCAAGGAGGGATTGATTCTGAAGCCAGCTGGAGACGCACACCGCATTCAGGATCATGAACATTGATTATTAACCCGGAGGGAAACGGGCTTTCTCCTGACTCTTCGTACCGCTGAGTGGTCGAGTCCGTGAAATCCTCTGTGCTTCGTCCTTCTCCGCGTCACTGGTGCACGACGACAGGATCCTCTCCCGCTCTTCGGAAACATGGTTCATTTTGCCACTTCACTATTCGAAACAGAGAGATGTACAGATAAAGGGTAAAAAGCGTATCGCTTTTGGTGGATTTAAAGTGATGGCATGCTGTAGCCAACAATTGTTAGACACATCCTAGGGGAGCGAAATCCACGGATGGAACCGGTTCTCCAGTCGGTATCCCCATTGAAATACGATGCCCCGCCCCACCGGTGTCAAATCGTTTCAAATTCGTGACATTCATGGCACATTGATGAGGTTTATCCAAACTGGACCAGCTTGTGATAACGCCATGTTGGGCTTTGGTTGGAGCTGGAGTCGCTATCATGCCCCCGCTAGCTGTATGATCAATCGTCCACTTGTTGGAACCTGACAGCCGTTTCACTTTTCGGTCCCACATTAAAATCAACCGTACAGATGTTGATGGACCAGCGGAATCATATAAATATCAGAAATATTGGAAGGGTTTGACCCGGACTAGATACATTCACTTTGAACTTGATCAATCGGGATAGGTTGAGCTTGCGAATATTATTAGAAGAAACAGCGGCCCGACCCGGTGGACAGAGGAAACCGGAGTCTTCATATGCAGTGGCGAATATATATATATATATATATATTATATATATATTCTCTTGGTCACGATGTAATGCCACCTGGTTTCTGGAATTTCAAAGTAGTCCCCATACTTTGGCACTCCAAGAACAATTGTCCTTGGAGACATTTCATTGATAACAGACGAGACATACTTAACAGAGATTGGACCCTACAGCTGACGTACATGATATTTTAAGATTAAAGAACAGAAGATTCTAAAGAAAAATATTAATAATATTTAGGAAAGAATTATGACTATCTATCTACTTTTATTAAAAAAATCTCTTGTGAAATAAATAGATATTTATTTAAATTCCAAATTATCACACCCACCCCAACCCCACCACCGTATTATCTCATCAATGGCCGGGGCACAGAGGGCCATGGTACCATCCATCTTTATCAAGAGAGTGGACCCTCAATGCCTCCACTTCTAGTGTTGTGATGACCGGTTCGTCACGGTCACCCTCGAGGTGCAGTGGTCGTCGGTCACTCACTGGGGACCATCCTTTTCTCAGACCAATTGTATATTTCCTTTTTCTCAAAAAACATTTCATTTTCAAAATAATGAAAAAAAAAGAGGCTTTGGTATACGATGATAAATGTTCAATTTTTTCTTTTTGAAATCAGACCAATGTCTAGAATTTTGATTGACATCGTACTGGGCAACAAACCAAAAGAAACAGGTCGCTAAATGTCTTTTGATTCCGGTGTGACAACCGTTTTGCTTGGGGGTTTGATTTAAAGATGGTGAAAGAAGGATGACACAGTTAAGGGAGTGAATTGGGAAGTCAGCAAAGTTCTGGACTTGACTGATGGTTTTCAACCCCCATAGACCAAAACGGGAGCAAAAGGACCAATCAGCTCCAAATCGAAGGATTCCACCTATATAAATAGCCATTCCTGCCCAATAAAACAGCATTGAAGCATTCCGCAGATTCAGTAGGGCACAGAACTCAAGTTTAAGAGGCAAAAGAGCAAGCCTGTTTCTGCAGATCCACTGATCAACTTTAGCAATGGAAGCAGGAGGGAAGACGAGGAGGATAGTGGTAGCCGTGGACGAGAGCAAGGAGAGCATGGACGCTCTCTCATGGTGCCTCAGCAGCCTGGCCGCCCAGGACAACACGGATAACATCGCAGTCGTCCTCCTCTACGTCAAGCCTCCCCCTCCGGTGTACTCTTACTTCGATGCCGCTGGTAACTAAATTTACTGTCTCTGCTAAAACCATGTAAACATTGAATATCTGGAGTTCTGATGAGTAAGTAGTCTGGAATATTTTGTAACTTTCTTGGCGGGCTGTATCTGGTTAGCAAGGGATAATTAACTTATGTTTCCCGTCTGCAGGGTTCTTGTTCTCGGGCGATGTGGTTACAGCCATGGAAAAGTACGGCAACGATCTAGTCCAATCAGTGATGGATCGAGCTGAAACTGTCTATGGGAACTTCGGCACCAGGGTGTGTGTTTACTCTGTTTTTCCTCATCGCCTGAAGTCTTCATTTTAATATCTTCGGATGCGAACACGGCGCATGTTCCGTTCTTACAACTGATTAGGACATTCTTTTTTGTGTTCAACCGAGTCGTATTGTACCTTACCTTAACTGTTTGAGCATATATTCTTGCCTTAGCAGATAAATATAGAGAAGGTTGTGGGGAGAGGGGATCCCAAAGATGTGATATGCCGTACAGTGAAGAAACTGGATGCCGACACACTGGTCATGGGAAGCCACGGCTATGGCTTCGTGATGAGGTACCCTACTACATATATATCATCCCTTATCTCCCGTGTAAAACTTTTCGGTAGACATTGTAGATTCCTCAACTGATCTGTAGATTACTCTACTATATTTCGTACTCGTCCCCCGAAACACAGCTATGGCTTGCCTTTTTCCCCATAAAAAGATCTGAGAATATTTAGATCGATCGCAACTGATCACCATTTTATCAGCCTAAAGACACCAAGAAAAACTCCTCACAGACTTAGAGCTCTGTGAATTATCCTATCACTTTCGGAAACTTCTACTTTTGTTCGTGTCCGAGCTAGCTCTTGACTGGGCCACGAACCCTCTTCTTCAGTAACTAGAAGTATAATTGATGCAGGGCCCTGCTGGGAAGTGTGAGTGAGCACTGTGCCAAGAATGTGAAATGCCCAGTTGTGATTGTAAAGCACCAAGGGGAGCCATTGGTGACCTCATCCTCTCTTGCAGCCTGAATTGATCCAGTGAGATTGTGAGCCGTCGTCAAGCATGGCTGTACTGGTGTACCTGTGGGCATATTCTATATATTTTTTTGAGTGGTATTATCTTATAATATTGGTAGCAAGGAGGATTCTTCATCAAATTCGAATTTTCCATCAGACTACCCACCTTCCATTTGAAAAAACCAGCAACAATAGGGCTTAATCAGTGACGTGAGCCGCCTCATATCACATGTTAGCATCGAGACACCATTCGAATCCTTTAGCCGAGTCCTGGAAATTATACTTGAACACGAAACTTGCAGATTCCACCAAAAGGGGTTGGTCTCATAATGTTGACTCGTTTGGGAACTCGAAAATCTGCCCTTTGGAGCGAACCACCGGGCAATGGTGAGAAGAGAGTCGTCGCGGGTGCGCCCAAATATTTCGGTTTGATAAACATGGGCTCAAGGTGGGCCTCCGGAGGCCCATGGAGTTCTATTTCGGCCCATTGGTTCAAATGTCGATCCGGCCCACCGAGTCTCACGTGTCGAATGCAATACAAGTACACACTCCTCGCAGTGTATTATGGACCGACCCCACGAGGGGCAAGATCAGTCCCGACGTATATTGTGAGATGAAGGATTTTTTGACCATTCATCGGTATATTTCAAATACACTATTATCATAAGGATGAGAATTGATTTCCTTTGTAAGAAATATTAGCCCGAACCTATCACATTATCTTATAGATATTAACTCCTATTATTTAATTATGATACTTTTATAGTGAATGAGTAATATCTATCCAATATCTCATCGTATAAGAGGACTTGTGTGGTTTGGACACTTGGCTTCATATAATATATATTATGGTCGCTCTGATTTCCCTGTTTTTCATCTCCTAAGCTTATCCCTTCCTACTGACATCATCATCGTATCCACCAGTCCCCCATGCCCTTGGGAAATGAATAAATAAATAAAATCGATTGCCTTGTAACAATTCATATCATAATTTTTAAAATTGGACCGGATCGAGAACCGGTGTAGGCATGGGTTCATGGGTCGGACCAGGTGTTCATGGGTTGAACCGCATGTTTAATAAATAATATTATTAATAAATTTATATAATATCCTAATTTGAATATGATTTATAACAAAATTCATTAATATAACAATTACATCAAACAAAATTTTAATATAAAATATAAATATAAATCTAATAAAATAAAATAGGTACATTATAATAGGGTTTTTTTTTAATTTTAAGTTGGTCGGTTTTCTCACGGATTCAATTAGATTCACCGGTTGAACTAGGAGCCGGCCGGTTCAATCGAAGTTTTTCTCTTTAAATGTGCAATTTGATCTTTTGTAGGAACCGGACCAGGTAAGTGGCCGGTTCTAGGTCAAACCAGTCGAACCGGCCAGCTCGGTCCGGTTTTTAAAACTATGATTCATATTGTCACACAGACAGACAAGATTCATATTGTTATTTTTGTGTTGAATTATTTTAACCTATCCATATTATATATATATATATATTGTACATGACACCTCTCCTATGAGATGCAAGACTTTAGATGAATTAATCATTTAGCGAGTGCTACACTATGTTGTTATAACCCATAACTTCTCATGAGATTGACTGCAGCCTTGTGGAAAATACATGAAATCTACGCATTATTATGCCATCCTACTTTTGAATCTATATTGACAGGTAGGTGGGTGGGTTAGGTTGAAACCCAACCGTATACCTCTGGATAGTTAATCCTCAACTTTTTATCTCTATTTTTATTCTTTGTTCATAGGTTGAATTGAGATTGCATCTAGTTCCTGTCAATCAATCTATTTGCTGCACCGAACACAGTAATCTTACAATTGCACCATACATACATTCGTAGAACTATTGGTTATACACTGATCAAACACTTAGTTGTTCTTTCTCCTTGTCATTTCCGGATTGAACCCTAGCACCCCTTATATAGCCTAACAATAACTGGTACAAAACACCCCCATCAAAATATGTAAAAAAAAAAAGGTTTTGATTGTTAAACACTCAGTACATAGAATTCCTTCTTTTCTTTTCTTTTTTTTGGTTCTTTTTGGGATGATTTTCATAGCTTCTGTTGAAGCATGTGTACAGCCTTGTACTTAGCTTTGGGTCCAAGGACCATCCGCACTTTCTACGAACGAACAATTATTACTTCCAGAGGAATTCTCAGAGAATTTCTTTCGGATATATCTTCCCCCACCATTTTTTTTTATTATCCAGTTGTGATTTAATATAATATGTTTGGTAAAACAA
Organism: Sonneratia alba; assembly: GCA_900174645.1. NCBI lineage: Eukaryota > Viridiplantae > Streptophyta > Magnoliopsida > Myrtales > Lythraceae > Sonneratia > Sonneratia alba. The sequence goes on from FWPY01000047.1 coordinate 1,162,695, forward strand.
TCTTTACGCAAAGGCTGGCTGGCTGGCTGATGTAGTGGATGGGCTCGATACGTACACTTTTCCTCTGAGTCTCTGTTCACGGTCACATGCTCTCCCCCTTTCCTTCCAATGACAGATATAGACTAAGAAAAGGATTTATTATAATGATATCCCTTTTAATTTTGAATCGGAGCACATGAATTTTGATTTTCATCGGTTGACTTCCTCCTTCCTTCCCCACTTTCTTATGTTAGCTCTCTTTCGTAACTAAAAAAGAAATAATAATAATAATAATAAAAAGGCATGCATAGGCAGGCTTTCCCCTGATCTAATATCCAATTGGGAAAATTATGCGTCCGACTTTGCTTCGTGTTTCAACCGGGACAGATCGATCTGATGTTTAGGAGATCTCTATATGGCCTTTCGAGCCAAGACTATATCTTGCTATGATGACCGTAGGCATACATACAATAGTATTTTCGTGATGTCAAAGGCACTCATGTACACATGCATTTCTTCACACACGAAGTTCCAAATTCCATGTTCCTTAATTTGCTCATGCATGGCCCAAGAAAACGTGCATTGTCTTTGACTTAAAGTAATGTATAGGGGTTATCAGGGATAGGGACATGCATGATCCCACATCTTGTACTGCTTTCTTGGAGGGTACTGGCACTTCACTTTGTAATAATTAAATCCAAATCGTCGAATTAAATTGGGGGGGCCTCGGCGTCGGCCGGCCCCGCACTTGATGCTAATCTCTTCCTTGATTTTTTTTTTTCCCTTTCAGAAGTCTTTTGTCCGACTAATCATAATAAATCATACGGGCGAGGAACTATAAATTCTTAAAGTAGATAATGCATCTGGATACAGTGGATCATTAATAACCATATGCCCGCTAACTGCATGCGACTTAGGTTTCGAGCCATGGAAAGATGGGGATAAGAGTGAAGGAGAACGATTTCTATTGATGATATGGTAGCTAATTTAATATTCTTAAGATATTAAGAAATGGAATAGGCTTTTTCCTAAAATACAAGACAGTTGTGTGTGTGTGTGTGTGTGTGTTTTGCTTAAGCATCCGCTACGTTATTATAATAACGCAGATAACAGTTATGGAGAGGAACAGACATATATCAGGAAACATATACGCAGATTGGCTGCGCCGTTATAAGCGTATTCAATTCAACAACTTAGCGGCAATTAATGTCGAGGCATAGTTATTCTCGTCATGTAATGCTCACAGCCGCACATCGATCCATCATCCCCACGAGCTCTATTATTGGTGGATGTATTGATAATCAATTGCTACCGTCAACTCCACGTATATTGATTACCGTATCTATACATATGTATAATTGATCAGATCAAACGTATATAATCAACTCAATAAGCTGTTGTCACCCAATTCGTCCACATGCATGTTCTCCTCCACGTAACATTAAATACAAAAAGAAAATTGAAAATGGAAATTTGGCATCTGGCTCATTTTAAATTTCATTCTTATTAGTGGAATTCATTTTGTATAATTTATTCTTATTTTTTTTAAAAGATTAATGTATTTCATTCATAATTGAAAAATATAAATAATATTAATTTATCATTATGATTTCTAAGAATATGATAAGTTATCAATTTATGTTTAATTTAGGTTTGCCCATTATGGAGAGTAAAAACAATTCCTTTAAAGGTGAACTTAATTTTCTCCCTCCAGCTGGAAGTCGATCACATACCTGTCAATATTTATCTGCAACGTAATGATGATCATTGTAGTACATATTGATATTGTGAATATTCCTCTGGAAATTGGACTGTTTCAGCTGCTCGATTCATGGATTGCCATGATTGATCAGTTTGCATCGGATGCTTGCCGCTTACAGCAAGATCTTATGTAATCTCATATGCAGTCAAACAGCGTTGCACATGTGTGTGTGTGTGTGTATAATTACTTTATATTAATAATGCACAAAGTGAAAATGCAGTCAAACATGAAATGCAATACCAATACATCACCCCCAATTAAGGGAGTATGAGTATGATCATATCATCCCGAGAAAGTCGGTCCAAGATGATCATCGATAGATCCAGTGATCTTGAGCAAATAAATATCGTGGCAAGTTCGAGTGAGTTGGATGATCCATGAGGCAATAAGTCTTAGAAGGAAGAGATGATTGTAGATGACATATAAATTATCATAAATGCGGATCGGCCCCATAATTTTTAATTTTTAAGTAAAAAAATATCTATAATAATAAAACCATTTCTCCTAGTGGTTTTATTCATGATCGTACCATCCGAGCCATAGCTATGCCCCCGAAACAGCAATGTATCAATTGGTTGGTTAATTAGCCTCGGGATACACTGAACCTGATCTCTTCATCGAACAAAATTTAACTATGCAAAAGCTGGACGTCGTTTTGTTGGGCGTCTCCTGCGTTTTTGGTTCAGTCAGCCACGTGAGAACGCCTTCCCGAGACACGTGCGACCCTCATGGGCCTCGCCTCTGCCCGAGATCGCAGAGGATATTTGGAACTTCCAAGGAAGGATAGGACCGGAAAAGTGGAGACGACGAGGTTGGCTCAATTCCCCAAACCCTCCCTGCCCACTAGAATAATGCCATAAAACGACATCTCTGTGCCGCCAAAACGGCGAGCCTTTGCCATTCTCCAGGATACAGATGACGTAAACGACGATGCCCTTTTTTATGCGATCATCATCTCATTGGTGTATGCACAATGTATGTGTACGTACGTATGCATGACGATAGGGGAAACGTATAGGCCACCCTGTCAACAATGTGTTTGGGAGGTGCTCTGTCGCTGTACAGCAAATCCTTTGTCACCTTTGATGCTCATTAATCATTAATCCCTCACACTAATACGCATGACTGTGTGCGCTTTGTGGGTTCTCATGCAAGTCATTTTCAATATTAATGTTTGGAGAGTTCGGAATCATACCTATATCTCCACCTTAATTTCCGGTTCATCCATGTAATTAAGCACAAGATGATGATTAATTTTGTCTAATCGGTATGCCATTATGTACATGAAGTTTCTCTCACGCCGGAGCATAAGGGTTGTGGAGTATGTCTGTACTAGTACTTATTGACTGAGAACAAATAATAGCTGTAACCTCACACCGCCTCATTTAAATCAATTAATCATGATTAATATACATTAATGTAAGACCCACTATCTCTATATTGATACAGAGAAAATGTTGGACGGATATGCCTCATAATTTATTTGTGGAATGATTGTTTCATTTTTACTAAGAAGAGAGAATAAAAAAAACTCTCTTCAAACTGCAAAAGCAACCAATATATGGACCACCTATCATAGACCCATATGAACATGGTAAACAGGCTCAACACTTCCTCCCTCCAATTATGGAATTCATTTAGGAATAAAATTTATAATTAAGATAATTTATCACTTAAAGTTATAACTGGGCTCAAACTTTAAATTAGTCAAATATAGTTAGATTAGTGGATATTAGGTAAATTCCCAAAAAAAACCCACACCAATCGGTGATTAGATTGATGAAGGGAAAAGAAAACGACCTATTTTGGAAATTCCAGTTGTAGTTAGTACAGTGGTTTGATCATCAACAATGATTCACATAGCCATGGCTATACCTTGTCCGAACTGAAAATTATTGAAATTCAGCAATAATCGTGGAATGACAATGATTACTTGGAATTCAGCAATAATTGATCCAATGCCAAGGGAACGAGAGACTTATAATTAGGGAACTCAATCACATAGTTGGGACCCCAGTTTATATAAATTACATTTGTACGTATATGGAGATGGCTGTGTACAACTCATGTCAATAATTAATCGGGCAGCTTACCATTCGGTTGCTTCAATTATACCTAGGAATCTCGGTTATGTCATATAAAAATTTGAACATCTCAAGGTATTTTCTCTGCTGATAAGAATATGGTATTTTCTTTGATCAGAGCATGGTTGAGGTACAAGGATCCCAATAAGATTGCCAAGAAGCAAAAACCGCAACTCCGACGAACAAGTAGCAATCCTGTATTGAGCAATGTGTAACTTCAACAGTAAGAGTGAATTCGATTAATTTCTTGATATATTTGACTCAATTAACTATCATTTCAACCAAAGATCCCATGGAATTGGCCTATCCAATAACAAGCGTGAGTTAGAGAATTATGGTCTGTTTTTTCTTTTTCTTTTTTTCCCTTTCAGTGCCCATTTTTTTAACCAATTCAGTGCCCTTGTTGAGTTACTAAAGTCATTCAGCATCGGTGCTGTCAGGAGAGCAACACATCAAGGTTTCGGATCGTTTTCCATGCAAAACGATAGTAGAATTCTGAAGGAACATGACCTGTCCTACAAAAAACCAGAAGAGAATATTTAAATATTTAGAAAAAAAAACTAAAAACTTGCTAATAATAATTGAGCAGGAAAAAAAAACCGTACTGAAACACAGTTGGCCAGGTGCCGGTCGTCTAATGGTTCAGAGAACAACTTTTGTAGAGAGGTGGCATGAATTTCACTCAGCAGTTATGTATACTAATAGTTAACCTTATCTTAGCAACACCTGACGATTGATACTTTAAGATACATATACCTGTGCATAAAGGGAAACCATATTAATTACTTGTTGCGATCGAGTTCGGTTCTTGCATTCGGTTGTTGATATATCGAGTTTTAGGAGCGGACGGTAACGTTGACTTTTATAGTTTGGACTTGTTTATTATTCTAATCGGATGTTCCCTAATGGACAATATTCATGTACTAAGATGTCTCAAGAGCCTCGGCAGTTAGTTGATTTACGTAACTTGATAATGTGAATTCATTTGAATGAATCGGCCGGCCAGATCTTGCTCAATTCCGAGGGTATCATCATATGTTGAAGGTAGATTTTTCTCTTTCAGATATCTATTGTCTTGAGAACTTATACACACACACACACACACATATAGGAGCCTATGATTCATGGGATACCATCAATCAGATGAACATAGTGGCCAGCAAAGGATGAATGAATTATTGTCAAATATTGAATGCTGAGACTTACGGACTTATAATTCAGGTTAATTCATATATGTAAGTGAGCGTACATGTCTTACCTGTAGGATTAGTCATCTGAAGATGAAATCGAACTTACGACATCCAGCCAGTTATAAAATTATGTGAAATCGAACTTACGACATCCAGCCAGTTATAAAATTATGTGTGTTGTAAGAGCCGAGGTAACCCTAATTTTGTAGAATGAATTGTGTAGGTCTTGCTACTGGTCGCAGGAAGGCCAACATCCAAAAATAAAGCTAGTGGACCCTTGATGCACATAAATTCATATATATGTATATATGTATATCATCATATGCAGCACTCCACACCACTCTCCAATTGATTATCTTCACCTAGAGTACAGACAGACACATTCACAAATTAAATAATATATATGGATCCACAAATTAATTAATTGAGGCATATACACCAAACTTTTTATAAAACCCTAGAGCTAGCCATGTATCCTCCCCCTGTGCGTTAGCTGTATCAGAGCTTGCACCCACCACTGTATTACTAGCTGCTAGAACGAAAGAGAGACCCCACAGAGATGGAAGACCTTGTCGATGTTGGGTCACATATAGACACATAATTGCGCGGTCCCATAAAACACACATCCTTGGATCAACCATGCCCAATAAATCGGTACATTCAGAGCTTACACCGCCTATATAGCTGAAAAAGATTCGTAAATGACCTTCTGTCCAGATGCATGTTAAACGACCGAGATGAAGAGTGATATGGCAGTGGACTCGATTTATCTAAAAATAACCCGTAAATAAATAAGTAAACGGACTTAATGGCTGGAGTTGTTCTTGATCGACATGATATTTAAGCAAGAAACATGATTGCTTATCTTGGAGTAATATCATTCTACTAAGAACAAAGGTCCGACCTTTACAAAAATAACTCGAAACGCCCAAAACTTGAAGCCAACACAAATCAAATTATAATTTGAAAAAGAGAGAGAAAGAGATATAACGCTGCAGTTACTCCTTTGATTTGAGATAAAAAAAAAAAAGAAGTCTAGATTTATGCTCGAGAGAAGAGAAGCATCGGAAGAACAGCAGCAACGAGGCAGAAAAGGAAGCCAAAGACATTATGATAGCAGCAGCAGGGAAAGCAACAGCAACCAACCACCAAACTATATATGAGTATTAAATAAGCCCGAAAAGATTATTTAAAACATAGCCCGGATTACCCAAAGCATCTTTTGTAGTAACAAATGAATCCTCATCAGTAGGCGCGAGCAGAATTTAACTTTTTTCTCTTCAACCCCAAACATATACGTGCAATGCAGGAAAGATCGAGAGAGAAAAGGAAGAAGAAATTACTACACTTTCGTAGTATGTCTGTCCAGTCACCATTAGCAAGTCTAGTGAATTCATGTCGAGAAGCATTTTATAGTATATGACATTTTTGCGGGATTCAGACCCATCGATCGGATGCACAGAGGGGAGAAAGTGAATTTCAGCTCTTATGATTTGAACCGGTACTTCGAACCTCATCTTGATGCCTGCATCAATCGGTGTACTCGCGTGGGTGGAGAAAGGAAAGAAAGTGGTCTACTAACTAAGAAAGGGTATCCGAGCTACTCACTAGCTAGTTGGGACTCTTTATACATTAGCAAGGACATAAAAAGTACTTACAGTCCTGAATTAGCCGAAGGAAATGTCGCTATTGAAGAACGTGATATATGGTATGCACTTGCCCCTATCTAAACAACCGAGTCCTGAGATACTTGTCAAAACAATTAATAGAGGAACCTTTTGACTCGGTCAACTTGGTATCCTGACAGAGGGTAAAGGATTTGCACTCGGTTTGATGATGGTCGAGCAACGACGCTTCACAAGTACATAATTGGTGAACGAGGTGAGCATCGAATCCCGGTATTCTTGTCCCAGACAAAATGGACGGAATTTGTATCACACGCTACCATAGGTTATCCTTGGATCACGAGCTAGCTACCTTAAACAGTCTACCCGGGATCTTTATACCTCTAATTTACATGAACGTGGAAGAAACAGATTGAATGCGGTAAGGGAATTGGATATAAGCTCTGATGCATTAGTGATTACGTGCCACAGTTTTGCGCTTAGGCTAAAAGGACATATCATAGGAGAAAAGACCTTATACTAATGCGAGTGGTCCACGCAAGATGGGAACTGATTAGGTGTGATCGTACACTTATTGAATGCATTTGACAAGTGGGGATGATTCGTGGCACGTACATATATTGAATGTGTAGAACAGGTGTGGGCTGATTTAGTGACATAGGTAACGTGAAGTACGTTATGGCTATGATGGTATTCAGAGGGTTGGGAAGAAGAGTGGCTGTTTACCACTGTAAAAGAGGCTTTTATGATTGTAAAAGGAGAATATGAAGCGACTGTAGCGGTTGTGAAACGGTAAGGTCTTGGATACAGTTGTAATGCTAGTAATTTGAGCGCCAAATTAGCACATTCGAGTGATCATATCATGGTGTTGCTGGGTGTATCTAAACTAATTCTGTCTCACGACCACGAGGACCGAACAGAGAATAATAGTTCATGTGGAGGAGGCCACACACGAGCCACCTAGAATCGTTGGAATATTTTGGACCCAAACCTAATTAAGAGCAAGAGACAATTTGGGATCATGGGGCGTGACACACTCCCCCTTATGTCCCCGGTGTCTTTCTCGATACTTGGATCAGGTCCAAATGACAACGCGCGCGCCCTCTTGCACCAGGATGCAAACTCTTCCCAATTCCATTCTGACTGAGGACAACCTCCCTAAACTACCCGTATCAACTATAATACTACGTGTAACACTTGAAATTACTACAAAAATATACTTGAAATCATTAGATTTTACAAAATGTATAAGACATCATTCTTACATAACCAATAAGGTAGAATTATGAGATGTAAAATCCTTCTTGATATTTTTCTTTCTTTTTTGTCGAGTGGATGTATTAATTTGAGGTAGACTTGGATCCATGCATCTGAACCCATCTACCTGTACTCACGTGCATTCATTAAAACCACTCAATTTGAGTGAAATAAAAAAATAAAAAAAATAATTGAAATAAGAGGGAAAAAGGGTCAAAGCGAGCCTCGCCCAAAGGGAAAAAAAGGCGATGATTCCTGTTCCTCGTGAGGGAAGAGTCGCTTTTTCTCCTCCCCTCCCAATGAAGAGAGAGTGTGCGTATGCTCCGGTGTAAGAATGGGTTTTGCCTTGCTTCCCTTCTCCTGTTAATTGTTACAGTCTCGTCCTCTCGTTGTTCACGGAAGAAGAGATCGACCAGGAGCTTGATGATGCCTCCATGTTATTCGTTTGTGGATGAATCTTTCCCCCCACTTTCCTCGAGGGAAGACACGATAATAGAACGGATTATTCGTATTGCTGGTACTGATGATTAAGTCGCCTTGCGTGCACCAGCTTGTCCAAGGGCTCCGACACCCTCTTATAGCCGACATCCCGACTTTTGTAACCCAAAAAAAAGAAGAAAAAATCATGTGAAAATTCAAGGAGAAAATTACTGTGAGATAGATGGGGGGATTTAGGCTACTTTTTTTTTTTCGCTAGATTTCTTCTCAAGATAATCAATATTAGTCAATGGGAAGAAAGTTAGATGGCTTTCTCGCGTCACAATTTGCAGGAGTGGTTTCGCCAAGTCAAACTTAAAAAGATATTAAATAGGGTTTGGTGGTCAGTTTGATAGCTTTCCAATCATCACCCCCCGAGCAGTTGAACCCTTAGAATGAAGGTTTGATTCAGCCATACGATTGTTAATTCAAAGATAGGCGATCATGTGCTTAATTTTTATTATTGGAACTGCCATTCTCCTCTGTTTCATTTTTATTTTATCGATTTTTAAGTGTACGGGTCCAGTCTACAATTGAGAAAATTTGAAATTAGAACCGAACGCGGGTCATTGGCAAATAGAAAGTAGCTAATCCCGCGTACTGCCTGACTCCGGCCACCGGTGCCCAAATTCCGCCGGTCCCAGTCCAGTTTGTAGAGTCAATTTTCTCCATTTTATCTTCCTCTTACAGTAATAACAGTAAGGCAAACCTTTTCACAAGACTTATCGGACAAGCTTTCCACAGTTTTGATTGCTCCTTTAGGAAGTCAAAAGAGCAAAATTTTCCGGAAATTTCACGGTTTAAGGTGCTCTTTGAGAGACTATACGAGAGAGATGGGGAAATTCGAAGTAATGAACAGGTTATCTTCGATAAATATACTGAGATTCTTCATAAATTTGATCATAGGATATGCTATTATTGACAACTAGAATGGGTCAAAGGCTCTCTTCCATTCCTATGTGCGGGTCATGGATCTTTTCTCTCATACACTTGAATTTGCATGGTATCACTGTCAGCTTGGCATATGGGAAATCATGTGAAGTCCACAAGGGGAATTAGAAAAGTGATTTAATCTCACTAACTCAAAGGTGACCAAGTCATGGCGAGTCATGAATACCATAGTTTGGACGATTGAATTGATTGGCATAATATATAGGCCATGTAGCCCCCCCATGAGGAAAACCATAGAGGCAGCCACACACACACGCGGACACACAGAGAATCCATGGCGTGGTGCCAGCTATGAAGCCGAGGGATGCAAGCTTTCTCCCAAAGTCAAAGCTGGCAAAATTAGTTCTTTTTTAACTTCCCCATTCATTAAGGCTTTCTTAATGTGTCAATTATTCCAATTTCAAAGTAAACTCATCTTAATTATATTTTCTCTATTGATTTTCTGTTTTTAATTCCCTCTCATAATATTTATTACCTATAAAAAACAATAAATTTAGTAAAAATTAGAATTTTACTCACTGGAAGTCCATAAGTCCATTGTTCATATGTCAAAAACATTATCTTCCATTTTTTTATTTGGGTTACTTGTTGTCCCGTTAGATAACAGATCAACCTACTTAAGAAAGAATTATAAGACGTGAATTTTACTGCTTAGTTAAAAAAATGATTAATTTGATTATTTATTTCGAATTTTATAAATAAAAAATTATATTAAATATTTTTTATTCTCAAATATTTCCAACTTCAATAAAATTTGATTAATTAATAATCAACTGAATATTAAATCAATAATTTCCCCATTAAATCTTCAAATTTGTAATATAATAATTTAATTTCAAGTTATAAGAATTAATAAAAAAATTTTCAAAAATCTTAATTTCATCATAAATTAATTTCAAAATGAATTTTAATAATGATAAGATAATGGGTGATTTAAAATTAAAAAATTATTAATTAAATTCCTTTCAACTTTATTCCCAAAACAACCTTTACATGAAAAAACATCATTTTTCAATGGCTTGGGATTTCTCTCTCTCTCTCTCCCTCCCTCCCTCCCTCCCTTCAGCCCAACCATCTTACTTACAACACAGATCCATGTTTCCTCTCACTCCTCACTCGATGCTTTAAATCTCCCCTCCCCTTCTCTCTCTCTCTCTCTCTCTCTCTCTCTCTCACATTGCCATCACAGCTCAACCATTTCTTCTCTCCCTCACTCCTCACCTCTTCACCTTCCTTCCCTCTCTTTCTCTCTCTCTCTGTCTCTCTCTGAACATTTTTCTTGGAAACCCAGAGATGTGTGATGTCTTCTGAGAGAAGCCGAGGAGGAGAGGTTGAGGGATTCAAGAAGGTAAGGTAAGGTAAAAGAAGATCGGTAAGGAGGATAGGAGAAGAAAACAGAGCAATGACCACGGCGGTTTCTCCACGTCTCGGCGGCGAGAAGAAACACTGGTGGCTCCGCAACCGAAAGGTAAAGGCTCCGAGTCTCAGAATATTTAACTAAATCTTTTCGGTAAATCTACGGTTTATGCCTGGCCACTAGAGGATCGCGTTGGATTTTCAACCCATGCAGTTCACCCGATGGATCGGGATCGATAGCCGTCCGAAGCGTTACTGCTAATTCACGATTTCCGACTCAGAGATAATGAGAGATTCCATTGACCTGTTGCAGATTGCGCGCAAATACGTCAGAGAAGCCGGGCACTTGATGGCGACGCAGGACCCGAGCGACCTCGCGTCAGCCCTCAGCCTCCTCGACTCGGCCCTTGCGGCCTCCCCCCGCCTCGAGCTGGCCCTCGAGCTCCGCGCTCGGTGCCTCCTCCAGCTCCGCCGGTTCAGGGATGTCGCGGACATGCTCCAGGACTACATCCCGAGCCTCAGGCTGGGGAACGGCAGCAGTAACGGCAATGATGACTCGGGCTCCGTCTCCTCCGACTACTCGTCGCAGCAGCTGTCGCGGGAGCGGGTGAAGCTCCTCCCTTCGTCCTCCTCCTCGGCGGACGGCGAGGGGCGGGACCCGACCTTCAAGTGCTTCTCCGTTTCTGACCTAAAGAAGAAAGTCATGGCGGGGCTCTGTAAGAGCTGTGACAAGGAAGGGCAGTGGAGGTAATAAACTAAATAAAGTTTCTTGCCCCAAAAAAATAAATTACTCTTTATCGAAGACTGCAATTTCTCGTTCACGAATGAAGGAAGGCTGCAATTTCCCTGTTATTTCTTCTTTCTTAATTTATCATCTCAACTCTTAAATTAAGAGTAAAAAAAACTGTTTTTTGGAAGATGAAATTAAAACCTTTTTTCTCACTCTTTTTTTTTTTCTGATTTGGCATTATAAATTTACTTTTGTGTTATAAAATTTTCATTTTTAAGGTTTAATCTCTTTTTTTTGCCAGGTTGAGAATGAAATGATTAATTATCAATGGTCAACTGAATGCAAATGGCCATCAAACATGACTTGAATTTCTTGTTGGTTGTCTTTCTTTAATTTATTTTTTTAATAAATGATTAATTAATGAGGTTAACGATATGAATTTTCGAAAATGGATTGCCAGTCAAATCCATCCAACTCGGAGTCATTGACTCGATCTGGTGTGTTGATAATTCAGGTACACGGTTCTCGGCCAAGCTTGCTGTCACCTGGGCCTTATGGAGGACGCCATGGTCCTTCTCCAGACAGGGAAGCGCCTCGCCTCCGCGGCATTCCGCCGCGAGAGCATCTGCTGGTCCGACGACAGCTTCTCCCTCTCCAGCCTCCCCTTCTCTGGGGAAGTGATGACTTCCGCTTCATCCGCCCAGGCCTCTCCGCCTCACCGCCCCCCCGCCGAGTCCGAGTCGATCACCCACCTCCTGGCTCACATCAAGCTCCTCATCCGCCGGCGCACGGCCGCCTTAGCCGCCCTTGACGCGGGCCTCCACTCTGAGGCCATCCGCCACTTCTCCAAGATCGTTGAGGGTCGGAGGGGGGCCCCTCAGGGCTTCCTCGCCGAGTGCTACATGGGCCGCGCCTCGGCTTACCGAGCTGCCAGCCGGGTGGCCGAGTCCATTGCGGACTGCAACAAGACTCTGGCGCTCGATCCGACTTGCATCCAAGCTCTGGAAACCCGGGCTGCTCTCCTTGAGTCGATCCGATGCTTGCCTGATTGCCTGCACGATCTGGAGCACCTAAAGCTCCTCTACAACTCGATCCTCCGTGATCGGAAGCTCCTGGGGCCGCCCTGGAAGCGGCATCATGTGCAATACCGGGAAATCCCCGGGAAACTATGTGCACTATCCGTTAAAATCCAGGAGCTAAAGAAAAGGGTGGCCTCGGGTGAGACGGGGAACAATGTGGACTACTACGCACTGATCGGTCTCCGGCGAGGCTGCTCCAGATCGGAGCTTGAGCGGGCCCATCTGCTGCTCACCTTGAGGCACAAGCCCGATAAAGCAATGGGGTTCATTGAGAGGTGCGAGTTTGCTGACCATCGAGACATAGACTCGGTCAAGGATCGTGCCATGATGTCGGCTCTGCTGCTCTACAGGCTGATCCAGAAAGGGTACACCAGCGTGATGGCCAATATATTGGAGGAGGAGGCGGCAGAGAAGCAAAGCAAGAAGGCGGCCGCCGCCGCTGCAGCAATTCACACCCAGCAAGTCCAAGAACCGGAAACTACAAAAAACCAATACCCGTCCCCGAAAACCCCGGGCAGCAGTCCCAATCACAACAGGATCGGTTCGGGCGAGATCAAGAGCGCGAACTCCTCTGTGTTCCAAGGGGTTTTCTGCAGGGACTTGGCCGCAGTGAGCAACCTCCTGTCTCAGGTCGGGTTCAACCGGCCGATCCCGGTGAAGTACGAGGCACTCACCTTCTAAGTCTTCGGGCAAATAAGAGGAGAGATTAGAAATTAAAACCGGCGGCAAGGGCGGCAGCCATGGGGGGGCCTTCCAGATTCGGCCTGCGATCACGTTTGTACAAAATGGGGGGATGAAAAAAAAATTCTTGAATTTCGCCGGAAACTTTTGCCACCAGCTTCCCTATTGTTACCATAAATATTAATATTTATCCGCCTCCGCCTGTACAGAACTTTAAATGTGGGAATTTCTACTTTTGGTCACCCGCTGCCTGCCCTCTCATGCCGAGAGGATCGATGCTCGGCTGTCTGATTGATGTTTCATGCCGCAGACGTGTCAGCGGGAGTCACCGTGGACTGAATGGCCAGAATCACCACCACTACGACCATGTCTAATTAGTACAAGTATTATGACAACTACTCGGACAACTAACATTTATTTGCCCGTTTGTTAAATTTTAATTTTTATTTACCTAAATGTAAAAGCGGATCGACATGATTAGGAAGACTAAAAGATGGGTACCTTTCCCACTGTCAGCAGCGGTAAATTTCCGTCTTACTTTTGGTTTTTTTTTTTCACTTTTGTTTTTTTTCTAAAAGGGGGAAAAGAAAAAAGAAAAGGGGGTCAGAGTCAGATGAGTCATTGATTCCTTCCTGGTAATTAATGAGCATTGGGTTCTCTTACAGTCCATGTACATGTCTATTACCTTTAATAGGTGGGAGAAGATGCGTTTAATTTATCTGATAGTCTGCTTATGTATGCACCCTGACATCTCTGACATTCCCCCCACCTTAGATTATATTATAGATTTTCTTTTTTTAGATATTATTAATTTCCCAAAAGTTATAAATTTTTTCCCCCCGAGAGGGTCTTGTTTGATCTCGGTTGAGTTATCCTTCTATATCAAGAACCGATGTTATGATCCATCAAGTTGTGCATGACACTGATACTGTACATGCGTTTAGATGAATTTTATCAAATGAATTCGGTCACATCTAAAAGGGTTATAAGTTTCCGGTTTAAACATAACTATTTGTGTGTGTGTGTGTAATAGGGTCTGATCACTATGACCTTTCGACATTCCCTGTTGCCTAAGTCGAATTTAGTGGTACGCCTAATTAGGTGGCACTAATTTTATAAAGAAACAAGACTTTTAATTAAATATGAATGTAATGATCTTTACCGGGCCAATGAAAATTTTACTCTTAAATTTTTGAAAATGACAAAAAAAAAGAGAGGTTGTGGTGAGGTGTTGTCCAGCCACTAATGAAAGTCATCTCAACTTCCATTGCAATCCGTTTTCGCTCCTACCACCACACACCGAGGGAGAGGCAGAGCCACAAGGGCGGCAGTGGGGTGGGGTTGGGAAGGGAAAGCGCTGTCGGTTTTCTCAAAACCTTACTGCACAACAAAAGTAAGGTGTCTTATCGGGACACTCAATACGAGAGATGAAATAATTATACATAAAAAAAATACATATACTAAAATTAAAAGTGAGTTGATTCTTATATCTTTGGACCCATTTCGGATTTCTCTGTCGGATGGACGATAGATGGTTCCATTATTCAGTGGTTCTGACTTGATCGGGCAAGCCAGTTATGGTGACAGGTGGCAGCAGCCCCCTATCGTTGGATCGAGTGTGACAAAACCATGTGTTCAAGTCCAAAAAAAAAAGCCTAAAGAGGCTGCATAAATATATAGTTAGTTTATTGATGTAATTTAGTATAATAATATAATTTTTTTTCTTTAAAAAAGGAATTTTATATGTGTTATAGATTGATTAATGTAAAATCTAAATAAATTAGAAAAAGTGGACTTCTTTTTTTAAGAATTTGATGAACCCTACGCATGATAATATATTATTTATTATTCACCAAAAAGAAGAAAGAAAGGGGAAAAAAAAAGATAATTCGAATTTACCATATATCTAACATTCGCACTTTTGTCACATCTCATTTATAATGTACCCTTTTCTTTGCTTCCAAGTTGAGCCGAGACTTCCGCCCCTTCTCAAATTAATGCCTTCGCCCTTCCAAGCCACTCCAGCCGCCCAATTTCTAATCCCATCCCTCCTGTTCCCCCCCCCATTTGAAGCCATCTTGTTATCGGAGAATTTTTCCTGGTGCTATCGAGCCGGTCAATCTCGATGGTCGTCGAGAGTTCTCGGTCCGAAATAGCCCGATATAACAATGATAAATTAGACAAATCACTGGAGCATGGGGAGGTGCCCCCACGTTCTCCAAAATGATAAACCCACTTAAAATTCGATCAAAATGCTTGCTAGCTAGCTAGCTTTCCGATGTAAGTGTTTCATGTCTCGGACTTCACTACCATGCATTCTTGAGAAAAATAACACACACACACACACACACACACACATATATATATATATATAAATGGATGGGAAATCAGTGCTATTCTATTTCTATCTTCTTTCCTTGCTCGTTCTATTATGCCCCTTTAATTGAAGATGGAAGTATTTGTATGACTGGCCTTCGCGTGACTACACATACACTCATTATACTAAAAAGCTCCCAGAAAAGGTGTGCAGAGAAATACGAGCCATAAAAATAGAGGTTCGAGAGTTTAAAAGGGATACGAAGAATAGAGAATTAAAGGATTAATACAAATTTTACCCGTAAAAATTGAACTCGAGAACTCTTAATTATTGGTCAAAAAATAAAATGAATCCCTTCAAATTATCGGCTATTAAGCAACCGAGTTGTGAGAGCTGTGTGTACGTGTGGGTGGGTCACATACGTAGTGAACCAAATAGACGGCAAATCGACGGGTTGGGACTCGGGATGAAGTGGGAGACACGCCAGTACCCACACCTAGGGTTTCCCATTTTGCCTTGTCATCTGGCCAAATGCTGGTCTCAACACGGAGGAGCGTTTAAATATAGAGCCGGGGGCTGTTAGTCTCGTCTCTTCTTTCTCCTCTTCGGAAGCATACACTTGATTTTCTTGTGGCGAAAGAAAAGGTGGGCTCTGCACAGTTCCTCACGAGGGCATCTCCATATAGATTACTTTTTTTTTTCTCTTTTTTAGAACTATAAATTTAATCTTATATAAAAAAAAACATCATAATATATATATAATTAAATAAAATTATTTTACCAATTTAAACTTTTGAGTTATATGCGAGTACATTAATCCTATAAGTTCGGTAAATATTCTACATCTGATGAGATATTTGCTTTATTCACTTGGTCAGGTCAGTGACCTTACGGCACGTAGCATCTCTCCATGAATAAAATTTAACGCCTATCTCTTGGATTTAAATAATAGTTTTTAAAATCGAACTGGATCGAGAATCAGTGTAGGTATAAGTTCATGAGTTGAACCGAAGATTTAATGAATTGAACCGTTTATTTAATCAATAATATTAATAATAAATTTACATAATATCATAATTTAAATATAATTTATAATAAAAATTATTAATATATCCATTATATTAAACACATTTTTAACCTAAAATATAAATATAAATATAATAAAATAAAATTAGTATATTATAATATATATTTATTTTTTTAATTTTAAATCGGATTTAATTGGATTCACCAGTTTGACTGAGAATTGACCGGTTCAACCGAAGTTGACATCTTTAAAAATGCAATTTGATCTTTTGTAGAAACCGAATTGGGTGAGTGACTAGTTCCAATTGACCGGACCGGTCCAATTTTTAAAACTATAGTTTAAATAGAACATCAAGAAAGAAAGAGAGAACTTAGCAGAAAGTTAGTTATAGTACAGAATATCCACGTATACATTAGGAGTCTAATTACCATCAACGGAAACTCTCGTACAAAACAGATGGGGCTTCAGAAATCCAATTTATTTTAACAGATCAGATATGGGTTGGATCAATATACTCAGCGTAAGAGTGTGTTTTACCCATACATACATACATATATATGTATATGATATGTGTCAATCTCCTCACCACAGCGATCCAGATGTCCAGATTACATCCCCTGTTATCGCTTTGAATGTAAGTGTTCTCCAGGCCATATACTACGTTGACGGCTCGCTCGATCACATTTTTCTAAATCGTTCTGGTTGGTGTTCGGGTGATTGAACATCTTATCACAAATATCACAACCGTAAGTAATAAAATCTTGTATTCAAAACACACAAAAATTTTATATTCACATTTGAACCCTTTAAAGTTGAACCTAATATTATATTATCAAAGACTCTGATGACAGCCCGATACAGTACTTATTTTCAACAACGACAATCATACGCCTCGGCCGAAGACTTAGCGAATTGTCTAGGAGCCTCATCATAATGTCATCAGTCATCGTGATCCAGCCACTAACAGAAGGTCTCATCAATGGAGATGAGGCTTGGATTAGAAGGCTGGTATTCGATTCGAACCTTTTCACTTAAAAAATAACAGTGATGAGATTATGGCAAAAGAAAAAGGGGGGAGAAAAAAGGAGAATTTGTTTGTTCTTTTGAGTATAGGGGGAAGATAAAGGGCACGTGGGCGCTTGAATGTTGGAGACATCGGAAAGAGGAGAAGTCGTGGCCACATATGATGATGTCAGTGACACCATGTGATGGGTACCATTGCCACCCCACTTCCCATCCCAATCTCTTTTCTCCGTAGTCTCTTCCCACTTATTTTATTAATGCTTAAATTATATTCTGATTCTTGAAATTGTTTAGGTCCGATTCATGAGCTCACATTGTTATCGTCAACGGGGATAGGCTGAATGCATGTAAAATCTGACAAATTCCCTCATCAGCGGTCACGCCCGCCCATGACTTACTTTCATGCAATTATTGAACACAAGCCCATAAGAGTACAAAGTTTTTGTGTTTTTATCTGTTTATCTATAATTCTCTGAATTGTACCATCAACCAAGAAAATATATAAGATCCAAAAATGAATAGAGAATATTCACACGGCTATTGATTAGTACCATTGATAGGAGCCGACGGAGTGCTGCTAACGTTAATGACAATTATACACAGAATTCTTTACTTTCGGATGGATAACAATATTAATTGATTGCACTCCGAAATGAGAAAATCTTTGAAGTGTGAATTTAAATGCATTTACACTGTGATCTGAGAAATCTGCCTCTTGGGCATTGATAAATGTTTCGGGCAACTCTTGAATGATGATTGCCCGTCAAACATGTGGGAGCCAGCAGTTTTGGCTCCCTCGTGGCACCGAGTCACAGAAAATGAACAAATTTGACTTTTAGGGCTCCGACCTTGGCATTTTCCTTCTCCGTTAGAGACGACCCACCTGTGTTTCGTGGGCTTTCGCAATCACTAAAACTCCGAACGTTGTTATTGGGTCTACAGTCACCATATCCACCGCCACTAAGCAGGAGCTAGAATGTCTTTGGGAGAGTATATTAAATGTGCCCACCCACCTTTCCTTCAAAGAAGCAAAATTGCCTCGGTTGCCTCCACGAGATGAATATTACCCTCCTTTCACTTAAACACTCGATGCCAATACCGGCTTGCCATTCTTTCTCCTCATTCACTTGAATCTTAGGGAAACCAAAGCAAGATAAGCGTAGCCGCCCAGCTAGCAATCAACCCTCTGTTAATTATTGTCTTTAATCGAATCATTTTTCCCTTCGCATATACTTCCCTGAATCCACAGCTTTGTGCTCACTCCTAGTAATTTCCGATTCATAAATATAACAGATTTTCATCTCATTAGATAGAAATTCTCGCCTTGGCGCTCATCTGGTAACTGAACTAGGATTTTTTACTGGTCTATTGTGCCATCCTATCGAGAAAGACAATTTACGGAAGGTTCCTGAAGGTTGGAAGTCGGGATTGTGCTCCCAAATTAATGCCAGCCAGTCTCGAACGAGTAAGGGTCTGTCTGTGTTCCCATATGAAGCCCCTTGTCTAGCCTCCCACGGTTCCCCTCGATCCAAAACAGAAGCGGTAAGAGGGAAGGAGCTCGGCACCCTGTGGTCAATTTCCGATGAATATGGGTCGATAGAGGAACGTGTCATGTGAAAACAGGTACTAGGAGCATCTGGCTGAGTACCGTCTCACCCAACAAGTCTTGGGCCAATTCAGAATTCATACTCCCTGGTCTCTCCTGCGAAGCTGTGTGAAGCTTCGGAAACCCTTTTCATGATGGAATTCCGACAGTACGATCCATACGCGGGGTCAACACTCTATTCCGACAATCAGATGCTCGAGACGGCTCCCCCACGGGCCAAGATAAGAGGTGATCTCAGAACGGGCCTCCAGATTAAATGAGTCTGTAAATCACAAGCCCAGGAACCCGGTTTTCGAAAATGACGATGTCTAAATGGCATCCATCGAAAATAAAAATTTGTGGCCGAGCCCGATATGGCCCAACGATCCATATTCCAGTGCTGGCAGTTGCTGTAAATGAATTAGTTGTGAAACATGACACTAAGATTTGTCGATGTAGTGAGCTAGTACCATTAGAATTCTAGTATTGGTAATAAATACTTACAAAAGAAAAGGTTACTAATTAGAACTGTGACAGGCTTGTCTCGTTCTCTCCTCATTTCAAGAGTGTCTCCACTCCAATGAAGAAAATTCAGTATGTAGTATTTCACTTAATTAAAAAAATAAAGATAAGAAAATGTATTGGGCCAGGAACTACGCTAGGCTGGAAACGGCGTCAATGGAATATCGTAACGACTTGAGAGAACTTCTATGGCTTCACCTTAAGCATCTTCCACAAAGTCGACGTTGCTGCTCATTCAACTCTTTTTCCTTTTTTTATGATTGTATGCGGTGGCCCGACCCGAGGAAATGGCAAATAAGGAAATGTGATAAATATGAAACGTGAGAATTAAATTTGAGATATCTTAATTTCATATTAAAAATGATATTATCGTAACAAAAACTCTATATCATTTTTTTTTTCATTTAGATAGGCGTTAGCAGTAATGCATTGGATTCCTGAGTCGGTGCATGCTGAGAGACGACCTGTTGCCATGACTGGGCAAGGTCTCTCGTCCATATACGCTCTGCCTCTTACGTACAGCCGCAAGTTGCTCTATGTGGACACACAAGGTATACGCATAGGTGACATAAATGTTCAAATATGTCGAGGGGCCCATAAAGTGTAAGGGAATTTAGCATTTCCTACAGTTATTATATGTATTCTGGTGGGTCCGTTTCTCCATTTGATGAAGAGGTGCAAGATCGATTGTTGTATAGAGACTGATCATCACATGGCACTGTTCATACACCCGACTCCACGCACAAATATCCTACGAGTGCAGTCAAGCATCTCTCTCACTGGTCTATAGCAAAGGAAGATGTCGAGGTTTTCTGGGGTTCCGCAAGGGGGTTGTCTCTCTCGCGACAAACTCCCCCGTGCTTCTCAGTTCCCGTAATCACTCCCCCCGGGTTTAATCAATCATTACAACATCTGTCTGGCAATTAAATAGCTATATTAAGTGAGCTGTCCTTGAAGTCAGCCTATCACTCGAGAGAAGACATCTGATGCATCAATGAAGTTTACGACATTTTCTGAGATGAGATGATCGTTCAAGTTGTTCGACTTCAGGCCTTGATTAATTCATCAATCATCCTCCTCGATTCAACTTTGCCACAGTCTTCCTTTGTGTCCCTGGACGCTGGGGCATTGATGCCGACGATGTTCGTAGTTGCGGATTGAACGGGTAAATTTTGCCTACGGGGAACGGATCCCAGTGCACAAGTACAAGCTAGCACGGGTTCAATGAGACAAAATCGAAGAAAATTTTCCTACGTTTTCTCATCTCGAGCGTTAAACCCATCTGTTAGGCCCTTGAGCTCTAGCCCCGGAGAATGCGTACCACAGGCCGTACCTCGGGGTAGTGGTAGCGCATAGCATGCACGCGAGGATGCGCGGGCAATCATGTGCGAGGTGTTGGGATGAATTGCAGGTCCATGAGCGGGCGAGTATGGAGATGGTCACACAAGTGTGCGCGGAGGCACCGGTGAAGGGGACGATCAATCAAGGCTCGGCAGATTGCCGAGGGATCAGATGATGGCCATGGAGTGTCGAGGTTCACAAGTAGGCGAATGCGCGTGTGGGTGGTGAGGAAGTCCACGAGCCAGGCAGGATGCTCGGTGAACAAGATGTGACCGAGCAACGGCACTCCAGAAGTGCGCACTACTCGATAGGCACGGCAGACGCTAAGGCTGGTAAGTCGACTACTTGTGGAGATTGGTTAAGTCCTTGACCATGCTCGAGCATCGTTGGATGCCGCAATCCCGATCGGACGGCTGTGATCGTAGGAGGCGATCATGGACGTGGGCCCCGGAGGAGAGTGGATAGGATCGACGATGATGAGTCAGCGCCTCGTCATCAGGATCGGGTCAAACAAACAATCCAGGAAAGATTCTCCTGGGATATGGTAAATCAATCTGTTATGGAAACAATCTTGGAGATTGCAGATCAACGGTCGAGATTGAACAGATCGAGATCTGATGGAGAGAATCAAGGGATTCAGATATATCAGTTGTCATATCTAGTCTGTTAGGCTCCTCTATATAAAGGAGGTCAATCTCATTCTCAGAGGAAGCACGGAACAAGAATCCAAGAGTTCTCAGAGGAGAGACACAGAAAGCCAGAGACTCCAAGTGAGTGGAAGTCAAGTCAGAGCAAGCAATCCGGTGTTCTTGAGAGAAAGCACAAGACGGGTGGAGAGTGCAAGCAGTGAGAGACTGTGAGGCATATACTCGTGGGATTGCGTGTAAGTGTTCTGATCTGGGTTGGGTTTTTCGTGTACTTGTAATACATGTGAATACGAGTTGCATTTTCTCAATTGTGTTCTTGGATTCCCTTATGTTGCTTTGCGGTTCTACGATTGAACAACCTCGACGGTACGTGCGGTGTGTGTGGCTGGTCAGCATACGGAGTGTTGACGCCTAGCGGGGTGCAGAAAAATTTGTGACCCGCATCGGCCCCGTGACACCATCCATGTATGTTTGTATTACTATATATAGATTGACCTATTAAACACAAAGATCCTACCACTGCCACGTGTAACATGTATTGTACGAGATCCCCTTCCTCATTGATCCCACTCTGAATTGCACACTCTTGAAGCTGTAGATGCTGTCATATTTTAAGTTCTATGCATAAGTTGAGTAGCCCAGAGAACTTTCCTCATTCATTCCCGACAACGCGGCATCACTTTGACTTTTCTTATTAATGATTAAACCCATTTTGCAGCATTAACTTTCCCAGTGAAACATTGTTTTGATTAGTAGTTCTCCGACGCCTCTACCTTATTGATACCATCGCTCGACAGATGTAGCTTACTGAGCACACCAGATCCCACAGTTGGTTACTACTTACAGTATAAATTAAGAACACACACACACACACATATATATATATATTCTTCCGAAATGGTGATTCGACCCATCTCCCACAAATCCATTTCGACCGTTGTACCGTGGAATGGCCATTCATTCATGACAATTTTTTTTTTTGTTATTGTGAAAAGTATTAAATTGCCAATTTCACCATTCTCCTTTGGCCATATTTATAATTTTACCAAAATTTAACGGCAGTTGGTTCTGCTCCTTCCAGTCTTCTTCCAACGTTGCACTCATGGCCCCCATGTCGTACTCAACTTTCGAGCTTCACATATATTGCTCCTAATATCTTCGGCTCAGTATTAAATTATCTTGTTCATTGTAAAATAAATTGCGATTTTAAGTATAATTTAGATTAAGTAAGAATGAATAATTGGGAAATTTTTTTTACATTTGATCCTATCCCATCATTATTTATGATGAATTTAAGCTAAATAATAATTATATTGACTATCATTCAATTCTGCTTCCGTTCCACCCCCAGTCCATGAATTTCTATTTCATTTTTCTATTCCGTCCTATTGAACTCGATCGAATTTAATTCGTATCCGCAATAGATCCTGCCTATCACAGACAACACTGTCGACTTAAATGTCTGGCTGTGCGGCATGTTCTGATCCCTCCACGTGATCACGGGTTGGGCTCACAGGCTGACAAAACCAACCAGTCAAACTCGGGTTGTATTGATCCGTGGAATAGTAGGAAATAGTGAGAATGCGGCTGAGGAAAAGAAAGCCTTCGTTGAAGTTTTTTTACGAGTATGCATTTGACTGCTGCATCAAAAGTCTGGTTACTGAATCCGTACATTCAATGAATCAAACTTTTAAGAGTGATGATGTAAGAAGTCGTGGAGGATGGAGGGATTTATACGATGCTTCCGGATAGCCCGGTCGAATATCCGACTTGGTGTTGATGGGTCGAAATCTCGTCATGTAGGTTCGATACAACATATTTTGGATTGATCAGGTAAGTATTACATGCCATGTAGTACCACATCAAAGCAACTAGTCTTCCGTATGGGAATGGTAAAGAAAACACGGAGTTCGCAGCTAACGATCAAATTAACGCCCCATGGAGATCTTGTTAGGTCCTAGGTCTCGCACGTTCAAGAAACGCAAACAAGACATTTCGCTCGATGATTGCAATCAAAATTAAACATCCTGTGCCTGATGGATGATGCCACAGTGTACACAACAGGTTGCAATAAAAAGTTTTGACACCGAATTGTACGTTCTTATTCAAATATAGCAGGAAAATTAGTTTCTTTTTTTTATATATAGATAATTTTCCTGATGCAATATGATCATGGATTTCTCCTACTCTCACAGCATTGCCGTGGCGAGAGAAATTCTCAAGATTCTGGCACGTTTTTGGCATTAGTAAGCACGAGGACCACAGCATAGATGAAGCAGAATATGCACCTAGAGAAGACACCATACTAAAGTTATATATATATATATATATATATAAGCAGGGAGCTAGGAGAAGAAGAAAGGTAGGTGATCACAGACCATATAGATGCTGTTTGGACCTCAGCTGAAGCCTGCCTGTGTAGCAGGAGTGGTCTTTTGCAATGGATAGGGGAAGCTTCATCGGTCCAAATACTGCTACACCCACTTATCACCCCAGCCTGATGCTTATGCTCTACTAATTGCAGCCCGGGTCGCTCACATGAATGGCTGGTTCTCTGTCATTTTCCTCTTTGATGCCAATGGATTACTGAGGAGAATAAGATGGTTGCCCACAATCTCTGTCAATTAGGACGCTATTTTGAAGGGCTAGGCTTATTTATTTTTAGGGAGTTCTTCCCCAGTAATGAATGAATATTGAATTATTTACACCCCCCCAAAAAACAAAGCACGAGGACCGCAGGCAAGCGCGATGATTTAACTTACGAACCAAACAGGCGATGATTAATGCCGCATTGTACGTGAAGTATTGCATCCGGTAAAGGTGGTGGTGGCGGGCCCTTAGTAGCAATAACAATGTTTGTTGAACACTGACACCCGAAATAATATGGGACAGGACAGAGAGTGCTCTCCGTGCATATAAAAAAAATTACCAACACGGATTTATAATTAGTATATCTTAGATTCGATTATAATTAATAACTCTCTTCTTTTAATCTTTTTTTTTATAATTCCTATCCCATTATTCCATTTTATCATTCACATTTGCCCTCCTTTTGGTTTGCATGGGGGTTGGTGTACTTGTGAAGGCAGGCAATGGCGTGTGTGTGGGCGGGCTTGCCAACGTGGGCCAATTCCACAGTTTCACCGCCCTCTAGAACGCTATTCGGCCACGACTGCCCGTCTGCCAGCATCGGAGCCCTGTCGTCGTGGCAGCTTCACCCACCAGTCGTCCCTCTTTCTGACGACATAACTGACCTCTCTCTCTCTCTCCCCGCAACACCCCAACCCCCGCGGCTAGCCCCCCCCACACTCTCTCTCGCTTTAAAACTCGTGGACACCATTTTTCTAAGACCTCCAGACGACGACACACAATCTACGAGCGCCCTTCCCGTGCTCAGCAGACAGCGAAGGGAAAGACAAAGGAGGGGAGCTCTCTGTCTCACTTGATTGCTTACGGCTACGGCATTTGCCTGGCGAAGCATCATCTATCAAGAGGATGAGTTGAGAGAGTTGGAAGGCAGACGTAGACACGGATACAGATAAAGATAAGCATATGGGGAGGGCGCCGTGCTGTGAGAAAGTGGGGCTGAAGAGAGGGCGGTGGACGGCAGAGGAGGATGAAATCCTGACCAAGTACATTCAGGCCAACGGCGAGGGCTCCTGGAGGTCCCTACCTAAGAATGCAGGTATGCGCTCCTTAGTCTAGTGTAAATGGTGTCGCGGAACTGTACAACATATACGAAGAACATCTTGCGTGCTTATGCTCCAGCTGCGCCACAGCTTCGATTACCAACAAGTTGGACAGAATCGAAGTCAATATTGCGGCGACAATGAGGAGCAAACCTATATCTTCTTACAAGAACAGTTGTTATCTTCTTGAAGTGGTGGTAAATACGCCTTGTTCCCGGAAAAGCCAACTCCTAAGATGGTTTTCACCGAGAGTACAGACTTAAAAAACTCGAGCTCGTAGGCATTTCCTAGGAATCACATGCTAAGCAAATGAACAAAAGTTGCCATGAAAATTTCGTCAAGATGTAGTCTGTATGCTGCGTATGTAAATTCGATAGACGAGTCAAGCAACTTGGAGAGCATTGGAGGAAGAGGAAGAGATAGCATCTTTATTTTATTTTGAGAGTGATACCAAGCTCTTATCACAAATCCTTATGTTTTCTAGTACCACAGTTGGTTGCGACCTACTTGTCCTGTCCTATTAATTACTTGAATGGTTATTTAATGTCTGTAGCTGTAATGTCCTGCACGGTAATACGCATTGTGTATTTATGTTTATATATATATATATATTACTAATAAGGACATTATTTACAGGTTTGCTAAGGTGTGGGAAGAGTTGCCGGTTGAGGTGGGTGAACTACCTGAGGACCGACTTAAAGAGAGGAAACATATCGACCGAAGAGGAAAAGATCATCATCAACTTGCATGTCTCTCTTGGAAACAGGTCCGTGCCACACCTCGAAGTTAAAATCAGCTGCTCGATTTTATTTTATTTTTTGTTTTGGGGTAGAAAATACGAAGATCTACTCTACTATTGAATATTCCCCATCTAGGAATATGCAAGACGAGCAAACTATCCATCTGAATCATCAATATTTTACGCGTGTTACCTGTTAAAGCATCTGCAGAATAATTTGAGGTCCATATAACTTTGTTTTCGACTACATGGGAAGATTATAGAACTAAAATAAGATAAGAGAAGTGAAAAAAAATGAATGAGTATAAAAATTTTTATAATAAAAATTAAACTTATAATCTATTAATTATTAAATTAAAATTATTATTAAACCCTCATCCTTATTCTCTAATAATATTTGATTGAATAGCTATTAACCATGCTTGTCCTCTTCTTCCCTTTCCATTTTGCCTTGAAAATAGCATAGTAGCAGCCACAAAGTAACCCTAAAAAAACAAAAACAAAAACAAAAAAGCACGTGTGTTCCGAATCCGGCAATTTTAGTCGATAAATTCAATTATTGGGAATTGATTGTTCTCTCTTTTTTACCTCTCTTTTGAGGCGTACGCGTTTTCTCGACAGATAGTATACTTTTATATCCTTTCTGGAACTTATAGAGAGTCTCTTGTGTACAAATAACTTCACAACATTCAGCTAAGTATGTCGAATGGGGAGTGAGCAGGCATCAGAAATGACAGTGAAAAAGTGCAAATGCGGCATTTTACCTTCACTCATATAAAAAGTGCTTGATGGGACATGTCCGAAAGTTAAATCTCCCAAAGTAGAAAAAAGATGTGACCTGTCGGAGAAAATGCCAAAATCCATCGATTACCCCCACCCACCCCCCTTGTTTTTGGTCGTCGGTAGAGAGTTGTGGTCTTGAATTCCTGGACTTTCAGAGTCAATTAATTTGGTGGAGTTACTTAATTCGTTTGCTTTGCCAGACGACGTGGAAAAGCTCTCACTGTTCGTTTTTTGGTTCTTTTTTTGGGTGCTTTTATAATAACTTTTTTTTACATTCTTTAATTCTGCTTTTGCTGAAGGCATCTATTCCATCGGAAATGTGCTGTAGGGAGCGAAGATGAGTGTGACCATACTAAATAATCCTAAATTTCATGGTATAGCCGGCTAGCTCGTGCAAGCAGAATTGCCGAGACGATTATCGTGAATCGAGCATGCGAAGCTCTTTAATTGTTGCCGACGGTAGGAACTGTTCTTATGAAGAGGTACACCGCAAAAGAACTAACGAGTGTATGTACTTAGTTGTGACCGATTCTTAAGAGTGGACAGACCCACAACAACAAGACCGCAAAGTACGTAGTAGGTCTATGTCAGTCGCAAGAGGCTTCTAGATTATGCCTTTTAAAAATACGATTATATGTTGAGTTTATGGACATTATTTTTGTAGTCTATATCGCCTTAAATTCTTGATTCTTGGGTGATAATACCAACTCATTTCTTTTATTTTTATTTTTTATTTTTTATATTGGCTCAGAATGCCTACTCTTCTTCAATTGCAATCATTGATATGTTAAGCTGGACATGATTGTCGATTATTGGTGTAGGTGGTCTGCGATAGCTAGTCTGCTACCTGGGAGAACGGACAACGAGATAAAGAACTACTGGAACTCTCACTTAAGGCGCAAGGTCGATACTTTGCGCAGGCCTGGAACAGCTGACGGAGCATTACAGGCGATTGTGGAAAGGGTGAAAGCCGGCCTTCCTTCCAAGAAGGGAGGAGGGAGAGCCAGCAGGAAGGGAGGGAAGGAAAAGCGTACCAATCCTGTCTCCCAAAAGAATGTCGGGATACCAACAAGGGCCGAGTCCTCTAGTGTCAATCAGAGCAAATCTAGGGTTTCTAATTCTTCCATGGAAATGGAGAGAGTTTCCGTGCAAAGTCCTTCCATGGGCAGTGCTATCGGAACTGCAAGTGACAGCAATAGTGGAACGACTGCGAATAGAATGGACGAGAAAGATGACGCCAGTAAGAGCATTAATGACGGATTGATGATGTGCCCCGGAGGTGATGTGGGCAGCCATGAAATGCTGGGACCATTGGAAGGCGTTGATGAGGAGATGTTGAGTACCATTAATGAGATCATGGACTCTTGTGGGCTACTCGTGGATGGCTCTGCGAATGATGGGGAGGATGAGCTTATCAACCTCCACGATGCCCCTATAAGTCCAAGCAATTACATCAACTCCACCGGCCACGAGGAGGCCCATAACTTCGTCAGCTCATCGGACATTTCGGCCGCCTGTTCACATTTTGACGATATCGGGAGCATTACCAACTGGGACTGGGAAGGCCTTGTCGAAGGGAATGACGTCGGGGTCGAAGTGGGGTGTGATGAGAGGGAGAAGACGTTTAGTTGGCTGTGGGAAAGCGACAATGACATGGACCAATGCGAGAGAGACCGGTTGGGGATAATGGACTTCGAGAAGGATGATGAAATGGTCAGCTGGCTTCTCTCATGAGGGAAAGTATTTTTGTAGCCATGTAATAGAAATGGTTTGTAGTCTTTATTTTTTTTTCTTTTGTCATTTTTTTATTAGTAAAAAATGGTGTGCAGTGGAGAGGGAGGTCTGTGGGTCAAATGGACTTGTGGGTGATGATGTATAAATTAGTGTGTAAAGTGAGTAAAATAAGTCTATAGAAGAGTATTCTTCAGGTCACTCTGAATCCTTCAGTGGTTCAATCGTAGGGCTAGAAATCGTTCCACGTTTTAAATTGTTTGATTTATAAAGCTCTACCTTCTGTCATTAATCGAAATGTCAATGCAAGGCGACTCCGATTGTTCACATTTAAAAAAAAAAAAAAAGAACTTTCCAGGTCGCATTAGTTGGTCGATCGTCATAGAATACAAAATTTGATTTTTTTTTTTGTGAATTTTGAGAGATTCGTGGAATTAAGATAAACAAAGCTAATGGGCAGTAGGACCGACCTATTTTGACGTGATTAAAGTGATATGGACGTGGCCAACAAAAGTTCGTTGATATAGTTTGTTATTTTCCTCCCCTTATGTAAGGTTTTGAGGTTCGAGTCTTATAAAAGTTAAGAATTTATATCGTAAGAATTTCATTACTCAATGGATCGACCCATATGAATTCAAATTAGTTGTGCCCTAACTGATTATTGGATACAAGGTGGCGGTTAACACTATAAATAAAAATCAACTGACAAAAGTATGACACGATCTGGATGGTGGTTAACACCCCACCACCCTAAACCTAACAGATCGGTGATCTTCGTAATTAAGTCCAGCCGCCTTGGGTGCTTCGAGATGTGACGAAGTTCGTGGCGATTTTTCGATGATTTTTTCTTTTACGAATTTTCATCTGCCGAGTTAGGTGGCTCATTTATAGTAATTGCTAATATACCCATATGGAATCGATAGGATCGATAAGAGAAAGAAACAAATGGAGGATATGCCCGTGTCCGGCAAAGGACTAGTGGATTTATGAGGAGTGGAAATAATAGGCCAGGCGGCATGGGGCTAGACAATCATTAGTCAGTTCACCTAATGGCAATGGAGGATGGATGTTCTGTGCAGGATTCTCCCATGGATTCTATTCACATGGCTAAACAAACCAAACAGTCAAAGTCAAAACACCCCGCTGCCTCTCCAATGGAGTCATCGATCACGTGAGATTCATCCATTTTCATTTCTTGTCTCATGTGGAGTGTTCATGTAGCCAACCTAGAAGATGTCCATTGCGCTGTTTCTGCGGGATGAAGAGAAGAATAGTAATTATGTGCCTTCAAGTTGATGAAGAGGATTAGGCCTCAAGTAATGAAGAAAATTAAGGAGACGTAAAAGGTTTCAGCCCATAAAAATATGGGTTTTTTTTTCCTTGTAACTTTGGGTCTCTGCAGATGCATCAATGCAATGCCAGGCAATGGTTGACCGTTTCTGAACGTCCAGCACATGCTTCCGATTGGGGTTAACATTACTGCCAAATTTATGGTCGTGGACCTCTTGATTCTTTAATGGAGTCACTTTCCTTCTAGCGGATTCTGCCTCTATTTACCAAGTTTCGGTACGGTTCCTCTGCAGTTCCCTCAACGGTCTTGGCTTGTTCCTCGCTTATGGATTGTTCGAACGTTTCCCTCGATCAATACTGATCGATCATGCAATTCTCTGCATGTGATACTGGATAACGGGATAAATTATCACATGTGCAAAATCCGTCCTTTTAATATATCTAAACGCAATTTTGACCGTTTATACCGCATACACGAGTCTAATCTTAACCCTTTTGTTATATGTTATGTGACAGCCATCCACTTACCATCAGCGTATTTATGGATCACCCACCTTTGACTTTAAATATTTCCAAGGTAAGAGCAAATGTATGATTGACACACTTCCGTTCATAAAATCTTTTCCCTTCATGATGATTGACTTGAGCATCAAAGAGTTGAATCGGATAATCAACCCTAACTTGACTTCTCTTTTCCGATGTTCACATGCTTGGATAGGCAGCACAATGTCCAAAGGACCTGGTCCGCTGCTAGACCTAGCTAGTATACCGGCTAGACCATGACCTGGCCCGCCCGGCTCCCATGTGATGACTCCTTTGCTGCCAGCTCCAGTCACATGGGTATCAATACCCCCATGTGAAGGTGAATCGCAGATGCAGGCATTGCGGACCAGCATAAATAGGTCCACCGGTTGAGAGCAAGCGATTTCTGAGCTCTGAGGGATGATCGATGTGTGGCGACAATCCTCGTCTAGTATCTTGGATACCGACCACGAAAAATGATCTCTGACATCTCATAATGCAGGGTGCTTGGCAATGTTCATGCGTACACCATGGCTTGGGATCTCCCTGGGCCCTTGCATGTCTTGTCCTGATGATGAAGTTGCCGAACAACAATGGCATCAGAAATTAACTATAACATTATAAGGGTTCATGATGTAGGGAATTTCATCTAGATTTTTGGATCAACATAAATAAGTTGCATCATTTGGGGACACAAACTTATAGTTAAAACACCCAGTTGACTCCACAACTCTACAATTAACTCATGCTCTCAATCCTGCACCTTGCTGGTCTACCAAAACAGGAAACGAACTAATGAAAAGAAAAAAAACAAGGTGCAAGACATCAACTATCTGCTTACTTACCGGAAATTCATAAACTTCGTCTGGTGACTTTCTCATGAGACAGTCATCTGCTCTGCATCGATTGTAGTGCGTAAGAAATACCGCGAGTCTATTATGAAATAACTACATCGGCATCCACTCGGGGATCTCATGATGGAGTAACTCCTTGAGATGCTCTTGCGATTTACATAATGGCTCGGTGGCAGGTCGACTTCATGTGCTACGGTGCTATTGTTTTTCGTCTTTCATTGTTCTTTCTCGGGGTTAGCCAGTTGTGGGTCAATCAAAACATTTGAGTGATCTGAGGGCGTCCGGGAAGGCCGAGCTCGAAGAATCTTAGGTGGGGGATGACCAAGTTGGGTCTACCGGTCCGAAACATTTAAGTTCGGTGGATCGGCCCGGCCCATCCCGATTTATTTTTTACACGGACCAACTTCCGGTTGATCTATATGGTCTATTAGAAATGGTAGCCTGTGAAACGATTTGCTCGTATAGTTGACCAGTAAAAAAAAAACAGAAAGCATTGTTTTTTAATGTAGCGTTGCACAAAATTTGTAGATTTATTGGAGAATATTGATCGATAATGAGAAAATTGAAGGGATTATGGTCAGTACAAAGATGAATGTTCTTTTGCAAATCGGAATAGACATCAACAGAAAATCTCTCTATTTTGCAAACACTCCGAACTCGAAAGGAACTCTCAGTATTTACAGCAGAACCCATTAGCCGCAATGAAGAAACAATTGATTCCAGTTTCGACGACCGATCATGAGCCTCTTTGGATCTCCCTCTCATTGGCAGTACTGCAGGTAGGAGATCTGCCTTTGTAGCTTCATCTGCTCGTAGAACTTGGCGATGAACTCCTCGGCTCGGAGGTCGATCCCTTCTCTGTCCACGGCCTCCTCAATGTCACTCTCTTGATCATGCTCATGCCCCCCATCTGCAATGAAGCTCTTCCTCGCGGTATCAGACGTTTCACACGGCCCGTATGTTCCTCCTCCCGTACCATCTCCACCAAAGTCATAGTCGAAGTCCATGTTGGGGTTGATGCAGGGGATGCGGGGCACGAGGAACCGCATCGAGTGGGGCCGGTTCATCTTGACGCGGACCACAGGAGTCTCATCGAACGAGAGCTCGTGCTCCCCCATGTACCCGATCTGGTCCATTCGACGGTTGCTGGTGTGTCCTATTATGTTCTTCAAGAACTTAGGCACCACACTGAGCTCCACCATGAGCCGCCTCCTGAAGAGGCCGCCCTTCCTGGCCCAGAGGAGCGTGAGCCGCACGAGGCTCCATGCCCTGCGGCCGGCATTAGAGCTGGTCTTCAGCATTTTCAATCGTTTGAGGCTCTGATCAAGCGAGTGAGTTGGCAAGGGGTCCCAGAGAGATTGTTTTCTGGTGCTTGCAGGTGTCGAGTGAGTGGGAGAAGAGTGGGTTATATATATATATATATATGCATACACACGCAAGTAAGGTTCATACAGAGATGCACACGCGGCAAAGAGAAGTCCGTGGGGCCACACGGCTTGATGACGCGGAGGCGCTAATCACACACTAAGTCAAGCTGTCCCTTTTTTTTTTTCATTTTATGTTGTTCTTTAAAATCATAATGAGACAATTTATATGTACAGTAAGGAACCAAATTTAAATTTTATTAATTTTAAATCTGAGAATGAATGATGAGCTGTAACTGCATAAAAACATATGGGCTACTTTCAATTTGCGTTCCTTTCGTAGGTGTTTTGTCAATCCATAGCTGTCTTAGACGACAAGTAATTGTCCTTCCCGCAGCGACAGAGAAACAATCTAATGAGCACGATGATCGAGTAACTTCGCCTCCCACGGGATGGACTGGACATGAGGTCGAGTTCGGGTGACAAGCTCGGGAGCCTTCGAGATTAGACCCATCAAATGCTGGCTGTGCCCGCAGAATTCTTCTTGACTGGGGAGCTCGATTGCTAGATGAAAATTTGCTACATCCTTATGATTATTGAATGACGAAAGGATTCATTGCTGCGGCGGGCAAACAGAAGTATCCTATGCTGTCCGATAGATGGAATGGATGATTGGAGGAAAGCTCAATCATCGAGTAACGATGATGCGCGTTTGTCAATCGTTTTGGTTGGGTGACAACTATAAAATATGTACGTCCAACCAGTTTCGGTGATTTAGGTCCACTAATGTGAACACATTACGCTTGACTAATTGCTCTAGGAGACAAAAAAATTATCATCAAATTCTATTATTTTTCTCTAATTAGGAAAAAATTCAATAGATTTAGTAGGAATTAAAAATAATTAAAAAATCCCAAAAAAAAACTACTTACAAAAAAAAATCAAATTTAAAATATGCGATACTGGGTGCCAGAGACCAACCTTCGTCGGCCCATCTCACGTAAGCATGTGTGTGTACGAGCAGGTGGTGATATGCGATGATGACTGAGGCTACCGTTCCACCGTCGGGTCCAATCAATTGTGGGCCGGCCCACTTTGGTTACCCATTCTCGTAAAATCTCCTGTTAATCGAATTCATACTTGCACCTCTACTTGATATCTTATCGAGATTACATAAATCTAATAATCATTATAATGCCAGTTGGATCGACAAAAAAAAAAAAAGAAATTCAACTTTGCAAATTAAAACCACATCACATATTGTCCCAGCTGTCCCATCTCCAAGAGAATAATTAAAAAAAAAAAGCCCACTGGAAAAGCAGTATTAATAAGTAGAAAGTTTAATTATTAGCACCGGAAAAAATAGAAAATAAGTGCAAAAAAAAAAAGAGAAAGAGAGAGAGAAATTCCATCCCGTCAGGGTCAACAGTCAAAGCTCGAGTGTCAATCACAGTACTAATCTTCTCAATCAAAGTCCCGGTCCGTTGATTCTCTTCACGGAGGAGGAGACGTGTCACGCTTACAGGGCATCAGTAGCCGTTCACGATCTGGGAGCACTTGTCCTTGATCCACCTGATCCCTCTCCTCAGCGACGCCTTCACTCTCCCTTCCACGCCGTACGCCTTGTACCTCGCGATCCTCTTCTTCCTCTTCATCTCCGGGTCCGTGAACCCCCACGGCTTCGCCGCCGCAGCGGCCGCCGTGCCCGTGCCCGTGCCCGGCCAGCTCGCCCGCGTCGGCCCAGGAGGCGGATCGAGCGGGTACGGGGGACGGACGTTGCTGCTGCCGCCACTCACTATCTCCGTCCTCCTATCGCCGCACCCGCCGTAACCGTACGGCCTCTGACCCGACGCGAAACCATCCATCACAGAGGGAGCGCCGATTGAGACCTGAGAGAGGAGATCTCGGAGGGATTGTTAGGGTTATTAAATGGATGGAGAGGAAGGAGGGAGGGAAAGTGAGAGATTCTATTCTCAGTCCTCAATGGTACTCTTTCCGTGATTAAATTAATTTTGATTTTGAATAATTGAATTCTTTCAGAGTTTAAATTAATGGAAGCTGAGATGAAAAATTGCGCCTTTTTGGGTGCCGGGGGACAGAGACAGCCTCGGCTTTGTCGATCTTTTGCTGGGCAGAAATCATGTGTTCTCATCATTTGCTGATCCGAAAAAAGGGATCTCCGATCGCTCTTTACTGATCTGAAATCGACCGGAGGTCGGAGGTCGACGGGTGGATTTCCCTGGCGTCGCAGATTCAAGATTACGATCTCCTCTCATTTCCTTCTGGACAACAAGTTGCTTCGCAGAATCGCGCCGAATCATAGTGATATTAGCTCACATGAACTCTAATCTCTCCTCTCATCCAAGAGTCTTTCCATGGGTCGATTTTCAACCATATCGATCATATTACCACTTCTGGAACAAAAACTTTGCAGTTGTGCTATCTAGTCGCCATTTTTATCTCGGTATTTCCTTGAAATCTGTGTCTGCATCGACTTCCTCGCATTTGTCTGGGGAGACGGACCATGACACTCTTCCTCCGATGCAAAATAGCATCGACGGGATCTATCTCGTTCCGATCCTTATCCCTCATTTACTATATGGGATGAGAAATTCAAAACCATAATGGAAAGGGATTCATCTCCCATTTGATGGTGGATGGGCCGAATCCTTCAAACGACCATTTGATAAACAACAAATGAGCATGAGCTATGCAACTCGAAGAATTACCCAGTAAAAAAAATAATAATAATAATGCGACTTGAAAATTGCAGACATAAGCGACTTCATTTCTCATACTGAAAATGAGTATAAAATCCATTCAAATTTGCTAAAAAAAAAAACAAAAGAATTCTAGACGATAAACTGCCGTAAATCCACTTTAAAATATCTAATCGCTATGCTGTGGGCTTGTTTGTTAATTCAACTGCTTTATTATGAAATATCTGGACTTTCATATTTAAATTACGAACACGTTGGATGGGCTACTTAAGACTGAATTGATTTGGCTCCTCTACTGGGGAGAGACAAAATAGGGTACGGCGCCTAAATAAACCACATGAATCGTCGCAAATTTTGACTTTGGACTTCATTTGGTCTGTCGGACTCGCATGATTCAAGCAAAGTTTACTTACGATGTAAGCAAGCTATCAACCTCAAATTGTTAAACCAAACTGCGGATCTGACAGGCCAGCTGGACGGATTACCCCCGGGCCTGAGACGAGAGATTCCCGAGGACATTCGACGGCGCGATGCACTAAAGTAAAAAGCTAATGAACATTATCGCGTTACTTTTTCTCCTACATTCCAAGTCGGGCTACTACCCAGTCACTCTCGACTGTCTCTACTGTGAGGTAGAAAGTTTGAGGTGAAGATCAACAACTGCAGAATCCACTTCCGGTGATTTTCTCGAAACCGTGCCGCGGATCGGCGAAACCCTGGCCGCACTGGCAACGGGTGAGAACCCTGGAGGCCGTGGCACAGGGAACCCGTGAGGGAGAGACGGACGTAGCGGCGACAGCAACAATGTCCGTGCAGAAGGTGGGCGATCTCTCACCGGTACCTCGAGTCCGGCGACGCCGCCGCGGCGCGAGACCAGAGCCCCATTGCATAGGTAACTGGGCAGCGTGGATCTCATGGAGTGCGGCACGATCACCGGAGTCCCGGCTAGTATGCACCGCGGCCTGTGATCCCCGTGGTGGTGGCTCGCTCGTCTGGATCTCTGCCGCTCCCGCTTGTGAGCGTTCTGGTGGCCGCCGAGGGCTTGGGAGTTGGCAAAGACTCGGCGGCAGAAGTGGCACTCGAACTTCCTGGTCAGAGGCTCGTTGCTTGGGATCTCGATAACTTCCGGCCTCTCGGGGATCCCCTCGGGCTCGGATATTTCGAAGCCAAAGAGCTTCACCGAGGAAGATGGACTGTGAGGTGATGGTTCCATGGTAGGCATTCCTTGGCCTGAAAACATGGACAATTTATGGGCAGAGCCTTCTGCCATGTTATGTGGTGTGCGAGCTGCAAGCTTGGGATATTTCTAACATATTTATACAGCCAAAATTACTGGATAGTTTCATGTGGCTTTTACTTACATAGAGAGAACAGTGGATTTTTTACTCCGGTGCGGATTCCATCATCGGTCGATGTTACATACCGGATATAAAAAATACCGGAATAATCTCATTGCATGTATGTAAGCTTGATGATATTACATGTCTAAATATGTAAAATTTTCTTTTAGTAGTAAAATAAGGTCAGGATTTAGGAAAAAATAACATATAAAAAAAAGAGAAGTAGGGTAAAATTTAATTGATAAGAATTATATCTAATATATTTTAAATAGAGATAAAAAATAATAAAACTCATCGGTCCATTCCTAAATTCTTCTCATCTCACCGTGGATGGTATGAACTCGAAAGTGTGAGTCGGATGAATTACTGCCTAGGGAAGGCTAAAAGCGCTGGTAGGAAGCAACCCGGCCAGGTATAAGTCCTCTATCCAGAGTCCCCCATGTGGGAAGTGAGATTCTGAAGATCTACACCTGTTCCCCTTTGTCTGAATAAAAAACAAAAGAGAGAAGAAAAAGAGCCCGAAATACACGGGGGAGATTTTTTTAACATATGTAAATCACATATGTTACTAAAAAAATGTAATAAATTAATTAGACTTTGACATTAAAGTTAAGATAAAATTCTCTTTTTCTATTTATAAT